>OY987332.1:79639744-80325285 GCA_963920685.1 Polydrusus tereticollis | reverse complement strand
CCTCCTCTGTCAATAGTTTATTTACAAGTTCTCCCAATTCAAAATCGTGAGTGGTCGTTAATAACTTTTTATTTAGATCTTCTATTCGTTGCTGTAATTCGGTTTCTTTTAATTGCTCGTGGTCTTCTTCACTCTCTGCCGATTCTAATATCTTTGTCCTTTTATTTATAGGATGTTCTTTGATTGGTGTTATATGCTTTCTCTTCAATATTTTATTCCTTCTATCCTCACTGAACTCTGAAGTGGCGGGCTGCAAATTATTTGGATCGTATATTTCGTTTGCACTTTCTATTAATTGTTCCTGGTCGTCTTGTTCACCACCTAGTGATTCTGGATCTTGGTCGTCCGCTTCTTTTAATAATAAACTTTTTCGTTGGCTAGCACGAAGGTCTGAATTCTGAACAAAATTATTTGGGTCGTCTTCCACCGGAGATTCCAAGTTTGTAGTAACTAAATTGTCGTGGTTGTCGTCCCCTTTGTTTGATGATTTATTATAATTTTCTAATAATTGTTTCTCCCGTTTATCATCACTTAAGTTTGATTGTCGGTATAAAGATTCGCCGCTTTTATATCTACGACTGACCCGCCAACTTGCACATTCTCCGCCAACAGTATCTACCTTATGAGTTTTGAACAATTCACATATATATTTAATTTGTGCTGTAACATTTTCAATATTGCTTGGCAGTTGGACTTTGATCGGTAAACTAATAAGAAAGCGAAGAAGAAATATTGCCGTCGACGGCGAATCCATTTCCCAAATATTGCTTGGTATAGTCCGAGTTTTAAATGTAAACTTAACACAGTGAGGATCTAATCGTTCGGCTGCGACGCACTCCTGATTAAAATTCCACATATGTTTAACCATATTTAGTTTCAATTGTTTTTCCCATGGAGTACTTAGCTGCAAGCTTACACAGATTTGCCAGACTCGGTACAGTGTACTGGCAATTCGAAATGAATAAAAACGCCTATTTTCACTGGCATGATTGCCGTTTAAATCGAGACCCGGTACTATATCTTGGGGCTCGAGTTTCGTATAAAGATGCAAAAGAATTGGTACCAAGTCTTCATTTAAAATTAGTCCATCGTTGCGTACGTACAAAAGTAAATCTAATTGAAAAGACGTTAAGTAACGTCGAAGCTGTTCCGATCGTTCCTTGAGGAAAAAGAATACAGGCACAACTTTGACGCTAGACAAGTTTATTTCATTTCTTTGAAATATGTTCATCTTAAAATTTAAACTGAAATTAAGTATGTATAAGATTTACTTGAAATCGTTTTTGAGCTTAAATTTTTGCAGACATTATTAGCATGCCATTGATGAGCCCTATAATGGCACACGCTACGAGTTACATCCAGGCTTAAAACCATATCTTACCACCGTTAATTACCATGGTGTAGGAAGACTTGAAAATATTAATTATCTTTGTTTAGTATGTAAAACCTTAGTTGATGATCATTTAAATAATTCTTTCAATATACTTTGGCGAAATTGCGACACCCTCGCCGGACTCGGTATTCAAACCATTCTTGCCTGGTTTATGGTCATATTAATGATATCGAGTGTAATCGTACCACAAAATATTACTTTAGCCATGTTTATGGCACTAGTATTTTTAGCCAATGCACATATACCAGTAAGGGTGAAAATATATGCGTGCCCACATGTCACAGTACCAGGTGCACAAACAGAAAATTACGCAAAAAAAAATGTACTATTATTACTCTAAATTATTTACAACTGGAATTAATAAGCTGTCGTATAAATTCTTTAATTGTATTTTTTTTGCAACCGGCAGGTTACTCGAAAGTTAATTTATTTACTTCTGCATTAGCGGTAGGGGTGATGTCACCATTAATTTCATTATACCTTCGTTTCTTAGTTTCCGGGTCTTGTTGGTCGCTTTTATTATTTATGATAAGCCGTCGTATAAATTCTTTAATTGCAAGTTTATTTTTTTCAAACCAAATAATACGACGTTGTTCGTCATCACTTAAAAGTAACAATTTTGCATTTTCCAACCCCATTTTAATGTAGTCTTTATATTCGTCCAAAAACATTGTAATTTGATTTTTAATATTCCGTTGTAGTATTAGTCGACCCATTAAACGGTGTACTAAACTCTTGTCGGCAATCATGGCATTGAAGAGCATTTCGAAGGCAACGTCGTTAAAAGTTTGATGTAGGAAGACATCAACTAAAAAATCCCATAAGGCTTGAATCGGCAAATGAATTTGAAAATGAGTTGCAATCAAATCTTCCACGGTACCTTGTATTTCCTCCCTATCATACGGCAGCTGTTTCCGGTCGAACCATGATTCCTTCTGAACAAATAACTTGGGATATAACTTTATCAAGTCCGTAATAATTTTATGGCCCTTAAGTAGAATATCACTTTGATAAATAAAATAAAGGATATCCATAACTAGGCGAGTTTAGTTATTGTCTTATAACATAAATTACAGACGGTATAAAAAGACTCTCCTTCGTCGTGAGAACGATCGTTGGAACTAACCATACGGACCGATGTGTGTAAACATCGACCAACCTTTTCTCGCATTACAAATTTACTAATATCCAGAGGCAGTGAAAGTACTAACTGGACACCACCCGTTTGAACAACTTCTCCCCCAATTAAGGGATTTAAATAGAGTGGTGGCGTTTGCATTAAACGTGTAAAGCGAATTCTTTTTCCAGTCTTACTGGTGGTATGACGAGCCGATAACGAGGCGACCAACATTTTTGAGGCTTTAAAGCGGTCTACGTTTTGAACATCAAAAAATAATTTTTCCAAATAAGGGAATTCGTTTGTAATTTCTTTTAAGTTTAACGTGTAAGTTAACAATTTACGTTTGCCCTTATCCAGACATCGATTAATCATTGTTTTGTGTTGGGAATTAAGAAATTTATAAATTATAAAACAACCACAGTTAATGTGTAATTTTTCTCTGATAAAGGAATTTATTCGTTTACATCGAATTATTAGTTTGGGTTGAACGATCAGACTCCATGGTAACTGAGACTTGTCGATTTGACAGTAATGTTCCGCCTTGTCACAAAAACTACTTTCAATAACTTCATTGGTTGTCAGACTCAGGGCCGAACGGATGCGGGCATCGTGAGTAATACCAAATAATGTTTCTAAACGCATTTTAGATAACCTTAGACTATCAAAGAGTCACTGTAAGTAATTTGTGGTATGGTAGAGTTATTAGGCACCGTTCCAATTCGGTTGACAAACGGCTGCGGTGATTGAAATACAATTGATTTTATAGTGTCCACATCTTTGCTGATGCTAACTTGGTCACGTATTTGAAAATAATCAGATAACCGTTTCAATTGACTATTTGTTTGCTGGATTTGTACACCATAATCTTTTAATTCGGCGGACAATACATTTTTAAGTTCAGTTTTTAAGTTTTCAAGCGAGCGACTTTGTTCTTTAAATACATTTAGAGCCTCTTGAAATTGGTCAACGATATCTACTTCTTCCTCCTCCGTCATAGTGGGATGAAACCGGACGCCCTTAGGTCCTAAATATTCGACTCGTTGTCGGCGGCCACCACCGATTACAACTGGTTGTAATTGAGAGGCTGAACTTATTCTTTTAGCACCACGAGTTGTCGTTGTATAATATGGATCATTCGGATTGGCAATTTCGATGGGTTTTTCCTTTCCACCGACTAATTTAAATATTAGGTAACCACATCCGAACGCGATGCAAGCATAAACAACATATTTCAATATACTTCCAAGACTAGATATAGAACCTATAACGGAGCGAGGTAATTCATTATACAAATCTGCTATTGTTGCAGTAACCGATTTAGGGACACAGCGAATTATTTCATTCGAATTAAGTATGGTAGGATCGTAGTTTTCTTTATCGTTTGGACTTTCCCGAGAGGCGGTACACTTTAAACATTGCGGCGAAGTTGGTGTACAAGTACAATCCGAATGGGGAAACTTTGTCGGTAAGGAACCACAAGCACTCATACCGGAACCCACCGTTGGATAGGAACAGGAACATTTGATAATTTTACAGCCCACAGTGGTTTGATTGTGGGTTTTAAAATAAACACAACCCGCCCGAATTTCAGCAAGTGTGTTAAGGGCACTGTATATTGTGCCACTGACGGCAATTGCACCGACGGCATAAAGCATATACTTTCCCGTTTTATTTTTTGACTTTTCAATTTTGACAACCATTTCCTTTGTATTTTTGTCTTTAGCTATTTCCGCTTCGATTTCCGATGCGTTCAATTTGGAATCGAGATTTGGCAACGTGCTCCGGATCTCGTTTTCTGTTTCGGCAATTTTTTTCAAATTCCGGTCCGGCATTTCGAGTGCCTCCCTGTCCATGGCCTGAATAAAGCGGTTTGTTTCGACGGCCACCGATGCCAGGGCCGGATTGGCCTTTGATATTGTTCTCGCTGCCTCTCCCTCCCGTAAACCCTTAACGAAGTCGACCGTTCCCATAGAACCGATATTTCGAAAGTTGACCGTTTCTGTCGATTCTAAAAAGTTTCTTATTAGTTCGTTGGAATTATCGAGAAGTTTTAAATTTTTTTTAAAGTCTGCTTCAATGGCTTCTCTAGCCCAAGCACCCCTAATTTCACTCGTAAATCCCATACTATTAGGTATCGTCTTAAGTTTTCAAAAAAATATATATCCACTTAAGTTGTGGTGCGTGAAGAAGATCCGGAACTACCAGTAAATTTTACACTACTTTCCGGATTTACAATATACACGAAAGCGGCAATGGTTACCAGAATAATGGAAACTAATATCAATAAATATTGCCACGGTATGGAAAACACAGTTGCAGCTTATAATAAGTAATTATGCACATTCAAGACTACGACACGGCCTATGCAGAAATACAAGCACAAATGAAAACGGCTGATAAAATAGCTAGAACAAAACGCGAAACTGATCAAGTTGAAACGTTAACGGATCAACAGCAGCAACGAGTCGATTTACGATCATTATTACAGGACAATCTGACCGACCAGACGAAAAGGCTTGAGTCTAAGGACGCTTTGAAATCTAATTTAACTCATTGGACGGGCTTATTCCGGTATGCTTTAATTGTCATTATTCAGACGGTAATGATTTTTAGTTCTGGCTTTATGAATGTTCGAAATAAATTAGTATTAATTATTTCCTCTAGTTTAATGTATCACATAATAATGCAACGACAAATTTATAAGGCTAATGGAACGACAACTACCAATACGATTGTTTGAGGAGGGTGACAATGAATTGGACAAGTTTACAAAATTAATCGAACGCATGTTTAAATTGAAAATAGCAAAGAATGTGTGGATGCAGCCTTGTCCCGAAAATAATAAATTTGATCGATTTCTAAATTCCTTTCCTACCACACTTGTTTCACACCAGACTGCGCAGCCACATCAAAGTGAGATGAAAAAAATGAATCAGTCTGAATAATTACTATTTAATTTTTTTATGTGCCTTTATTCTGAACTTCCCAATTTGCGCCGTTTCTTGGCCGCCTGGTCGGATTCTGCCACTTGGTCCTTTTCGATAGGAGCATTTAAGAGTTTCTTCTTTACCTTTTGTCTTTCCTCTACAAGAGAGGTTTCGATCATTTCTTCAATTAGTTTATCACTTCGAGGAATCCCATTAACAGTTAACTTGAATTCAATTAGACCAGATCCAATAGTGTAAACTTCGACCGTACGATCGTTTGCAATAGATACGGTAATCGTAGAAATTGGAATAATCTTACCACTTAGAAAACGGATTTCATTTCCCTCTATTTTAAATTTATTAAATTTTTCATCGGCTAAGGGAAGTGTGTTCGTGTACACAGCATCCGAACTGATTAACCACCACTTCTTTTTGTCCTTGGAGATAACCATATATATGTTTTCGGAAAACTCACTTATTGATAAATTGGTTTGTGGTAAATCTTCAGCTACTTCTATTGGGAACTGATCGTCATAAAATTTCGGTACAGAATAGGTGGAGTCGTAGACTACAAATGGATTCGCAATTGCAATTTGATTTTCATAATTGGCAACCAATAATTTTGTTGGTACCTCGATTTCAGAATTCAAGTCGTGCTGTACTCGGGGGACTTGAATGTCGTCGTAAATCAACGGTTTATTAGAAATTTTTTGACGTCCGAATAACTGATTCCCCGGCAATGGTATTTTCGTCATGGATTCGTATTTCACATTATCTAAATCTCTTAACATATTTCCACTCTGAAGTTCGTAATACTGTGCGACTGGACGAGGTAAGGCACTCGTCCGATGGTCTACTAAATATTTCGCCAACCATTCTTTAATACTTTTTTTCTGTTCTAAATTTGATACGTCAAAAATGTAAGTCATTATTACGTCGCGATTTAACCCAACCATGCCTTATAATATAATATGTCAAATATATGTGGCTCGTTGCGTTCTGGACAAAATGGCATCCAAGTTTAGAACGTTGTTAAAAAAATAAAGGACGCGTGTAATTGTTTAATATATTTAACAAATTTAATTTATTGAAAATCTACCATGGTGTTGGCCAATTCCATCAACTCAATTGGTTCGACAAGATCCCTTATTGAAAGTACTTTAATAATAGCTTGAATCGTTGCATGGGCATTGAACTTTTTATTTTGTGTTGCAGCTTCGCTCACCTTAGTGAGCAAGTGTCGTATATGAATTAATGCGGCCAATGGTACAAATTCTGGGGGAACATTCGGATACGAAAATGCTTTTTCGTTGATAAATATCCATGGTACATAGTTGGCTAAAATATACAGTGGAATATTGTCCTTTTGAAACATCAATTCCATTTTATGAAATCTATTCGCTAGGTCTGTGGTAGGTAGACTCAGTAATCTGTTCAAGGAAAATCGATCC
The DNA here is from genome assembly GCA_963920685.1 of Polydrusus tereticollis. Classification (NCBI taxonomy): domain Eukaryota; kingdom Metazoa; phylum Arthropoda; class Insecta; order Coleoptera; family Curculionidae; genus Polydrusus; species Polydrusus tereticollis. The sequence goes on along the minus strand of OY987332.1, from coordinate 80,318,394 downwards.
TTTATAAATACAGGCAATAATTGTTTAACTTTGGCAAATTCTTTAACGGTGTGTCGTTGACAAAATGTTGAACTACGAGCCCATATTTTTCTCATTGACCAAACACACAGGGTTGCTAATGCCTTATCACTGGAAATTCCTTCTAGCACAAGGTTTCCGCTTAGAAACACGTTTGTAACGATAAACATTCCAAAAATGGTTGGGCACAAGTTGACATGTGAGTCGAGTAACTTGCGATAAAAATCTATCAATGAAACGTCCAAATGTAACTCAAATACTTGCTCACTACGGCCCTCGTCAACTAGAAATGCCGCAGAAAGAAGAACATCCTTTAGGGCCTTTTCCGGTGACTGAAATATTTCCGAAACGGCTTGGGCTAATTCTTTTGTGAGTACATTCATTGAAAATTCTTTATCTCTAACGCCGACATATTTTTCCATTTCATACTGATGTAACGCATATTGCAGATACCAATTCAAGCGGCACGTAAATTCCTCAAATGGTAATGAATTTAAATTTTGACCGAACCAGGCGCCTAAACTTTCTAGTAAAACTTTGGATTCGTACAACAAATATGTGTTAATTTGTAGACGGTATGGAATAGAAACATTTGAGTCCTCGTCGCCGTTACTAGGAAAGTCGTTCCACGTTAAGGTGGTTATGTGATCTTCAGAAACGTTCCAATAACGACACAGCAGTGCAACGTAATCTGTGTCATTAAATTCGGCTGGGAGGGTAACCTTTGGTAAAGTAATTGTCCGAAACAGTTCAGCAATTGTAACATTAGGATTCTGTTCTTTAATGACCCGCACGGCTTCAAACAAATAGTTTTCCTTTATCAAATATTCCAGTCGTTCGGAAGTGGAAGTTTTTATACGTTCTGCTTCAGTGACTGCTTGTAATTGGGCCAGATGCATTTCCCCAGCCAAAATCCTTTGAAACCATCTAAGCGTTACGAGGCTTCCAAGAAAGTACTGAAATTTAAATAATATTTGTGGCGAGGTGTTTTCCGCTAACCTGGGATTTTCTGCGAGCATGCTGAAAGTCTTTGCTAAACTTGACCTCTCCATTATGGGTTAGCTTATAAGTAGAATAAAATGAATCTTTGGGATTTTATGGGGTTTCTCATATTTATGATAGTTGCCCTTCTCGCATTAAATTTTCTACCATTAAAACAACAGTACTGGTTATATGCTTCAAAAGTTGAAACACTATATACAAATGTTAGTGGTATTGAATTCACACAAAAGCCCTCCTGGTTACAAAGGACATTAGCTTATTTACAAAAACAAATAAAAAATATAGCAACACAAAACGTTAAAAAATAATGGCTAATAAAAATATATCTTTTAGTTAACGTACTTGGTACCGGTAAAGTATCCAAATAAAATAAGGGAATAATTGTCCTAAAACAGTATTTATTTTCAAGTGGCAGTGTAATATGATAACTTAACGAATTATATAGCATACATACATTTTTATTTGGTTTTAACAGATAATATTAGTCTCACAAAAACGCTAAACTAAACTATTCATTATTGATAGGCGTCCTTTGGACTTCCAATGTCTATATTTAATTTTTTTCTTCACTACGTTTCAACTGGTAAATACGGCTACATATCTAAAGCTAGAGGATAAGATTATATCTTTCTGCATAATTAGAACTAAATTTCGTTAGTACATCACCAATTTGGGGAATTTTGTTTAATAGTCGATTTGCACTAAGCCAAGTAGCTGGTACTATCAGTTCGTCAAAACTTTGATATTTGTACATTGGCTCGTTTAAACTATAATTGGCGAAACGACCTTTGACGTTAAAAATGTAGGGGCTGTCTTTAGTTATTATTTTCACATAACACACGTTATAGTTTAAATCACACTGGTCGAAATTCTTGTCAAGTAAAATTGCTCGCGGAAAAACACGTAACCACAAATATATTGCCAATAGAAATATTGGTTCCTCAAAAGATATGGCAGGTTCAATTTTATTTTCCACTCGTTCAATTGGCAAAAGAAGGAAACTTTGTCCACCGTTGATTTTTTTTAAAAATGTCCAATAACTACCACCAGTAAATGTTTCCACTTCCGTCGTTTGTCTGTATGACCAAGTGTTCAAGGTTTGCTTGCGGGTTTCAAATAACCTTTTTTCAATTCGAAAGTTGGCTTCACCCTTGGAAATATGCGCCAGTTTTTGTAGTAAAATCCACGACCAGCCGGTTTCCTTTGGATAAGCCATTCTATCGAAATCGATTAGTAGTAAATCACTATATAAGCGAACAAACTGAAATTTTGTCGGAAACCAATTCAAATTATTAGTTATCTTGTATAGAAAGGGATGAAATCTCTTTAATTTTCTCTCTCGTTTTTTTTGTGATTGAATGATAAATAACCCGTTGCCGACATTGAATCGTTTATTGGAACACCTCAGAGCAATGTTTGCCTTTTCAGAAGCCCACATGGTCGAGCAACTAACTCGAGAACAAGTAAAGAAGCTTATATACCTTTCTAAACGAAAACAAACAAGAGATAAGTTAACAAATTACACAACTCCTGTTCGAATTGAAACTAAATATAAATATTTAAATCAATACCATGTAGTTGTTCCGGCTCCTTTTACATGGAACGAAAAGTTTATTCAAGCCTTGGAATATTTTTTAGCAACCGACGAGGACCGTATTGATACGCGAAACCGCTTCAAATCACCGCAAAAAAATTTCGAACAGTTGATGCAAGTTTCTACAAAACTGGGTTCGTGTAAAACCAATTTACAAGGAGGACATAGTACAATACAAACGGTTGTTTCATTTCCATTAAATAATACGGCACGCGGTTACATTAAAGCAGCATGCAATGTTCACCCTATGACGTTACAAGTACCAATTACAATAGCGAAACGAATATTCAAGTTATGGCATGCCAAGGTAAATGATGTAATTGAATTGCCGCTAACGACGCAAGTGTTAATTAAACGGGATCCCGTGTTATTTGAGGGTGGGATTCATATGATAACACACATACAGATCATTGAGGGCATGAGCTTTGGTGTATCACCATGGGATTTCGAACGAATGCATATGGACGTTGACGGCGACACGGTAGTTATACAAATATTTACCGGTATTGATAGTATGTATGAAATTAAACTAGAGTTTAGCAGTCCATTAATGAGAAACGGCGAACCGCGCATTGTACCAACTCATTCTCATCTCCTAAGTATAGCTTACACACTTTGCATGGATGCATTTTCTGTTGACTCGTTTCCTGATAAAGAGGAACTTTACAATGTAGTAACACAAAACATAGTACGATTGAACGGGAATCTATTCGGGAATCCGTACGATAATATTTGGTTAGAATTTGTTAAATCGTATATATCGCCGTCCGAGGGCTTTCGGCTAAAAGAAAGTATTCTTTATTTAATAAAAATATGCTGGTTAAGAGGTATGGATATTAATCCTCTTATTATGCGCATAAATGACATCGGATGTGGGCGGGAATCGTGTGGAATTGGCCAATCGTACGATTGTCTTTTAACTCGTTTATTAACGTGGTTTAATATTAAAGGAAACGAGCAAAAACTAAACAAACAAATACCTATGATGAACACGCGAGCTAATTCGGACGACTGTTTTTTTGAGCAAATTCAAAAAAAAGATCAAGAAAATGCTGACGAATTTCTTAGAAATTTTGTGGAAAATAGCAAGAAGGTACCGAAAAACAGTTACCTATGGGCAAATGCTTCACACTTTCTCCAAACTTTGCGTCTTTGAAACAATCAATTCGAAAACGACGGAGTTGTACTTATTCAGAATGCAAACCGTATTATCCCCCACGAACTGGTGTTTGATAAAAGGGAGGTACAACGGCTGTGGAACGAAAAATCTGACTGGTACAATTGAATCATGTTGTACGAAGATAATAAGATTACGGTTGATCCAAAAAAACCCTTTCTAGTGTTTTGCCATCATGACACGCTGAAAGATTTCAATGGCATTAATGTACCGACACATTTGTCAATGTTAACATTTAGTCCGGATACGTCGCCGTCGAACGAAAAAACCTTTCAAGTAAATACCAATGCAATTTACTGTCAGCAAAATGGTCAAATTAAATTCAATAACGGCTACCCACCAATACAAAGGGAAGAAATAACTAGTATGGTTAATGAAGTGTTTATCAAGAACGAGATTGATGCACTGCAAATTATCAAATCAAAGGTTCAGCTGTATTTTATACGAGAATTTTTAAGGTATAACGGTCCTGTGATTCAGGTAACTGTCGATCAGCCATTTCTAGGAGTCGTTACCGCCGATGCCTGTATCCCTCTGACTAATCATAATACCTTTAGTTGTTCACATTGTTTAATTTTAACTATAATGTCACGGAAATTGAAGGAATTTTTAGCTTAAATTTATACTTTTTCTGTGTATGTAATCACACAATGTATACTTTGTTTGTGTGTAGTGTAGTTTGTATCAAGAATATTAAATTTATTTACAAAGCATATTTTATAGCGTTTGATTGTTGTATAGTCCCAATTTTTCCTATTCCAACCCCATCAACGGACGTCACTAGATTTTCGAGCAAAACGAGTATTTTGCCTTTAAATGTGTTCAAATTTTCAAATGACAACAATCGAGTACGATCAAAATCATTTATGTTGTTTGGAGACACATCGAGTTCTTTTTTGTTCTTATTGTTAGCAATATTAAAATTCCTAAAATGAGTTTGTACCTGGAAAGCATCGTTATAATTAAAGTTACCCGTACTTTTATTAAGTTCAGCTAAATATTGCATCGAGGCGCTTTTCGTACCAACAACCCAACTGAGTGTAAATATATCACCAATTTCTTCCACGGTTGTCCTTTGGTATTCCCCCTCAACTGTTATATGATAATCGAAATTGGTTATATTATATACGGATCGGATCCGTATAGTTCCGTTGGAACAAAAATATAATCCTTGTAGGGAAAATGGGGTGTATGGCGAAATTGTGTTAGAACCCAAGTCGCTTTTGCTGTACGTTTCCCAAATGGTAAAGGTCTTGTTATTATTTGCACCACCCCAATAACTAGGAAAAAGATAATTGAAACATCCTAATTGTTCTTTGCCGATGCGCGTGATCATCCTATAACCTGCCTCTTGATTTAGGGCACCTTCTATATTAGCAAAAAACACATCGCTACCGGGCTCAATTTGAATTGCTCCGAATAATCCTGTTGGTAAAATGGAAGGCTTAAATTCTATATTAGTTCCCGTAGTGGCCTCTTGAACTTTTAACGATTTTGATTGAATTAAATCATTATAATTTTGTTCTATATAAAAACAACCAGTTCGTTTGGGCCAATTAGAATAGTCGATGGTATTTCGGAGGGTGTAAAAGAGGATAGTGTAACCGTTCCAATTGAGGATGGCCTCACCACGTGAATTAAATATTCTTAAATAATCATTTTTATTTGGTAAGGCCAAGATGGAATTTTCCATCGATTCATTGAACAAAGTCGAAGTCAAGGTAAGAAGAGGTTGTGGTGTTAATTTCCACATTGGTTGTTGTTGTGTGCATTGTTGGGAAATATTCACAGGAATCAAACAAAGGGGGTCTCGCATATCTTCGACGTTGTTAAAGGAAATTTTGTCGATACCTGGATGCATTACACGGCCCATCGAGGCCGCCCATAACATACAACGTTTGACCAACAGTGTATTACTATGTGCGGTCAGTATAGTTCCGTTTGTGCTCAAATGAGAAAGGCACACGTGTACAAAGCGTTCTTTAGACTTTTGATCAAGGATGGCCCGTGCCCAATAAATTGTACTTGGAATGTTATCCAAACCATTTACAAAAGTACCATCATGATGAAACGCAATTTTCTGTTCTCTTGTGTTATATATCGATTTAATAACGGGTATTGAAATTACCTCATCGACCTGTTCTATGATACCCAGATGAAGGGCAGTTGTTTGCACTATACCGAATTTAAGCCGATCCTTAAAGTCCGAGTACTGAAAAGTTTTAATTAGTTCAAACATAATTTTAAACTCGTTTAGGGTTTCTGTGGTGTCATAAATTTGAGCAAGAGCAAATATCGGAAGGGCGGTGTATAAATAAATTCGTTCTTTTTGAGGACTATCCATGTGAGCTTCATACAAGGGTGCTAACCGTTTAATAAAACCGCTATCTATCTTTTTATATCGAATGGTATTGGTCGTAAAGGGCATAATTAGATTAGAAAAATCCTTTATGTTCCTTCCCTGTGAATAATCGAGTGGGTGGTTAGTAACATAATCGTTTATTAAGTTAATCATTTTCTCACTGTCAATCTTTTCTTCGACGGAGTATGGTTTCAGAATAATGGCTTGAATTAGTCGATCAACACGAGACAAAGGTTTAAAATATCCAATGATAAATGTTATCATGAGTAAGACGATTAACGTCAATAATATTATTGTTAACAGAATCATTATCGTTGGACAATCTTAAGTATGGACTTTTCCCTACGACTAATTAATATACTTAATAATCATTCGTTTGTGCGAGCAATCGTACAACTCGATAACGGCGGATGGCCACAAAGTTTTTTAAAGACAGTTCTATTTCGGGACGCAACTGAAAATCAAAAAATGTCTTTATGCATGCTAATATTAAAAGCACCAAATTTGTTTAAACAAAATTTAGCGTCTATTTATCCGACATTATACCCGTTTAATCCAACAGAGGTGGACTCTATAAACAAGTACCTCGTTAAAAGGGTAAAGACTATTTTGAACATTACCCACACCAATCAACAAGATGATTATAATGATCATGATAACAAGGAACAAGAAGGTTTGTTATTATTAGAAGTTTCACCCATCAGCTTCGCGGCAATAGATCACTTCCCCGATATTGTCTCTATGTGGAAATTACTATATCTTTGCTCGTTTGACACGACCTATGTTGAACGTACTATAAAATATTTAAAACCCTTTCTTTCAAGTAAAGGATTGTTGCGTGAATTTGGATCCGGACAAGGATTCGTTGATGCTCAATTGAACAAATATTTAACAAGTCACGAGTATAGCTGTACATTATTAGAAAAACCCGAAAACAATGAACATATTGATAAATTTGCCTTTGCCTTTTTAGAACCCATTAAAGGTATTCACAAAAGTATTTCATACACACTAACGCCATCACTAGTTGGCTACAATGGTAGTTCGTTATTTCTGCAACACAACTTTGATCAGTCGCATACTTTTACAGGAACCGGCTGGAGAATGCAACATCGAGCCGTATATCGAGAAGGTAAGAATACCTTTGCTGCCCTTAGTATTGGTGGCGACAAAGAAGCAATGCAAGCCGTTATTATCCAAGATCTAAAGGATTCGGATCTGTTGCTAAAGGAGAGATTTTTCCGCCGGCCGATAATTTTGATAGACGGAAACACGTTAACAATAAAAGAAAATATTTTCGTTCAAGTCGCAACGCCGATTTACATTAAATACGAAAATATATCAGTTACTTTGCGTTTCAACATACCCCTGGTATTAAGTTTAACGTATATAATTTCTCCGCTGACAATACCGTACGCCTTTTGGGAGCTTAAACTAAATGCTTTTCAAGTTGAATGTTCTGAAAGTTACACGGTTAGCGTAAATACTGTGATGTTAAATAGTCATTATGATAAGACGAGAAAAATTATTCACCTTGGATCAAATAGTGTTATAGATTTAAATCCAGTCGCCAATGGTTATGCATTGCGAGGATCTAATTTCAGCGAGGTAATAGTATTCGATCACATGGCCATTAATTTGTGCAAATTACCAACTGTGCATAGCATAAATGGAAAAACATTTACCAATTCGGTACCACAAATTTGTTTAATTTAAGAATATAATGTATGTACAACAATTATGTATAATAACATTGGTAACTATAATTTGGTTAATGAGCGACCTGTGGACTCTGATGGGCATACGATGGCTAGAAATCTACAATTTAATAAAAACCAGGGCACCAGGTTCCATAAAAAAATTAATAGATTTCGAAGCAACCGAACTCATCAATACAATATTCTACCCGGATGTGTTAAATTGAAATTCATAACACCAGAAAAAAAATCGGTGCCATTTTTTCGGGCCACTTCAAAGAATACGCAAGTCTTCTCAAACGATGATGATATTTTACAAAACGGAAATGATGATAAAATTTTACAGCATACACAAGTATTACCAATAGACGATAAAATTTTACAGCATGCACAAGTTTTACCAAACGACGATGAAATTTTACAGCACAGCAATGACGAGGACTTGGATGTTTTAGTTTTGCACGATTTTCAATTGCAATGGGAAATTAAACAACAATTAAACAACAACTAAAAATAAACTTATTTTTTATTCATACTATCATTAAATCTACTAAGCCACTCAAAACTGGATTTAAAATTACAACACAAAAGTCTGTGACCAATGTTGCTGGACCAAAGCTGGCGGTACACAACGCCAGTTCTAATGGGAAAGCGGCAAATGTGTCGGAACGAATGGGCCTTTTTACCGGTATCTTTTATCTTGATTCTAGCAAATCGTTCCACCAATAAACAAAAGGTTTTTACCATTCCATTTACCAATATTTGTTCTGACTCCAATTTTAGGGGATGCACAACCAATATTCCTTCATCTGTTGGCAGAGCACTAAGAATGGAGAAACCAGAATAGCCTACTTGAACCATATCATTACACCAGAGCCATATTTCTTTAAAGTGTTCAATTGAATTAATATCTAATTGAGAGAGGGTCGCAGTTTCTGTGCCGGATAACTCTTTACGGCATTCCCATATGGGTTCACAACCCAGGTCATCGTCTTCCTCGGAAAGTGTACTATATTCGGGCCCGATAGGTTGATTGGACAATTGAACGTGCACATTGTCTTGAATATAACAACGTTTACCCGCAGCCAGGTCCAACCCTTCCATACCTTGATGTAACGGACAAAATCCTTTCATTGTAAATAAAACTATAAGGAGCTAATTATTATGAAGACGTGGATAATTATATTTATTATGTGCATAGTTATCGCACTTGCAATAGGACTTTATATTATTGCCGTTGCCTTAAGTACAAGTGTAACAAATTCAAATTTATCTGCTTGTGTGGCCAAGTAAAAGTAAGCCCAACGAAATTTTCAAGTATTAAAGTTCGATGTACCGCAACCTTTAACAATGAACTTGATTAAAAATTAGACCGGTATCAAACTATGATTTAACTATCCTACTTGTGGACCATATATTTAGGTTCAAATATTTCGAGAGTAAATTAACAGGGGTAAATCATCCATATAAAGGTAGAAAGTATGAACACAACGTGGTTTCAACAAGGCAATATATTTTTAAGTTTACAAACACTATACTAGGTTATACAATTATGTCGTACACTACGACCGATCAATTTTTTACACATACCATATTCGTTAAAAAGTATGTCGGACGCTACAACAGTGTTTCTTCCAAAGATGCTAAGTTTTGATAAATTCTCTTTGTTCTCTTGATCCGACGGTTGTCTCCAGGGTTAGTTCCATTATTTGATTTATTACATTTCCTTAGCTCCTTGTCTACCATGTAATTGAAAGTCGTTTGTTGATTCATAAACTTATTTTTCCTAAACGGTTGACTTGAACAAGTTGGAAGAAGACTTCCATTTTCTTTGTCTTCGTACTCCGCTGGGATGTCGTAGTCCACCTCGATATCGTAGTCCACCTCGATGTCGTTGGCATCATTCGGAGAATAGAAAAAACGAGTGAAGGTTTTTAGAATTCTTTTCCACATGGCTAGTTTTATTATTGGTGTTAACCGCTGAATTATCTACTTAGAAATGAAGTAGAATATTGAGTTACACTACTATTTATATAATTTTTTATTAGTAAATACAACTTCTATTGATATTCGATCATCATAAATGTGATTGTCGGAAGTAAACTACAGTAAATAATTAATAAGAGTAAAGGAAAGGAATACTCAGATGTTTATTTATCATTTTAATTTAAGTAGTAGGTAAATACAATTTCTTTTGATTTTCGATTGGTATGAACATGAAGGTTCGAAATAAACTATATTAAAATAATTAATAAGGGAAATGGAGGCCACAGGGAAAGTTGATCATCAGATTACGTTGACAAATCGGACTTTAGGAAAGACCGACACGCTGTCTGCCGTGGAGGAAAAGTCCAATGGTGATTCGAGTAGTGCTAGTACCAACCGTCGTCGTCGAGAAAATAGAAATAGAAATAGAATGGGGAAATTCCTTTGCCGGTGCATATGTCACTGTTGCAAATTGTGTCGGATTTTAAGCCAAGTAAGAGCGACCTTTAGTGATGTTCAGCTAAAGTTGTTTTTCCAGGGCCTAACAAATTGTTGTCGAAAACATTAATGAGGCCCCAATAATTTAATCATTGACCGTTTTTGAATAAATTTCGCCAAGAGTAAGTCATTTTCAAATAACGCTTTATCTATTTTGGGATCAACAATGAATATAACACGTTTTCTTATTTGTACAAGAGCGAACATTAAAATTAAACCATGAACCACTATACTACAATAATACTGACTACGGTCAAAATTACCACGTATCGCAACAAACATATTGGACTTGTTTAGATCTCGAGTTAACTGAAAATAAAAAATCGACGAGTTTTCGTCTAAGGCGAGGGGAAGTGAAAATTTACAAGACCCAAGTTTGGAATGTAGATTGTCAGGCAACCAAGAATAATTCTTAGGTAACAGAGCCCCTCGAGGCGTTGATAAATTAGGCAATAGTTCATTAAATTCGCCGTTCATTATTTTGATCGCACCACAAAGTAAGTCGCGTTGACTTGTAATTTTGTTTTTTAGTTCCAACTTTTGACGCTTTTGTAATTCCATCTCTTCCTTCTTTTCATTATTTTTGCGTTTTCGTTCTTTTTCGTTCAATAATTTCTGTTGTAACTTTTCTGCTTTAACCCTATTTTTTTCTTCTTCGAGTAACCTTTTTTGTTCTAACCTTTTTTCCTTTAATTGCTGCTGTTTTAATGCGCGTTCCTCTTTAGCCTTTTGCAGGGCACGATTTTTTACTTCCTTTTCGTGAAATTGTTGTAATTTTTTAACCATTAGTTTCTCCTGTTTATCTAGTGCCCAATCACCAATGAGACTCATGAAATCGGGTACTTTAACAGATTCGTCAATTTCCGCCATTTCGACCACGCACTGGTTCAAATTGTTTTATGCGAAGAAATCTTAATGTACGCTGACAAAAGGCATCATACAAGTTTATATAGGGATCGAAAAGGATTGGCTTTTTAAAATCTAATTGATCAAGCTCCGATAGTAAAATTGCCAATTCGTCCGATTCTAGCTGTGACATACTTTCCTTAATATACAAAAACCAAAAGGTTTCATTTAAAGTTTGATCTAAAACAATTACGCTTTGTCCCGTCGAACCACTGCCGCCTGACGTTGAATTTGAAAGTAATATTTTTGAGTGTAATATCCAACCCACTTTGTTGTATTTTTCAAATAGCTCACTTGGCCTAATCATCTTAAGAATTATTGCGTACAAAAAAGACCATTGATAACTTAATTATTAAATTTAACACCATTATTTATTACGCGCGGTTTCGTCATTATCACGTTTTGCGGTCGTCGGAATAGTATAAATTCGACAAATTGTGCTGCTAAAGCATCAGTCATAACTGTACGTTCGACACAAGAAGACGACTTCTCACCGTTAGAAATGGAAAATATAAAGTTTTCTGCTGCTGCAGTAATTCCAAAAGAAGCATTACAGCCCATACAGCCAACCCCTGTTCCTGCAATAGACGCCATACTACCCAGCCCGGTTCCTGCAATAGACGCCATACTACCCACCCCTGTTCCTGCAATAGACGCCATACTACCCAGCCCGGCACCCCGATTAGTTCCACAAGGTGATGCTAACCAACCAAAAAGGATGCCAGCGAGGACTCCCATCAAGATAAAAATGATCGATCCGCTACCCGCCGTAAAACCAAAACAACCCACCTCAAAATCTAGCTTATTGGAATGGTAAGGCCTCCAAGGAACCACCACGGAATAAAGCGACAACTTGCCAATGTCCAAGTTGCCAACGTCCTGGGGATGCTTGTGGGGGTTTATAGTAAAATATAAATTGTTATGTATATAAATGAAATTTAAAAATAATAAAACATTCTTGTCAATTGAAATCATTTTTTATTAACTTCCGTTTCCTCAGTTATAGTTACATTCACTGTAGGGTTGCCAACTCTTTTTTGGTTAAACATAGTATATTTCAAAATAAGCAAAAAAAATAAATAGTACACGTCAAAAATATATAGTATTTTTTGTTAAACAAGAAAATAAAAGAAAAAGTATATTTTTAAACCGTTTATTTTTTAATAAAGGAATATTTTTTTGAGCTTCTTGCTTCGCGCAAAAGTTTTTTTATTTGAAATAAAGGTATCATATGCCTTATTACACTCTATTTTTAAATTTACATATAATAAAAGCTCATTTTTTATTAGATTAATACTTCATCCCGCCACTTCGCATTCATAATGGAAAAAATCCTTTCGGTAAATGCCGAAGTGGCGGGGATAGAAAGTAAAAATGACACAATCTTGAATAAATTTGGAAAACTATTATCTGTATTTTTGAAAAATGATGCCATTTTTGGTCTGTTGGTTTTCCGTGAATTCTTTAAAATCCTTTACTTTAAAAAAATCTCATTTAGTATTTTTATTTCAGAGTAGAGTTCGTCCATTTTGATATTCATTCTTTGGTTTAAATTAAGAGCTTCTAATATATGCTCACAACCATCAAACAAAATCTCTTGGGTTAAATTTAACTTTTGGATTTTGCATGACCAATTGCTTTGGTCAAAATGAAACCATTTATTGAGATATATATATTAGACATTTTTCCATAAAAACTAAAAAATTATTTTTAATTATATTAGTTTCAGTGGAGGATTTGCTCTTTTGACGGAAATATATAGTATTTTTGAGTACTATATATTTCTTCAACAGTATATAGTATGCCTATTTAAAATATAGTAAAATACTATATATTATAGTACGGTTGGCAACCCTAATTCACTGTCAAAGGTAACAATCATAAAATACCAAACGACGTAAAATAAAACAAAATAAAATCAGTGTAAGCAAGTACACCACAATGCTATATATGCATTGGTACCATGTGGGCATACCGTGTGTTTATCCTGCTGCACCAACTTAAGGTGTGTGATATGTCAACAACCAAAAACGAATCTCCTTCGGATCATCCTCTAGGTGGAAGTAACAACAACTTAGAGAAATGTAGCTCAATGTGTGGAGAACTTGGACCAGTCTTATTCAATAAAAAATATTATTGCAAACCTTGTGTTCTTAGGATTTTAGGAAAACATAGTTTAAGGGGGTCTATGATAGACATAATATATTAAATTACCTATAAGATGGGTCTTGCCAGTGAACAACTTGAGGTGGAAGAATTACCTATGTATTATTTAGGAGAAGAGGACTTATACATGATATGGTGTGGATGGAATTTTACCCGGCAAGAATGGTTATGGTTTTTGGAGACATAAATTTTATTAATACATTAAATATTTTTCTGTAACGCTGTAAAGTTATAATAAAGTTTATTATGAATAAATAAAATAATATTAAATTTATTTACTGTTTTATTTTTTTTAATTCTATTTATATTACAATTAGTGTATTAAACCTACATGTTGATAGGCTCCTCTGTAAGTTCTTCCTCAATCATTATATTGAACACATGCTTCTACACCTTGTTCATAATATTCGGCTTAACCCAAATAGTTCCAAGTTCCAAATTAGTTTTTATACAGTTATGTTTTTAACCTCTAGTGCTAATAGATTACTTAGTTTTTGAAAAACATCTTCAAAAAACTGCTTGACGTTGATATGAACTTCCTCAGACTTGATTCTGTATGAGATTATTCTTTCTTTACATGCTGATTTGATTTTTTCAATCCCATTTGAAAATATAGACACGATATTTTTATGTTCATTTGAGCGTAGATGACTTGTAAAGAACATTTTAGGAAACATCTTTTTACAATCGAAACAGTATTTCGATGTTTGTCCTAAAAGAAAAAACGATACTGTTTTAAACAGAATTATCTCAGACATATTTTGTTTTTTTTTTCTTATTATTAGTACAAATAAAATATTGGTATTACCTGTTTTTTGTCTCTTTACATTTTTCCTATCCATTAGTTGTTGTTTTTTTCGGTTCATACGACAGAACTGTCGCAAATGTCTTAGCAAAGTATCTTTTCTGTTAAATGATTTGTTGCATGTTTTTAACACTCAAATGTCATTTCTTTTTTCTTTTTCTTGCCTAAAGTTTGTGTTAAAAACCTGCTATACAATCTAGGAATAACCAGTGTTAATTAAGTGATATTTAACTAAAATTTACTTTTAATACTTAGAAAAATAGGGGAAAAAACTAGAATTATTATAGTAAACAAATAATAAGCTCTATGTCGGGCGGTCCAATATCAAAAATTAGAGATTAGTCGTAATATAGGGGGGTACAAAATTATTTTATTACTAAGGTAATGAAATTAAAGATTTTAAAAATTTTAAACTATAGTTTTAAAAAAGTTGTTCAGTTAAGTAAAACGTCATTATCGTGCGCCCCCGAGGAAGAACATATTTACTTAATGCCTAATTTTTTTTTCTCCACCCGGTTTACTGAAATGGTTAATAGAATAACAATAAGACAACTTGCATCACCTCACGTGTTCTCAAGCTAAAAGTTGGTGTTGAAATTATGAATGAGGCAACATAAGAAAACCGTTTCAAGCTAAATTTGTTTTTATTCGGTTTCGCGAGCATATAAAAGGCTCTGTTTTCAACGTCAAAAGCAGTTCAAGAATTTGATATTCTAAACGACTATATAGTTTTATTTAAAATTTACTGTTTTCAAAATTAGTTAATATGGGTTCCAAACTTGTGATGGATGTGCAAGGGTTTATAGACAATAATAATAAATTTGTCCCTAAGGAATTAGCCACTTTTGACGGAGATAAGATTAGTCACTATATTTTCAAGCCACCTTTCGAACTAAATTCACTTTGTCAAAAACGTTACAAGCAAGCGAACTGGCTAATGAAGAATCATCATTGCATAAATTGGGACTTAGGTTCTACCCCCATCCATTGTTTTGACGAGATAGTTTCGAGGATTACTGAAAAGGTTCAAATTGTTTACGTTAAAGGCACAGAAAAGGCTACGTTTCTTAGAAAATATGTGTCCAAACCACTGATTGAACTGGATGAAGAACCAGCCTTGCTTCAGTCAACGCCAAAGTGTATGTTTCATGCAAAGTCACCTTGTGTTTGTGCCTTAGCGAATGTATATTATTTGTATGCTACGTTTTTTATGAACGAATAAAAGAACATTAATTTTATTTACCGTTTTATTTTTTTAAATTATTGTTATTATTATAATTTGCTACCTAAACGGAGATTTTTTCTCTTTTCATTAATCATATTTAATACGATTGGATCGGTAATATGTTTCCTGTTTTTCGTTGGGTACTGTATGTTTTTTTTACTGGTTTTATGGTGGTGTGAAGGCCTTTCATAAGTCTAAAAGATCCTGGCTAAACAAAGTAAGAAAAAAAACTTTATTTTTCATTCAATTGTTTTATTTATTTTTCCACTAGGTATAATATAATATAGATTACTCTTTCTTTGGCATATGATTTTTAATTAATGACATATGATCTTTTAGGCCTAAGATCCTAAATTCTAACAATAACTTATACAAATTTTTAGATTTTAAAAATTCTTTACAAGGTGCGGCTCCCTTTTGACACAAATCCGCATGCTCTGTTTGTTCGATATACAAGTCCATATCTTGGGCTTCGGTATCGTTACCTGTTCTGGCATAGAAACGGGAATATGCTTCGGATATGAGAAAATCTTCACACATCTCAGTAATTAAGATCTTCATACTGTACTGTTAGGTAAAAGCGTTGTGTAGGTATAAGCGTTGTCTAGACTTAACATTCAAATCTAGGCTCTTTTATAGTCATCCTACTTTACTTAAGTGGGTTTAAAGTTTGTAAGAAATAATCTCGTAAAATTATATAATAGATCTATTTATACAGGTTAGTGTGGCTGCAATCCCAATCGTGTAGGAAGATGTAAATGAAATAATTGAATCTATACAGGTTTGTGTGGCGGCACTCTCAATCGTGTAGGACTAGGTAACTATGTGAGAGTGTGGCCACACTCTCATGGGGTTGTGTGGTTGCGATCACTTAAATATACTACTTTTATGAACTGTATTTTTTTTATTAATACAATAAATATTTTTCTTTAACGCTGTAAAATTTTAAATATAGTTTAACCTTTTTGTGTTAAATAGTAAAACTGTTTTATTTTAGGTTAGTTCAACGTACTGTATTCTAATTGTGGTGTAATAAATAATGACATTCCATTAAGATTGTTGTTAATTTCCAACAATCATAGGACAAAAGTATTTGATTTGCTATTGCAAAAGTAATTAAAATTTCTATAATAAATATAAAAATGGTGATGGATTTAGGTTAAAAGAAGAATTTACATGGGCCTTTTTGCATAAATAAAAATTATTTTAATTTTCTCTTTGTTTGAAACGACTGTTAATTAAATATGACAGACTAACCCTGTTTACAAAACAATGTGTAACCTAATTCCTAATAAATTGTTTTTTAGAATTAGGTTTTAACTACGCTCAACATAAATAGGAAATTTATGTATACTGATTCCTAATAAATCGTTGAAAACATAATCCAATAAAATTTTAACAAGACCGTAGATTAAATTTTAAATTATATGACAAACAGTTAACAAGACAAGAAGTGTAAAAATTTATTCTACACACAGTCAAGAAGATCGCAAGAAGTTTAAAAATTAATAGACTTGTATTTATAGAACCCATTAATAAATACCACACCTTTCTCTTGTAAGTTAAACAGCGCTAAAATATAATCTACATCCGAAGTTGGAATATGTTCAGGTGTGTAAGAAACTCTTGCCCGCTTTGAAACAATTCGAGTATCTATAAAATAGCACATTTGAATTAAAATAAATCCAACAAAAAGTAAGACGATAAAAAGTGTAAGAGATAGCATTCGAACTGCTTATTCTACGGCCATTTATCTTTTGTTGAATATATTTCAGTTCTAATAAAACATAATAAAATTGATTTTTGAATCATATATTTTTTATATTTCGGTTACAAGGAAACATGTGTTTAATAACCCAAAAATATACATTTTAATACATTTAACCCATTATAGCAATTACATTAGTTGATCAGATACACAGGTAAATGTGAGAGAAAAAATAGTATAGTGATTAGATAACTGTTTTTGTTCCCGTTCCCATTAGCTGCTAAATGGACGGCTTTAACAATATTTCCATGAGGAGTTCGATTGGAAATTAATTTAGTATGGTCAATAATACTTTGATTGTCTTTAGCAACATTAGTTTTCTCATTCCCACCAATGCTCGAATTTGGTAACTTCCTCGTTGTTTCCTTGGTTGGGATAGCATTTAAGTTTGTAGAATCACTTTGTTTTTTTTGAACAACTCCACTTTTGTTAATTAGAGTAATGTTCCAATAACCGTTTGCCTTTAACTTCTCGGTTGTTTCGTTAGTTTGAAATGTGTTCCATGTTTCGGTACTCGTAATGGTGGTCGAAGATGTACTCTTGGATGGGGTTCCGTCGATAAAGGAAACCATTAGTCTAAAATGCACATAGTCTATAGGGGTTCTAGAAATAGGAATAAAATAGAGTGGCATCGTCTTGAACCGTTTGAAAAGTAGTGGAGTCCAAGTTTCTTTTATTGATACCGTTTCGCTGTCCAATTGAACAAACAAACGGCTTATTCCAGGTGGTGTACTTACGTAAAATATATTGTTAACAAGCGCCACCAACGTTAAAACTTCTTGTTTACTTCGGATAGCGTCACTTTTCTTGAATGGAATAATGCCTGACATTCCGTTCACCGCTAACTTCTCGCTTGTTGTTTCGTTAGTTTGAAATTCGTTCATTAGTTTGGTGCTCGTAATAGTAGTCCATTCACTACTGTCCGACGTGGTTCCGTTAAGATAGTGCACCTTTAACTTAAAATGCAAATAGTCTGTATTATTGTCTGGAAGAGGAATAAAAAACAATGGCATATTCCTCAAACGTTTGAATAGTAATGGCACCCAAGTTCCGTTTGTGGATGCGGTTTCACTGCCCAACTGAACAAATACATGATTTATTTCGGGTGGTGTATATACGTAAAATATATTTTGAACAAGAGCCACTAAAGTTAACAAACTAGAGCTTACAAATATCATTTTTACCGATTTACTTTACTTCTAAAAATATATCAGAAGTTCACAAGCTTTTATACTAAATTTCTGACTGGATGTAAACTGAATATTTGTACCAGCTTTTATACTAAATTTCTGACTGGATATAAACTGAATAGTTGTACCAGCCTAGACTTGGAATAAACAATATTGTATTTTTATTCTAATAAATGAATGCGTTACTGATAACCTTCAAACGGCAACGATTATAAAAGAAATATCAGCCTTGCTGAATGCCTTCTGACAAGTTATTCAGGTGACAAGCTATTCAAAATATCGGTAAGCTATCGCCAGCAATCGTAAACTTAAGTCGAACAGTGGTACCATGAAGTTCGCTGTAGCTGACATTCAAGGATTTGACAGATCGCCAGAATTTTACGCTACAGAATTAGCAATTTATGATGGTCAAGTAATGAAGTGTTATGTGTTCAAACCCGTTTATCCATTTAATACATTGCAAGAAGTGGATAAGAAAAAAATTCAATTATTTGAATGGGAATCATCACGGTCTCGACTACAACTATGGTTATGTCGATTACGACGATCTCTACACTATGACCAACGAATTAAGGGATGTTGATACCGTCTACATCATGGGAGAGGTGAAGAAGAACTTTTAACCAAAACACTCCCAACAATCAACGTCGAGTTGCCATTGTTAATTTGGACTCAGCCCGTACCTGTGGTGTTCCAAAGATGGAAAAAAGTTATACGCTTTGTCCACATCATAAATTGCATATTGCTGCTTGTAGTGTTAAAAATGTATATGTCGTGTATGATTATATTACCAATCTTTTACCGTAATAAATGTTTAAATTACAGTGTGGAAAAATCGTATGGGCAACTACCCTTAATAAACCATACTTTTTAAGATGCTTATCACCACAAATCCACAAGATTGTGACAAAATTGCATAAAAAGATTAACCAAATTAAGGCACAACGAATTCACTTTGTTTGCGCTTCCTTACTCCTCCACATTAATGTAAATCATCAAGCTTTTTAGTTTTCTTACCAAAAAAATTTCTAGAAGAAG
This sequence comes from Polydrusus tereticollis, assembly GCA_963920685.1. Lineage (NCBI taxonomy): Eukaryota > Metazoa > Arthropoda > Insecta > Coleoptera > Curculionidae > Polydrusus > Polydrusus tereticollis. The sequence goes on along the minus strand of OY987332.1, from coordinate 80,298,962 downwards.
CTGGTATATAATGTGTATATTTCTTTTACAACGAAGCGTTATAGAAGAAGCTGGTATATAATGTCTATCTTTCTTTTACAACGAATTCGCTTTGTTTGTACCCCCTTTCTCCCCCACTTTGAAGTAAATCCTAAACCTCTTTCATGTTTTTACCAAAAATTGGCTAAATGATTAATACGATTATTATTGCCTCAATTGAATTTGTTGAACTGGTAGAGATTCCACCAGTATTATGTTTTAAATGCCTCTATGAGCACTTATTGTTCTTGCTCATATTCAGATCAAAGACGCTTCAAATATTCTGCAAGGGGTCATTCGTCGTAGTTATCGCATTCTGTTGTAAAAAATGAGCAAAAGCACCTGAGCACTTAATTTATTTTTTCTCTTTCTCCAAAAAAGTACCTAAAATTGTTGCATATGTGTTTGTTTTCTTTAAGCTTCCCACGACCTACCCCTATCGTCAGGTTAGGTTAGTTCAGGTTTATAAAGTCCATTTATTAATTTGAAAATATGAACCTAGACTAGGCATTATTGTGCGAGTAAAATTTTTTGCTTCTTTGGCAATGAATTCTTAAACTATTACGTGCCATGCCGAAATATCTTGTTGGTTCAAAGTAAATTGGAATTTCAATAAGATCGTAATAATGTTAATATTCTTATACTTGTTTATCCTAAAACACTTCTTCTTCTCCTAATTAATACTATCATTATATTAATAATTATTTTTGTTAGGTAACTGAATCTTAAGTAGTAATATGTGGATTGTAGTAAAATGAAAAGAAAATATATTATTTTTAAAAATATATTTTTATTAAACAACTATTAAGTAAATAAAATAAAATTTAGAGGTTAAGTAAAGATATTTCCACTCTTCGTTAGCCGCATCCCCTGGATGGTCCACTCTTCTTCGTCTTCGGACGACGACCACTGGTCTTCGTCCGAAGACCATCCAGGGGATGCTTCGTTCTGCATGGAGGCGGCTGCTTCGTTCTGCATGGAGGCGGCTGCTTCGTTCTGCTTGGAGGCGGCTGCTTCGTTCTGCTTGGAGGCGGCTGCTTCGTTCTGCATGGAGGCGGCTGCTTCGTTCTGCTTGGAGGCGGCTGCTTCGTTCTGCATGGAGGCGGCTGCTTCGTTCTGCATGGAGGCGGCTGCTTCGTTCTGCTTGGAGGCGGCTGCTTCGTTCTGCTTGGAGGCGGCTGCTTCGTTCTGCATGGAGGCGGCTGCTTCGTTCTGCATGGAGGCGGCTGCTTGTTCGAATGAATAATTTACCACGGCACCGGCTGTTTTTATACCCGTGTCAAAACCGCAAACGTTTGCAACTTATCAGTAATGCGCGTAATACATATTGCGCTGATGTGAAAATGTACAAGTCGGCAAATTAAAATAAAGACTTTTTTTGTAAGGTCGTGAAAGATTACTTTTTAGGGCAAACGAACCAACTGAAATTATATACAAGAAACACCTATTAGTACCCCATGTTAGGGACACAGAAAAATTATACTGGACAATGAGGAAGATCGATATATAAAAACTACACCCAAATTAAATTATTGGGCACTAAAAACCCACAAATTCCCGATATAGTCCCGGTTAAATTGTCTCAGGGGTGGCCCAAATTTAATTTCTGGGCATCACTATAACAGCTGAATATTTTTTAGTTTTGTAGCACGTGACAGACACACGTATGCCTCGGATCGCGACATATTATCCATTTCGATAAAAACTAATCCATTAAACGTGCTTCCTTGACAACGGTGTGTGGATACGGCCAAGTCTAATAACAAAGGAAACCCGAAACGTATATGTTCTCTACCGTATAGAGAGTATTGATGAAATGAACGGTACAACGTCAAGGTGGTTCCTTCGTTTTTATTTTCCATCTCAAGAGAAACAACCCCAATAACACCATTCTTTTTTTCACGATTAATTTTTGTTAATAGTAATCTCGTTCCTTTGGGTTGATCTGTGTCTATTAGACAAATGTAAGGTGCCCCAACTTGTAGGGCAACCGTAATATCGTTTTCGCTAAGCCGTTCGTCGTTCGAGTTTTTCAGATAACATCTTTCAAAATAAGTATCGGTTTGAAATATAACATATCGCAATTTAATCAAGGCGAGATTAATGAGTAAAACGTTTACGTTGAACTTGGAAATAAATTTAAATTCCTTAAACGATCCATCGAAGTTAAATAGTTTTATTAATTCAACGTCTCGATTTACTAGCGAAAGTAAAGTGTTCTCGTCAATATTGTCGCCGGCTTCAAATTGTCTTAATAGTTCAATTAAACGTATGTCGTTGGTACGCATATGTTGTTTGATAAACAACACTCGATCAACATACCTTAGACAGTAATAAAGATCGTTTTCTGAGGCACCGATGGCCGATAACTGATTAACGTCACCCACTAACAAAACAATAGAACCCATTTTGGTGGCAACTCGAGTAAGTTCTCGAAGTAAGGCGGAAGGAATCAACGAAACCTCATCGATAAATATAATATCATAGATAACGGCATCGCCAATGTCCAAGTGATCAAGATTTAATGTTTTCTCAAAACAATTTCCGTTCGTTAGGTCTTCTATTACTTCGACATATTCTCGAAATGTCCAATGAAAGGCAGTCATCAAAAATTTGCAAATCGTTTGTGCCATCACTCCATAGGCGTGCCCTTCAGCGACAAGTTTTTTCGATATGGCTAAATAAAGAATTTTTTTCCGTTTAAGAAAATGTAAAGTGGTCGTTTTACCAGAACCCGCAACACTATTTACTAATATTACATATTGCTTTGCCGCCGTACCAGGTTGTTGCAGTTTCCTTTGATCCAGAATATTTTCAATTTGGCTTACAATATTGGCTTGATCTTTGATCGGTAGTAATTTTGCCCGATCCACGGACTGTAGGCTTTTTCGCGCAACATACCTATTAGCGTTTTTTTCTTTATTCGAACAACTGGTCGTGTCGATGACAATGTTGGAAAAGTTTCGAAGACTTATGCGATAAAATCGATTAGATTCCGAATTCAAGTTAAACGTCTTTAGAAGCTTTTTTATAGTTTTAATACCGTTCCCCGTAAACTTGTCACAATCAATCACTATTGACCAATCCTCGTTTTCTGATCGATAATTAAAATCCGAACAACAATTAAACTTAACATTTTCCAATTGACGTGATACAGATGAGATTGTTTCGGATGCCGGTGGTGTTAGTCGAGGACGTTTTGAACTTGGAACAACATCGTTGTTATTTTCATTGCCAATTTTGTAGGTCTCGCCCCCATAATATAATACGTAGGGTAGAGAAGAATCTACTCGAACCAACGAATCAATTACAATTTCGTTCTCAGAATTAAAAGACCAATGCATTTGAAGGTGTGTTTGATCGCCTTCTTGGGCAACATGCTTTGCGGCTTCAAAAACTTTGGCTTGATAGGCAAAAGTACTTGAAACTTGATTTGTTTGAAATTTAGTATTCTCCGACACCTCTGTAGACATTATCTTAAAAGGCCACGCTCTCTTGCGTACAATAAAATAAACGCATAAATTATAATGGGTCTTGGGACATCGATACTTGTGAGTTTGTTGGTCTTCCTTGCGTGTATATATATATTTATACCGCGAAGGCAAATGAACGACGTTATGTTACATCGATTTATGATGGGCGTTTCAGGAAATCTACAGTTGACCACCATTCCTGCTATCACTAGTATTGACAAAGTTTGTGTATTTCCTTTTTGTCCCCTTAAGAAATTCATAGACTGGGATACGGTCCTCTATTCATTTAACTTAGACCCAGGTAGTAGTATCGTTTATGATCACGGCCAGTGGCGAGCCCAGTCTTACACGTACACTTTCGAAGGTACAAGACTGTACCGTACTGATACATTAACACATGAACGACAACTGTTCCTTGAATTTCATATCGAAAAAAATTTTGATTGGACTAGCGACAAGAAAATTATTCCGAAACCCTATTGCGAACGACCGGGTCGCTTACGCATAAGCCAGAGTGCGTTTAGTCGTTACTACAACACAGAGACCCTAGGTGAGCACTATTATCAGTATGGGTATTGGTTGTGTCCCGAAATAGGATCAAACCCCCAACTCGTTCTTTGTCAAGATCAGAAATTTGACATAAAACTTATATCCTGCCGTAGTTGGACCGAATGTGAAACCAAAGCAGAAAATTATATTTGGCCAGATAAAAAAGATTTGACGAAATATTTTCAATGCCGCGGAAACGTCGTAGTGCACGACACGTGTCCGAAATCAAATCCAATCTTTAACGGTTTACGTTGTATTAATCCAGTTTGTAATCCATTGATGGAATGCGACAATGATTGCCGTATTCCCAAAGACCATTTTTCCTTCTACACGTGCAAAGGGATGGAAGCTACAATAGTTTATTGTCGACAAGGCGTTGATTCCCTGGGTACCAACTGTTTACAAACGTGTAGAGGATCAACGGTATTTGTTCAAGATTTTCTAGAAACCATACAGGTCACCCCTAAAAAGGTGCTTGTAGGACAAAAAGCTTGTATTACCGGTAAAATAATTTCCACAATATGCGATACCCACTTTCACCGGAAAAAAGTAGTAAGAGAAGGCAACAAATTATATTTTTACTATGCTCCGAATTTTTATTTAGTTAATAATAAATGTCTAGCATATAAAAACACCCCCTCTATAGATGAAATGGTATATTATTCCCCGATAGTCCTGATCCCGCTATAGCTTCTCACCGAACCGGTACGGGGAGGGCTTTAACGAAACTAATTCCTTACGAATCCTTTGCCTCATTCGAAACAGATCGTACCACATACTATGATGTCAACGGAGTTCAGTACCAAGGGGTGCTTTTCTACTTTGGAAAGCAAAAGCACATATTAGATAATAAATTTTTAACTGTTCCCGAGGATACAAAATTTGTACTTAATAATAATTTAAATGGAGTTTGGACGGAACAACTAACGCTTACACCAGCGACGAATACTGTCGACGAAATAAGTTGGATTGAAGATAAAACAAATGATTGTGACGTAGGCATAGATATTCCTGATTTTTATTATGTCAACAAAACGGGAACGGCCATGTGTATAGATGGTAAACCCACCTTGGATATTTGTACCGATCACGGCATGACCATATTTCCGAGCGGCTGTGGATATTCTCATAATTTAATATTATTTACGGTCGGTGACAAAGCCAAAAGTATGGCAAAAATAACGGGCAAAAGAATACGAGGAACATACAAGGGAATTTATAGTACCACAAATTCGTTATGGTATACATAACATGCACACCATCAGTGAACATTATTCAATAATCCGCAACGCAAGTTTCATTAAAAATCTTGAAAATTCTAGGATACTATTTACCTTATAGGGAACGGCGAAGATTAAAGAAGAAATTATTTTTTACACAACAAGATAGAAACTAGAACCAGCCTTTAATATATTTTAAAATAAATCTCTTCAAAAAACAAACCAAAACCAGTTCCGTTATCTTCCACGCAACAATACATAGATCACAAACTGTATAGCATCTATATTAAAATACCGTCCTTCAAAAAAATTAAATTTATAGAATATAATTTACTTTATTTTTATTATACCGTTTAGGGCAACCAGAACCTGTTTTAAATTATATTTTAAAATATCTCCCTTCAAAAAAATCTTTAAAATTCCTTCGAAAAAATTAAACTTTGAATACTATTTACTTTTTGCCGTTTAGGATACAGCGGAGAATAAAGAAAGAATTATGTTTCACACCACAAAATACAAGCCAAATCCAATATGACCTTTTGTATATTATAAACTAATCCCATTCGGGGAAGCTTTAAGTTTTTTAGAATACTTTTTACTTTAACTTGTTTCTTTAAAATACAGATTAGGGTACAGCGGAGAGCCTTCCTATACCATTATCATATTTTTTAATTCGCAAGATTTAGAAGGCAGTTTCTAAAATGGTAATAAAAAGGTGATCGGCAAAATGCTGACCAAGTTCCTGTACAATACATTTGCTCGGCATTCCATACCAGACTCCTGGCGCGTCAATATAATTTGCTGACGATAATTACCAGGGATCGGATTGCAATAGCAACACCACGACATAGGATCGCATCGCTATCAACAACATTTTAAATCACAAATTTACAACAGAAATATAATAAATAATTACCGTTTCTTTCTTACGTTCTTATTGTCGATTTTCCTTTTTTGAAGTACAAAATAGTTCAATAGCTGAATTTCCAAAATCCAAAGCAGGAAATCGGTGTCAACAAAAATCAAAGATCCAAGGGAAAGAATGTAACCTTAATATTTAACCAAGATGAATAAGACATGCAAATTAGACACAATGACAAAAGAACACAACTTACTTTCCCCACAACATTATTGTGTATTAACACAAAAAATTACAGGCCATTTATTTTTTAAAATACCCATTAGAATAAATTAATGAAACTGGTTTTGGTTAGGCTTCTATTTTGTTTTGTAAATCACAATTTTCGCTGTACCCTAAACGGAATAAAAATAAAGGCAATAGTATCCTAGAAATTTCAAAATCGCATGGGTTTATTTTAATATAAATTAAAGGATCTAAAGGTTCTGTTTTCTGCCTTGTTGTGTGAAAATATAAGTTGTTCTTGGGTGTGCTTGCTGTGTCCTAAACAGTATAAAAAATACAGTAAATAGTATTCTTGAATTTTCAAAATAAAACTAGAATTATTTTCCACGCAACATTATAATAAATATTTCCATGCAACAAGAACCTGTTTAACGTTGAATATATTTTAAAATAAACCTCTTCAACAAAACTTAAAATTACTCGGAAATCATATTTAAACCTCTCGAGTAATTCTGGGTATTTAAAAGTTGCTGAAATGTATATATAAGGCTAATAGTTATGTGATTTTAACCAGTTAGTTAGACAAGTATATGTTCATTATTTAATACAACGCTCTAATAGTACCGATAATTCAAAAATTAATTATAGCAAAGTTGAATTACCGCCAATTGTTTCCAAAGTCCCAAAATACAAGAATAAATTTAGCAGCAGTTTTTAGAAATACGGTTTAGCAAAGAAACATGGATTGTCAATCGTCTGCTCTAATTATGTTGGAACTTCTAGATGGGAAAAAAGAGGTTACTGATTTGTCACAGGACGAGTTAAAAATAATTCCTATCGAGTACTTTATGAAGTATGTAGAACCATACAAACTAAAAGAAATATGGCATAAAATCCCTACGTCATATAAATCGAATCGTTTATTATTATTAAGTTTGCCATGTATGGAACATTATAATAAAGGAAGGACACAAATAGATGGCCCGCCACCTTCATATAGAAAATGCGCCCAATGTATTAGATCAGAATAAATACAGTAAAGTAATTTTTAATTTAATATTATATTGTATTATATTGCTTATATTATGTTATTATGTATTATAAAAATATATTTATAATTAAATATAAATTTTCTAGCGTAAATCTATGTATGTGTTAATTTTTATTTTAGACATTTTAAACTTATAACCTGTCTTAAGGAATTTTAACTTTTAATCTATTGTATTATATTGCGTGACTAAAATGGTGAAACATATTATATATATTTTTTATTGAACATGAAAATTTTAGCATCAGCCTATCTATGTGTTATTATTTTACAATAAAGATTTTTAAATGTAGTATCTATCTTATATTCATGCGGGTAGGTTGAAATTCTTGACACGGGAAAGCGATTATGTCGTAAGGTCATTAAAGTGTGCTACATAGGGGACCCTTTTATTACCGATTTATCTTGTAGTGGTTCCAAATCACTTGTCGTACAACGTAAATTAAAATAAATACCACTTAGGTTCGTTGTAACGACATTAACACAATCTTTTTAACAAGATAAAACTGTCGTAATAATAATTAACCTGTATTGTAAAGTGCAAATTTGTTTATTTTAATTGTTAAAAAGACGCTACCTATAAATTATAAGTGTGCTACATAGGGGACCCTTTTATTACCGATTTATCTTGTAGTGGTTCCAAATCACTTGTCGTACAACGTAAATTAAAATAAATACCACTTAGGTTCGTTGTAACGACATTAACACAATCTTTTTAACAAGATAAAACTGTCGTAATAATAATTAACCTGTATTGGAAAGTGCAAATTTGTTTATTTTAATTGTTAAAAAGACGGTACCTATAAATTATTCGACAAACGTGAAATCATACTAATGTAATCGCAGATACCTATTAAAATAACAAATTTTCGAATCTATGTATAACTTTTAATTTTAAACATTCTTAATTACATTTTGCTGAATATGCTGAAATAGAAATACTTTTTGTACAAGTTTTATATTTTTTTACCTACCCTGTAGGCCGTTTGACTTGCAACCGTTCCAGGTGCACCCAATACAAGCACCAACCTTTATCAAGTAAATTCCCCTTGCACACCTAAATGACCACACTAGCACTACAGGAAAATCCTTTAAGGTGCCCTAGGAGCGGTGCAATGTGAATATATAATTTATTCTTAATAATTAAATGTAGGAAAAAAATCTATACTTTTCTTTTATTAATCCCTCTATATACGTGGCGTCTAGGTAAAATAAAAAGTATTATATAATTTTATTTTTTTTAAAATGGTTTATATTTACGAGTGGGTTTTTTCATGGATCTTTCGGTTACAATAAAATGTTTACATATAATAGTTATTAGAACTGGAGTTATACATCCCATACTTTAAAATTAAAATATAAAAACATGAAGTCACTTATTCTATATTCATTAAAAATGTAAGTCTAAACGAAGATATTAAATAATAATCACATTTTTGTTACAATAATAACCTAACCAACGAACACATAAATAATAGATCAAATATAAAAATACTAAAACTACTCACACAATGTCTTTGGTATAGTGTGATTATTAATGCTAACAATTTGTCCTTTATTGCAAACCACACAAACCTCTGGCGAAATAACTTGGAAAATATTTTGATTACAGACTTGGCATCTTAATTCATTTTCGCAACAAAACATAGTACGTTTATAATGACTGTTTACGTGCGCATGTTTTCTGGAGGGTTGTCTTATGGCATGAAATAAGTAACAATAATGACATACAGAATACATCCCCCCAAAAGACGATTTTATGATTATGTACGATTGCATTACACACACATCGCGATATAAGTAATTTGGAGATACACAAACTGAAGCGTTAACCCTTTTTACTCTATACAACCCGTCACCGCCACAACTTTGCTCCAAATTATCCTCCTCGGTACCGGAATCTGAGGAATCTTCATCATCCGAACGGTCATTAGGTATTTCAAGGTCCACTAGAGCGTTGCTTCTGCCAATTAATTTATCAGTCGCCCTATTTTGAAAAGTAATAGTCTCGTCCTTATGAATAGAGACAAGTTCCTCGTTAATGACAGAGATGTTTTGGGCTTCCATTGTTCCTGAACTAACCTGAAGAGTGTGAGTCTTGTATTTGTTTTCAGTAGTGGTCTAAAGAACTTATTGATTTCCACCGACGGTTTGTTGAAAACGCCTTGGCTTTATTGAATGAAGGCTGCCTCTTTATATATTCTATTGTACGATGATGACCAAGAAATTTTGTTAACCTAGATTTACGAAGTGTAAACAAAATGCACGGTTAGTAAAATGTATAACTGAAAGTAGAAAAATAAATGACTAATAAAGGGTAGAATGCACTCTTGAGTAAAGACCGACGAGTACTAACGGACATGTAAAATATGTGAGAGATCATACTACACACAGTCTAGGTTATTGATAATTTAGCAATTAATAATGAGGGTTGTCCCATTTGTAAGAATTTAAGAATGACTACGAGTTTGGCGGCAATGGAAATAGTGCTACCGCAAGAAGCTGATTACCTTGATATGTCAACCTATGCGACACAACGAAATAAACTCTTTATGGCCGAACAAATGTTACATAAATATCCCGAAATTTTTAGTTGGTGTGATTTAATAATACGACCTGCAATCAGTCCCCATGATTATAAATTTGAACCTCAGTTTTCTGACTTAGCAATATACGTGGACTGGACCTGGGAAGAAACTGGTTGCCGGAAAATTAGCTGTAATTCCCGCGGGCAAGGTTTTGACTGTACGCCGGATAGGGCACCATTTGCATTTCGCTCTGGTGACACGACATGGACGGCCTGCGAACCGGCTTGCTTTTTTCGAAACGATTTACCACCAGAAAGTACGGGTGGTGTACATTCATTACAAACACAGTACCATAAAGGCCGATGCTATTGGGTAAATAGTGCTATTCACGCTTGGATGGTCGATCCAACCGTGAGAGCGAAAGCTAAATATGTTAAACGGGTTAACACCTTTGCCACAGGATTCGACGTATCCTACGAAAGCGATACTTACGATGTTCCAACCATAAAGGGCCGCATAAATAAATATTATTGCGACGCCTTTTTACAAGAATTCAAAAACGGAGATTGTGGGGAACCCTGGTGGAGTGACGTACTAGGGTATACGTTTATGGGACAAAGTTTAGTAAAATTTATACAGCAAGGTGTTCACCCGACCGCCGGTACGCGAGATCAAATTTCGCTGGTGCCCGACACGAACAAGATACCTTCGTATCTATTATACAAAGATAGATGGAAAATGCATATTAATACGGCATTTAAGATTGTCCGGCCAAATGTGTTGCTAAGTGATTTAGGTTTTACGACAATGATGTTAACACAAGAAAAACGAGGCCATTATATTTTTCATAACAAAGCGGGCATACTTGAACGATTTTTATTTTACGATTCAGTTGAAAATGCCACAAATCATACTTTTTCACGTAATAAATATCTGCACATATTATCGCCTTTAAAAAAGGGGGAAAAAGGTAGCAGTACTCGACATGACGCTAAACGAACGCGTCGAGCTGTCACTGGCGAAACGGCTCAATTTTGGGATTCTGTAGGGGATCATTTAAGCACTACCGCCGCTACGTTGGTACACATGTTTGTTCAAAAGGAATTTTACATACAACTAGCCACTGATACTTCGTGGGCCGTACTTAGTCGAAAGTTGGGACCCGCTTTCAAAGAGTTATTGAGTAAATCATTTGTTAGAATGTCAAGTATAATAACGAATAATTCTGTTCGACTTATTGACACCGTAGCCGGCCATTTAATGGGGGAGATAGCGGCCCATCTCCTAGTACAATTTTCCGCGAAATTTGTAATAATGATGAGTAAACTAGCCATAGCTACTGGTACGATAATTGGGGCCATTGCGGATATTGCCCTAATTTTAGATATGTTGGTTATGTTTGGCTGGGACCCACTGGGACTTCAAAATAAAATGGATTCGCAAATCTTAGATATATTACGCGAACAGGCCATTTTAGGGCGATACAAAACGGGTGATCCAAATTGTGAAATTGATCCCCAATTTTTTGCAAAATTTATTCTTAAAGACCACGTAGGTAATTTGACGGATGATAATACGACCGGTGTACCAACGGCCTCTGACTCGCAATTTTCCTACGCCCATCCCAACTATTCCGACAATATTAAATATTATCAACAAGAAACTTTACTGAAACGACCCAAAATCTATTCCGATCAATTAAGTTTTCAAGTCTCCTCGCTAAGTGACTATTTAAACGGTAGAACGTCCAATTCGTTGGGTCAACGCTATAATTGGGAGAGTGATATCAAATTTAGACGATTTAATTACCCAATATGAAATTTACACTCATTTTATTCAAAAGGACGAGTTAAGTGGTTACTCTGAACTAATCAAGGCACGACAATATGTAACAGCCATAATTATAATTATACTTATTTCTCTTGTTACTTTGTCGTTGATCGATTGGTTTAAACCTACATTACTTTTGGCCATTCCACTTATTTGGTTACTTTCCTATGTTCGGTTTGCTAATAACGAACTTCATAATAGAATTTGGGAAAACCTCTACCGAAAATATTTGCGCTAGCACAACAATATTCTGTTCTGCAATGGTAAAAGATCGCATCTGAAAATACACTTCTCGTCAAAATTAGCGAATAGTGTAAAAACTAGAAAAAGTTTGCTACTAAATACGTTATGAACCACTCATCCGATTTTGACGAACTATATTTTGCATGGTAGACTAAGGTGTTACAAAGATTTTTAAGATTCTAATGTTTATCTGTATAACCATTCTGCAGATATACAGGGTGTTATTAGTACGGGTAAATTTGTTCCGTCAATTTGAAACATTCTATATAGTAAAGTGGTGAAGTTAGAAATTCTCGGTATGGGCCGTTAGTAAGTCGACAGCAATATCTGCAGTCCTTTTGACCGTTTTTTGCTCTTCTCGCAATATACAGTGACATCAAAAAATGTTGCACCATATGGACATTTTTTATTAAGATTAAAAATAAAATTTAAATACCTTCCTATCCTTGTGAAGGGGAATAACTATAGCCCTTATGAATGATAAACGTGCTTTGGACTTCCATTGTCATTATTTATTTTTCTTACAACGTTTCAACTAGTAAACGTGAATATCGACCCGAAGACGACTGGAGATTTGAGCGAATTTTGGAATATCGCTAGTATTAATGTTGTACAGGGCCGACGGAAGGGGAATCCCTACGACACTCCGGGTCTGAAGTGTCGCAGACCGTTTAAAAATGGCGCCCTAATTAGTAGTTTCATTGTCACCCGGTATAGTATATCAGCCAGCAAAGTTTCCTAAATTATAAAAAATATAAATAAATTATAATTTTTTTTACCCAAATGCATAAAAATATCAATGTCTAAAATAGATATGGTCGCAATCAAGTAAGTAGGTATTTCAAGTACCTAGAGAATCCACTGATTACGTTAAATTGTTTTTTTACCAATGTTATGTAGGTACTGATAAATCATAAAATGCACGATGTTTATTGTTTTGCTCTAATTATGAAGGTACATACGCATATATGCAATAACCTTCGTATTATAGTAATAATAGTCTCTGTATATCCTGAACACAAAATACACATGAAAATAAATTTGAAAAAGTCAACCGTAGGTACCTATACGGGGCAAGGGCAAATATTTATTTTTCATTCAAGAGTACGTTTATTTTCAAAAATACGTGAAAATGTTACTAATAAAAGTTGCTTAGAATTAATTTCTATGCCTAAACATAGAATCTCAGTTACCTGTGACAAAAATTTAAATTTCATGGTTTCAGCTGTTTCTGCTACTCTGTATTTGGGCTAATGATTTCAAATTGACGTAAATAAAATCTTTTTTGTTTTGAATTATTTAAATAAGTGTAATCGTAATAGTCAAATATTTATTTCGTTAAAAATCAGCAGAAAAGTGGTGCAACATTTCTTGATGGCACTGTATACACTATTAAACAAAAAATGTGTCAAATTTTGGTAGGAAAATCTTTAGAACGCTGTATCATGGCAATGGTTGAACAGATTTTGACCAGTATTTAAGATTTTGAAAGTTCTTTTTCTGCAGGTTTTCCGTGATACAATAGCGAATTTTAAATATGATCATTTTCACATTATACAGGGATCGAGAAAATCATAAATATAAAATTGCTAAATTAATGGTAAATGTTCTAATGAAAGCTATGCCAACCGGGCTGGGCTGTATGCTTTTGTTTTATTTCAAAATTATTCATTTAATACCTTGGGTCATTATTTCGCGACGTTTTTTTTCCTGAATCAAATAAGTGCTCTTGTGCTTCAATAATGTATGTATGTCCGCGGATGATGTTCACGAGAGGGAAAAATATTTATTATTTATTTTACAACCAAAAGTCATTGTTCATAAAAAGCTCTGCTTGTTAAAAAAATCAATTTGCAACATAAAAATTTTAGATCAGATGTACAGGGTGTTCATAACGTAGGTAAACATGAAAATGCATCATATTGATTATTTTAAATAAAAATTTTACAAAGCAAAGTTGTTTACAATGCAAAAAATTCATAAACACAAACTGAAATTTAAAAAATAGAATAATATCAAAATCAACAGTGGTTTCATGCTCAGGGTTCACGGAATTATTTGCCTTTAACAAAAAGAATTGTTGAGCATTTCTGAATATGCCTTCACGAAATCAGAATACTGCCAGATGGAAATAAGTTGCTGACGTAACATGGAAGTTTCATCATCGACTCTTTTAATTTTTTGGTAAATTTAAATAATTATGTGAAAATTATAAAATTTCTTAAAATTTGAATTTTTATTTCAAAATTTTTATTCGGGCACTATATTGCATGATAAACAACTTTGCTTCATAAATTTTTAAAAGTAATAAATAATGATACATATTTATGATTACCCAATTTATGAATACTCTGTACCTCTGATCTAAAATTTCTATATTGGAAATTAATTTTCTTAACAAGCAGAACTTTTTATAAAGAATGACTTTTTTTTGTAAAAGGAATAATAAAATTTTTTTCCTCTCGTAAACTTCATCCGCGAACACTGTATATTGCAGCACAAGAGCACTTATTCAATTCAGGGGAAAAAACGCCCCGAAATAATGACGCAAGATATTAATTAACTAATATTAAAATAAAATAAGGGATACAGCCCGACTGACATAGCATTGAATAAAATCAGACATACCTGGTGGTTAATCAATTGAATTTTTACTGTGTAACTACTTACTTTAAAGAGTTATCCTATAATGTAGGTACTTCATTTTATACTAAAACCTACTTATTGTTTAAATGAGACATAAAAGTAGTAATTGACCCTAATTTTTGAAATATTTTGAAAGCGTTTGTTCGATACAATGTATTCTAGCGTTTACGAGGGGTTTAATATTTTCTTTCAGGTATCTTACTGCAATGCAATTTACTAAAAATATTTAAGTATGTTGGTGAACATTTAACTTCTCACCTCTAGTTTAAGTCAATAAATTATATTAAGAACTACTATATGATTTTCCTTATACTAGTAGTAATATTTAAACAGAAAGAGGAAAGTCATAGTGTTATAAAATACTCTAAAACCATATGATATTTTGAGGAGAGGTTAATTCTAAACTAAGTCGCTAACTCAATAACGGGTAACAGCTTGATAAGTCCGCAGAATGGACAATTGGTGAACTCCAGGTTATTGGTTGGTCGAAGGTTTAGAAAAACCAAAGATAGCAGTGGTCTTATTGTGGCATAGTGACCAAGAACAGCGGTTCCGAAATAAGGAAAGCACCTGAGCACTAAATTTATTTTGTTTCTCTTTCTCCAAAAAAAATACCTAAAATTGTTGCATATGTGTTTGTTTCCTTTAAGCTTCCCACGACCTACCCCTATCGTCAGACGATGATATACGGTTTCTAAAGTCCATTTATTAATTTGAAAATATGAACCTAGACTAGGCATTATTGTGCGAGTAAAATTTTTTGCTTCTTTGGCATTGAATTCTTAAACTATTACGTGCCATGCCGAAATATCTTGTTGGTTCAAAGTAAATTGGAATTTCAATAAGATAGTAATAATGTTAATATTATACTTGTTTATCCTAAAACACTTATTTTCTAATATAAATATTCCTTTAACTTCTTCTCCTAATTAATACTATCATTATATTAATAATTATTTTTGTTAGGTAACTGAATCTTAAGTAGTAATATGTGGATTGTAGTAAAATGAAAAGAAAATATATTATTAAGAACTATATATTTATTAAAATAAAATTTACAACTATAAGTAAATAAAATATACAGGCTAAGTAAATATATTGCCACTAGCGGTAATCCGCATCCCCTGGATGGTCCACTCTTCTTCCTCGTCGTCCGACGACCACTGGTCTTCGTCTGAAGACCATCCAGGGAATGCTTCTAGGTAGTTCTGCATCTTGGCGGCTGGAACCTCTTGGTAGTTCTGCATCTTGGCGGTTGGAAGGTCTTGGTGGTTCTGCATCTTGGCGGCTGGAAGGTCTTGGTAGTTCTGCATCTTGGCGGCTGGACCTTTTGGGTAGTTCTGCATCTTGGCGGCTGGACCTTTTGGGTAGTTCTGCATCTTGGCGGCTGGACCTTTTGGGTAGTTCTGCATCTTGGCGGCTGGAAGGTCTTGGTAGTTCTGCATCTTGGCGGCTGGAACCTGTAGGTAGTTTGGCATCTTGGCTGCTGCTTCTTGTTCGAATGAATAATTTACCACGGCACCGGCTGTTTTTATACCCGTGTCAAAACCGCAAACGTTTGCAACTTATCAGTAATGCGCGTCATACATATTGCGCTAATGTGAAAATGTACAAGTCGGCAAATTAAAATAAAGACTTTTTTGTAAGGTCGTGAAAGATTACTTTTTAGGGCAAACGAACCAACTGAAATTATATACAAGAAATAAAATAAATAATTGTTTTTCCTACAATTATTTTTTAATACTTTTTGTTCTGACCCCATTTGTTAGTAATTAAATAATTTACAGACTGGAATAAGGTTAAATTTCTGAATAAATGCAAGTAATTAATGTTATCAATGCAGTACTATGCACTATAAAAACCCGTTTGCGGAAAAGGTGTCAATTCATTCATTCTAACGAAGAAGTTAAGCCCGTTCTGTCGTCTGTTTAGTGTGAAGAATTTTTTCAAAGTATTGCCTAGTGCTATTTAAAAGGTAAAAAATAATTGCAAAATTTACAATATAATAATATTTATATTTTAAGGCAAGGGTTGTGAGTACTATTACGGGTAATCGATTTACTAGTAAAGATATTGTAATTTTTAGTTATTTTGGTTCTTAATTCAAGAATCAATATTATAATATTCGCAAAGTCCTTTAAAATGAACGATTTATATATCAAATGTTTTGTCACTTTACCTAAACAAGAATATTGATTATTTGTTACTACTAAAAAGTTGAGCAGCACTAAAAGACGTGCTTAGGTTTCATTAGACCTACTTACGACGAAAGATTGGGTTTATTTTGATTTATTTATTATAAAGGAAAGTTTAAACCCCTACATTCAATTTTTAATTTTCAACTTAAAAATAGCATAATGTAATTTAAATTGTTGATTTTGAAAAGAAGGTGATGCTAAAAAGGTTTTTTTCAGGGGATTTTTGTGGTAAATTTTTCAAAGGGTTATATTTACTAATATTTCTAGATTGTTAATTATGAATGAACATATAATTTATTTATTTACAAACATGGTAACCATTTCGTTTTCATGGTAGCTGTCAAATATTTCTTGGTATCAACAATTAATTATGTCAGCGCACCCTAGAGTATGTGTAACTAGAATTGAATTTTCATTGATATTGTACTAGACATGCATTTTAAAAAAATTTTTTTCATGGTAACTATTATTATAGGTGTAATTTCATATTGAATCGTGGTATTTAGTTCGTATTAACGTTTAATAACAATTTGCTACTTTCCAATAATAAAGTTACTTTACTCTTGGGAATAAGTAATAATTATGACAAGTCTCGTATACACTTGGAAAAATTTAATCTGACATCCTAGCATTAAGACCATACAGAACCTCTTATAAAGAATACCCTTTTTCGTAAATTTAATAATAAATAGTGTTCCAATATTATTCGTATATTTTATAATTTATACGATTAACATTTCTAACATTTTACCCTTTATTTAATTAAAATGAATTAATTCAGTTAGTATGGTTGACGGTAGAATCGTTGCAATACCCAATAGCATGCTTGAAATAATATTTTTTGTATTGCAAAATTTTAACCTAAAAAATATTAAAATGTTGTTTTCTTAATTATATTTTTTACTGCAAAATGTTTGTTGTTAAATGGAAAAATAATGAATTAGAAATCCAAATATTATCAGAAAAATTTAAAAGTACAGTTACATGGAATTAGGATTCAGAATATCAAAAATTATATTGAGAATTTATTAGATAATTTAAATGCAAAGTTTATTGATGATAGTTGCCTTGAGAGTGCATTAATTATTATCGTGTGGTTTCAAATGGTTACCGACAATAATTCCTATTTGTTAAATATCTTGAGAAAGACTAAATATAGGTCGAACCGTAGGCAATTTTATAAACAGGAATTGTTCTAAACCGCACTGAAAGCATATTGTATTTCACTATTTAATACTATTTTATTATTAACCTACAAACAATTGAGTATATAACTGGAAATCTTTCCGTTCATTTTACAGTTATTTGAAGAAGATAAACGATGAAGATGTTTTCTGAAAGGTTTACCCAGGCCGTCCGCGAAAATAATATATTTCGAATCAGATCATTAATGCACATCTACATTTACAAAACCAATCAAGTAAACTTTAATCCCATAGAAGTAGCCATAAAATTAAGAAAGTTGGCTGCAGTGAAGTTAATTATAGACCTAGACCCTATAACATTAGTGCGAAATAAAAAGTCCGACTTCATTACTTCTGCCATATTAAGCCATTGGGATGTTACCAATCTGAGGGGGTTAATAATGCTGCTAGATGTGGTGCCACAAAACGAGGTCCTTTATGCCGCCGTATGGAGGGGAAAATGTGAACTATTGGCCCTTTTTCTAGAAGAGTACAAATTGTCTCCAAATGTAAGGGATATATTTGGTGAAAGTCCACTTGGGTTGGCTCGGCGATTGAAACGGACCCAATGTATACATTATTTAAGAAAACTTGAAGAACGGCGAAGAAACTAAGTAACCTCAATCCATTTTTTCACTATGCCAGCATCCACAAGACTATCATTCCCGAAGCCGGTGAGCTCTTCTATGTCGGAAGTGGAGAATAAGTTGTGCGAGAAAACGGATAACAGTTACAATACCAACATTATATTTATATTTAAAAAAAATAAATTTATTATTGTTTATTTGTTTTGATTTACTTTGACACTACACTGCGTAACAAAGTATTTAAAATTCAAAATTATTAATTTTTTAGGTAGGGAATATTAATTTCTGTTGCGTTAAACGCTTTTAATTAAGATAGTAAACTGGCATTGCCGTATTAAAATTAAAAATTGGAAAATAAAACTAGTCCTTGATTGGGTCGATTTTTACTTGACGAAAATCTATCACAACGTGTCAACAAAAAAATACTAAGTTTTGTAGACGGCATAGTTTTAATGACAAGCTCACGTAGAAAGCAATACAAAGATCTTTTACTTTTACTAAAATTCTTAAAAATAAATAAACTAATAAACTTAGATTAGTATTACCTTTTTAAGCAAACTAATTCTTCCTCCCTTGATCAAATCTAATTATTCAATTATTTTATTGTATCAACAAGATCCTTTTATATTTTATGACTTTTAGAAATACCTATTATAATACAATGGTTAAGTTTCCAGTAAAAATTCTTAAGTTTAGTAGGTTATTTCAGACTTAGCGTCCATAGAAGCCACTGTGAAATATATGCCATGTTTTAATTAAATTACGTGAATATCTACAAAACTTGGTTTTCCTTTGTATTTAAAAAATGACATTTTAAATAACAGTAGAAAACGTTTCATTCTTTTTGCATTATTATTCATCTAACAAGACTTGCAAATACTTTATAAAATCTTAATTTTAAATTTCCCATTTAATCCCAATGTTTCAGCCTATAATAATCAGCATCAGCATTGTTGCGTAAAAAATTATATGCGTAATCACAGCTGCTGCCATCTATATATTTAGGTTTAAATGCTCTTTCATGTACAATCCCAAATTTTTTTATTTTATTAATCCCAAATCTGCATTTTAAACCAAAGCTATGTCGAGCACAGCACTTTTTTCCCTAAATATTGTACAACACTTCCTGTAGCAGTATTCGAATTTAATGGATAATCTAAAACTACAAGACTTTCTGCATAAATTGAACTGCAAGTGAATAGGTAAACATGTTAACTATTAAATTCAAGATTTTACAATACTAATAATAATATCATATTATATCAATACATCGACTTAGCCGCTTATGACCTTTGCAGTTTTTTGCAGAATCGCTTTGTCCTGGTTTTCAATAAATGCTTTGATAAGGGTTGCCGGGCGATCAAATTTTGACGAACAAAACATAAAATCGTGGATTTGATCACCGAATAAATGTATTTTGATCTTTGATACATTCCAGGTATATTTCAATCTAAACAAATGATGAGCAAAACTATACGATTCTGAGTCTATTGCAAGAATGGGTATTTCTGGTATAATATT
Source organism: Polydrusus tereticollis (assembly GCA_963920685.1). Taxonomy (NCBI): domain Eukaryota; kingdom Metazoa; phylum Arthropoda; class Insecta; order Coleoptera; family Curculionidae; genus Polydrusus; species Polydrusus tereticollis. Next base: position 80,278,833 of record OY987332.1, on the reverse strand, counting down.
TTTTTCAGTAAGTAAAGGGTCGAAACGTCGCAGTTCGGTTAGGGGTCCATAGAGATTCAATATATTTTTGTATATCACGGGAAACGAATAACCCGAGCTAACGGTTGAGTCATTGACATCAATATAGGGAGAAAGTAAAATCAAGCCCTTGGGTTTGAGATCTACAGGAACGCCAATAATGCTTGATAAACGGTTCTGCCACACTGGGCTTTGTATGGTGAGCCAACTTTGTAGAATGTGAAAGGCGCCCGCGGAGTCGCCCATAAGAAATTCGGATTTTGAATTTCTTTGAGAAACTATTTGTCCCCCGATGAGCAAGAGTTGTTCAATTGGTGTGGGAAATTTATGACGTGGGGCAAGACTATATCGTAGTGAGTAAATGGAACATTTGGTATAGTTGGCAAGGCGTGAAAGAAAATGACGGGCTTCATGCTCGGCCACAAAAGCACCGCCGTGCATATACAATATTATACCGTTATACGAACGGTTGTCATATGGCTCGTATAAATAATAGTTTTCATGTTCGTAAAGAAAACACTCAGGGTAAGTATCCTTTACCGTCGTTCGATTAAACTGATAGGTAATCGCTAGTATTGCGATATGAAAAATACTTCTTAATAATATGTTTGCCAAGATCCAAGCTAAAATGCCCACAATCACTAATATAGTTAACGTCATTATAGTTAAGTACTTATGGCAAATATTATAGGCGATAAGGGGTTGGTAGGTAATAGTTCGATCTTATTTCACGAAATGCCCCACAGTCAACCTTCTAACCCTGTAGTAAAACGAAGGAAAATGGTTTTGGAACTTGTCAATAAGTATTTAGCCCGAATTTCCAAAAGTGTGGATTATAAACTACTTATCACAGAAATGCTTAACGATCACGGTCTGTCCAAGGATTTGACTCGACGAGTCATTAGTTCAATCCGAAAAAAAACCAATATTAGGCCATCCGCTGACGTGATGCGTCAACTTAAAACGGTGAACGAAAATTATTTGTCTCAATCACAATTTGACAAAATGGTCGAATATGCCGTCTCCGGTCTAACGTCTAACAACGATTATAATTTTTGTTATTACTTGGCCATATTTCTAATGTGTGCATTTACGGGAAAACGCTTAAGTGAAGTCATATCTATGACAAAAAAACAACTGTAAATGTTACGTGATAAACATGAAATTGCCATTTACATTCCGAAAACTAAACACGTCGGTCAAGTAAAATGGCACGGGTCCGACAAATTACTGGGTTCGGTCGTTGCTTTGTTAATTCGTGGAAAGTCGAGCTCGTCGCTATCCATATCCCTTTACCGAAAATTTACCGACCACTGGAAAAATGTGTTTGGTTCCTTACCACCGCGTGGTATAAAGTTTCATAGTTTACGATATAAAAATGTCGGTAAAATATTATTAAGCCATGGTGAACTGGACCAAGGTAAAATTATTTCTGGAGCGAGTAACTTTGAAACCCAACGCCGCAGGTAGCGCCCAAGAAAGCAATATTCTAGCAAGCGAACTCTGGGACTATGCCACAAAAATGGAAATCTTAGATAGAAAGCCGGTCGGTCATCCAGGGGCCTTTATTGCCATCGGCGATGCTGCCGAAAAATCGTTTACAATAAATTCGCTTACATCGATACCCGAACTAAGACATGAAATTTCCGTTTACTTAGCGAATAACAACATCCCTCAGACCAACGGTCCGGCGACTGCAGAATTTATGATATTTTTACAAGAGTTAGAAAAAATTAAAATCAATCAACCCGAGCTCGCCGGTCCTTTGTACGAACGCCTTGCAAATTTCTGGAAGGAGTTTACTTTGTCTTTTGAAGAATTCACACGGTCTGCCAAAACTATAGCGGAACAACAAGTTAAAATTAACCAGTTTACTAAACAACAACAGAATTTAATTTCTAGTTTAAAACGGTGTAATGACGAAAATAAACGATTAACCCGACAAACGGCAGCACTAATGGCAGTTATGAATCGCGTCAACCAGGCCCCCTAATTTTTTTATATGATAAGATGTTGTTTTGGCTAGTAGTTATCTTGCTTCTAATAACGTGCTTTGGTATAATATACCTTAATATGTCACCCTCAATGTGGTTATATTATGATTTAAAATCCAACGTCACTGCATATAAAAATAATTAGTTAAGTAATCTTTATATTAATGGCGATTTGCCAACACTTAGTACGATTGATTTAACAAAGTCTATTGATAGAAACGCTTTATTATATTATTTAGCAAAAAATCCAAAGGCAACGAATACTTGTTACGTTACGGAATTGTTGAAAAAGACCACGCTGTTTACTAATCCCACCACAATATCTGAATTATCGACCATCATTTATTCATTCATCTTAGCAAATCGAGTTAATTCTAGTAAAATTAACATAAATGTTGTAAAAGACTTTTTTAGCCAAAATTCCTTAGTACCCTCGATAAAATTAAATGATTTTATTGAACTTTATCGTTGGTCTACGTTAAAAATTAATGTGGGTCAAAGCAACTACTACAACACCCTGGTCAATATGATTGGCGAAGGGGCGGTATGTCTTAATTTTGATCCCTATGCTCGACTCATTTATAGATTATCGCATAACGTAAGACCCTTTCCGACTATACCAGCCTCCATTGATTTACTGGAGAGCAATAAACTAGAACCCATTGCAATTTCACCGCGTAATACTACACCAAGAACAACTTCAACTACCCTGGCGTGGGATGGATTAGAATTCTATACTGGTGCTAAGGCGCTATATTTTCCCGGTATTAAACCAGTAATGGATTTAGGTTTTACTGCCCCAATCGTTAAGGTTCGCGGTTCGTCGTTATTCCACATACATGAGGGTGAGTACCTATTGGCACGTATTAACTGCAGTTTGGTTTATATCGGTAAATCCTTAACGTTTGCTACCCCCGGCGTTATTCAGTCCCATGTTGAAAATTCGGGCACCGTAAGTAAATCTATCGTACTGAATTTAAATATAGAAAATGGTACTACACAGCGAAAAATAAAATACATGTTTGATACACAAATATCAACCATAGCTGTGAGCGAGTGGGTATCCTATAAAATTAACACCTTGCTTCACGACGTTTCTGTCGACAAAATAAATGCCACTGAATTAAGTATTAGTACGAAAATACCCGGACAGCGCCTAATTGCTATATTTGGAGATTCTATTCCAACGATTACAAAAGATAGATCCGAAAACCTGATACTTGATGGGACAATAATTCACAAGGAAACCCTTTTACCTTCTCTGTAATAATTTTGCAAATTCTACGTTTCCTCCCTATTAATTTTTTTCAATGGTCTACGATAATTACCTACAGTCGGTAGGTAAAATTCCAAGAAGTTCGTTTCTACGTGGTTCCGTTTTTAATGTGAACTTTTAAGTTAAAATGCAAATATTCTTCATTGTTGCTAGGCAGGAATAAAAAAGACATTTTCAAGAATTCCGTTTGTCTCTAGGTAAAAGGTATTTTGAACAAGGAAAACTCACAAATATTTTTAGTAGACCTACAATACATTTTACTTCTGTAAACATATCATAACTTTAAAATAAAATTACTTACTTTAATTTGCCATCTTTCGGGCAAGTCCAAAGGAAATTTCATTTCAATAAGTTATTAAATGCCGCAACTTCTTCGTTTACATTCTCCTTTCCTTGAAAGTATAAAAAATTTGTAGGCTTAACATAATTTCATTGTTATCGAATATATGGTGAGTTTCCTCTTCGCATATGATATTTTAATTTAGTCGAGGTGAATTTGTAAGTGTTACCCTTTCCACCAGGGTCGGTTAGATAAATGGTTCCCCCGTCGTCGTTAACGTTGGTTGTGGCGCTGCGACGGTTTACGTGCTTGACCTGATTTGGGCCAATTAGAGCATGATCCTCGGAATGATCCATGGGATTGAAGACAATTCGACGACCGTCGTGATGAAATACTCTTTTAAAGTCGGCCTGATCCGAAAAGACAGAATCGAAAAGTTTAGCATTCCATTTACCATGTCGAAGTGGATCCTTTGCAACGTAAAATGTCAGTGATGGATAACCCCAATGATTTTCTGTGAATTTTCTTTCGTTACTAGGCCAAATAAAATTTTGCCAATAACAAGCACTTTGCGAACATCGATTTGCTTCATAATTACCAATATAGGCAAAACGACAAGGTGACAAGAGTGGATAACTGGGGCCATCGGCGTGTTGTCCCATACATGGTTTAATGGGATAGGGGGAATCTAGGTATCCTGCCCCGAAACGATTATAAATTCCACAATTGTATCTGCGGTTAGGAGTAGTTGAATTGTTTTTTAAATTTTATTTATTGTACTTTACTTTGTCAATCAGAAAAGTACCCCTTTTGGTAATAAAGCATATTTAACATAAAGCACATTCATCCCGAGTGTAGGTTATAGTATATTAATATTAAGATTTAATCATTAATAAAATAATAAAATTAAAATACCTTCCAAGAATACACTCTCAGGATAATTTAATATTTCTGATATCATCTTGCTGCATCCAATATCTCTAGGATTGATACTGAGAAACGTAGAAGTGAAGACCCTAAAACAAAAAATAAGTACCAGCCATGCCCCTACTTGTTAAATTATTGTTTATTTTTGAAATTCCATTCAGATGATATTGATTAGGATTTAATTTTGGAGCAAGTCGCAGGTTAATTATATTGAACGCTTTCCGGATCGCGATCCGCCTAGTGAACGAACATTGGTATCTGTGACTCAGCAACTTAGGGACCATGGAACCTTTCACGGCTTTGGTGCTGCATGCGACAGAGGACGACCCCGAGCTGCAAATACGTTACACTACAATCTTAAACGCAGTGGAAAATAATCCCAGTTTAAGTACCCGGCGTATAACAACGCAAGTCGGGCGAGCGTCGAATTATATTACTTGGTGTACTCTTAATGAAGAACAACTCCACCCTTACCATTTACAAAAAGTACAAGCTCTGCTTCCGCAGGACTATGCTTCCCGTCGGAAATACTGCAGGTGGTTCGCGCAGAAAAGTTAGGACGAGCTCGATTGGTTCCGAAATGTGCTGTTCACAGACGAAGCTGGCTTTACTCGAAACGGAATTTTCAATCAGCACAATACTCGTATGGAGCAGGGAAAATCCTCACGCGTACCGTGAAACGCACCATCAACGGCAGTTCACTTTAAATGTTTGGGCAGGGATAGTCGAAAATCACCTTATAGGGCCCTACATCTTGTCGGCACGATTAAACGATGAAGGATACTTGGACTTTTTACGTAACCATTTACCAGGTTTGTTGGAAGATGTTCCTCTTGCAGTAAGGGAAAATATGTGACTTTTACATGATGGAGCTCCATGTCACAATGCGGGAATCGTTAATCAATATTTGAATGAAAAGTTTCAAAACAGATAGTACTGCTACATTTTTATACGACCAGTGGCGTAAAAACCGCCCCCGCAGGCGGGGGGGGGGGGGGCGCAGCAAAGCCAGAGGCGCCCTCAAATCCCTTGTTTCATCATTGTCACAATATTAAAATTAAAAATAAACAATAATGAATGAGAAATAATGTAATATGTGAGTAGATATAAAATAAGGGTAACGTAGTAAATGATAATTAACAATTTCAATAATTTATTATTATACCCCAATAACAGTACCTACATTATTTTAAAATTTCATTATTTTTACAACAAAAAATTGTTTTCTACAATACTTTATATCTTTCTATATTAAACAACGCTTACAAATGACAATATTTTTTACTATGGTGTAAGTGTGAAGGATTCAGACAGGTGCCAAATAGCAGGGCGCTTTCAAAATTTTGCGGGGGAGCGCACATACCCTTAGTTACGCCACTGTATACGACTATCTAATTTATTGTAAACTAGAGAAATAATTCCTCCTTTTTTTTGGTAGCTTCTTACAATTAGAATCTAGTATTTTACTATCTAACTGTGTTAGAATAAAATACAGCAAATTTTTCTATATAACTCAGTGCTCCTCGAGAGGCATATAGCCCGGACAGTACCTGTTTCTGGCAATATTTGTTTAATCCTTATTGTATAACGCATTTTGCGGTGGTTTGAGAATATTCTCATCCATTTATGTTTATATTCTAAACAAATTTGATCCCAGAGCCAGAAAAACCACTACACGAAGTTTCACCTTACATCATTTATATTAAAGCCAATAATTGAAGTCTGAATTATTATAGAATCTCAGATTATTTCTTCCCAAACAACACTAGCAAGTTCTTGGATTCTACATCCCAGAAAGATACTTCAGAATACAACAAGAATCCCATTCAGACTTCATAGCAGGTATATCAAGTGTGTGTACTAGTGTACTGTAGGTGTACGTACTAGGCCCGGTACTGTACCTATTATACAATTGTGACATACCTACACTAGGAAACGATTCTATAGCTACTTTGCTGATGTTACTGTTATTTTAGCAGTTGCAACCAGATTAATGATGGGTTAAAATTAAATGGGACCCAATTAGTACATAATATTATTGACCTTAAAGTTATCCAGCATAAATAATAACTTAATACTCAATTTAAACACATCTATGTACTTAGATGTCACCTTAGACTCTGAGCTATGATGGAGGGCAGATGTCAAGAAAAATAATTCCAAGAGGACATAAACTTCACCACCATGTGAATGTTAAGCCAATCCATTTCCTTAACAACACTGGGTTAAAAATAATGCTAAAGAGTAGAAAACCCTTCGAGCTAGTTTTAGCATAGTAGTACCTACCAAAAGCGAAGTTTGTACATAATAAAGTGTGTAGAATTTTAACCGTTAGAACACTAAGCGACACCGTTTGGTAAAAACTAGAATAAAATTTAGACTTTCGTAGATTAAGTTCAATAATCGCTCATTAGTATTGCGCTTAGTCATGTTTCTTATGAGAAACACTTAAGGATTTTGGGCTATTATTATGGAAGTCAAAAGAAAACGTGGCGATCTGATCGAGACAGAAGCTTCTCAATGGTCATTACTCCTGTGATATTAATGTCTTGGCTAGCATTTCGGCTAATGAATATTAATTTTTCTTTTTGACATTTTCGTGATAAAGAAGATCATGTATAATCTCCCTTCTTTAATTTTTTGATTTAAAGTGTGATAAAAATATGGAGTTGTATTTAAAACTAGCACTTAGAAGTATAATGCAACTTTAAAATTCAAAATGATTTGGATAAACCCTAGGTTATACTAGAAGTAACAATATACATTCCTAAAAGTTAGTTGAACCAATTATTAAAAGTTAAGAAATGTAAAATATTACATTTTTATTATTGTATCGGCAGTACTCAAAGGTTCGAACTTCGACGTAAAAAAAAAATTGCTAAAGATTGTAACAAAATAAATAAAAGTAAAGACGGCTTCAAGGAAGAAGATGATGACGACCCAACAGAACCATTACACGGAGAAAATAGTATTCAGTTTGATGGATAATCATCTTTACATTATTGACAACAACGTAAATAGCTATAAAGACAAAAAAGTGTTCTGTACAATACTGTAGAAAGGGAAAAAATAAACTGCATTTTATTGGTAGAGACAAAAACCACAGAATCCACCAACTGCAAGGACATGTGATAACTAATACTCGGGTTTGGAAATATGGCACAAGTGCACCCTTCACTAAAAATGAAGAAAGCTAAAACACCCCAAATAAACAATTTTTTAAACGAATGCGTGCATGTTCCCATCCCTTTCCAAAATGATCAATTACACATATTTTTGGTTTACATGCATCCAACCTCTCGAATTGAGAAAACTATAATTGGAAAAGCATTACTGTATAAATATTCCATAATTATTGGTGATTTTAATGTAAACAAAGAAAATAAAAAACAAATTAATGGTTTCTTGCAGAAGAGCAATTAAAAAAAATACACCTCCTACATGTTTATTGTTCAACTCTACACCAGACTTGTTTCTTTATACAAACAACCTTAAACAAAATATAAAAACCATCGACTTATTACATGCTCAAACCATCTTGCCATGAAAATGGTGATTGACACTAATACATACTCGTCCTGGACCTATTTTAGCACCTCCTAAATACAGCTTCAATAAATGCCAAATTCACAAGGTTAATGAGGAGATCATCCAATACATAAAAGCAAATGAGCTAAACACAATCACAACAGAAAAATTAACCAGTTCAACTTCAAATTTATGGAAGTGGCACTACAGAACACACCTACGACGAAAAAACAATATTACACATATCCTCTACCACCTAATTGTTTTAAAAATGATAAAAGGAAAAGGGAGAATGCTGAGGCAATATCAGGCAAACCCAAAACCATACATCAAACAAAAAATAAATCGATTCAACAAGGACATTCAGAAAATGGTGTTCGATTTATATTACGATTTGTAGGTAGTGTACTTAAGGTAAAAATTATATTTGGTTGTTATTTTTAACGTAGGGCAAGATCTTTGCTTTACCCATAGGTAGTTAGGTACAGATACATACCTCGATTTTGAAAAAAATATAGTTGTGTTTTTTTTTAACATGGCAGTAAGTATAATAGAATAATTATGTTTCTCAATAAGTCGGGCATTCCAAATATTTTACAAACCTGAAGATACACGTACTCAAGGTCGTTATTAATTCAAATTCGAAATATTATACTTTTTCTCCTGTTTTATAACCAAAAAACGGATAATGAAATATCTTCAAAAGTTTTTATTATGGTATGGATTTCCCATTTTAATTAAAATATAATTTTAACTTAGAAATTAAAACCTTATTAACATTAAAACAGAGTCAAAACTAAAATGTTAGGTTATAGACACAAAACAAATAAGAGGTTGTTATAGCACTACCACCAAGTTATATCGATGGTAGTGGTTATAGACTACTTTCGACTTTTATTTTCACGAAGGCGGCCCTGGAATATGAACCAATACGAAGACGCTCTGCTGAATTTACTGACGCGCCACTTTCAATTGTTTGTTCCCCAGTTCTAATAAATTTTAATAATTACTTGTCAATTTTGGTTTTTGAAATTTTAAAATGCCTAGAACATCTTTAGAATTAACCGATATTGTTTTATGCTACGGTGCAGCGAACGAAAATGCTCGCCAAGCGCGTATTTTATATATTGAACGCTTTCCGGGTCGCGATCCGCCTAGTGAAAGAACATTTGTATCTGTGACTCAGCAACTAAGGGACCACGGAACCTTTCACGGCTTTGGTGCTGCACGCGACAGAGGACGACCCCGAGCAGCAAATACGTTGGCTGCAGAAGAGGCAATCTTAAACGCAGTGGAAAATAATCCCAGTTTAAGTACCCGGCGTATCACAACGCAAGTCGGGCGAGCGTCGAATTATGTTACTTGGCGTACTCTTAATGAAGAACAACTCCACCCTTACCATGTACAAAAAGTACAAGCTCTGCTTCCACAGGACTATGCTTCCCGTCGGGAATACTGCAGGTGGTTCGCGCAGAAAAGTGAAGACGAGCCCGATTGGTTCCGAAATGTGCTGTTCACAGACGAAGCTGGCTTTACTCGAAACGGAATTTTCAATCAGCACAATACTCATGTATAGAGCAGGGAAAATCCTCACGCGTACCGTGAAATGCACCATCAACGGCAGTTCAGTTTAAATGTTTGGGCAGGGATAGTCGAAAATCACCTAATAGGGCCCTACATCTTGCCGGTACGATTAAACGGTGAAGGGTACTTGGACTTTTTACGTAACCATTTACCAGGTTTGTTGGAAGATGTTCCTCTTGCAGTAAGGGAAAATATGTGGCTTTTACATGATGGAGCTCCATGTCACAATGCGGGAATCGTTAATGAATATTTAAATGAAAACTTTCAAAACAGATGGATTGGACGACGCGCTCCTGTGCTCTGGCCCCCACGGTCTCCAGATCTAAATCCTTGCGACTTTTTTTTGTGGGGAACAATGAAGGAATTAGTATACGAAGAGGAAATTGATAATATAGAAGAATTACAGATTCGCATAGAAATGGCAGCCGCAGAAATAAGAAATATGAATAACATTTTTTGGAGAGTTCGCGATAACATGTTAAGAAGAACACATGCTTGTTTGGCGGCAAATGGGGCACATTTCCAGCATCTTCCGTATTAAAATGGTACTGCTACATTTTTATACGACTCTCTAATTTATTCTAAACTAAAGAAATAATTCCTTCTTCTTTTGGTAGCTTCTTACAATTTGAATCTAGTATTTTACTATCTAACTGTGTTAGAATAAAATACGGCAAATTTCTCTATAATTCAGTGCTCCTCGAGAGGCATATAGCCCGGACAGTAGGTATATCAAGTCTGTGTACTAGTGTACTGTAGGTGTACGTACTAGGCCCGGTACTGTACCTATTATACAATTGTGACATACCTACACTAGGAAACGATTCTATAGCTACTTTGCTGATGTTACTGTTATTTTAGCAGTTGCAACCAGATTAATGATGGGACAAAATTAAATGGGACCCAATTAGTACATAATATTTTTGACCTTAAAGTTATTCAGCATAAACAATAACTTAATACTCAATTTAAACACATCTATGTACTTAGATGTCACCTTAGACCCTGAGCTATGATGGAGGGCAGATGTCAAGAAAAATAATTCCAAGAGGACATAAACTTCACCACCATGTAATCTCCCTTCTATAATTTTTTGATTTAAAGTGTGATAAAAATATGGAGTTGTATTTAAAACTAGCACTTAGAAGTATAATGCAACTTTAAAATTCAAAATGATTTGGATAAACCCTAGGTTATACTAGAAGTAACAATATACATTTCTAAAAGTTAGTTGGACCAATTATTAAAAGTTAAGAAATGTAAAATATTACATTTTTATTATTGTTTTGGCAGTACTCAAAGGTTCGAACTTCGACGTAAAAAAAAAATTGCTAAAGATTGTAACAAAATGAATACAAGTAAAGCCGGCTTCAAGGAAGAAGATGATGACGACCCAACAGAACCATTACACGGAGAAAATAGTATTCAGTTTGATGGATAATCATCTTTACATTATTGACAACAACGTAAATAGCTATAGAGACAAAAAAGTGTTCTGTACAATACTGTAGAAAGGGAAAAAATAAACTGCATTTTATTGGTAGAGACAAAAACCACAGAATCCACCAACTGCAAGGACATGTGATAACTAATACTCGGGTTTGGAAGTATGGCACAAGTGCACCCTTCACTAAAAATGAAGAAAGCTAAAACACCCCAAATAAACAATTTTTTAAACGAATGCGTGCATGTTCCCATCCCTTTCCAAAATGATCAATTACACATATTTTTGGTTTATATGCATCCAACCTCTCGAATTGAGAAAACTATAATTGTAAAAGCATTACTAAACAAATATTCCATAATTATTGGTGATTTTAATGTAAACAAAGAAAATAAAAACAAATTAATGGTTATAGAATATGTACATCCTAATAATACAATAATAACTTAATCGTCATAAGTTGGCTAAACAGATGTCAAGAAATGAACGAGGCAAAAGAAAAAAATTTCTACCATAAAGTGAAGAAACTAACAAGGTACAGGACAGCGCTAACTGTTCCAGCAATCACTGAAGATGGCGCCACGTTTGTAACGGATTCAAAGAAAACCAAATTTTTCTAAAACATTACCAGAAACACTACAGCACTGAGCCAAGCCCAAACTTTGACAACGACAACTTCAGAACAGTTGAGGAATGGTTTCACGAGTATTTTAACAACTCAAACATCAACTCTCAAGAATTCAGTCAATGAGGGCGAATATTTTAAAATATTACACCATCAAAAGAATACTTAACCAGTATAAGACAAAATACCATGGATACTTTTGTAAAAAAAACTTGACTACCCAATTTATAAGAATATTATAAGACTATACATATAACTTCTGCCTATCAAGCAAAACGTTTCTAGAAAAATGGAAAAAAGAGGGTAGAATAAATCGAGGCATCAATATACCAAAACCAAATACTGACCATAATTGCACAAAAAATTACAGATCCATCACTATATTACTAGTGCTCGGTAACTTCTTGATAAAATTGTCAAAAACTTACTACAAAATATAACATTCCAACAAATACCTTTGTACCAGTTTGGCTTTAAACCTAAGTGTTCCACCATTTACACACGGTTTATACTAATTTCCAACAGACAAAGCGAAAAACACAACAACAAAAAATCTGCAGCACTGTTTCTGGACATTAAAAGGCTTTTGATAATGTCTGGCACACGTGTCTATTATTAAAACTCAAACAACTTCAGATTCCAGACACTCTCATTTGGCTCCTAAAACTATCTTGAAAACCATAAATTATCTATTAGAATTAACACTTCACAGTCGGAAGAATTTGTACCCCAACAAGGATTGCCCCAGGGATCACCACTATCACCTCTTTTGTACAACCTGTATTGCTGCGACCTCACTCCAATTCAAAATCCAGACTTCTACCTGCGGCCGCTTGCCGATGATACAGAGCGGTTATAGCTCATGGAAGAAACATATACATAGACAATAGAGCCTACAAAACCAAGTCAACTAGGTATACACTAAAATGGTTCAAGAAAAGACTACTTGTGAATCCAATAAAATCGCATTTTATAATTTTCAGCCATAAAATATCTCCAACATCCCCAAGAATGACACAGATACCACTCAAGTTGATCCAGCACCCTCCGCAAAATACTTAGGTATTAATATTGATCTCAAAGTTAACTTTAATAGCCACTCTAGAATAACAAAGAGCAGGCCACGTCTAGAGCAAAACACTTCAGAATACTCAATTACAAAAACAGAGGAATTGCCACGTGTCCAGATTTATAAAACCATATGCCGACCAACTATCGAATATGGACACATCCTTCTCGCTAATGATCGACAACCAGTCTGGACAAACATCAGCAAAGCAGAGCCCATCTTGACTAACACATACCCAATAAACCTCAGAAAGTCAACGCACAAAAACTGTGGCTTACAAAGGAAGACTTTAAGGAAATTCAAAAGAACCGATGGAAATTATCTTAGTGGACACAGTAAGAAACTCTCGAAGGAGAAAACCTCAAAACTTGCGCGTAAAAACTTACTTACAAATCGAGTGGTCTATGCCTGGAACCAATTGGACGAGGTCACTGTCTCTTCAAGCTCCATAAACAGCTTCAAAAACAGGCTGGACCAGAACCTGAAGCCTATCAATACTACATTAGTCCATTATTATTATTATCTGTGATATCCTGGTTAAGATGTGCTACCAACCTGTGATATAGCCTGTGATAGCAAAGTCAAGTTTGATACGAGTCGTTTTTTAATACAAAGAGCAACCAGAGTAGTCCCATCGGCATGCGCCGTCTACTAAGTACTCTGTAATAATAATAATAATAAATTATCTTAGTGATCAATACCAAAATAACAGAACCAAAACATACTTAGTAATAGCCAGAAGAAACTATGAGCACAACTTGCTCAGTAACACCAAGCAATTCTATTCATACATAGGTCGTACCTTAAATTTCAAAGCATGAAATCTTTAGCATAGTAGGTCAGGTAACAAACGCACCACTTCAAACAGACCACGAGATCTCCTCACAACAATTTCACAGCGTTTCTACCAAGTCGAGTACAAATGATGTTATGCGAACATTGTCCTCTGAAAACCGTGCGAATACTTGCAAATCTTCACAACCAACACCAACGAACAACTAAGAGGTCACACGAAGAAGTAAAAAAAGGAGAGGAGCTTTTGCCTGATTAGAAAAAATTTCCTGTCGAATCGTGTTGTGTACAAATGGAACACACTAAATGCGGACACACTCTCTGCTTCAAACAAAACCCTTTTCAAGAATAGGCCGGATGTGAACATGACCACTCTAGTCCACTACCTCTGACAATATTGTCTGACGGGTGTTGTAACAATGCCTATACTTACATAAAAAGGAAACAAAGAACTGGCTGTAAACTACAGGCCAATATGTCTGATCAACGCAATATGCAAGTGCATGGAAAAGATTATCGCAAAATAATTAAGATTTCCTCCTAGTCAACACATATCATACCAGCTCAACAGCACGGCTTTCTTCTGAAAAATCTACATTGACCAACCTATTAACAAGACTTAATGAATGGACACTAGCTGATGATAACCATGAACCGATCAATGTGAATTATCTTGCCTTCGAAAAGGCCTTTAACAAAATACCTACCAGACTATATAATTTACAAGATTGTCTACTTTGAAATCGGAGGAAGTAGTATATTAAAAGGGAAAAGGAAGTATATCAAAATCTATGAAACCACTCAAGATTAACCCTGAACATGCCGCTGCAGCTATTACGGAAGCTATAGCTGCTGAGAACACAAACCTAAATATAACCCAAAAAACTTATCAAATCAAGCTATAAAGAGCAGTAATAAAACTAGCTCCGGATTGGCAGCGGCCTAAGCAATCATGGTTATATGTGGGAAACTTGAGAGTAGATTCTACTATTGATGATCTCACAAATCACTTAAAGAACAATAATATATCTGTGATGACCTGTGAGAATTTAAATTCTAAAAATAAGCATCTTTTAAGATTTAACTATAAAATAAAACTGTATATTTATAATGTTGATTTTTTTTTGTTTACCCTGTATAGTAATGAATGTTAAAAGTGGTTTTATAAATTTACAAAGAGTAGGACTTTTAAATGTGCCTATACATACCTAAACTTTTATTTTTTTAATAAAAAATGAAAATTTTAAATGTACTAACAGAGTATCTTAATAATAATAATATTATTATTATTAAGATTCTTTCCGTGAGCTTATCATTATTAATTTAACGCACCAGACCAGCGGCTTAGGTGGGGCTAAAATATTGCATATTTTTAACTTGGGTGTGTCACTGACTGTCCTGTACTTACCTCACTTCTTACTTTCAATTAAATCACAATTTTCTATGTCATATTCTGCCTTTGGTTGATTGAAGACATCTACGAGATCAATTATTGTCCTTGACATAGCTAGTTTCTGCTAAAGCTAAAAGTATATTGTATCTTTCATTTTTTTTAATTTACCATTACACGGAGGTCAAAAACTAGTTTCAGATATTGAAAATCGTATACATGGGGCAGATCTCCAATTATATAACTATCATTAACCGATAAAATAAAGATTTATTCACAATTTAAAACTGTATTTTTATGTTATACGACGTAAGGTGAATTATTTGCGGTATGGTTTTCTGTGAACTGGAAAAATAAAATTTAAAAATTGTTGCATACCTACCTTTATAAAATTGCATTGCATTTAAAATGGAGTGTAATAGAAGCATTTCGTTCCTTCTTCCGAGATCGTGTTCTACAGTAAAAAAGCTCACGGAAAGAACAATCTAAATTCAACAAATAACGTTACGGTTATGTTCTTTCTCTTCTTCTGTGACTTCTGTTCTTCTTGGTAATGATAATAGCTGGCTGATTGTCGTCAAGACAGGTGGCCATTGCAATTAAGAATAATAATTACGGTATCCAATCCAGTCCTCTTAACTGGACACACAACATTTAAACACGATAGTCCAGGGGGCGGGAAATGTGATTTGTTGCTGTTCTGTGATTGGGTACTGAGCAGTTCAAAGTCAATGGCTTCATATGTGGCTTCATAAATTTGTTTTTAATATCATTTCTTATTATTCATTTACTTGCAACGGCATAAAATTTGTTTGCGTTTTGCTGCTGGAGTGTATAGTTGTTGAATAATGTGATACACATGTGATGGGAATGTTTTGTGATGTGATAGTTTATCTGTGTAAATTTCCAGACATAGGGCTTGTTGTTGGTATCTACGATTTTTACTCAGCGAAGTATTATGATAGCAATACAATTTCATGGGGTGAGTAAAAACTATACCTATTGAATAAGGCTTGTTTAATTGAAATCGCAGTATAGTTTTTGATTTAATTTTTTATAAAAAACCTAAAAAAAAGATTTTCCCGAATACTTGGCAACGTCGCAAGGTAATCAGCTGTCTGTAGAAATTCCGCCAATTTGTCATGTCAAAAACACGTGTTTAGGGGTAATGAACTTTCATAGAGGCACAGATTGTCCGGTTTTAAGGTATTTTACAAAATTCAAAATACTTCCGATTTTAGAAAAAAAAAACTATTAAGTGTAACTCTAGGCCACCCCAGGAGTGGCCCCTTAAAATATAATAAGTCATTTCCATAACACCCTGTATGTTAAGCTTGATATTAAAAGCCTGCCACTCAGTGCCACCAGTGTATATTTATACTTATATTTCTTTGCTCAGTGTTAAAACCTAATAGGTATATTCTTTTAGGATGTGCATTTAATCTGCCCAGACCAATTCCATTTACACACAGATCAATTGAAGCTAGTGAAATACCTACAGTGTTTCTGCAGTGTGTCCCTCGGTGTGCCCCCTTTCTATATTGATAACCACCATAACAAGAAGTTTAAGGTAAACATTACCATACAGTACATGTAATTTCATAATATATTTAGATGATTTTTATTGTTTAAGGTACCATAGGACACAACTGGAGCAGTTTACGAGCACCTGTTTGGAACTTCTCATTATGTAAGGTCCGGAGCAGTTCAAACTAACCAGTAGCAGAATACTGATTGAGTAGAGCAGCGAGAAACAGGCCTGATAACCATTGGAATACAAATTTTAAACATTTCTTTGTAATATGAAATAAAACAATGCAGTCTTCCTCCACAGTTTAAACTGTGGAGGAAGACTGCATTGTTTTATTTCATATTACATTGACTCCACTGAAAGTATGGACTATTTTTTCAACAATTTCTTTGTAAGTTAATATGTCAATAAAACAGGCAAAGCTTCATTCGAGTTTTATTATAAGTATGCATTTGTACCTTCCTGAAATAAATACGTATATTATACCGGGTGTTGCATCGTCGAGCGGGACATAGGAAATCCCATGTAATTTTAAATGGGGTCAATTATTGGCTTTCCTAATTATTTTAGAGAAAAATTCTATTTAGGTTTATTAAAGAGCACTAAAACCCACATTCAAAAGAATAACTTTAGATATTTTTGATGAGCCCGTTTACGGGTTATCGCCGATTTCTTTTTAACTATTTCTCCTTTTTATGGCCCCGTATTTGCGGGCACCAGTCAAGGTAAAAGATGACTGTCAAATAAAGTTGTCATTTTGAGGAATATATGAACATCTTCTTAAATCCTAAAGTTCTAACAATTTAATAGTACCTACCTATTAATTAGTAAAATATTGAAACATGTAAAATGTCATAATTAACCTTGTAATTGGGTACTTTATTTTAGTTTCATTCAGATTAATTTGTACTCATAAATACACCTTTAATATTTTCGATTTTTCGACATTTCAAAATGACAACTTTATTTGACAGTCATCTTTTACCTTGACTGGTGCCCGCAAATACGGGGCCATAAAAAGGAGAAATAGTTAAAAAGAAATCGGCGATAACCCGTAAACGGGCTCATCAAAAATATCTAAAGTTATTCTTCTGAATGTGGGTTTTAGTGCTCTTTAATAAACCTAAATAGAAAATTTTTACTAAAATAATTAGGGAAGCCAATAATTGACCCCATTTAAAATTACATGGATTTCCTATGTCCCGCTCGACGATGCAACACCCGGTAGATTTCACTGGTCATTTTTTTTTTAAAAGAGTGCTAATAAAACAGTATTAACCGTTCAGTAAGTAAAGCTAAAGTTGTAGGATAGGTAACAATTCTTCAAGGAAAAAAATTTAGCACTAATTTTTAAAATTTTTCGTTTTTATAAAATTGACTACAGGATTTCCAACATAATTTACTGTGATGTCAGAAACCTGCACAAACCTATTTCTTAGTACCTACCTATGTAATTTTATATCATATTTATTGTGTAGGGTTTTATCAAAAACAACTTGGAACAGTTTAAAGAAAAAAAATACATACATATTTTGTGTTTTTATTATCTACCCATTTTATTACCCCTTTCTTTTAATGTCGCCGTCGGTGAAAGACGCAAGCATGCAAAAATTCAATATAAATAGGCTCATTCATTATTGAGATTACCTCTGTGATGGAGATAAAGAGGTGTAACTTTCATAAGCAAAACAAAATAAAGTTGATTCCTATATCGACAATTTACATATTAATAAGTCTCTGGCACTACCTACAACATATGATTATTACCTACCTACGTACCTATATAAAAATATTTTTAAAATTAAAACTTGATGTTTTTATTATTATATTATCCTATCCATAATGACTCAAAGTGAAACAGCGAGATTGCAACAGGTGGAATTTTTGCATAATTTTAAAGCAAAACAACACAAATTATATTCATAATATTTTATTAGACATACAATTTGTAAGTATTGTTAGAAGTAACAGTTAGATACATGGAAACTTAGTTAAAACAAAATAAATATTACACAACACAAAAAGGCAGTAGCATTTGTCTACTCCACATTATGGAGTCTTAATATGTTATTGCAAGGTACTACTTCTCTTATCTCGTATGCATCTACAGTACATATACTTTTATGGTGTGTGAAACTGCTCCATGCAACATAAAGGGTTTCAAATTTTCCCTCTGAAATTGTCTCACCCTAAACAAGAAAAATAAATAATTAAATATGTAAGTAAGTAATCTAAAAACCAATAAATTATATTATCGATAATAAGCAGAATACCATGAAGTTGTCGAGAAACATTAAAAGTTGTGATTTTTAAAGCAAACTTTATTATTTTATAGAAGTGGCACAAATTAGGTTTTATCACTTGTTGCATTTTGGAATAAACTGACATATCTACCTCGGATGTAAATATATTGGATAACTTAACCAATTTTGTCTACTCATTTGTAAATGCATGCTTCAAAATATTTGTATACAGATAGACTTGTAAGCTTTAATTTCTTTTGGTATAGTTGCTATAATGCACAGGCATAGATAAGTGATTTGACTGAGGAGAGGATAGTCTGCCTAGGGAACTCCAATGTAGCCAAAGTTATTCGATCAGCTGTTTTTAAATTTGTAGGTTATGTTAGTCTCATTGGCTTTTATTCTACGGTTACTAGATTAACTGAAGTTTGTAAGCAATTGAGTGGTCCTGTGGATATAGCATTTGTGTATGATGCCATAGGCCCAGGATCGATTCCCGTTTCGGGCACTTTTTCTTAATGACTTTTTTAGTTTTCTTATGACTTTTTTTTAGTTTTTATATAACTCCTTTACTTTTTTTTTAAAGTAGATCGACTCAAAAAGGGCTGGTAAATAATTGGCCGGTAAACTTGAAAAAGGCGAATTGGAACCAAAAAGGTGGATTAGATGCCGTGTTAGCGCCTGTTTAACCAATAAAGTCTATATTTATTAGTTACAGCATTATTTAGTTGAGTTAAGCAATATAATGTTTCAATCCGTTACGTAACATGAAACATAATATCTTGTTTGACATTTCCGACCGACATGCGCCTATTTCTGACGCCACCAATGATTCAATTGCTTTGGCAACATTGGAGTTCCCTAGGCAGGCTATCCTCTCGTATTTGACTGTTGTTATTGATAGATAGGCAACTCGATGTTAAAAATTGGTTCACTAACAGCGCCGCCCGTTACTGGAGTACGCACTAAATTGGGCGTGGCGGTTCGCGCCAGCTTTTCAATTTCAAATTTTTCGAAATTTAAGTTGCTTATTTCATTGGTAAAATTAGTACACACCACAAATACCACAATCAAAATGATTTGATTCTTTATAATAGGTAGTATGACATAGGTACCTACCTAATTGCACTAATTATACCAATGAAATATAATTTTGAAACAAAACAATATTTTCGTGTCTAAACAGCAGCAAGGACACAAAAACATCGAATGCAAAAAGAAATTATATTTACATATTATTATAAAAAAATAACACTAAAAAAAAAGTAACAAAGACCTTTGTGGTGTGTATGCCGACTTCTTGTTTTTTCGGTTTATTGAAACCTTTTTTGGAGCCACTTCTGTGTTGAAATAAGTTTCATAGTTTAGTTGTTCAATAGACGTCGGCGTCGTATATACAGCGTATAACTTGTGTTTAATTTTCACAAATGCCCATAAATTCATTTTCATCAGGAGAATTAAAATAAAAATGGATAGTTCAAGATTTGAAAGGGTCGTTTGCCACCGTACACCTACCACGTAAATAAGTTAAAAGGGGATGTAAGGTAAGCAGGTTTTTAATACTTTTAAACAAAATGGAATTTATAAAAAACGTTTACATAAGCTGGATTTATAAACTCCGAACCGAGCTCCGAACAATAATATCATCTTTTTTTTTAATTACTGGGTCTTAGATATTTGGTTTGTACCTTCTCCAAAACATTGGATTGTAAGATAACGGGCAAAATAGAGGCTGAGGGGCATTTTACGCCGATTAAAGACGTCCACAACCACCCTGTACCGAGGGGCAAGCATCAGGGCATATTGGTTAAGAAGGCTTTAAAGGAAAGGGGCAATTTAAAAAATATTTATGAGAGGGTTGCAGTGAGGTAAATAAGTTTATTTTTTTACTATTTTTTTAGCAGGTACCGTAGCACTTAAATACAGGGTGTTTTCGAAAACTATGTAATCCTTTGGAGGGGAGATCTTTAATATGATTTAAGATAAAATCCTAAATTAGGTACAATATCTTTGGGTCATAATTATTACTTTATGTTAATCCTTACTTTCGTTTTTTGTATGACATTAACAGAAATGGCAAAAAAGAGTATTTTAGAAGACATGTCAAAGTGACTTCGAAACAATTAGGTAGGTATATAGTCTGGACAGGGGCGGATATGGGCCCACCGGGAGATGTCCCAGTGCGCCGGTTCCTCAGGCGCCGTTGGGTGCCGCCGTGGTTTTGCGAACTTTTCTCCTTTTTTTTACAATTTGAATTTTGTTTCGAAAATAATTGAAAAAGCAAAAAGCCAGAAAATTAACTAGTATTTTATTGAAATTGACTGCTTACATTACGGAGGCAATTTATAACTTAACAATATTTAAAAAACGCTGCTGTTTGATTTTGGATCCAAACAGATCGCGTCAATTTTTGTTTATATCATTTTATTTTGGTGGTAAATAAAGTGGTGGGCGAGTGTGTGCCTATAATCTGCACGCGTTCTCGCGAAATGTTGAAGTTGTAATAATAATATGACTAACAAAACAGAACCTCTGCTGATACATTTTATTGCTTGGCTTGTAGTTTCTTTGCGCCGCCGTCCCAATCGTCATTGTTTATATTCTTAGAATTCAGCACCGTGTGTATTTACGAAAGCATTCCAAAGAAACGAAAAATAATTGATTCCTAACAAATACAAATTTAAACAGCTGCAATTTCAATCAATACTTCCACGTCACTATTTTTTTTTTTAAAGAAAATACCCGCGTTTAACTTGAAAACTTTGAGTTGTTCCCGAATTTTCCGAGGTAAAAGTAGCCTAAGTTACTCCATATAAGATCAGCTATCTGCTGATCTTATAAAGAGTAACGCCCCGCGTTTAACTTCAAAATTTTCAGTTTTTCCTTAATTTTCCAATTTTTCAGTGGGTTAAAAAATCAAAATCTGCATAACCAAAAACTCCTAAAATGTAGGGTTACCATCTGTCCGGATTTTTCCGGACATGTCCGGAATTTAGGGACGTAGTCCGGAGAAGCAAACTGGGTCCGGAATTTAGCCGGCCATTGCCGTGAAAGCATAATATTATTATTCCAAGCCAATGATCTAGGTCCAAGCACTCAATATCGAGTCAACAAGTTAAGTAAGTCGACCGCGGGAGCATATTAGTATTATAGTATATGCCAATACGCAGGGAAGTAATGTAAATCCCCGAACGCACTTAGGCGGTCGAATGTTCGGATTGCTGCCGGTAAAATTCAGAAAACGAGTCGAAAATCTAGATTATGACCGTTTTCTTCCATTAGGCTTTAAAAAATGCCAAAGTCACATTGTCAAGTTACAGAAGACATGCTGAAGGAGCAATTCAGTTAAAAAAGGAAAGACCAAGTATACCTAGGTTACATATTAAACTTAATAATCGTATATTATGTCTTTATTTTCATAATAATATGCTAAAAAATTACAATAAAATTTATTTCGTTTTTCATTTGCTGCGCTTCCAAAGAAAAATGTTCGGACTTTGTCCGGAATTTCGAGTGTTTGTCCTGAAAAATGTTCTAGATAGTTGGTAACCCTATAAAATGACATATTACTCGATTTTTTTACGAAAAAACGGATATTTTTTCCAATTCAACCCCCTTTTCACCCCCTGCCCCTGAACCAATTTTGCTCAAAAACAACCCGAACCGTTCTCTTATGGGTAGCTACCCGTGTACTAAATTTGAAGTCAATAGCTTAATTCTTTCGAATTTCGAATTTATCGCGGGAACTAACAGACAGACAGACCGACAAAAAATTTTCGCCGAAATTATGTTTTTTTTTTAATTTTTTTTTACCGATACTATACTTCCCATCACTTCGTGATGTGGTAGTAAAATATATTCTGTTGTAATAATTTGTCTTTACTTTAAAAAAATTATTATAATATATAAATGAAGTCAGATGCAAAGCCTAAATTTACTGCACGATTGTAATGAGTTGCGAAAACGATATATTAAATAGAATAGAAAATGACGATGTCATTGACGAATTGGGAAGAACCAGCATTTTATTTTCAAAGAAATTGTTATTTTGATTCCAAAACTTTGGATTAAGAGTTCCTTTTTTAGTTTTGTGATAATTATTTTAAACATTAATTGTATGTATTTTTTATGCTAAGAATTAATAGTTCCTTCTTTATTTATATGTTTGTTCTGTGTTCTGTCAAGAATTAATAGTCCCTGTTTTAACTCATTTGATGTTTATGTTAATAATAAAAAGTTCCTTTTTGTATGTGATTTTTATATTAATAAAATTATGATGTCATTAACATTCACGTTTCAGATATCCTGATGCTGCGGTACCGTCAAACGGGGTGAAACGGATCGCAAGGGGTAAAACGGATCACCCACGCATTTTTACGGAATGTTTTTAGGTTTGATAGTATGCGTAAGTTTTGGGGCAAATAAACGTTTGAGCTTGTCGGTGAATAGATCATTCACAGTAATAAGCCCGAATAAGGAGCTGGCCCGCGTTGCGCATGCGTGGTATTGGCGAAAAAACAAAAAGTCGTTATTGTGTAGTTTTTACAAAAGTTGAAAAGATTGGCTTCCCCAGAAAAAGCAATAAAAGTAGGAGGTTTCTGGTAAGTTTTTTTAAGCTACTAAATTGGTCGAATACATTACTCAATAAAATTTTTTTTTATCGTTGTTGGTTGAAGTTTAATAATTTTTTTTGTAAAAAATTTCAAATTTAGGGGGTGAAACGGGTCATGCATTTCTTATTAGTACCTACATACATATTTACTTTCATTAAAAAGTAGTCTGTTCGGGGGCGGCAAGGCTGTTGCGACTTGCGATGTGTGGCAGGCAGGGCAGAGTAAGACGATAGGTAGGGGACGGTAGGACGATAAGTAGGGTATCTCAACGTAACATGTGTTTGTTTTCTTTACAGATACAATGCCTCGAAACTACAAAAAAAAATTAGGACACACAAGAAAATTTCAATATGATCCAGTTTTTATGGAACGAGCACTGGCAGCTGTTGCAAATGGCCGTATGAGTATAAGAAGAGCTTCTGAGATGTATGCAGTGCCTTACACGACCTTACAGCGAAAATATCGCGCAGGCGAACAATCCTTAAATATTGGAGGACAACCGGTCCTTTCTGAACTCGAGGAGAAAAAGCTGGTGGATTGCATGTTACTATGTGCGGATTGGGGCTTTCCTCTTCAAAGTATTGATATTCGGTATATGGTGCAGCAATATCTAAACAAAGCAGGAAAAAGGGAAAAAAGATTCAGTGACAATATGCCAGGAATAGATTGGTTCAAATCATTTATGCAGCGACATAAGAATCTCACGGTAAAATTGGCGGAAAATACAAAAAGAGTAAGGGCTGCCGTCTCCTACGAAATAGTTGAACAATATTTTCGTCAACTTGGAGAGTCACTGGAAGGTGTTCCACCGTCAAATGTCATCAATTATGATGAAACCAATTTTACTGATGACCCAGGAGCTGTAAAAGTCGTCGTAAGAAAGGGATCAAAACACGCTCATAGAGTTATGGATACGTCAAAAACCAGCACAAGCGTTATGTTTTCAGTTGCTGGTGATGGAACACTCTTGCCGCCCTATATTGTATATAAGGCCAAACATATGTACGAAGGGTGGGCAGATGGAGGCTTCCCAGGTTCACGGTACAACAGAGCAATGAATGGTTGGTTTGACAGCACAACGTTTGAGGACTGGTTTATATCAATCGCTCTTCCCTACTTTAGAAAGTTGGAAGGTTCCAAGGTTATGATTGGAGATAATTTATGCAGTCACCTTACAATTAATGTTATTGAGCAGTGTGAAAATAATGGTATAAAGTTCGTACTTTTACCGCCCAACTCGACAGATTTGCTGCAACCACTTGATGTTGCCTATTTTCGACCCCTTAAGAATGCTTGGCGAAAGGTGCTCACAAATTGGAAGATCAAAAACAGAGGTGTTCTTCCAAAAACTATGTTTCCTGCATTGTTGAATGAAACAAAAGAAAAAGTGGGCCTGAAATCAGTCTTAAATACCCAAGCAGGTTTTAAAGCTTGTGGCATTGTGCCATTTAATCCAACTCAGACACTCAAAAAGATGGAACACTTGAAAAAAAAAGACCAAAATGGAGAGACCGAGGAAGCAATAGTAGAGAAAAGATGGGCGAACACCATTGTCGATCATTTAAGAGAACTAAGAACAGGCTCTGGCGAAAATCCAAAAAGGGGTAAAAGGGTCAGTGTGATAGCAGGAAAAAGTATTTCTAAGAAAGACCTTGTAGAAGAAAGTGAAAGTTCTCAAAGTGAGCAAGAGAAAGAAGTCACTGATCTGAGTTCCTCAGAATTGGAAAATAACGACGGAGGTTCAACAGAGGGGATAGATAAAAATTTTCTACTTGGAGAATTTGTTATCGTGAAATTTGTCACTAACAAAAGAGATAGATTTTTTGCTGCGAAAATTGAAGAGATTTTAGGCGAAGAGGCTACGATTAAATGTTTAAGAAAGAAGTCGTCAAAAAAAGAATCAGTTTTTGCCTATCCCGAAATTGAAGATATCGCCGTGATCAAGCAAGAGCATATTATAAAAAAAATACAAGCCATCCCCCTAAGAAGAGGAACATTTACTTTCAAGAACATTAAAAACTATAACTTAGAATAAACCAAAATACCTATAAAGTTGTTATTGTCAATGTTAATTTTTTTTAGTTTTTTAATAAAATCTCCTATTTTGTAGTAATTTTAACATTTTTTATTAAAAGCAGTCTTCAAGATATTTTTTAAAAATATTTTTTGTGATCCGTTTCACCCCCGATAGTGTTAAAACGCGATATAACGGCATTTAAACAACTGATCCGTTTCACCCCATTCCCTGGGGTGAAACGGATCACTTTTTGAAAAAAAAAATGAGGAAAGTGGTTGCTCAGTTTTCAAAAAAAAAGTCAGTAATTTGTGCCTTAGACGTGTATCTGTAACATATATTTTTTACAGAATTTCTTTTTTTTTAAAAAAGGATGAAAATATTGAAAAAACCTGAAATTTTGATCCGATTCACCCCGTTTGACGGTATATGTGCCGTACAATTCAATTAGAAGTGCCATGCTTAGGTGGAGGAGAACAAACACTCCTAATATTCCCCAAAATTTGGAAACGTTTGCTGAAATATGCGCATCCGGGGAGTTTCCTAGATTTTCTACATGCTCTGAGGGGCCTTTTTATGCAGGGATTGTCTCTGCTAATAACAGCCATGCGATTATCTTTGGAAACCCTCAATTTGTGGGAGAGTTCGCAGGCTCACGCCATTCATTTATGGATGGCACCTTTAGGGCTGTCCCAAGGAGGCCGCATTTTGCGCAAATACTTACAATATTTGCATCGGCAATGGAACACGTAAGTTTTTATTGATAATAAAATATGAATAATTATAATAATTAATATTATAATGGAACTGATGCATACCTTTTATTATGGGTATTAATAATTACATTGTATTAATTATTATTGTTAATTGATTTCAGGCTTTTCCGGTAATCCATGTTTTCATGGAAAGTCGGACGAAATCATTGTACGATGCAGTATTTGCGTACATACAGCAACATTTTCCAAATTTTTTAAATGAAAATATTGTAACGGACTACGAGGTTGCACTGGTTGAGTCTTTGCGAAATACCTACCCTAATGCAATGTTACATGGTTGTTTTTTCCATTATTGCCAGGTAATAAATTATTTGTATATCCCATAATAGAGTAAAATATAGAGGATCACCCTGTAGTTATGCCATATACAGGGTGTTAAAAATTCGATGTTCACCATTGGGATCTCATAAACGGTAAGAGATACGAGGAAGTTTAAATTAGGGCAAAGTTGCGCAATTCATAGCCGACCAATATGCCAAGAAGAAATTAGGAAAATTCCGAGTACTTCCGAAGATATCGTCCTATTGCTGCCAAAAGTCACTAACTAACATTTTTGAGAAAAATCTGAAAAGTCAATCACTAACTATATTTTGAGGGATAGCGTCTATGGAAAAAGTCACTAACTACAACCTCTTGCTATTTATGCTTTATTTTAACACCGAATAATCACTAAGTTACATTATAGTAAAATACTTTAAAAGCAAAATTAATCAAGTGAGTTAGTGATTTTGGTGAAAGCGGATTGTTGCGGTTGTTAGTCGAAACGTGAGTGCAAAAACCCACTAACAGCACTTAGTGAGTTTTCGCATTTACTGAAAATGGTTAAGTTGCTTTGTTGACATGCGCAGTTAGTGATTTTCCATGGTAAAGTTAACATGCGGTTGCAGATTTTGTGCAAGTTTACTCTAGTTAGACGTAGTTAAGACTTTAAAAGTGTGACTAGTTACTGGAATACTATAAATTTGTACAGACATAGATTGTAGAGGAAAGCGTATAGTAAAAATGATAAAAAAAAGAGGTAAGTCGAAATATAACCTTAAAAATTATTGTACCTATACTAAATTGAACGTATCAAGTTGATTGCTTTGTATCATGGCTTTGTATAGCACATTTTTGTAAAAACCCCACATTCAACATTCAAATATTAGGTACAAATTAACCGTTGTATCATTTTATTAACAAACTACATCAATTTTAGGAGCTTAAATCAGGGACATCGGAAAATAACATAGGTCCTTCTCAGTCTAGCAGTAGAGACCGTAACACAGTCGAAAAAGCCTTTGTGACTGAATCATGTCATGCAAATAATTGTACAACCGAGAGTTTAGTCCTTCCTTCTTGTAGTAAACAGTTCTCAGAAAACATTATAACAAAAATTACAAGTGATATAGACGTGTCACAGAGAAGTACCGATGATAACAGTTTTGTAAGTATACCAAACTTTTTTTAAAAGAACAATAGTCTGGCTCAGAAACCATGCGTGCGGGTCTCGATTTTCTCATCAGATTCATAAATAAATACTGGTTTCTAACAAATTGGAGAAATAATATTTTCCTTTATAAAGCCTAAATACAACTATGTAAGTCATTAGATTAGTAATTCTGACATTTTTTAGAGCGAAGACGATGATGATTCTATGAAGGACAAGACGTGGGAAACAAATTCTGCAAACAAACATCAAAATTCTGATAGTTCTGATTCCGAAATAAATTCAGATCTCATATCAATGCCTGAGGAAACTCTACATGACGAGAATGAATCTGTACCTTCATCTAATCAGAGCAAGGAAAAACAGAACCGAAAACGATCACGTTGGTCAAAATCTAACCCTTCAGAGTGGGCAAAGAATGTTGCAAAGCAGAGCCGCTATGCTTGCTTGCCTTATAAAACCAAAAAAGGCGTGCATGCGGCTAAATTTCCACGACCAGTGGACTGTAAGAATTGCAGATTTAAATTTGTGGAAAACTTTAATGAAAATGATAGAGAAGAAATTTGTAAAATATTTTGGGGCTTATCCAACTACCAACGTCAAAAGGACTTTATTTTAAAGCATGTAAATGCGAGTGTGCCATGTCGTCCTGGTGCAAATGTTTCGCCCAACAAAAAGCGAACGTGCAGCCGTTCATTCCACTTCATTAAAAATGGCATCAAAATACGAGTTTGCCAAAAATTTTTTCAAAAAACCTTATGCATAAGCAATGGACCAATAAATACAGCATTTAAAGGGCAAAGTGATGGAACCTTCGTGAAAAACGATAAACGCGGAAAAAAATCCCCATCTAACAAAACAAAAGCTGATGATGTTGATATTGTCAAACAACATATTCAAATGTTTCCGACCATGGACTCGCATTATTGCCGGAGTAAATCTCAGAGGCAATACTTAGACTGTAAACTTTCAATTAATAAAATGTATGCTTTGTATGAAGAGTTCTGTAGAGACAATACTAAGGTGCCTTTAAGTCGAAACATGTACAGAAAAATATTTTGCTCCAATTTTAATTTGTCTTTCTTCGTGACAAAGAAGGACCAATGTTGCTTATGCAACCAATACAATGAAGCAAAGAGAAGTGGTACGTTATCTGACGAACTGACAACGAAATATCAAGAACATCAATCACGAAAAGATGAAGCAAATCGTGCTAAGGACCAAGACAAACAAAAATCAAATTCAGATCCTAAATTTTTGTCTGTAACAGCTGATCTTCAGAAAGTTCTTCAAATTCCATCCGCTAGCGAATCTCTTCTGTATTATTCTCGTAAACTTTGTATTTATAACTTTACGATTTATGAGTCAAAGATGCCTAATGATGCCTATTGTTTAGTATGGTCAGAAGTAAACGGCAAAAGAGGGAGTAACGAAATTGGGACTGCAATAATGTATTGGATTAATAAACTTCCAGAAACAGTTTAGGAGATCTCTATATTTTCGGACACATGTGGTGGACAAAACCGCAACCAACATATTGCAGGGTTATTTCTCTACCTCACTCAAACTACTCATTTAGATGTTATCGAGCAAAAGTTTTTAGTCAGGGCATACTTTCATGGAGGTAGACAGCATGCACAGTACAATAGAAAACGAACAACGTTTTATGCCTGTCTATTCATTATCAGACTGGATGAACGTTATGAGAAAAGCAAGATCCACAAGAAACCGTAAAAGCGCACGTCCCTACAATGTGCACCAATTAACGTTTGCTGACATGGTAGATCTAAAAGATTTATCTAAATGCATAATTAAAAATCGCACCAAAGACGAAGATGGAAGTCAATTAAACTGGTTGCTGATTAAATGTTTGCGTTATGAAAAAGAACACCCTGGTAAAATAAAGTATCGGTATAGCCACGATGGTCCTTACAGTACAATCAATATACTTGGAAGAGGTAGAAATATAAACATAAGTCAAACCAATATTAAAAAGGCTTACGATAAAATGCTTCCAATCAGTACTGCAAAGAAAACCGATTTGCTAAAGCTTTGCAATAAAGGAATTATACCACAGGAATTGCATCCATGGTACGAGTCTCTACCTGCAGATACCAAGATAAGAGAAGAAACTACTGAACCAGCATTAGGTGAAGAGTCTGATCAAGATCCATAAAACTGAATATTCTTCTTTTTCTTATTCTTTTTCATTCACTCATTCTTTTTTATTATAAGAGTTAATCGTTATGTTGAACCTGTATCACTAAAGTAATATTTTTTAAATAAAAATGTTGTTAACTGCTAATGTTGTGATTTTTTTATTTGCTAAAATTCACTAACTACACTTTTTTTGATTTTCTACCCTTGTAAATTTTTGTTAAATCGAAATAATTTTATAAATTGATACCCAACACCATCAGGTACTTCTTAGTATAAAAAATAAAACATTAAATTTGACTACCGATTTGTACAATGCCATTAATCTTTAAACGCGTTTTTCTCGAATGTAACAAAATGTAAGTTAGTGACTTTTGGCAGCAATAGGACGATATACGTAAAAAAACGAAAATCGCCGTTTTGGTTTTTAATTTTTCCTGGCTTTATTTAAAGAGATAATGGAAAATAAATTTTGCACTTTCATTGCCACTTTTCATCTTCTATAAAGCAGTGTTCTTAGATTTCATGTCCGACGTTTTGTCTTTCGGATGCCATCGTCAGGTTTGTTTTTTTAAATACGGACCTGTATTTTTTATTGCATTTATCTAAACTTTATATGCGACGTAATCTTAATACAAAATTACTTTGATTGAATATCAACGTTTCTACCCTATAAAAACATGTTCAGGAATATTTTATTTAAAAAACTTTTGGATTATTGCAGATCAAAGCCGTATCTGATAATGTATGACAGAGACAGAACAATTTTTCTCTTTCTAAAAATCCTGATCGAGAAGGCTATTGCAGATAATTTTGAAAAAGCTTTCGAGTTTGTTACAATTATTAGAGGATTCATTGTTTAAAGTATCATAGTTTGCCATGGAATGTAGAAACAATAAAAAGTTTGACATAAGTAATCTAAATTTCAATTACGCGGTGATAAATTCGGTCTTATCTAAAAATGAAATTTTCTTCTGAAGAAAAAAGGGATATGTTAAGAATTTATTACAGTAGCAATAGAAACTCTATGACAGCTTTACAAAGATATTTTGAGGAGTATCCGGAAAGGGAGCAGCCAGCACAAAACATTTTTCAAAGACTTGATAGAAATTTAAGCGATTATGGCCAACTTGGAAAGCCTCGACAAAAATATGGTAACCGTATTACAGAAGACGAAATTCAGAACGTTTTAGGCCAGGTATGTAACATGAAACTTCACAAAAATTGTTTTTTTACAAAATAAGTTAACATTGTATACATACAATATCCTGAAATCTTATGATGTTTCACGTTATTGTAGGTGGACAATGATGCAACTATATCCAGTGGGCAAATTGAAGCGGAATCCAATTTGCCATCCTTAAACCATGTTAAGGCATGGAAAGTTCTAAAAAATGCCGGTTTGAGACCCTACAAAATTCATATATCACATGCATTGCGAGAAGGAGACGCTGAGAGAAGGCTAACTTTTTGTAATTGGCTACTAGATCAAGATAACCAAAATCGCAATTTTTTAAGCAATATTCTTTGGAGTGATGAGGCTACATTTACAAATTGTGGTGTTTTTAATAGAAACAATGAACATATTTGGGCAAGAGAAAATCCCAGAGATAATAGAGAAGTACGCAAGCAAGTACGCTTTTCTCTGAATGTTTGGGCAGGGATATTAGGAGATAGAATTTTTGGTCCTGTTTTTTTACCACAACGGCTAACAGGGGAGGATTATCTAGTATTTTTAAATAATACATTCCAAGATTTTTTATCTGAAATCCCGCTTGCACGGCTGCAACAAATTTGGTTTCAGCAAGATGGAGCACCCGCTCATGGCACGAGAGATGTTACAACCTTCTTACATGCTGAATTTCCAGGCAGATGGATTGGAAATCGTGGTTTTATTGAGTGGCCGGCAAGGTCCCCAGACCTTACACCACTAGATTTCTTTTTTTGGGGAGCCATAAAAAACAAAGTGTATAAGCAGCCCATTAACGTAATAGAAGAGCTTAGAGTTCGTTGCATAAATGCGTTTGTATCAATTCGAAGAAGGTCGGTACACAGAGCTACTCAAAAAGTTCGCGTCAAAATTGAAAAATGTATAAATCAAAATGGAAATCTTTTTGAGCATCTGAGATAAACATTTGTCATTAGTTTCTACCTCTTCTGGGTTTAAATAATTTTAATTTACAAAAAATGTAAATAATAGATAATTTTGAATATTTTAGTACCTAAACGTACTGTAATTATCGTTTTGTGATATTTGTTATTGTTTTAGTTATAGATTTTCTTGTGTTTCCGAAAATACTGTTAAAAAAAATTATCTTCAATACCTAATCAACAAGTTTTTTAAATAAAATATTCCTGAAAATGTTTTTATCGGGTAGAAACGTTGATATTCAATCAAAGTAATTTTGTATTAAGATTACATCACATATAAAGTTTAGATAAATGCAATAAAAAATACAGGTCTGTATTTAAAAAAACAAACCTGACGATGGCATCCGAAAGACAAAACGTCGGACATGAAATCTAAGAACACTGCTTTATAGAAGATGAAAAGTGGCAATGAAAGTGTGAAATTTATTTTCCATTATCTCCTTAAATAAAGCCAGGAAAAATTAAAAACTAAAACGGTGATTTTCGGTTTTTTACGTATATCTTCGGAAGTACTCGGAATTTTCCTAATTTCTTCGTATCTCTTACCGTTTATGAGATCCCAATGGTGAACATCGAATTTTTAACACCCTGTATATTACTATTTTTTTTTCAGGCGGTCCTACGGAAGGCTAAGCAATTAGGAATTTGTAGGGCTATTGAGGCAAATCCCCATGGAAGAATTCTTTTAAAGAAGATCTATTCATTGGCTCTGCTTCCTCCTGGCATGATAATTAATGCACTAGAAACATTGCAGGTAATAATTTAATTTAAATATTTTTACACCGACCACAATTTTTTTTTTAAGACTCAGAGGGATATAGAACTGGCTGCGATATTCAGGCCACTTTTTGAATATCTGAGGAGGCAGTGGATAAACAGGGTTACCACAGAACACTTCAGTGTATTCAAATGCACACACCGGACAAATAATGCTATGGAGTCGTATCATCGACGACTCAATAGCAAACTTGTCCGGCATCCAGGTGTATGGGACCTTATGGGTAGATATTTATAATTTTTAATAACATATCATACCTACTTAATATAAACTCGTTTCAGAAATACTTATAGATATTCAAAATATCGCACTTATGGAGTTTAGGCAGCTAGAATAACAACGAAGAGTATTTCGAATATGCACCAAAAACAGGGTCTTTGACTTGAGATTGAATCAAGCCTGGACAAACTCTCGGACGGTAGATTTACTGTCGAGGATTTCCTGCGTCAATCGGTGCATTTTGTTGAGAGCCTCGACCAGCAACTTCATGCGTGGAACGATAATTTGCCAGATGAAGGTGAAAAGAGGGACCTCATTGATTTGGCAAATTTTCCGGTGCAGCCTCAACCGGTGCCATTGCCACCTGTCCTTGCTGCTGTCCCTGCTCCTGCAGGTGCTCTTGCCCCGGCACCTGCCCTAAACGAACCACCTCCCCTTGTATATTTCCCACCACTCCGCCAAAATCCAGCTCCTGCTTCTAATGAACCTCCGCCGCTTTATTATTTTCAGCCCCCTGTAAATTCTACAGTGGCAGTTGTTCAGGAGCCTGTTTTTGAGCCCCCTACCCCTCCTTTTCCTACCCGCTCTACCGTACCAAATAACTCGCCTTCTCCAATTCCATCTTGTACGTACTTAACACCTTCTAACACTTTTTCTTTAACTCCTTCTTCGTCTTACTTACCCCCAACTCTTTTCCTTTACCATCTACCTCATTATTCACCTGATGATAACTCTTCTTCCTCTTTTTCATCCTCTCCTGGTAATTTTCCTAACTTACGTCCAAGTTCGCCACACTTATCTAAACCAGAAATGGTTGAATTTCCTGATCCCCCGATTAATTCCCCTTCTCCAACTAATTCTCTTTCCCCTCTACCAAATATCCCACTTCCCCCGACACCCGATTATTTGATCGAATCGGAGGATGAGGTATACGAAAACCCTATTCCCAGAGTAGGTAAGTGGATAGTTTCTAATATTACGATTCAATAAATAACCAAATTCCTTACAGCTTGGACCCCATCAGTGCAAGACACACCTTATGATGATACATTGCACTTATCCATGAGGTGTAACGTGTGCTACTTAAACAGAAAGCAGGTTACGTTTGAATGTGGTCACATGGTTTGTGTTTCGTGTGCAGGAAGAATACTGGACCTAGCTGATCCATCATGTGCTTTTTGCCGCAAAGCAATAAACAATGCGCCAACACAACTATATTTTTAGGTTAATCTGGTTAAAGGTAAATACACTTTTTTTAAACTTATTTAGAGAATACATTTTTATTTTTCACCTTCTCTTTCTAGTTGCCCCTCACTTTGACCCATAAACATATTTACTTAAATGGTAGATTTGTAAAGAGACTTGACAAGGCTGATGGGATTATGAAATTTGTTAGAGACAAAGTTTTTGAGAGAATAATAATTTTGCACAAGGGGAAAATTTCTACAAAATTGAGTGATTTGAGCCAGACATAAAAAAAGTGAAAGTATGGATGTTAAAAAGGTTACTCGTAATGAGTTTACTTGGACTGTGCAATTATTATCAAGTAGCGATCTGTATTTTGGTAAAGAAGTAAAGTTAGATTGCACATGCAAGTTAATTTGCTTGGAAGCACATACATTTGCTTTGCAGATATATGAAACAACTGCCAAAAACTGTCAATGAACCATTTCCAGGTATGTTCTTGTATATATTGTTACAGTTAAAATTGGACAAAAATTAATATTAAAATTTTTTATCCATGGTTTTCAAAGTAATAATCTTTTGACGGTTTTTTTTTTATTATGTTTTTGTCAATAGGATAAGCTTCTAAGAGTCAGAAAGGAGAAAGGGTATGCATCTAGGTGTTCCAGAATATTTTATTTACTTAATAAAGGTTTGTTCAGCGTAATATAATATATTTGTTTAAAAGCTTCCTTTTGTGGTATGGTGGAAGGGACATTTGTGGATGAGACATATTTGGGTGCTATGGCAAAACTTATATGCTATTTTTATTTCTTCCCTTTCTTATTATAAATCACTAGCGAACACTCAATGTTCAAAAAATTTTTTTTTCTTCACAGACTCTAATGAGCGATGTAAAACACATATTACATTATCTACTTTTTAAATGCCCCCTGTACTATTCCGCTTTTTGCTAATTTTCAACGCTCTCCTGTATAATCGGACCACCGACGCACAAAGCAAAATTTTTGGAATGGGATCCGTAGACGCTTGTAATCTGAGCCTTGTAGTGTAGAGCATTAAAAAGAGTAGACCTAATTTAGTTTGTTGCTTAACTGAACAGCAGTTTATATTTTGATCCCTTTTTATCATATAGCGTTCTTACTGTTTATTTTACCTGCAGGCTCTATGATTTTAAATTAGGGTTTAAGGTAAGTTTTTATAATTATGAGTTGAATACTGTTTGGCTGTTAATATACAGGGTGATTCACGTTGAGTGTCCTATTAAAAGTTCTGGCGAACTAAAAAAGATAGCTTTTTCAAATTCGGTGTGCCGCCTTAATAGGACATAGTCTATCTTTTAAAAATATTTTCACAGTTGCTGCGTTGCCAGTTCTACCCGAAACCAATGGCAACATTGGAATTTCAAATGGAACACCCTATATATTATTGCATTTTTGAATTCTACGCAAAATTGTAAAAAACTTTTGTTAATATTTCCCTATACTTATCTCTTGCCGTTTTTGAAAAAAAAAAAGAATTAATAATTTTTGATAGGAAACCACCGTTTCAATAAAGTTGAGTATTTTCGTGCGTAAACGAGCTAGCTATTTGAAATTTTCACACGGGTTAGATAATACATGTGTTTAAGAATTTCATATGAAATATTGGCGATACTTTATACAGGGTCTCTCAAAAATGTATATTTTTTAAAACAATTTAGAAATAATAAAAAAAATGTTTTTTTAAATGCAACTCCCCGTATTTCATTGTAACATCAAATAGGCAAATAACTTACCTACAACATTGCCATACATCTTCCTATACCTATCTCCCTCCGTTTTTTAAATACAAGCGGAGAAAAATAAATCCCTATTTTCAAGAACTACCCATAAGAAATATACCCGCTTAACCAATGATTTAGCTAGGTAGGCCATGGCAAGTTTTTTGTTTTAACTCGTCTTGACGACTATTTGACATGGCAAACAATTTTTAAATTAAGCATATGATAACAATGACGTAAAAAATGGCAAATGTAAATGAATATTCACATCTTGATATTTTAAATTTGTTTTACATGCACGGGGAGTGCAACAAAGTTATTTCAAGAACCTGTAGAAGATTTAATGAATTATATCCCCATTTACGTCCCATGAACGAAAAAAAATTTAGAAGGTAACTATTTTAATATTTTTATACCCTTTTTAGATTATCTTAAAAACGTATTTGTTTTGTGTTGATATTTCAGATATGAAGTAAATTTTAAAAATCAGGGTGTAATTAGAAAACCTCGAAAATACGCAAAACCCCAAACTGAAAATGAAGATAATGAAATAAATGTTCTTGCGTATTTTAATGTTTACCCCCACGCATCAATTCGAAATGCAAAAATAGATTTAGGACTTTCACTATTCAACGCATTTTAGCCAAACATAAAATTTATCCGTTTAAATTTATCACCCAACAAGCTCTTTTACCAGGAGATGCCCAGAGGCGTGTTGAATTTTGTGAAATGGTTTTAATTAGAATTCTAGAAGACCCATTATTTTTAAGCAAAATCATTTGGACAGATGAATCGAAATTTACGAGGGAGGGAATATTCAACCGACGAAATAATCATTTTTGGGCAGTTGAAAATCCGAAATTTGTTAAAGAACGGGGGTTTCAATTTCAATTTGGTTTTAACGTTTTTTGCTTATTGATAGATAATAAATTTGCTTATTGTATCTACGAAGAAAATCTAAATTCGGATAACTATTTGGACATTTTAAGAATGACAGTTAGTGAGTTTCTGGATGGGTTGTCACTACAATTAATTATGTCTTGCTGGTACCAATTAGATGGGGCTCCTGCTCATTGTAGCAACGGGGTGAGTCAAGAGTTAAACGGAATGTTCGAAGATAGGTGGATAAGACGCTTGGGACCGTGGGACTGGCCCCCTCGGTCCCCAGATCTTACTCCCCTAGATTCATATCTTTGGGGAACTATGAAAGAACGGGTGTATGTAGGAACCCCAATAGAAAATCGCCAAGATTTGGAAAACCGGGTACGTCGAGCTTTTGAAGAGTTAGCTCCTGAAGAAATACGAAGGGCAACTACGACAAATCAAGTGACGTGTTTGAACGAATGCCTAAATGCAAATGGTGGACATTTTAAGCATTTTAATTATTAATTTCTGTATTTTTGTGTTAAATTAACGATAACGTATAACGTATTTGTTTGTTTATTAATTTTTGTATGCTTAATGCTATAAAATAAATAGGTATATTTCGTTATCATATGCTTAATTTAAAAATTGTTTGCCATGTCAAATAGTCGTCAAGCCGAGTTAAAACAAAAAACTTGCCATGGCCTACCTAGCTAAATCATTGGTTAAGCGGGTATATTTCTTATGGGTAGTTCTTGAAAATAGGGATTTATTTTTCTCCGCTTGTATTTAAAAAACGGAGGGAGATAGGTATAGGAAGATGTATGGCAATGTTGTAGGTAAGTTATTTGCCTATTTGATGTTACAATGAAATACGGGGAGTTGCATTTAAAAAAACATTTTTTTTATTATTTCTAAATTGCTTTAAAAAATATACATTTTTGAGATACCCTGTATAAAGTATCGCCAATATTTCATATGAAATTCTTAAACACATGTATTATCTAACCCGTGTGAAAATTTCAAATAGCTAGCTCGTTTACGCACGAAAATACTCAACTTTATTGAAACGGTGGTTTTCTATCAAAAATTATTAATTATTTTTTTTTCAAAAACGGCAAGAGATAAGTATAGGGAAATATTAACAAAAGTTTCTTACAATTTTGCGTAGAATTCAAAAATGCAATAATATATAGGGTGTTCCATTTGAAATTCCAATGTTGCCATTGGTTTCGGGTAGAACTGGCAACGCAGCAACTGTGAAAATATTTTTAAAAGATAGACTATGTCCTATTAAGGCGGCACACCGAATTTGAAAACGCTATCTTTTTTAGTTCGCCAGAACTTTTAATAGGACACTCAACGTGAATCACCCTGTATAGAATACCATGCTCAATGCTTTCTAAAACCTTAAAAAAATAAACCAATTATTTGTTCTTCAAACAAGAATGTAGGTAGTTGTTTATATAAATTAAAAAATTTATTATCTAAAGGTACATCTTTTAAATTATATATTATGTGTTTGTGCTTTTATCGTTATAAGTTTTGTTAAATTTATTATGTCCATTAGGATTGTGTAAAAATAAAGGATAATGTTATTATTTATTTTATTATTTCTGTTTTTTTTCCTTTATACCCATTACTTCTATTTTCAATACTACACGAACTTACTACGAAAATTACTTAACATTTTTGGAAATTCTATCACAAACTATATTTGGAAGGGAAATGTCGATGGAAGAAGTCATTAGCCTCAATATACAGGGTGTTAATTAAGTATGTAACCAACCTTCAGGAGGTGATTCACCACCAATTTTTATTATTAAATGTCTAGGTATATAAACATATGTCCGGAACCTTTTTTTCAAATATTTTATTTTAAAAATACTGGACATTATTGAACGAAATACTTAACTTAAAGTAGGTAAATTGTAAATACTGATTTATGGAACGCCGTTTTACTACATATTTATTCTTTAATTTGTGTGTATTGTGTAACATTATAGGTACACAATATTTCTTTTAAAAACAATTGCAATGTTTCTTGAATATCCTTTGCATTATTAGAGTGTTTGTTTTACAAATTTTGCAAATATAAAATGTTTGTTGAATAAAATTGATTCATTTATAAAATAATATTTCTTTCAAACATATAAATAAAACAAATTAAAATGGATGTCTTAACATTTTTACCAAATCTATTAAGCAACGTTTTAAACCATTAAACATAAAAATGGAAAACACTTGGATTCAAATAATAAACTAGTTACTCATTGGTAAATTATATTGGAAATACAAATTATCAACAATCATCAACGTTTCAAACTGATATGTTTTTCCATCTATTTATTTGCTATTTAAAGTATGTACATTTAATTATAAATAAATATAAAATTTATTATGACCTCACAAAATGGGCTAACCAGTCTGACCGGACCAAACCAATCACATAACCAACTTGAAATGAATTCGCCCAACCAGCAAGTAGGTACGAATAAAACTTTTCTCACGTATACGTTCTGATAAAATTCTCTTTACGTATCCCCAGCGCCGAGCAATAGACTTATTAGACTAATTAAGTCTGACGTCACGAATGGGCGGAGCTTAACAAACCTTTCCAAACAAATCGTTTACCTGTGTAAAATTCCCGTTAGGATTATTTAATTGCAAGTTATTTCTTTTATTTGAGTACATTAGATGCAGAACTCGGTTTTTGCAAATTTGTAAAAAATGATATTATTTTAGTATTAAATACATTAATGCATTGCCTATTGCCTACATAAGAAAACCAGATGCATAAGTCGGTGTTTTGTAGAGTAAAAATCATTTAAAAAGCTAGCAGAGATGCAAAACTCGGTATTTGCCGTTGACCAATCAGGACGCTAATATACGCATCGCGTGACAATCACCTGTTTTGAACGATGCTGGCGCTGTCAGTGCTTACTGAATTCTAAACAGGCCATTAGTCAGTTGAAGTAAAACCAAAACAGTATTTCTTATTCGTTTTTTGAAGCATTATTATAATATTATTTAACATGGAATTAAATGTTAGCGTTACACCTTCCCCGAAAGGCAAAGGTAGAAAGAAGTCCCGCCAACCTGAAAAATGGATAAGATTCAAAAAACAAACTTTAAGGTAAGAATTGTTTCTATTTATTTAGGCATCATTGTACTGTACGTTCTGCTTTTTTTAGGCACAAACCACAAGCTTTGCCAATATATCCGAATTGTGTTCATTCCAAAGCTGTTTTTTCATGTCGATTGTTAACAATGAGAGATATCCAGCAATTTC
Source organism: Polydrusus tereticollis (assembly GCA_963920685.1). NCBI lineage: Eukaryota > Metazoa > Arthropoda > Insecta > Coleoptera > Curculionidae > Polydrusus > Polydrusus tereticollis. The sequence goes on along the minus strand of OY987332.1, from coordinate 80,238,892 downwards.
ACAGTATGCTTTACTCCACAACTGAGAAGATTAAACAAGATATTGTTATTTTAAAATTCTGCGCGGGAACAACACCTAAGAGATCTTCTAAAAATTCTCACAGAATTTCTATTAAATACAAAGTTCCTACGGTCACGGGTGATTTAAAACGAGTATGCAAAAATGCTTTCCTAGGCATAACTCATTTCAGCGCAGATAGAATTGAAAGAATTGTGGCGAATTTTGTGAGATCTGGTCAAATTCCTAAAGAAAAAAGGGGAGGTAATCGAATTTTGGCCAAAAATGATGCTGCTAAATTATTAATTAAGCAATTTATTGAAAGCCTAACTTGTGTAGAAAGTCATTATAGTCGGGAACGTACATCTAGACTATACCTGAGATGCGATTTAAATTTTAAAAAATTATTTGACTTATATCGTGAGAAAAATCCAGGTTCTAATGTCAAATTGTCTTATTTCCGGACCTATTTGAACGAGAATTACAACTTGTCTTTTGGTACCCCATTAACTGATGTGTGTTCGACATGCTTGCGTACAAAAGAATTGTTAAAGAAAAATAATAATTCAGAAGAAGAAAAAATTAAAATACTAACCGACCAAAGAGCACATATTTTACGAGCTAAGGCATTTTATGGTTCACTGAAAGCTGAATCAGAACATGTGCAGATTTTTTCATTTGATTGCCAAAAAAATTTGGCTTTACCAAAGTTGCCAGACCAATCTGCCTACTTTTCGCAGCAAATTAATTTTTATAATTTCACCATTGTAAAGGGCAACTCAAAAGCCAAGATAACTCCTCAAACAGCTCATTCCTACTTATGGTTAGAGTCTCAGTATTGTAAGAACTCCAATGTTATCGCATCAGCAGTACATGATACTTTGGTAGCTAACACATTTCCAGAAAATATTGAAAAAATTCACTTATTTGCGGACGGATGCGGGGGTCAGAATAAAAATTCGGTCATGATGTCCATGTTAGCTTACTACTTAGGACATGAGGCACCTGCCAATATTAAATCATTGGAAATTACTTTTCCTGTTGTCGGGCATTCATTTTTACCTCCCGACAGGGTATTTGGATTAATTGAGAGAGAATTAAGAAAGCTGTCAATTATAGTTAATAAAAGTGAGTATGAAACTATTATTGAAAAATTCTCGACCATTCATAAGCTCGACGAAGACTGGAGTATTTTTGATTGGAAAACAGCTGCAACTAACATAGTCAAGAAACCTGCTCAATGGCATTTTAAATTCAATGAGTCTAAAAGATTCATTTTTGCTAAACAAAAATTAAATAACAATGTTACAGTGCGTGGTGAAGTATTTTACAGGTCGGATTTTTGTTCTGAAGGTAGCATAATAAAAAGAGGGAAACATCTTTCAGGACTACGCCCTACAATAGTTTCAACGGGGAACTCTTTGAGAGGAGACAAATCCTCAATTGCTAGCCTTTTACAAAAACACTATGGCCCGGAGTGGAGAGAAATCCCAGAATTGAAATTCTACCAAATTGTCGATTCGCCAAGCAAGCCGAGTGACCACACAAGTGATACTGAGGATTTAGAGCAAACAATGCCAGAAACATCTTTTTTTAGAGTTTAAGGAGTTTAACTATCTATGTAACCGTTATTTTTTTTATTAAACATTGTAATTAAGCAACGCTATTTTTATTTTTCTGTATTTGCACTTTTTAGTTGCAAAACTTTGTTTTTGATTAAGCCAGATGCAAAACTATGTTTTTGAATCCTTTGATTTGAATTATTTATTAAATTACCTAATTCTAAACATTTTTTTTGAATTTTTTGGGTGAAAATAACTTTATAACGTACTACTATAACAATGCTGCAATTTATTTTTGTTAAATAAACTTGTTAGCGGTTTTTCACGTTTTTCTTAAAATGACTTAACCTGCAAAAACCGAGTTCTGCATCTAATGTACTCATTTCTGCTAAATAAGAGTGGTGACGTTTATTTTTCGTGAAATTGTGTGCATTATTAAAGGGGTTTCCAAGATTTTCATAAAAAGGTAAGGTTTTTCATGTTTTTAAAAGTGATTAAAGTTTTGTTAGGTTATATTATTGTTTTAAATGGTTTTGGCACTATAGTTTTTAATAAGAAGTTTGATTTTGTATTTCATTTAATATGCTATTTTTATGTTTTTTTTTTAGCGTTAAGGACTTTCCCAACATGGTTATGTGTTTTGCACCCGACTGTAAGCACTACAGCGAACAGAAAATATGCAAGTTCTTTGTCTTTCCTGCAGACCCATTAGAAAGAAAAAGGTGGATTGCTCTGATAAGGTACTTAATATTTAGAACGTGAATATGTACCTAGTGATGTTATAACTCGTAAACTACTTTTTAGGAGACAGGATAGAGAACCATCAAAACACTCGCTGGTTTGCAGCTGTCATTTCATAAACATGGAGAGGAAAAATGGTCCAACTTTGTTTGAATTTAGCGCTAAAAGGAAGTTTACCTTTCAATCTCTGGAAAAACGGTATGCAAAATTAAATATACTTACTTTACTGTTTTGATTAGAGGTATAGGTATAATAAAAGTATATATCAATTTTTTACAGTAAACGGGGTGTCAAGACAACAGATGCAGCAAATCTTCAGTCTGAAACTGAAACTACTGATAACCTTGAGGTAGCAGGACCTTCGAAGCCAGCTAGTGCTACCTGTGAAACTGCAGGTACTTCCAGAAGTACATCCGATGGTGACTTACGTCCTTGTTCAAGCACATCTGGAGCATCATTGGAAGCTGAGAATTATTTTTTAAAACAAGAAGTGGAAGAATTAAAAAATAAATTGAAGAATTCAACTACACGTTTTAGCTATGAACATATAAAAAATTATGATTTGCATGTGCTTATGTATACTGGTGTTTCCAGTAGTGCTTTATTTATGGTGCTTTTTGAAACAATGGACAGTTTTAAAATAAAATATTATGCTGGATGGCAAGTTAAGTTGTTACCAAAGGTTGATCAACTATTAATGACTTTAATGAAACTACGATTAAACATGCCACATGAAGACCTAGCTATTCGATTTAATTGCAGTCGACCTACTGTAACCAACATTGTGATGACTTAGATATATGCCTTGCATGAAGTTCTTTACAAACAGTTGATGAAAACCATCCCATCTAGGCAAAAAAACCAAGCCTGCCTTCCTGCAGCATTTTTGAATTTTAAAAATTGTAGAATAATATTGGACTGTACAGAAATTTACTCGGCAATCCCAAGTAGCATGGATAGTCAGCGACTAACATACAGTTCCTACAAGCACAGAAACACTTGGAAAATTTTAGTAGGTGTGGCACCAAATGGTGTTATTACTTTTGTGAGTAAGGCATATCCAAGATCGACATCAGACAAGATGATTGTAGAACACAGTAAAGTTTTGAATCAGATGCTCCCTGGTGACCTTATTCTAGCAGATAAAGGGTTTTTAATTAAAGACCTACTTCCTGCCGGTGTTTCCTTAAATATTCCCCCATTTTTAAGCACACCTCAATTCACAGAGTCACAAGTGTACGAAACAGAAGGAATTGCAAAGGCAAGGATTCACGTAGAAAGAGCTATTCGTAGAATAAAATGTTTTAATATTCTACAACAGGTGCCTCAATATTACATATCGCAGATATCTATAATTTTTCAATTATGTGCTGCCCTTACAAATTTTCAGTATCCGTTAATTAAAGAGGTAGAAGAATATTATGTTTAATGTTTTATTTAAGGTTGGTTTTGTTTTAATTTATAAGAATATGTAAATTATATTAAGGATAGAGACAAGAAATCTATTGAAGTTAAAAAGAAATAAAATTCAATTTTAATAAATGTTTTGTGCTGTAGTTTTTTTGCTTTAGACAAATCATAGCCAAATATTTACCTACTTTAAAAATTTTTGTATTTTGTATCGAACTAAGCTTTAAGCTTGGCCCATATACCCAAGCTTAAAAGACCTCTATGAATACAGTGTTTAGGGGTTTAAATAAAAAATATTCTACTGAAACAACATTAGTTTATTCGCAAATAACTTCTTACAAAGTAGGACTAAGACCGGATATTTTTTTGTTATGGGAAATTTAGTTTTAGGTCCACAAAAAAATTACAATATTAAAAAAAAATTAAAATATAGGTATGTGTACTCAACATATTAATTTTGGAAGGTACTGATCCATAAAAAAAGTTTCTAATATAGGTAAATTTGCGGTCCAATAAGAATCATAATTAATTATTACTGTCACAACTTCAATTGGGGTCCATATACACAGATAACATTTTGACTTCTTTAAAATGTGTAAATTTCCTTGGATTTGATGGTAATAATTGTGCTGGGTATTTACAGAAATTTCTCCATCTTCTTTATAAGAAATAATATACTTCTCACTATTCTTGAGTTTTTGGGATAAACGGTCACTCCTAAAAGAATATGGGCACTTCACCTCAACAATAGTGTCGTCTCCAACTAAGCCATCAGGACTTGCTCCCAAAATCCCTGAATTTGTCAGCCAAATACCAGTTTGTTGAATGTCGAGGTTTAAATTTTTCTTAAGGTGGTCTATACCATCCTTTTCATGTGTTCGTCCCCACTGAATTGCTTTTATTCCATCTAGATTGTAAGTACCTAAAACATAATTAAAAAAGTTTTAAGTTTTACAAAAATATATAGGTTAGTTCAGGTTAGTTTGGGTAATAATTTTAGAAGAAAAAGGATTATTATTTTTATTATTATAAAATGCACTCACCAATCAAAGATTTAAAAAGACTTTCAGGATATCTGTTTCTCTTACAAGAGGATATAATTAACCCAAAGTTACTTGCTGTAAGTCGAAACTTTCTCATCAGGTACCATTTTTCATTAGTAACTTGTCCAGTGGTTATTGCAGCGATATGTTTAATTTTATCGTCGCCAATAAAACATTTTTGCCTAAAGTATCCTATTTTATCTGTAGCCATATTGAAATCATTAGATGATATTATGTTCTCGATAATGGGCAAATCACAGTCATCGACTTGTTCATGCTCATTAGTATCGCCATGTAGAAGCCAGGTGAAGCCCACAGTATTTCCAAAGGTTCCAAGTTTAGTCTTTAAGTCGATTTTCTGTTCTTCACTTATAACTTCCTCGATGGCAGTATATGGCTTTGGTGGATACAGTTCGTCTGCTGTCTTTACTGGCACACTTTTTAACTTTGGCACATTCCATGTACATTCCTTGTCAGTAACTGAAATGTTGTAGTGACCAAAAAGAGACAATGTCGCTATGTGATGGCACTTTATACCTCTAGGGCAAGCACACGTTGCAGATTCAATATCCCCTGATTTACTTAATTTAATCTGAAATATAAGTTATATTTAGTTTAAAAATATTATAATCTAAAAACAAACACAGCTTACCTCAACATTATAAGTTGTATCCTTTATACTAGCATGGATTTCCCCCCTAATAATCATAAAACCAGCATCAAACTGCATTTTCTTCACATGGTTGGACTCCAACGCATTTTCACCTTTTTTGATGATTTTATTATCATTTGAAAAGAACTCATTAATGCTGGAAAGCTTCAGAACATGTTTTGAAGCCATGTTACCCACAAAATCTAGAAATATAGATAGTATGATGTAATTAATAAATAATAACAAGACAAAACATAACCCCAAAGTCTTTTAATTTCAATAAAATAGCATCGGAAACATTTAACTTACCAAAAAGTGATGGAAAATTTAAAGAATTAGCACAATGTATCAAAATATCAAGGTATCCACTCTTATTCAACACAAATAGAAGAATAAACTTGCAATTAAATAATCCTTATGGGAATTTTACGTAGCTAATCGATTTGTTTGGAAAGGTTCGTTAAGCTCCGCCCAATCGTGACGTCAGAGCTTACGCTGTCTATTCCGGGTGGGGTGAATTACGAAGTCGGACGACTACACTTTCGGGTGAATTGGGGAGTCGGGCGAATGAACTTTCGGGTGACTGAAGCCATTTCGAGAAAGGATCATCACGAAGTATCGAACAAAGAGGAGATGAAAAACGTCGCGTCGTTGCGCCTGATGCAGGCATTGACGTGAACCAGCTCGCGGCAGATTTGTTATGCTAGGCGCTGCACAGTGATTCGATCCATATGTGTTACGCGGCAAAAAACGGTTGGATAATCTAGCAGGTTGTGACACGCTCAGCTGTTGGTAAGTATCCATGAGAACAAAATAATGTTTGTTATTGCATTTGTCAACATTCTTCTCGAGCATTTAGTTGTAATAGTACTGACTAAATTGAGCTATAATTAGGTAGTATACAGTTTATATTTGTGTGCAATCTGGATATCTAATATTTCCATGAAGAAAGTAAATTTTGCAACTAAGAGAAATGGCCAATATTGTTGAAGGTATGAGCTATTTTTTTTACTTTGATTGACAATTATTGATCAATTTATATACAGTGAATTATAAAAAAATCTATTGCAAAAAAACATTCAATTTCTTAACATTCTTAATTTCATTGGAAAATCTAAGTATGAGTACCCCGAGGTGCCCCTTTTATTTTTTGATATGTTAATACTACACTATTTAGCCTTCTTTTTCCATAATGCTAAATTCTCGCATTGCCTTGCATCATACTGAAAACATTCTTTTTAGATGGTAATTACTGTAAGAACTATTTAGATGTTTGGTGTTCTTCTCCCAAAAATGAAAAAAACCACCGATTATATCAGTTCCTTTTAGCAGCTTTTCGTCTAGAAAATATTTCTAGGGAAACATCAAATGGTTTAAAAACCCAAATCAAGCTGTTTTCTCTAAAAATTAAAAGGAAATGGAAGTCGGCTGGCTGCAAAAAAGAAAGGTAAACAATTTTAAAATGCGCCGGTACAGCAGTTATTATTTTAATAATTAAAGTTATTTATTATAGTATTATTTTTTAACTATGTCTCATGTGTCAGGTTTCGTTTTCAAATATTGGCATTACTATAGCACATTTTCATCCCAAAAGATCGTTATAATGCAGTGGGTCTAAAAATAGTCTGCAATGTAATATTAATATAATTTTTTTTATTATTCGTTCCTGAAAAAATTTGATTTGCGCGTGCTCTAAAACACATAATAAGGATTTCAAATCTTATGTACAGCTTATAGTGCGGGAGCACATGACATTTTTTCGAATCGCGTTAAGAGTAAAATATCTAAATAAATAAAGATTGAGCAAAATCTTATAGGCAAATTTCATTTACAAATTAAATTATTTGTATATGGCCATAGTTTCATATCAGATAATAAATTATTATTTTTTTAGATTTTTAATAAAATATCAAGATTGGTTAGCACAAGATTTCATTTTTACAAATATAGCTGAAGATAGTGACTCTTTAGATGAAAATGAAAATCTTGGTGGCCCAGGGAGACCACAAAAATCATTTCAAACCTGTAGCGAACGGACCAAACGTACCAAGGTGCACGACCTCGTTGAGTCAGGATCTTCAGCTGAATTAACATACGCAGCATAAATGTCTGCACGAGCTAGTGGCAGTAGAATTTCAGCTGATCTCTTAAGGTGCAGATAGACTGGCAAGTTACTTGCGACAATTCTCACGCGAGCGACTTCCGTATAAGTTTACACTGCATGCAACAATTTTCGCAACTAGCTGTCAGATAAGTTCAGCGAGATTATTTTTCGCGAGTTCTCGCAAACCTGTTTACACTCCCAGCAACTTCGGCTCGCGCTTCCGGTCTTTTTAGTAGCTCAGGTGTCATGGCTCCAGTAAGGTTTATTCGTTCCGCGGCAGCAATATTGGTTTTGTGTGATAATTTTAATAAAAAAAAAAAGAGAAACCGAACGTGTTGGGTAAGAAAATGGATTTTAAGGAGAGAAAATTATGGAGCCTACAACAACTTATTGAAAGAGCTTCAAATTGAAGATGCACAGCAATTTAAGAACTTTATTCGTATGTCTGCTGTAGATTTTGAAGAACTTTTAATAAATGTGGGTGGCCACATTCAAAAGCAAGATACTCACTTACGTCAATCTATTTCATCCACCGAACGTTTGATGGTAACACTACGCTTTCTTGCAAGTGGTAAGTTTTTCGGTTCAATTTACTTATGAAGTTCTGAATACTCATTTATTTTACAGGTGACTCATACCAGTCATTGATGTATCTTTTTAGAATTCCGGCTTGCACAATGAGTGGCTTTATTCCAGAAGTCTGCTCGGCTCTGTATAGAGTATTAAAAGATATTTACTTAAAGGTACGATTTATTTAATATAAACTACATATCGTATTAGTACAAACATAAGCTATTGAATAAAGTAAAATAATATTAGATCCCTACTAATATTTTTACTAGTAACAACATGACTTAACACAATATAGGTTTATAATTGTTGGAAGCTAATATCCGATAAATCTGTAGTGGTGCATTGTGATGAAGAATAAGTTTCGGTGAAAGGGGTCTCACTGTCATACTGATATGGAGACGGCAAGGGGGTACTTGATTGGCTACTAGAATAAGTGGAATAAGTTGGAGAAGATAATATTATGTTTGCAATTTTCGGGGACTTCTGTTCCGCGGTATCCATATCAGAAATTTGCATTATTGCTTCATTAATCAAGCGCCGAAGCTTCCTTTTATTTTCTGGATTATTTAGTTGCCTTATCTCTGATGCAACGTAATCTCCGAAAATTTGTTTGTTGTCAGTTGGTTGGTTAAGCAGACTTGCGGCTTTTTTCATAATATCTTCTGAGGATATGCCGCAACTATCATTATTTAAGCGCTTCTTTCGCGGTGTTGAATTTGGTTCTCTGCGGTGAAATTCAGAAGGACCAGGTTCTTGTACGTTTCGTTCAGTTTGGGATAAGTTTAAATTCTGTAAAAAAACATATATATTTAAAAAAAAACCTGGTAAAAGTGTACAAACGGGTTTTTTTTATTGCAGGTTCCTGCTACTAAGAAAGAATGGCTTTGGCATTCAAAATTATTCGAGGATAAATGGAATTTTCCGCACTGTATTGGTGCCCTAGATGGCAAACATATAGTTATTCAGGCACCAAAAAATTGTGGAAGCTACTACTATAATTATAAAAACACACACAGCATCGTATTAATGGCTTTAGTTGATGCTACTTATACGTTTACATATGTTGATGTTGGCTGTAACGGACGAATTTCAGATGGTGGTGTCTTCAATAATTGTTCTCTAAGCTCAGCATTAGTAAACAACGAGTTGGATTTGCCAGATCCTAGGCCACTGCCAGGGAGAGAAAAACCAATACCGTATCTTATTGTCGCAGATGATGCGTTTGCGATGAAACCCTATCTATTAAAACCGTACCCTTACAAGAATCAACCTGGTCCAAATCGAGTTTTTAATTATCGCTTGAGTAGGGCGCGAAGAATAGTGGAGAACGCATTTGGAATAATTGCTAATAAATTTAGAATTTTGCGAAAGCCAATATTGTTGAAACCTGAAAAAGTAAAAAAAATTGTGTTGACAATATGTGTATTGCATAATTTTCTAATGAAAAGGAAAGACTCTGTCGCAAACTATGCTCCAACGGGCACGTTTGATAAAGAAGACGAAGCAACACATGGTAACATTAACGGGACATGGCGGCAAGAAGACGGGATGCCCACAAATAATTTATTACCACTTCAGCGAGGTGTATGCCAAAATTATTCAACAGAAGCGAAGCTTGTGCGTGATGAATTAAAGGACTATTTTATTTCTCCTAGTAGGGAAGTTAATTGGCAATACAAATATATATAGGCTATAAATACATAGGCCAATCCTTAATATAAGTTGAAATAATATTTTTTTTCTTACCATATTGTCGGTTGTTTCCGAGTTATCCACTGAACGCTGAATAAATTTCATTGCCGAAAAATATGGCCAATTAGATATATACACTTCGTCTGACCCAGCGCCACTTTTCTTTATTTTGATTTTCTTTACTTCCTGCATAAACTGGCTTCGTAGGTTATGTAATTTTCGTGTAATTTCGTTAACGTCTGTATTGAATTTGTTTGCAATTATCAGCAACGCGTCTTGTTTTTTAATTCGATTTCTATAACCTGGGGACCGCACGTCCCATAGAACAGGGTATTCTTCATAAATGGAAATTAAAATTTGGATTTCGTCGTTTGTCCACACTTTCTTCTCCTCCGACATATTAACTCACGCTGTTGCACTCGCAAAATATCGAATCAAACTGGAAGCGTTGACAGAACTTGCGAAACTAACTTTTTCCTGTTTAGACTGGCAAGCGAGAATGTCGCGCGAGTTCTTCCGCGATGCTCAGCAAGTCCACTGGCGATACTATTTAGACTAGCGACACCAGTGTCGGACAGTAGCTTCCGCGAGTTTTCTCGCCAGTCTATCTGCACCTTTAAAAGCGGCTTCCGAATCCAATAATAAAGCAAAAGAAATTCAAAAACTGATAGAAAAAGCTAAATCATTGCAAACCTATTCTGGCGAAGAAGCACTTGGCTTATATATAGACTTAGGATTAACCCATAATAAATATAAAGTATTGAGAAAAAAAGCTTTAGAAAAAGGACACAATTTGTACCCTTCGCTATACTGCCTAAGAAAAATAAAAAGTTAATGTATTCCTTCAAATAATTCTATTGAAGTGGATAAAATTAGCGCCAGTATTAATTTACAAGCATTGGTTAATCACACTGTCGAACGTCTACTAAAAGCACTAGCTTCAACCATTATGGTCGATAAGGTATCTGACGGAAGTACATTAACTTTAATTTGTAAATGGGGTGGAGACGGTAGCTCTGGCCACAGTACGTATAAACAAAAATTTAGCGAAGAAGGTCACACCGACGAATTTTTATTCGTAATTTCTTTTGTACCGATTCGGTTATTAACATCGAATGGAGAAGTTCTGTGGCAAAATGAGCAACCGTCTTCAACCCGTTTATGTCGCCCAATAAAATTTCTTTTTTGTAAAGAAACCGAGGAAATGTAAATGCGCGAATTTAATTTAGTTCGGGATCAAATTAGCAAATTAGAAACTTTTGAGATAAGTATGTTTAGTAAGATTATTAGAGTTAACTATACTTTTATCTTTACCATGATAGATGGCAAAATAGCAAATTACTTACCGTCCCATAAATCAACGCAGTCTTGCTATATTTGTGGTGCCAAACCCAGTGAAATGAATTCCATGCAGATTAAAACACCTAAGCCCGAACTTTATCAGTACGGCTTATCCACTCTGCATGCATGGATAAAAGCGCTTGAATGTTTTTTGCATATATCATATAGATTAGAAATCAAAAAATGGGCTATACGAGATGCGAACGACAAATTATCTGTGGCAAACAGAAAAAAAAAAGCACGTTTCAAAACCGAGATGGGTCTTATAGTAGATAAGCCCAAGCCTGGGTTTGGTACCACAAATGATGGTAATACCGCTAGAAGGGTTTTCAAACATGCTAGTCAAAGTGCCCAAATAACCGGTATTGAACAAGGTCTTATTGAGCGTTTTTATGTGATTTAGTATTGCTTGTCCTCGGGATACGATTTAGATTTAAAACTATTTAATATTTATTTGTTAGAAACTAAGAAAATGTACATTACTTTCTATAATTGGTATTTAATGCCTATTAATGTAAATTGCGCAATTAAATATAATTATATAATTGACAGAGGCGGCTCTGGGAGTTCTTAAATAATAATTCAGGACCGTGCACAATTGAGAAATTATTTTCCTATACAGGGTGTTTCAAAAAACATATGCCATCGCTCGTGTGGTGATTGCTTACCCAAAAATAAGACAAATTTTGAGATACAGAGTGTTAAAACTTAAAAAAAAAAACGAGTTTTACATAATATTTTTGAGGCCGCTTTAGACATCATTTTAAATTTTAGTGCATAGGTAGGTAAGATATTAACCCATGCAGTAGATGTTATTAGGGAGTGTATTGTGCCAATCGGACAATTGTCCGAGGAAGTTCAAGAGGCTCGCAATAAAGATTGCAGACGTTTTCGATTGGCACATACACGAAAAACATCTAGAATAAATACAAATATGGACCTTTTTAATATGCTGCTTATTACTTCTGACCCTTTGATTAATTCGTACCGCGAAGAACCGATTACGAATTTAAGAACGTTTCCTAAAGAGACATTGCCTTTTTTAGTAAGACCTCAAGTACGCGGTACGGTTTTTTTTTGTTTTACAAAATAATTGACATTATAAAACTCTTGTTGACTGTAATATAGGGAATTTTTGAAAATTGTGTATTCCTATTTTTCTGTATTGTACATTTATTGGTCATAATACATCAAACAATGTGTCTAAAATTGTTCGTAGAATTAAAATATATGAAAAAGCATAAGAAAAAACAACTTTGATTTGGTACAGATTTTCGGGACATCCTGTATAAATGAAACTATTAGGTTCTGTAGCTTATGTTGCTGTACAACTTTCCTATTTGATTTTTTTTATCTATCACTAGCCGTTATTAAGATATCAATCATATCAACCGGACATGCACTATTGGGACACCCTGTATATTATATTCAGTATTTCTTATCAAAATGGAAAATAACTACTTATTAGAGATACACTATATTTCATAATTAAATAAAATTAATGATTTCAACTTGTAAAATATTTTTGGCCGTCTAGCACGTATAGAACGAATCACTGTGCGCTTTAGTCCAAAGGTAGAGACCTCGCCCGGCAATCGACAAGTCCCGGGTTCGAATCCCGCCTGGTACATGAATAATTAATAATAATTCTATAAAATAAAACCGAATAAAAAAAAACAACGATATAGAAAAAAAAAATAGAAAAAAACAACCAAAAAAAATACATTTTTTTTTAAAAGAACAAAAAAAAACAAATAAACAACAACTAAGGTTATTGCCTTTCAGTTCGACCAGAGCGTTTGTACTTTCAAAATGCATTTTGTCCAAAAACATGCGACAAAATGCATTGTAATGGTGTTTCGGTTAATTTTACTCTAGCTCGGTGTTATCTAGCGAGTTTTTAATGTGTTGTGAGCATATTAAAGTAAGAGTAGAAGTTGTTTTAGTTTAAAATGGAAGGTCTAGAAGGTGAACATATTGTTGGTGATAGCGTAGATAGAGTTAGTAGAAAAAGAAAAAAGAATACAACATCACATGAAAGAACAAAACAATTAAGGTAAGTTAGGTTAGAAACTTAACAAAAATCTTATTAATGTTGTGGCTTTATTTTTAAAGATATTCGAATATGGACATTAATCTTGACAATTTCAACGTAGTTTGCAATCATAAAAATGTTAACTTGGAATGCCAAGCAATGTCGAAAGAAGATATGCTAAAAATTCGTCTGAATTTTTTTGAAGATCCCAACAAAATTACACAAGACAATATACTTGCAAACTACATGGAAATTAAAGAACCAAAGCGCAAACGAAGTCGCAAACCAGATGGAAAATCTCATAATTTTTCTGTAAATTATTTTGTGAGTATGGCCATTTAAAGTGTACGTATGTCAAACATGGGGTTTTACTCTTGATTTCCCTTCTTTACAGATATTTATTAAAGGCACTAAACAACAGGTTTGCGAGAAACTGTTTAGAGCTCTGTTTGACGTTTCTCAAAGGCGAATAAATACAATATGCCAAAAAATTAAAATTGGCTCTCGACTTGTTAAAAAAAGAGGTGGGGATAAAAAGTCTCATAAAAATATTGAGAAATTGACAGAGGTGAAAAATTTCATTAGTAATCTTAAAGGTAAAGAAAGCCATTATGGCCGTCATAAATCTAGAAGAATTTACTTATCCGCCGAATACAGTATTGCTAAACTTTGGACTGTCTATAATGAAAAAGTGCCTAATGACAATTTAAAAGTAAATTATAAGTATTTTAGCAGGGTATTTAATACTAACTTTAACATAGGCTTTGGCAGCCCAGCTACAGCTGTACTTTTTGTGTTAGAACAACAACACAAATTAACAATGCCAAGAATGATACTGAGAAAAATCAACTACAGATCCAGTTAAAAGTTCACAAAGTTAGAGCCTCTCAGTTCCACAAAGTAATGAAAGAAGAAGTTCCTAATTCAAAGTATCTTTGCTATGACCTACAACAAGTTCAGGTTCTTCCCAAAATACCTATACAAGATGCTTTCAATGCACAGCAGCTGTCGTTTTACTTTTTTTGTGTTACAGCTACAAACTGTAAAAATCCAATTTTTTATTCATGGATGGAGCATCAAGCTGGCAGGGGAGCCACAGAAATATCTTCAGCACTGATAGATTTTTTTAAAAAGACCAATTTTTCCCCGAATATAGACACTCTTCGCCTCTTTTCCGATGGATGCGGGGGGCAAAACAAAAATAGTTTTATCGTGCACGTGCTAATGTTGTGGCCACATAATTTTGCTCCGCAAACGATTACAAAAATTGAGGTAACTTTTCCGGTACGTGGGCATTCATATCTTCCTGCAGATAGAATTTTTGGGAGGGTGGAAAAGATTTTAAGACGCCACTCGGTAATAAAAACTTCTGAAAAATATTATGAACTTTATTCAAAAGTGGGAGAAGTCAGAAAGCTGGGAACTGACTGGTCATTGGTTAATATTAAAAATGATTCAAGTTGTTTAAAAAAAGTCGAAGGAATTAGTTCAAGTAAAAGGATAATCATTAAAAGAGAGAAGGCCTCAGGAGTTGTGGTGAAATCTGAAGTTCTATATAAATCCGATGATCCTTCAAAAAAATTTCAAACTTTGCTTAAACCTCGTAAGCGTCTGAATCGAATTAAACTTTCTGAAGAAACGCTAGGACTTGAAATAAAACAAAAAAAAATTAATAGTTTAAAAAAATTACTTATTTCGTTATCTGGAGACGCATGGTATGACACAGACCCGGAGTTAAAATGGATGTCTGAAATCCTTATTGAAGAAGTTGCTGCAAATACTCATAATCAAAATGAAGTGCAAGAAAAGGATGAAGAAGCCTGTGATTGCGCGGATAATGAGGCGAACGAATTTGTTTAAATTTAGGAAGTAATTTTGTTTTAATAAATGTAAGATTTTTTATGGTGGTAGTAATATACCACTTTTGTGTCATTATTTTTATGTTTCATTATTAAAATTTTACAAAATACCAGGGTTTGTTTTATTTATTTGACATTTTGACATTCAAACGGCATTTTGTCCACTCAAGACAAACAAAGTGCCTTATGTCCAACAGTTTTTTTGATTTTTCTCAATTGTTTTTTGACATCCTTGTACAAAACCTCGTGATAGAGATACTTAGCCCTTATGACTTTTTATTATACCAATCACATTTTTTTATCGCGATTAGTTCTTCTGTAATCGTTTTTTGCTTCTCCTTGAATTTTGTAAAAATGGACAAAATGCAATTTTTAACTCTGCTCCTCAAATGATGATTTTTTTTATTTCAAAATGAAATTGACGACTTTTTTAGCAGCGATATTTAAATGAATATTGCTGAAAATGTATGTCAAGTACTTTAATGAGAAAAATCATTTAAATATCATACCGGGTTTAGAATGTGCGGATTTGGGTGAATTGTGAATTTACACCTTTTTTTGCAAAATTCTAAAACTAACGTAAACACTTAAAATATTTTTAATAATTTATATGATCGCGCTAACGTCATATTCGGTGAAGACGTAGAACAAAATTTAAATTCAACAATAAATTATGCTGATATTGACCTGACTGAACCTAACTGTAAAAAAATTAAATTGTCTATATCCGAATATGATGTGCAAATGCATTCACCGATTTCCGAGGCAGATGTTGATAAGACTATTATATACGAAAGTAGCCCCTATTTAATTGCTGAGGTGCCTGAACAGCGACAAACCATTCGCGTTAGCACCTAAGTTACATCTTAACAGGCGTGTCATGCAAGTATATAATAATACTCTAGACGAGTTTTGCAGGGAAATTGACGTCTACGAGATTGCTAATTTAAAAACATTGATGGAATGCTCACCTAAGCAATCCGTTGACTTTGTTAAAAGAACTCCTTTGACACCATTTCAACCTTCAGAGGAAATTGAAGTTTGCCAGTCTGTAACGAAATCAACGAACTGTTTAGGAGAGGGCTTTAAATTAACTAATTTTAATACATTGAATGTGCCAAAAAAATGTTGAGTGTTATGAGTTTATTGATTTAACAGCAAAGTGTGTACCCAACCAGGCTGTCGATGTTGTTAAATTAAGCGCTCCACATACATTTCAACCCGCGAATATCGAAAGTCATGAGTTAGATTCATGTTTTCAATTTAAAGGACCTCAGCGCGTTGTTACATCTCCCCCTAAAACTCATGACGGAAAATTTCACAAAGCGGGCACACTTCCTCACAAGAGCGAACTTGCTAAATTTCTTACTGCAAAACCTAAAAAGACTGTTACTAAAAGAGATCTGCAACGTGGTTCCGGGATAATGAAATCATTACTTTGCAACTACTCAGTTTTGGGGGATGTTGTAAAAAATATAACAACCCTGCCAGGAGGACGAAGAGTTGAATATGTTGCTGCTGCTACCGCCGGCAGACGACGAGGTGGCAGTCGATGAGCCAGACTCGTTATCTGATTGGGATGCGGTGACAGCACCGTCACCATCACCTGCCGATTGGCAAGGGCCTGCCGATTCCTCAAGTTGGTGGGTTGACGACAATTCGGACGAAGATGGTTCGTTAAATTAGTCCCTTTTAGGACTCGTGCACTAGGCCTCCGCTGGGATAGCACGTTAAAAAAAGCGCGCTGAGAAGTCTACCCCAGTGGTGGTATGGAAATGACTGCAAAGAAATAAATAAGTTTAAAAGTAAAAGTTGTTTGCCCTCAGTAGTAATGCTATGTATGTTCTAACCCAAAATCCCATAAGAAATAACATGGGGGCCGAAATCCGCATTTTTGGTACAATTTTAAGGCGCGGTCACCCCGGCAGACGGACAGGCGGCGCCACCTAGTGAGTGACGTCATAACTGCTCGATGTCGGTAATATAGGGCCCTATTGGCCTGTGTGGAACCCTCCACTGCTGCCACCTAACCCCCCACCCATTATTCTAACCTAACTTTTGCCCCAACGGAACCCAGATCACGTGTTACCCCGATTATATAGTAATATCATTGTAGGGGTGCCACCTAACGGGGAGAGATGTACGTACCTGTAATCTGGAGACCTGTAGCGCCACCTGCTTTTCATATAAGACATCTTGTTTACCGCGATGGTAGGTATGACGTTGTAAATCAGTTAAAATATTTTAAAATATAATAATACCATAAAATAGTTTTTGTCCTCGGCGGGATTTGAACGAGGAACCTCTCGATTCCGATCTAAAACCTTATAAAATACACTACGAGAGCGTATACATTAAAAGAGTTGATCAATGTTGACAAGCTAAAAATATGGGGAACCCGTCAATTATAACGTATAGGTGGAACAAAGGACCCAAGTGTGGAGACGATGGCAAAATGGCGGCAGCCATAGTTGTTTTTGTCTACATAATATTGGAGACCATCATCTGTTGCAGTATGCATGCGCCATAACATGTCATCAATGAACATTGTTAGAGGCCGCGTGGCATGTAATTAGACAACCGGGGATCTAGTATGTCCTTTTGGCAAACAGTATTTTCAGACGCCATCTATAATTACGTTCGCGCATAATCCCGCTATCTGGGTACTACCTGAACTTATGCAACCAGAAGCCCCTATCAGCAAATATTGCCTTCACCAATTTATTAACAAGTGTGGCGATGATGACAAAATGGCGGTAAACCTAGCTTTTATAATGCCTTCACCATTTTATCAACAAACCAGTACTAATGGCGTTGCCAAACCAATATTTCCCCTTATTCAACATAAAAATTGTCGAAACGGCAACACCGCCGTTCCAATACTGAAAATTTAAGAAAATACGCTTAGGCCATATTGTAATAGCCGTTCGCAACAGTAACTAGGTAAAACAAAGAACCTTAAGTGTAGTTATAGGGATATATTATTATCGACACCAATTTATTAACAAATCTTAAACTGAACCAGGGTTTCATCAATTTATTAATAACTCTGGGGTGCAGGGATGCCGCTATCTACACGGGAATGCCACCCCCTAGGCAAATGTAAAATTATTAGGTATATAATGTGCTCTCAACCGCCCCCCCCCCTGTTATAATCACCCAACTATCCCCTGTTTCTTCACACACCTGTTTATAATATAATTCCCCAATTGTATTCCGTTTCCACTCATCACTCCCCTATTTTATAACCCCGATTCCAACAGCATTCACCCCATATCGCATTGATAAAAATACCCATATAATCACCCTATCGGAATGCCATTCATGATTGTATAATTAAATAAAAATCAATCAATTTTAAAACTTTTTTATTCACAACATAACAATATCACTTACTATCACCCTGGTATATTACATTAAAGGAATAAAAAATCGGTGTAAAATAAAAAGACATATCTGTAATTATTTAACGACGTTTTATTTCAGAAATATATGCGGTTTTCAAGTCAAATCCACTATTATGGCAATATATAAAGGTCATATCGGAGAAAATAAGACATTTTTTGAATTTTATTAAGTTTATCGCAGTAAAAAACGACTTTAAGGACATGTTTACCGAACCGTGCAATAAAAAAACAAAATACATAATTAATTATCTTTCATTAAATAATTAGATAAAATTGGACCACAAAACGAGGTATAATTGATACCTTATTAGCATATTTTAATAACATTTTATGCCGATCGCTTTAAATGCAATTTTGCATTTAAAGTAATTACCCTTTTAATAAATAATTAATGCATAACGTGCACGAATAAAATCAATTAATGGGATCTGTATACAGGGGGTATGAAACACTTTTAACCGTTAAATTTCACCTTTAAATTACAAATTATATCTATAAAACTGCCATAACATTCAGCCTAAATGGTATATTTTAGTACAATGGCGTAGCTAAAGACCAACTACATTTTAACTGATTGTGCGTATTTGGGGGATATATTTAAAATTAATCTTGGAAGAGAACATATAATAATTATTTTCCGTTTCCCTCAAGACCCCGGCTAGGCGGATCAAACCCCCGTTAAGCTGTGTAATCTACCATTAACCCCGTTTAAAATATTCCAACAGAGTAGTTATCACCAGTCTCGTATATGTATTTAAAATCGGTGTAAAGAATAAACAAGCCTATTATCTACATTTTCAAAATGCCCTGTATATGATGATACTATATTAGTGTTTGAATTAATTAGGATGTACCCCAATCAGCCGATATTTATGCATCATAAAAATTAATTCTTTAATAGTAGGAAAAACTTATATAAATATAGATTGAACTCCCGTTTAATGGTAAAGTGATTAATAATGTCAACTGGTAAGTTCTTTTTATTATAAATATTTTAAATTTTAAATCGGGGCTTTTTTTTTAAGTCAAATCGTTAATTATATAGAGTTTTTGGTGGGAGAGATGTTTCCCGGCGAGGCGGTATGATTTTAAAAAATATAATTATGTGTATATACCTAATTATGGTATTTTCAGATGATATACGCGTTCCATAACTTCCCTCCGGGGTATGCCACCCCGGAGGGATACATCGAGCTATGGAACGGTCCCCTCTATGGGCGCCAGGTGATCGTCTGGGGAGACCCAGACGGTAAAATTATTTTTGTTTATTTTACATAATTAAATGTTTTAAAATTAATTTTTGTGTTTCATTTCAAATGGGGCCGTAGAAAATTAAAAAAACATTTTGAAATCCCAAGGTATAATAGCAAAAATAACTTTATAATTTATAATAAAAACTAATTTTAAGATAGGTTTTTGATAAAATATTAATTAATTTTAAAAGAAGCCTGCATCTGAAAAAGAACGGGCTAATGAAGTATTGAATTGATATAATATAAAAAAAAAAAACTCACCAGAACTTCAAAATGTTCATTATAGGGGTAGTGCATCCGTATTTCTCTACAAAATGTTTGCCAGTACGGACAAGGCCTAATTGGCTGCAACGTATGGTAGCCACTTCTGCCTCGGTTTTGGTCATCCTTTTAGGGAGATATACCATTTTATCGTCTTCTAGATAGATGATTGTGGAACTGCCAAAGGGCCCGCTTTTGTTCTCGGTGTCAAGAATGCGATAAAGTTTACCCTCTTCCAGGTCTAAGCCGTTTACAACATCAATTTTAGCGGCCATTTTTTAGTTTTTCAGGTTCTTAATTTGAGAAAAGAAGAAATCGGTGAACTAACTTTCCTGCAGTGGTTTCTGGTATTTATAGCTTTACCCCACCATAACAGATAATATTCTAGAACGACCGAAAAGTAAAAATTCAAGTAGCCCCACTCCAACAAAACGTTCAAGGATTTAGCGTCACCCTAGAAGGGCTTATAAATAGTGCAGAAATGGTGAGAGCACTTAATTGTTTCTGTTATAAGTTTGCAACAGGTAAGTTTTTGAATTTTATTATGGTGTCGGGGGGCTTTTAAACCGACTTGGTATTTTTATTCAAAGTGTTTGTATCTTTTGGTTTTCTTTTTAGTGTATATTTCGGGGCCACCCTCAATGTTTGCGTGTTGATTTTGTGATAAACCCCTTAAGTTTAAATGTGAAGGGGTGTATGATTTTAATTATATACTATCGCTATATGGTTTTAAATATATTTATAATGACTCTGTGATAGAGCGCATTAACAAGACGACAATAGGTCTTTTTATAGTTTTATGGAAATTGAATTTATATGAACAATTTTAAAATGTTTAATTGCCATTTATGCGAAAAAATTTTTACATATAACCTTAAAAATGAGACATTATTATCGGTACCCGAGATTGATTTTGAAAATTATTTAGAGCTTTTTGAAATTTCATTTATTTATAATGATTCTATACCAGAGAGCCTAAACAAATTATCGCAAGGGTTTTCTACAGATAACTTTTTCTTAAATATTTCGTTTATAAGAAATTTAAACATCTGCTTTGAAAAGTGCATACGTTTAAAGCGTGATGCTCAAAATTGTGTGCCTATTGTCCTGGCACAATTCGCCTTCGCTTCCTTCTTCAAGGGGCTTATCCCTGGAAGTTGCGCGGCTAGCTGCAGTCGTTGTCTCAGGGGCGGCGATCTGTGCAGGGCAGTTTGAGACCGCCCCAGGTGCTTTTCTGGGGTCGGCCTCGGTGGTGGAGAGCATGTCGTGTTTATCTTCGTCCTCGGCCGTCCGGGCTGGAGGGGTTTCGTCGTATAATGCCATATTCTCGGTCATTACACTATTTGCCACGTGGTTTTCACGTCTTGCCGACCTGGTGCAGGTTATGCCCAGGTGGTAAATTCTTGTATTCGCCTCCCTGGCGATGGCGTCGACTGTTGCAGGTACGGCACAGTTTGTCCAATGCTGGCAACGCCGGCTATGTCAGTTTCTCGTCGTATTTCTTTCTTAAAGTACTTTGCCACGTGGTTTTCACGTCTTGCCGACCTGGTGCAGGTTATGCCCAGGTGGTAAACTATTGTATACGCCTCCTCGGCGATGGCGTCGGCTGCTACAGTTGTGGCACAGTTAGTCCAAGGTGGGCAACGTCGGCGATGACCGGTTTTCGTATTTCTTCCGCTCAAAATTAGTTTGCCGTAAGCTTTTTCTTCTTTGCCGACCTGGTGCAGGTTATGCCCAGGTGGTAAACTATCGTATACGCCTCCTCGGCGATGGCGTCGGCTGCTACAGTTGTGGCACAGTTAGTCCAAGGTGGGCAACGTCGGCGATGACCGGGTACCGTATTTCTTCTGCTTAAATTTAGTTTGCCGTTAGGTTTTTCCCTCTTGCCGACCTGGTGCAGGTTATGACCAGGTGGTAAACTATCGTATACGCCTCCTCGGCGATGGCGTCGGCTGCTACAGTTGTGGCACAGTTAGTCCAAGGTGGGCAACGTCGGCGATGACCGGGTACCGTTTTTCTTCTGCTTAAAATTATTTTGCCGTCGGGTTTTACTTCTTTGCCGACCTGGTGCAGGTAATGCCCAGGTGGTAAACTACTGTATACGCCTCCTCGGCGATGGCGTCGGCTGCTGCAGTTGTGGCACAGTTAGTCCAAGGTTGGCAACGTCGGCGATGACCGGGTTCCGTATTTCTTCTGCTTAAATTTATTTTGCCGTCGGGTTTTACTTCTTTGCCGACCTGGTGCAGGTAATGCCCAGGCGGTAAACTACTGTATACGCCTCCTCGGCGATGGCGTCGGCTGCTGCAGTTGTGGCACAGTTAGTCCAAGGTTGGCAACGTCGGCGATGACCGGGTTCCGTATTTCTTCTACTTAAAATTAATTTCGGACCTGCTCGTACCTAGGTACGAACGCCTCGGATCGGCTAGGAACCACTGTTTCCTCACAGTATCGGGCTCGACTACGGCGTCCTCCACCGGGGCTTCTTCAGCTACACCTTGCTTTTATCTCCAGGTTCACGTATGCCGCCTTGACATACCCAGGTGCTCGGAAGTTCCAAGTTCGACTGGCAATTTTACTTGGTGATGGTCGTCCAAAGAAAAAGACTTATACAGATTTTAAAGCCGGAACAAATGCTCAACTATTTTAATAGGTCTTTGCCTCTTTATGGTTCTGTACGGACTGGCTATTCCCTTGAAAATCACTCAATTTATAGTTATTTTTAAGGTCGAATACCACAACACTATATGTAAAATCTGTATTAAAACGCTCGAAAGTTAAGGTAATCTTTTTTATTTTGAATAAAATTTTTTATAATATTGACCATTCATATTTATGCTATTTATTTTCCTAAAACGATATTAGTATACCTAGGTCATTTTTTAAAACGCCTCTCATATAGACACGCACCCACATAAGCTATTGTTTTTTTAAGAATTCACGAACCCTTCTTCGTTATTATGTAGAATACAACTACTTTATATAGGCATTTGCACCAAGTAGTTTGGGTATTAGTTTTTCAAAACAGCCCTAAAAGAAATGAAAATTGTTTTTAATTTTTTTTCATACCTGTATAATAGTTTGTTTTAACATTTTATCTACAAGTGGTTTTTTATCAGTATAATATCCGACACATTTAATATTATATTGCTTTTTATATCTTTTTTAAATATTATAAATCAATTCTTGTAACTTGAGTATGTACGTTACAATATCTGTGCAATCAAACTTGCAGTTAAATAAGGCATTATTTAATAGAGCCATAGACCAAATAATCCTGCAAATATAATTAATTTTAAAACAGCTGTTCTACGCCAGTGTGTCGTAAAAGTTAATTTAACAAGTGGCGGCAAGCTAGTAAATTACAATGGCCATAACACTCCGTCTGCATCGAAAAAGATATAGGGAAAGTAATTTATTTTACAACTTGTATAGGACTTGGAACATAGGCTGATTAAAGAAAACGGGTTTGGTATAGGTTGATTAAAGAAAACGAGGGCTCTAATAATAATAATACCGTAAACCAGGGTTATTTTACACGGCTAGGTGACTTTACACCAAGTTACTTTTCATGATACTTTTTTATATTATGCTAACTTTGGCAACAATGCGCTCGTGCATTGCGCTGTACTTCAAAGCTGACCAAACGACAAGTCGACGCAGGTCTAAACGGAAAACGCACCGTGGTTGCAGTAAGGCATTAGTGCTTAATAAGTAAGGTTGTGGCAAATAATTGTGTATCTTAAACTTCAGAAGTAAGGTTTTTGGGGTCGAACTAGAAACAGTTAGGTAAGTTCTATCTATATTTCTGATAAGTATAGTCACCTAAGGTTGTCCTACCAACGTTTAAACAATATCTAACTTAAACTTATGATTATAAAAGTAAAATTTCGCAGCTGCGGTACAGTGATTTTGATCGCATGGGTGTCTTTACATGATTACTTTTTTGTTCCAGACTATGTAAATATGGGTCGAATTTACAAAAAAAAGTTGGGATCCAGAAGATATCTCATGTACAATGCTGAGCAACTGCAGCAAGCTGTAGGAGCCGTAAAAAATTATGGAATGTCTTATGCTGAAGCTGCTAGGCGGTATAAGATAAACAAAAAAACGCTTTGGAACAAAGTTAATGGTAAGCATCTTGCAAAGCCTGGGGGGCAACCTGTATTAACAGAAGTGGAAGAACGTCATATCGTGGACGTTGTTGTTGCATCAGCAGAATATGGTAGCCCAATAACATCACTAGAGCTTAGAATGATAGTCAAAAGATATTTAGATTCTGTTGGCAAACAAATCAGTAAATTTAGTGACAATCTTCCTGGAACTGAATGGGCTCTTAATTTTATAGATCGACACAAGGACTTATTATCGCAAAGAACTTGTCAGAATATTAAGGGTGTAAGAGCTCTAAAAAATGAAGATGAAATCAACATGTATTTTGATAACCTTGCCGAGAGTTTGAATAATGTGCCAGTTCAGAACATACTTAATTACGACGAAACAAATTTATCAGACGATCCAGGTGCCAAAAAATGTATCTTCAGGAGAGGCATAAAATATCCAGAAAGAATTATGAACACGAGCAAAGCGTCTATATCTGTCATGTTTGCTATCAGTGGTGATATGAATGTCCTGGCCCCTTACGTGGTTTATAAAGCCGAAAGGCTTTATGATCAGTGGACCATCTGTGGTCCTCCAGGAACTCGATACAATAGATCCAAGTCAGGATGGTTTGACGCGTTTACATTTCAAGAGTGGTTTTCAACTATTGTATTACCATGGGCAAAATCCAGACCTGGGCCCAAGGTGATTATTGGGGATAACCTTTCGTCGCACTTGAATGTTGATATAATTATAGCATCCCAGCGTAACAACATCAGATTTGTATTTTTGCCTCCCCATTCCACCCATCTTACTCAGCCCTTGGATGTCGGGTATTATGCCCCGATGAAAAGGGCCTGGCGAAAATTATTAGAACAATTTAAACTGCAAAATCCAGCGGAAAAGGTTTTAAATAAAACCTCCTTTCCATCGCTCCTAAAAAAATTAGTAGAATATTTGAAACTAAAGGATAAGGAAAATATTGCAAGCGCCTTCAGGGCCACCGGAATCATTCCTTTGAACAGGAATCAAGTTTTGAAAAAGCTGCCCCAGGCAAGGGCAGAAGAACACGTCGTGATGCAAAGAGTGAGCGATAGTCTGCTAACCTTTTTAAAAGAAACAAGAAATCCGTCACAGCCTGCGGAGAAAAAGCGAAAGAAAATGTTGAAAGTGGCGCCAGGGAAATCGGTTTCCTATGAAGAACTTTGGGAAGACCAAGAAAATACCACACCCGAAAGTGAAGGGAAAAAGATATTTGAAGATGAAGAAGATCAGGACAACAATGATGACCTTTATTCTATTGAAGAGACCCTTGAAGAGAACTTTGAAGAAGACAGCGATGATGCCCTTCGACTGGATCATATTATACCAAAACCAGGAAAATTTGTTGTGGTAGCATTTCCAACAAAAAAAAGCATTCGGCACTTTGTGGGCCAAATATTGGAGAGTCAGGATAGGCCAGAACTATTAATAAAATTTCTACGAAAAAAAGGTAAAAGTTTCGTGTTTCCAACTGAAGATGATATTTCCTTACAGCAGGAAAATGATGTCGTAAAATTCCTAAGAGAACCTGCTGTTAGAAGGGGTGTTTATACATTTCATGGTCTGAAACTTGAAAGGTATAATTTAATGTAAAAACTTTGTTGTTGTTGTTGTATTGTTTAGTTTCAGTATATTTTCGTATATTTTATAAATGCTTTTTATATTGTCGTTGTGTATTAAAGTATTTTTTCATTAAAATTGACTTTTATTTGATTATAAGTAGTATATAATAAGCTATATTCATGATTTACAAATTAGAAAAAGTATCTATGAGAGTTTCTGCGTGTAAAGACACCTATATTAAGGGGTTATGTAGTCTCTTAGTACGTTTTTAATACTCGTATAAAGTGACCCCGATTTCAAGGTGACTTTACACAGTTTTTAATAAAAAAATATATTATATAGCAGGTTATATAAAACAAAAATATTGTCTGAAAATTACTTTAAAAACCTTAAACTATGACATAGTTATAGCTGTGCCAGATATCTTTAAAAATAAACGAGATATTAAACGAAATATACCAAAATCGTGGTAAAGTAACCCCGGTTTACGGTAATATATTTTTATTAGGTTTATAATAATATACATTTTATTTATTTTTACATAACTAAAATTTTATATTACGAGATATAATCTTATGTAATAAATCTTTAAGCTGCGCCAAAACGCCTACATTAGGGCAAGATATACAAAAAAATGAAAGATCCATTTTACCGGTGCGAATTAGGTTCATGGTAAATTCATTATATTCAAAAAACATGTCGTTTTGAATAAAATAAAGGCGGCCGCCGGTGTAACGAAATACACTGTCTATCTTTGCGGGGATTCCGTTAAATAATTCTGACGTTATATGGTAATCTTCTGGTTTAAACATGCACTCATTTATACCCCATACTAGAATATCATTGAAAAATAAATAGGTTTTTCCCTTGTTTGTGTTCACGACAGCTCAAACTCTGGTTTTTACATTTGTGGCAGCAAGACTATCTATTGATTCCGTTTTTATTAACTCAAACGTGCCGTACTTTACAAAGTAAATTAGATCATCAACAAACAATACAATGTCTCCATTAGGACGTTCATATATAGCAGTTATTTTCTTAAAATTTTTTGGCAAAAATTTAAAATAATCTGTTAATAGAAAAGGGGTATTCGAAATTTGTTTCGTCTCTAAATTCAACATCCAAACAAATGTTTCATAAAAAATAAATAATTTGTTTTTAACGATTAAATAAGCTTTATTTGTTTTTGAGTCCAAGTCACATAGAGTCGGAAACTGCGCCGCATCGGGTACCGAGGGCGCGTCAGGGGTCGGGGGTACGCTGGGGATTGTTGTTGTAGCTTTTGTCTGTATAGTTGTGGTTCTTGTCTGTGGGGTGGTTGTAACTTTTGTAGGTATAGTCGTGGTTTTTGTCTGTGGGGTTGTATTCGGTGACGTGGGTATTTTTGTTGTGGTCAAAGATTTTTTGCCATAAAGGTACTCGATACCATAAATATCGTCCTGAGTTATTTTCACATTTTCCGCTTTGTAATACGGGTACATGATCGCGCTCTCGTCAGCTGTGTGGGCTAAACCTAGAGTATGCCCGATCTCATGTATTAAAACGCTTAGTAAATTTGTCCCACCATTTTTGGAAGAAAGACTCCATGGTTCTTTTGAATGCATATGAATCTCTACATTGGCACTTCCATCTGGAAAAAATGCGTGCGCTAAAGTAGGTTTATCTAATTTGTAGGGACACCAGGTGAGATCATTTTTCATTTTATGCCGTTGGTCGGCAAACGAAATTGTAATATTATGGATGTTTCTATCATATTTAAAGCGGAAATTAGAAACATCCTCCCATGCTTGAAAAGCTCTTTCAGCAACTGTTCTATATGGATATACTGAATAATTTGGAGGGTAGATAGACCAAGATAGCTTTAAATCTTTCCATAAGTAGTTAGAGCCTCTTCTCCAATCTGCAATATCTTTGACGCCACAGCGAGGTCTTTGCATTAGAGCAATAGTTTCGTCATTTAAGGTTCCATCTTCAGGGAGACCATAAGTTTCTTGAAATGCCCGTAACCCATCTGATATCGACACTTAGGCATTATCTGTAGTATTTTCTTCCAAGTAACCATAGTCTGTTAAATATTGGCGGGCAGCTGTTTCGTCTGTTACCTGTACAGCTGTAGTAGTAGTAGTGAGAAATAAAATGAGGCAAATTAACACAACCATTCTGCTCGAGGGGTAGATATATACTGAGATCATAAATAAGGGGTAGTGTATTTATTTTTAAAATTCGATTACCCCAAGTTTTTCCAATTCTAGTAATATAGACCATATTTTATCATCGTTTTTATGATTAAAATTGTCGCTCTCTAACTGTTTAAACATTTCCACTAGCTTGTTAACGTCATTATCGTAATCAAGTTCTAAATCATTCAAAGTAGGAGGAATAGTACTGTTCAATTCAAGGTTTTTGTTTATCATGCCCACTCTGCTTTTCTTTAAATAAGTCCTTTTTGGCGGAAAAAGCTTAGAAATAATGTTTGTATACTTCCAGCTTCTGCTAGAATTTATGTGATTTTTACTATTAAATCCCCTTCGGTGTGCGCTTGATAAAAGAAGGATTTCTTTATATTTATCCAGCTCTGTATTGGAATAGCCCATAGGGCGTTCTTTTGTCAATAAATTCAGAAGTCCTACAGTTAAAGTATATTTCTCATTATCAATCACTAGGGTGTTATTTTCAAATTCTACGGGCTTATTCCCAATAAAGCAGTCATTTTCAATCATTTTAAAACCAAAATCTAGACCGTTCGGTAAAGACAAAAGCGCTAATTTAATTTTTCGATTCGCCATCTTATCTCGCAGAACTCTGACATTCGAATGACGTACTCATCAACGGAACGGGTGTTTAAAACACTACCTAAAACACAACACTAAGATAACAATATCTTAACTGAAACAAAACAGTGTCTTAACGGAAACAAAACAAACATATAACGCTTATATATCAATCACAACGTCAACACTGAAAAAACAAAACAGGTCTTATAGCAGGACGCAGGAGCTCCAGAGCTCCTTCTGTCTTTGTACGTTATAGAGAGCAGACGTATTTTGAGCCATATTTATTTTGTTACAGAGTAAAAAAATGCCGTTCCCAAGTGAGTACGTCGAGTTAATTAGGGCCCAGATGGATACCCCTAACTTAACAACGGTTACCTGCGGTAAGATATTGCAGGACTGTACTCGTGCAATTCGCAATTTAAATAAACGTTTGAAACGCGTTAAGTCAGTGGCCGAAAAGTCTCATATAATAGCGTGTTTAGCCCAAATTAAGGGTTTTAAGAGGCATTTAAAGGATAAAAAGGTTGGTGGAGGAAGCGGTGTACGTCGTGCAGAAACAGCTACCCATAGGGTTAAATGGGAAGATTTACATTCAGCATTCCAATCGAGAATCAGGACTGGTGTTATTATTAACAAGCGTCATACTGATGTGCGATCATTTTTAGAGGACTGTTTGGCAATTTTTAAGCGGCGAATTCAAAACGCATTAAAAAAAACTACTGCCCTCAAAGTTAACACCACTCTTTGTGGGGATTTTGAAATTAGTAAAGCAGACGAAATTTTAAAGGATACAAAGTACATTACTACTCCGAATGCCTCTATTTTCGGCAACACAAACTTAAATGAGTGGTTTGCCGATCATGTTAAGAACCCTATTTTGGATGAATTAGACGCGTTCCAGGAAAGAAATTCTGGGTGGGCACTACGCAAAATTACACATTTAATGGTATCTATTAATCATTATAATCCTCTTCGGGTCGGAACTTGCATCGAACTTCCAAAACAAATAGCTAAAAGAAGGGCATGCATCAATGTAAAAAACAGTGATGAAATGTGCTTTGCGTGGTCCATCGTTTCCGCTTTATATCCCGCTTTCAAGAATTCTGAACGAACATCGTCCTATCCAAACCCTCAGTCAGTTCTAAACTTGGAAGGTATTAAGTTTCCCATGACAATTAATCAAATTTCACAGTTTGAAAAGCAAAACCTAATATCCGTTAACGTATATCGACTACAAAAAATTGGAAAAAATTATCTGGTTGTGCCATATTATATACCTGAAAATAAGCATCCTAGCCATATAAACTTACTACTTTTACAAGACAGCTACTTTTCCTCAGATGATGATATTGATTTAAGCCCTATAAAATACCATTTTGTTTGGATTAAAGACCTTTCACGCTTACTATCAAGGCAATTGAGTCTTAATAGGCAGCGAAAATTTTTTTGTGATCGCTGCCTTCATTATTTCCACACGCAGATAACACTAGATAAGCACACGTCCGAATGCTCTAAAAACAAGACCTTAGGATAAGGAAAAAGCCCCGTTTGTTATATTCGCAGACTCGGAAAGCTTGCTAATACCTGTAGTCGATGATATAGAAAAAAACACGCAAAAGGTACAAGAGCATATCCCTTATAGCGTCGGTTATTATGTAAAATGTAATTATGACGATTCTCTATCATTTTATAAAAGTTACACAGGCCAAGACTGTATGCAGTGGTTCATGCGCGAGCTTCAACAATTTGCTGAAGACGTTGAGACGGCCCTTTTATGTGATTTGCCCATGGAACCGCTTACGCCTGCTCAACAACAAAGTTTTTTGGCCGCTACTCACTGCCATATATGTGAGAAGCCATTTGCGGAAGACGAAAAGCGTGTTAGAGATCACTCGCACTTCACCGGAAAGTATCGAAACGCTGCACATGAGCACTGCAATCTACAGTACCAGGATTCACACACCATACCTGTCCTATTCCATAACTTGAGTTGCTATGATGGGCACATGATAATACGGGCACTATCTGAAATAGAGGGAAAGATTGATATATTACCTGTAAATAAAGAAAATTATATCTCATTTACGAAGCATATAATGGATAGTACTGTTCATTTTCGATTTATAGATAGTTTTCGCTTTCTTGCTAGCGGTCTGGATAAGCTTGCATCATACTTATGTGAATATCCTAACCTAAAAGCGGAGTTTGAATACCTGGGAGAAGAACTGAACTTACTTACCCGAAAGGGCGTTTTCCCTTATGATTATATGAACGCTTGGGAAAGATTGAATGAGACTGAACTCCCTCCTAAAGAGGCGTTTTATAACAGCTTAGAAGATGCAGCTATAAGTGACACGCAATATTTAAATGCGCAGAAAGTTTGGCAAACTTTTAATTGCCGTACCATGCAAGACTACTCTGACTTATATCTTAAAACGGATGTAATGCTTTTAACGGATGTATTTGAAGCATTTAGGGATATATCGCATAGGACATATGGCCTTGATCCTGCATGGTCGTATACCCTACCTGGTTATGCGTGGCAATGTTTATGATAAAACTTGAGCTGCTTACTGATTTAGAGATGCTAACATTCATAGAAAAGGGAGTTCGCGGGGGGCTAAGTCAGTGTTCAAAGAGGTATGCAGAAGCCAACAACAAGTACATGCCAAATTATGATCCGACTAAAGAAGACTCCTATCTCATGTACTTTGATGTCAATAATCAATACGGCTGGGCGATGTCGCAATATCTACCTTATGGCGGCTTTAGATGACTTTCAGAAAACGAGATATCTCACTTAAACATTAGTGAAATTTCAGATAAATCTGCCAAAGGGTTTATTTTGGAAGTGGACTTGAAAATACCTGAGAATTTGCATGATAAGTTTTCCGATTTTCCATTATGCCCTGGCCATGAAAAACCGCCCGGGGCAAAGAATGAGAAACTTTTGGCTACGCTACACAATAAAACAGAATACGTAATACACTATAGAAACTTAAAGCAAGCTCTAACTTTGGGGGAATAATTGGGCAAAATACACCGAATATTAACCTTTAAACAATCTCCTTGGTTAAAATCATATATCGACCTCAACACGGGGCTGCGCCAAAATGCCAAGAATGAGTTTGAAAAGAATTTTTTTAAACTTATGAACAATGCCGTATTTGGAAAGACGATGGAGAATATCCGGAACCACTCTGACGTTAAACTTATAACAAAATGGGACGGAAGATATGGTGCTGAAGCCTTAATATCCCGGCCAGAATTTAAAAGCAGCACAATTGTTTCTGAAAATTTAGTAATTGTAGAGCTTGCAAAAACACAAATTTATTTTAATAAGCCGATTTATGTTGGTATGTGTATTCTTGATTTGGCAAAGACTACGATTTATGACTTTCACTATGAGTACATGGTTCCACGTTTTGATGCCTGTAGTGTATTGTATACAGACACTGATAGTCTTATTTACGAAATTAAAAACCATGATGTGTATCAGATAATGAGACGAGACTGTAACGATTATTTTGATACCTCAGATTATCCCCGTAATAACGTTTATACGATCCCACAAGTGAACAAAAAGGTGCTGGGAATGATGAAAGATGAGAACAATGGCCGCATTATGACCCATTTTATTGGCCTTAGGTCTAAAATGTATGCTATTAAACTGCTTTATACTCCAGACGAGATTGAGCAAGAACGGGTTAAACTAGAGAATTTAAACAAAGAGCGGGCGGAAATTGATAAGGTTTTATCTAACTTGGGCGTCAACAAAAAGATAAAGGGCATTAAAAGGTCTGTGATTAAAAATATAATCACATTTGAAGATTACGTCACCTGCCTTGAAACTTGGCTGGAAAAGCCTATTTCGCAGCGCCTAATTAGATCCCAAAAACACGAGCTACATACTATACAACAAACTAAAATCGGTCTCAGCCCTTATGATGATAAGCGACAAATATCTAAATCTTCACCCGGCACATTACCATGGGGGCATTGCTCACTTATGCATGTGGATGACTAGTTTTAGTATTCACATTAATATTAGTTTTATAATTATCCATATTATTATAGCATTAACATTCATATTATCAGTACCTATTATAATTATTCATATTATTATTAGTATTAAAATTATTTTTATTACTAGAACAATCTACTAACGCACATATATTATATCCTAACCTGTATAACGTTCAAAAAGAGCCCATATTGGTTATACAGTAAAAAGAAGGCCATAATACTAATACACATATTATATCCTAACCTGTATAACTTTAAAAAGAGCCCATATTGGTTATACAGTAAAAAGAAGGCCATAATACTAATACACATATTATAAACTGCCCTGTATAACATTAAAAGAGTCCATATTGGTTATACAGTAAAAAGAAGGCCATAATACTAATACACATATTATAAACTACCCTGTATAACTTTAAAAAGAGCCCATATTGATTATACAGTAAAAAGAAGGCCAAAATACTAACACACACATATTATATCCTAACCTGTATAACTTTAAAAAGAACCCATATTGGTTATACAGTAAAAGAAGGCAAAAATTCCCCCTGTATAACGTTAAAAAGAGCCCATATTGGTTATACAGTAAAAGAAGGCAAAAATTCCCCCTGTATAACTTTAAAAAGAGCCCATATTGGTTATACAGTAAAAGAAGGCAAAAATTCCCCCTGTATAACTTAAAAAAGAGCCATATATTATGTTATACAGGGTGCCCAAGATAAGGAGGGCCTCTATGGGGATCTCGGTTATGGTAAGAGCTACAACTTTGATTAAATGGGGAAAAAGTTGCGCAATCAGAGGACTAATAATATGGCATAAAAAAAGTTTTAGTAATATTTGTAAGTTTTGAGATATTAAATAAAAACTGATATTTTGGATTTTTGATTTTATTTTTCTTTGGCGTTATTATTAAAGTTAGAGCAAAACTGACAAAACTCTCTCACAGCAACTTGTTATGAACTTAAAGATTACATCGCAATTTTTTTTATACGACGTTTCGTTTCCAAGCAAACACCATCAACTTCATTTTTTCTAATACGGCCCTGATTTCTTATTGTCAAATTTTGAGAGCATTTTTTATTCTTAATTCAATGATGTACCAGACAATGTTGTTTAATTACGTTTCGAGCCTTTTTAACCATCTTTATGAAATTTTCAGGGTCCGGACCTGGATCCTAGAGTGTTGCATATGCTTTTTCAGCTTTTTTAATTAAACCTTACGATACTGTTTAAAAAAAAATAAAAACTTCCTGGGTTTATTTTCTTTTTGAAACAACACAAATCTACGCTGTTGCAAACTAAGTATTGTTCTTTTCCCAAATTAGCGAAGTAGGCATTGGAAAAAAAAATGAGTAGGTATGGTGTCAGACAATTTGGCATTACTTCAGTTGAACTAAATATGGCAGGTTATTATTCAAATGAAGAAAAATTTGATATGTTATCATGTTTTATTTTAAGCGGAGAAAATTGTAATGTAGCGGAGCGGATGTATTTGGACAAATATCCGGAAAGGAGACAACCAGCTAAACGGACTTACAGTAAGTTAGTAACTAACCTTAAAGAACACGGTGCATTTAAAAAACCCATGCTCTCCCGAAAAAAAAATAGTAACCAGGAAAAGGTTTTCAGCGTATTATTAGCTGTTACTGAAAACCCTGGAGTATCAACTAGAGAAATTGATGAAAATGTAGGCGTAGCGAAATCAACTGCTTAATTTATTTTAAACAAACAAAAATTTCACCCATATAAATACAGAATTTGTCAAGGACTGAGGCCAGGTGATGCAGAAAGACGTCGATCATTCTGCGAATGGTACACCAGAAAATGTCACGAAAACATAAATTTTCCTTACCAGATAATTTGGTCTGATGAAAGCATGGTAAATCGAAACGGGATCTTTAACAGAAAAAATGTACATTACTGGTCTAAGGAAAATCCACGTGTATTCAAAGAATCAAGACACCAATACCGTTTCGGATTTAATATGTGGGCTGGAATTTTGGGAACAAGAATAATAGGACCTTTTTTCTATCAACATAATTTAACATCTGAGCATTACCTGAATTTACTCCAAAATGACTTAGAGAAGGCTCTGGATAATTTACCTCTGGCAGAACAACGCGACACTTGGTTCCAGCAGGATGGTGCACCTGCACATAATTCAAGGGTAGTTAGAGAGTACATTTCAGCAAGATTTCCAGAAAAAAGTATCAGCACTTATTCTGTAACACCCTGGCCGGCGCGTTCCCCAGATTTAACCCCGCTTGATTTTTTCCTTTGGGGATATATCGAGAATTGTGTTTATAAGCAGAATTTTGAAACAGAAGAAGAGCTTAGACAACTAGTGCTTGCAGCCTTTCACAGCGTAACGCCACAAATGTTAACTAATGTCCTAAATAATACAGTTTTAAGATCCTATTTATGTTTGGAGAACGACGGAAATCACTTTGAACACCTTTTGGAAAATTAATTTTTAATGAGTTAATGTTAGTTTTATTTCAATTAATTAAAGTTTAATTATTATGGGTTCGGAATCAGTATTTTACAATGTTAAATAAATAATTAAAAATCTATTATGTAATTTTATTATTTTTTTTAAAATTCATAATGAAACTAAAAAGATTACGTTGTTACCTTCTACATCCATCATTTTCATTTTTTTAATTAAAAAAGCTGAAAAAGCATATGCAACACTCTAGGATCCAGGTCCGGACCCTGAAAATTTCATAAAGATGGTTAAAAAGGCTCGAAACGTAATTAAACAACATTGTCTGGTACATCATTGAATTAAGAATAAAAAATGCTCTCAAAATTTGACAATAAGAAATCAGGGCCGTATTAGAAAAAATGAAGTTGACGGTGTTTGCTTGGAAACGAAACGTCGTATAAAAAAAATTGCGATGTAATCTTTAAGTTCATAACAAGTTGCTGTGAGAGAGTTTTGTCAGTTTTGCTCTAACTTTAATAATAACGCCAAAGAAAAATAAAATCAAAAATCCAAAATATCAGTTTTTATTTAATATCTCAAAACTTACAAATATTACTAAAATTTTTTTTATGCCATATTATTAGTCCTCTGATTGCGCAACTTTTTCCCCATTTAATCAAAGTTGTAGCTCTTACCATAACCGAGATCCCCATAGAGGCCCTCCTTATCTTGGGCACCCTGTATATAGAACTGTTTTCTGATTTCAAATCAGTTAACGAAAAAAATTATGCCACTCTAAAATGGTTTTGCTTTGAAATTTCGTTTTTCCATAAAAATCGAATGGGGGCTTAAAGGGCCACGTTCACGTGTAAGATGATTACCTGGTTCGAAATTAGCACACAGGTTTTGGATAACGAAAATGACGTATATTCATTACGGTATTAGTACAATAGTAGCAAAATGTTAAAAATTATC
This sequence comes from Polydrusus tereticollis, assembly GCA_963920685.1. Lineage (NCBI taxonomy): Eukaryota > Metazoa > Arthropoda > Insecta > Coleoptera > Curculionidae > Polydrusus > Polydrusus tereticollis. Next base: position 80,203,056 of record OY987332.1, on the reverse strand, counting down.
AAATCATCATCTCTTAACTTATATTCTTCTAAATCTAGTTCATCAAAATATATATATGTTTGGGTAACCTTAAACTATGGTACGGTTTGTTATATGTTATATGTTTATGTTTATCAATTACAAGCAAAGCTGGCACCTTACGTTCATGGTTGTAACCTTGTCAATCTAAACCAATGTTTAATAATATAAACTAATTTAATAAAATAGGTAAAATACTGTAAAATACTAACTGTCTTAATTTTACCTTATACTATACCTTACTTACACTACACCTTATACTACACCTCCGGCCGGCAGAAAAAAAAATCGAATGCTAATGCTGAATTTTTTTTTTGAAATAATCAACCAATCTATATCAATCAAAATATTTCTTAACTCTATTCTTATGAACTAAAACTTGCTTATTCTCTATATCTAACAAAATATTTGGAGACGGTTCACTTATCACTGTAAAGGGTCCATTGTATAAAGCGTCCATTTTTGTTCCCGAATTATTTTTCAAAAGCACTTTATCACCACTCTTATAATTAACTATGCTACTTTTCCTATCATATACAGTCTTTCTTTTACCTTTTGACGTCATTAAGTTACTTTTTGCATCAGCACATGCTTGCTGGAGCCTATACTTTAACTCTAAAGGATAACTATCAAAATTGTACAGAGGGTCAACTTCTCGTAACAAATTCGAAGGTAAATTAGCCGTTTTGCCAAATACTAACTCATACGGGGTATACCGAGTTTCAGTATGAACACTAGTGTTATAGGAAAAACACCAAAAAGGTATCCAACTACTCCAATTAGTTGGGTTTTTCGCTATTTGCATTCGTAAGTATGCTCCTAATGTTTTATGAGAGTTTTCTAATGCGCCTATGGTCTGATGATGGTAGGCCGTTGAATTAAGTTTTTTAATTTGAAGCAATTTACACGTTTGCGTAAGGGTTGCAGCTAAGAATTCAGTGCCTTGGTCTGACACTATCTCATCTGGGATTCCAAACCTCAAAATAAAATTTTCAACGAACGCTTGGGCTACTGTTACAGCTTCCTTATTTTTTAAAGGATAACATTCCACGAATTTACTGAGATCACACTGTAACGTTAAAACATATTTATTGTTATCAACATCTGATTCTAAAGGACCAACTAAATCTAAACAAATTCTCTGGAATGCTGAATCAGCTGTAGGCGTAATAGTCATTGGCTCTATACTTAGTTTTGAATGTTTATACCTCTGACAATCATCGCATTTTTTAACAAAGTCCTCAACGTCTTGTCTTAAACCTATCCATGAATAATATTTTTTAACATTATTATACATCCTATTTATTCCTGCATGACCTCCGGTCGGCAGTAAATGAAAATCATTAAGCACTATTTGCTTTGTCTCACGATCGTATACTTTTTGCACGTCTTTAATAACACATATTTTTATACCGGTTTCATTTATCAACTTTTTATATTTTAATAATTCTCTTAAGAATTGAGCGCTCTTTCCGTCTTTAATTACTATTAATTCGCAGATATTATATTTATCACATATAGCTTTCAGTATCCTCAACGATCCACTTAAGGGTAACGCCGATCGGATGTTCTGAAATTTAAATTCCGCTTCGTCGGAACTCAGGTTTCTCAACGATGCCTTCCTGGTCAACGTCGATCGAAAATCCTGGCCCATATAAATGACGTTTTTATTTTTGAAATAGACGAAATTTTCTATATTACAATCGTAATTTTCATTTTTACATAATTCAATAAACTTCGCGTTTGACACTGGACAGAGGTCACACGATTCTTTAGGCCGTTTCAGTACTTCTGTTACTCCCGGGTGATCAATCCGTTCGTAAGTACCCGAACTACCACCTACGTCATCTGTTTTGTCTGTCTGTCGCTTCGCGGCTGCTCTAGTCGTAGCAAATAAAGATTCATTATTATTTTTATTACTTAAGCTTTTAAGCTCCTCATTATTTATTTCTATTCTCGAAAGCGCGTCCGCTATGACGTTTTCTTTCCCTTTAACATGTTTAATATCAAAATCGTATTCTTCCAAAACTAATCGAAATTTAGTGAGTCTACTAGAAGGGTTAGTCATACCAAAAAGTGAAATAAGAGGTTTACAGTCGGTTTCAAGTGAAAATTTTCGTCCATACAAATAAGGTCTGAAATGCTTAACTGCCCATACTACTGCTAAAAGTTCCTTTTCTACTGTACAATAATTACGTTCTGCTTTATTTAAAGACCTACTGGCATAAGCAACTGGCTTATCGTCCATATTTGACAAAACTGCTCCGATTGCACCCCCTGATGCATCGGTTTTTAAAATGAAAATATTATCTTTATCAAAATTAGGATATTGTAAGATTGGAGGGCTTATAAGTGCGGTTTTTAATTTTTCGAAAGATTTTTGACACTCATTTGTCCAACAAAATTTTACTTTTTTCCTGGTTAAATTATTTAATGGAATTGAAATTTTTGCAAAATTTGGAATAAATCTTCTATAATAGTTTGCAAATGCAACAAATCGTTTAGTCTCATTTGCATCCTTGGGTACGGGATAACTCTGAAGGACCTTTATTTTCTCCCTATCAGGAAAAACACCTTTCTCCGAAATCACATGCCCAAGATACAAAATTTCTTTTTTCAAAAATTCACACTTGTTTGGATTTAATTTCAAATTTACGTCTCTAAGCCTCTGAAAAATTTTCACTAGATTTTGGTTATGATTCCTTAAACTGTTTCCAAAAACAATTAAATCATCAAGATAAACGAAACAACTGCCATAATTTAACCCTGTCATTGCAATAGTCATTATTCTAGAAAAAGCACTTGGACTAATTTTTAAACCCATCGGAAGTCGTGTCATTTGGTACTGTCCTCTTTCGGTCGTAAATGCTGTATACGGTCGACTAGACTCTTCCAAAGACACTTGGTAGTATCCTTGGGACAGGTCTAAATGCGAGAAATACATAGCTCCAGATAATGAATCTAAAATTTCAGTAATAGATGGCAATGGAAACTTTTCGTCGTCTCGTAACTTTTTATTGAGCAAACGAAAATCAATTACAACTCTAAAGCGTTTAATGCCTGTTTGGTCGGCTTTTTTAGGTACAACTAACAATGGTGCGGACCATTCACTTTTAGCCTTTTCAATGATTCCTTGTTTTTCCATCATTTCGATTTGCTTATGTATTTCTGCCTTTTGTGCGTGAACAACAGGACGACTGCTCCAGTTAGGATATACAACAGTATGCGAATGTCCAAGGGTGCCTGGATCGCCTCTTGTTCCACAATGAAATTCGAATTAACGACACCAGAGTCTGTTATTTCTGCGTGTTTTGAATTTGTTGTCCCCATCTGCACTTGTTTCACTTCACTTGTTTCACTTGTTTGCTTTCACTTAGGTAGTCACTTTATATTTACCAAGGGCTTAACTTAAGCCCGCTGGCAGGATCGCCATGTAAGATGATTACCTGGTTCGAAATTAGCACACAGGTTTTGGATAACGAAAATGACGTATATTCATTACGGTATTAGTACAATAGTAGCAAAATGTTAAAAATTATCAAATCATCATCTCTTAACTTATATTCTTCTAAATCTAGTTCATCAAAATATATATATATGTTTGGGTAACCTTAAACTATGGTACGGTTTGTTATATGTTATATGTTTATGTTTATCAATTACAAGCAAAGCTGGCACCTTACGTTCATGGTTGTAACCTTGTCAATCTAAACCAATGTTTAATAATATAAACTAATTTAATAAAATAGGTAAAATACTGTAAAATACTGTCTTAATTTTACCTTATACTATACCTTACTTACACTACACCTTATACTACACACGTCGTGCCCCTGTTTAAACCGAGTGCCCTCTGGTAAGTGTAGTGTTTTTCAGGTATTTTTGCTCTTGCCCTCGTTTCATTTTTCAACACCTAAACTGCCCCTAAAGTGGCTTTAGTAGCTTTGTAGAAAGTGTATATTGTTTTTAGTAGTAAATATGCGCTTTAATACATTGTTCTTAAGGTTGCTTGCGAAACACCGTCTTACGTTTTTATTATGAGGTACACTTGTTGAAAACCCCCCCGTGAATTATGGCGTCTAATATCACTGTATTCTGAGGGGCGTCTTTTGCAATGTATAAGTTATGGATAATATTCTATCTATAAGCGAATATTGCACATTACTCCTACTCTGTTCAAAATGCCCATACCCGCCAATGTCTTTTTCCATTCATTTTTTTGTTAGTTTTTAAGTTTGTATATAGATATGCCTTCTTGTGCGGTAATGTTCCTAATATAAATGTTTCTAGTCCTAGTTTTTTAATTGTATGTAGATATGCCTATTCTTGCACGGTAAATGTTTCTAATCCTTAGTTTTAACTGTAAATATTTTTCGCTAAATTTTGAACTTATAATATATTGTACCTATATACAAGATTGGCGATAAGTGTCTTGTGTGAAATTTTTATTTCGTTCAGGTATTATTTTTGATGCAAGATACTTGTCTTATTTAAATATTTTTTGCTAACTAGTGCTGTGATAGTGTATTTGACTTGAAAACTGCATATATTTCTGAAATAAAACGTCGTTAAATAATTACAGATATGTCTTTTTATTTTACACCGATTTTTTATTCCTTTAATGTAATATACCAGGGTGATAGTAAGTGATATTGTTATGTTGTGAATAAAAAAGTTTTAAAATTGATTGATTTTTATTTAATTATACAATCATGAATGGTATTCCGATAGGGTGTTTATATGGGTATTTTTATCAATGCGATATGGGGTGAATGCTGTTGGAATCGGGGTTATAAAATAGGGGAGTGATGAGTGGAAACGGAATACAATTGGGGAATTATATTATAAACAGGTGTGTGAAGAAACAGGGGATAGTTGGGTGATTATAACAGGGGGGGCGGTTGAGAGCACATTATATACCTAATAATTTTACATTTGCCTAGGGGGTGGCATTCCCGTGTAGATAGCGGCATCCCTGCACCCCAGAGTTATTAATAAATTGTTGGAACCCTGGTTCAGTTTAAGGTTTAAGATTTGTTAATAAATTGGTGTCGATAATAATATATCCCTATAACCACACTTAAGGTTCTTTGTTTTACCTAGTTACTGTTGCGAACGGCTATTACAATATGGCCTAAGCGTATTTTCTTAAATTTTCAGTATTGGAACGGCGGTGTTGCCGTTTCGACAATTTTTATGTTGAATAAGGGGAAATATTGGTTTGGCAACGCCATTAGTACTGGTTTGTTGATAAAATGGTGAAGGCATTATAAAAGCTAGGTTTACCGCCATTTTGTCATCATCGCCACACTTAAGGTTTGTTAATAAATTGGTGAAGGCAATATTTGCTGATAGGGGCTTCTGGTTGCATAAGTTCAGGTAGTACCCAGATAGCGGGAGTATGCGCGAACGTAATTATAGATGGCGTCTGAAAATACTGTTTGCCAAAAGGACATACTAGATCCCCGGTTGTCTAATTACATGCCACGCGGCCTCTAACAATGTTCATTGATGACATGTTATGGCGCATGCATACTGCAACAGATGATGGTCTCCAATATTATGTAGACAAAAACAACTATGGCTGCCGCCATTTTGCCATCGTCTCCACACTTGGGTCCTTTGTTCCACCTATACGTTATAATTGACGGGTTCCCCATATTTTTAGCTTGTCAACATTGATCAACTCTTTTAATGTATACGCTCTCGTAGTGTATTTTATAAGGTTTTAGATCGGAATCGAGAGGTTCCTGGTTCAAATCCCGCCGAGGACAAAAACTTTTTTATGGTATTATTATATTTTAAAATATTTTAACTGATTTACAACGTCATACCTACCATCGCGGTAAACAAGATGTCTTATATGAAAAGCAGGTGGCGCTACAGGTCTCCAGATTACAGGTACGTACATCTCTCCCCGTTAGGTGGCACCCCTACAATGATATTACTATATAATCGGGGTAACACGTGATCTGGGTTCCGTTGGGGCAAAAGTTAGGTTAGAATAATGGGTGGGGGGTTAGGTGGCAGCAGTGGAGGGTTCCACACAGGCCAATAGGGCCCTATATTGCCGACATCGAGCAGTTATGACGTCACTCACTAGGTGGCGCCGCCTGTCCGTCTGCCGGGGTGACCGCGCCTTAAAATTGTACCAAAAATGCGGATTTCGGCCCCCATGTTATTTCTTATGGGATTTTGGGTTAGAACATACATAGCATTACTACTGCCCTCATCGAAACTAAAAATCACCATATTTTATACTGCATTAATTCGAAAATAAAAATCTTGTAGTACTGCACCTTATACGCAATTTTAGTTAATTTTTTTTAATACTACGACAATCATATTCATATTTAATTTTTATCCCAACGTTTAACGGCAAAAGTTTTTTAATGCATTTATAATAATTTTAGAGCTAAAAAGCAAGAGAGGTGAAATGTCTAGCTATATGCTAACTATAGGTTTCCATTTTTTAAATTGCATCTAGTTAAAAATAAAAAAATTTTCGTGCCACCCCTTTCGTAATTTAAAATAATGATTTGAAGGACTTTCCAGGAAAACCAAACCCTTTAGCGGAAAAAGTATAATAACAGAAAATATCGAGCATAACTTTTAACATAGTAATTCAAGTAAATAATAAGAGATAAGAGTAAAGAAAACAACTTTATGGCAATTGTAGTACCGAAAATTTCAATTTTTTTCCAATACCTGACTTTGAGACTTGTTTGTGAAAAAAATATTAAAAATAGCACTAAAAGTTGTTTGTCTAAAAGTTAGAGGCGAGTTTTTTCAATAGGAAACAAATTTTCAAATTTAAAAAGTGTGTTTTCGTCAAGTTAGAAATTCACAACTTTGAAGTCTAATAACTCCGAGATGGTTACGAATAAAAAAAAACACCGAAACACGTGTCAAATATTTTAGAGAACTTGAATAGATAAATGTTTTTTAATTCGTGTAAAATTAAAAAATGATAAAATTTTCGGTTTTTTTGTTGACATTTTTTTTTTTTTTTTTATGATAAGGCACAGCACTACAGGATAAATCCTTTATGGCGCTCTAGGAGCGGCGCGTGTGCGCAGGAAACGATTCACGTTGTTCTTGAATCTTTGGAGACTATACTCGTTGCGGAACACGATCTCAGGGAGGTCGTTCCAGAGTGATGACGTTCTCCAGATGAAAGAATTTTGAAACAGTGTCGTTCGAGGGACACTAAGCTGAACCACGTACTGGTGGGCTGCAGTGGCTCGTCGTGTATTTCTACCATGCACCGCTCTGGGTGGTATTAAGCGGGCAACCTCAGTTGAACACTTGCCATGAAAATATTTGTAAAATAGACTCAAGTCGCCAACCTGCCTTCGATGTTCAAGGCTTTCCAGGTTGTTTGTCAGACTATGGTCACCGATCAAGCGAATGGCTCTTCTTTGAATGGAATCTAGCAATCTCAGGGTATGTTTAGGAGCAGAGCCCCAAATATGCGAACAGTACTCCAGTGATGGTCGAATTTGGGCTTTATAGAGCATCAAAAGTTGTTGGGGTGTATAGAGGTTCTTTGTTCGGAAAAGTACTCCCAAGCTTCTGCGAGGCTGCCTTAGCAATGGCCGCAACGTGGCTATGCCAAGACATATGACTATCCAAATTAACGCCCAATAAATGAATTGATGAAGCCAAGGGAATTGAGTGTCCCGCCATAACTATATCCGGTTCTTCAACATTAACTTTTTTAGAAAAAACTGCCGCCTGGGTCTTTTTAGCGTTAAATTCTACTTGGTTACTGTCACCCCAAGACAAAATTTCTTCCAGGTCTTTGTTGAGATGTGAGACCTCTTGCTGCCTATAGAGATGTGCATTAGCAGCCGATGTCCGAGCATCCAAAGTAAAAGATGAAACAAGTGTGCTGTCATCAGCGCAGCTATATATAGGATTTTTAGTTTTTTCCAAAAGATCGTTAATGTATAGTAAGAAAAGGGTGGGCGACAATATAGAACCTTGAGGGACTCCGGCGTTGATGTTAAATGTGTCTGAAAGAAATCCGTCCATCGCCACTCGCAGAGAACGGTCTTTAAGAAAGCTCGACAGCCATGAACAAAATTGAACCGGCATTCCGTATGCTCTCACTTTAGTTAGGAGCCCCTCATGCCATACTCGGTCAAAAGCCTTGGAAATGTCCAGTGCTACCGCCCGGGACTCCCCATGGTGTTCTATTGCGTTGTTCCAAACATGAGTAACATAAGCGAGAAGGTCTCCTGTTGATCTAGACTTACGGAATCCATACTGGCGGTCACTAATAATGTTGAAGGCTTCCAGGTATTTTAGTAATTTTTCGTTGATAGCCTTCTCCATAACTTTTGATATAACCGAGAGCAATGCGACTGGACGATAGTTGTTTGGCAAAGTCTTCTTGCCTTTTTTGGGTATGGGCTGGGTTCTCGCAGTTTTCCAGCAAGAAGGAAATATTCCTTTTTTGTAGGATAAGTTAAAAAGCCTTCAAAATACCGGTGTCAGTTCGTCAGCGCATGTCTTAATTACAATGACTGGAATATCGTCAGGACCAGAAGCCTTTTTAGTGTCGAGACTCCCCAAGATTCGTTTAACATGGCGGTGGCGAAAGACAATCTCGGGCATTCTCGATTCTACAGGGGTAATGTTCGGTGGAGTACTTCCCTGAAAATTTACCGTTGAATGTGAAGAGAATAGTACCGCCAGTAAGTTTGCTTTTTCCTGTGCTTTGGTCGCAATGGTGCTATCAGAACGTGTTAGAGGTGGAATGGTTGACTTGGTAAAGTTCTGACTGACGGCCTTAGCTACCGACCAAAATGATTTTGAGCCGCTAGGACATTTAAGAAGTTTGTCTCTGATCCTCTGGTTGTGTGCTTCTTTGCTTTGGTTTATCGTTTGCTTGCATTGGTTTCGAGCGTTAACAAAGATGGTACGATTTTCGGCGGTAGGATTTTTACGCCATTTTCGGTAGAAATAATTAATTATATTAATATAATTATATTAATAAACAGCTCGTTCGCAATTTTTGGTAAACCAAGGCTTGCCGTTAGAAGGGCACTTTTTTGAGAAAGGGATGAAGGCTTCCATGCCAGTAAGGATATTTCTGTTGCACAGATGGATGGATCATCAGAGGTAAAACAAACGTCCCGCCAAGGAAAGGTTCGAAAATGGTCCCTTAGGTCCTCCCACTTAGCTGATGTATAATGCCATATCTTGCGTGGTTTAGGAGGCTCTTCAGCACTAATTGGTAGTTTGTTCAGTGCCGAAATAAGGTTGTGGTCAGACGTTCCTAACGGCGGCTTCACGGTGACAGTGTACAAGTCGGGGTTTGAAGTTAAGAAAAGATCCAACAAACTAGCAAAATCACCATCTCGGTCTGGAATCCGAGTTGGTTCACCCACCAGCTGGGTGAGGCCAGAGCTGATGGCAAAGGATTCGGCTTCACGACCTTGTTCGTCAGTCATGTTTGAGTATTTGAGCCAGTTGACATTATGAATGTTGAAGTCGCCAAGGATGACAACTTCGGAATTGGGATGGTGGGTTTGCAAAAAGTCGATAGTATTAGCAAGAGAGGAGAACAAGTCTCTATAATGGGTATCGCTTGGCGGCCGGTAAAGACAGCAGATGAATTTAGTAATTCTCTGCGTTGATATTTTAAACCACATTACATCAAAGTCGTTAGGCTTGAGTGTCTCCTCTCGTTGACAAGAAATATCACTCCGGACAAAGAGACAAAGGCCAGAATTCCGCCTAAATCGGTGATGAAAGTCGTACCCAGGATATAAATAGCTGACCGTACTAATCGATGATCTGACTTTGGTTTCGGTTAGTGTAAGTACATGAGGTTTGGTAGATTGTAGATGTTGATGGACTGCATTGATGTTCGAGTTTAAGGAATAAGGAATGAAAATAGTTGATCGGAAATAGTCGCAAACGCCGCCGGTTTTTTTTTTAAGTCCACAAATTTAGAACAAAATAAGAGTTTTTGTGGTATGATATTTTGTTCTAAAATGTATGCAATCGCCATAAAAAATTAATAAAGGTAAAAGCGATTTACTTTTAAGATAGACTAACCAAAACAAACCCCGACGCGTGATCATCGATTAACAGGTGGACAGCGCTGCTTTTATTGGTCACATCGAACTCGGTCGCTCCTGCTTCTCGAGCGCGAGCTTCGTGTCAGGCAGGGTCGGATCAGTGTTGACCGTTGACGTGAGATCGTTTGTTTTCGATTGTTTATTTGCGTGACTTTGTGGATTTTCTCTGTTTATTTAGTTTCTCTTATAGTTGACTACTAGTGTTGTTACTATTATTGTTATTTGGATTTATTTTCATTAATTTGTTGATATTGTTAAGTTGCTGAGAAAACGATGTCTAGTACAGACACAGCAGAAGTCGCGGAATTTGTTGAACTAAGTCCAGCTAAAAAACGGTCTAAAACAAGACATTTCAGTGTGAAGATGAAAGAAGTGATTATTAATGTATATAAAAAAGAGTGCGAGGAAAACCAGGCAATGACTATTGATGAAATTGTTTTAAAAGTCGCAAGCAAAGTTGGAGTATGCCGTGCTTCAATCTATAATGTAATAAGGTAGTATAGAAGGAATCATAGTTTTTCAAAACAAGGACCACTGAAAATTGGAAAAGCATTATTACATCATTGGATGATGCTGATAAGCAAGCGATTAGAAGAAAAGTGCATGAATTCTATTTCCGAAATGAAATACCTACAGTTAATAAAGTATTAAAGGAAGTGAATGACGATGCCATGTTGCCAAATTTTAAACGATCTACCTTTTATAAACTTTTGAAGCATTTAAATTTTAAATGGAAAAAGCGAGGACGAAATGGCTTATTAATGGAGAGAGACAAATTTACTACCTCAACGAAACATGGGTCAATGCAGGGCATACGAGATCTCACGTATGGGTTGATGAAACTGTAGCTTCATCCAGAGTTTTTAGACGGACTTTCTCCCGGATTAAAATATTCCCACAGGTAAATATAGCAAAGAGTGGCGTACTTATTAGGAACTTATACTTTTTCTAATTAAAAAACACAAAATAAAATTTATTTTATTATTATTAACGTTCTTCTTTTTATTATAAAAATTAACATATACAATAACTACACTGAATAACCTAGAGGTTTAATTGGTATTGGTTTTACATACTCTGTGTGTCTAAATTACTAATTATTTGGTTTCTTGTCATTCTACTATACCTATAAATACCCGTTTGTTTTTTGCTGCTACAGCACTCCTCATGAAGTTTAGAAATTAAACAAAATATTGAGTAGAAAAACGGCTAATTATCTGCCATATTGGCAATGAAAATGGATTTGTTGAAGATAGCTTATGGAGCTTCGAATCCAAGAAAACAGGTGATTACCACGAAGAAATGAATGGAGATTCTTTTGAAAAATGGTTTTCCAACATTTTACCCCGTTTAGAAGATAACGCTGTTATTGTTCTTGATAATGCAACTTATCACTTTCGAAGAATGGAGAAGATCCCAACAACTGCTACAAAAAAGGAGATATTCAAAACTGGCTGCGGTCCAAGAATATCATATTTGAAGACTATGTTAAAAGTTCAACTTTTGGCAATTGTTAACCAGCATAGGGCCAAATACAAAAAGTATTTAGTTGACGAAATGGCCGCAACTCAAAACAAAACTGTCCTTCGTTTGCCTCCACATCATTGCGAGCTTAATCCCATTGAGCTACTATGGGCCGAAGCGAAAAATTTCATTGCTCAGCGTAACACAACTTTTAAATTTGCAGATCTTAAAGAACTTTTTAATGAAGCCTTCCAAAGAATTACAGCAGAGAAGTGGGAAAAGTGCGTTCGACATGTGAAGGACAAAATTGAGAGTAAAATGTGGAAATTGGATAACATTATAGAGGTTCTAGTTGAACCACTGATCATTAATACTGCCGATGACGATGATGATACTGATGACAGTGTTAGCAGCTCAAGTTCATCATTTTAATTAAGACTTCTGCACTTCATAGCGATAACGATACATTGGCAGCCCTGCGAACTACGCAGATGCCCTCCATAGCCGGAAGCTAAATGAGTTCCCGGAACCCGGTCACTGGTCTACGTTCCTAGCTTCTCAAGAATACACCGTTTTTTAGCGTCATTATTATATATGTAAAATGTTAATTGCTACCGCGTGTCACTGATAAATTATATGACTAATAAATAAGTGTTGTGAAACTGCGTCTTCCTTAACCATCGGCATCGTAGAAACTTGGTGTTCCTTTCCGAACTAAAAAGTTGTATACACTCCAACAACTTTTGACGCTCTATAAAGAGCAAATTCGACCATCACTGGAATACTGCTCGCATGTCTCGGGTTCTGCACCCAAACATACTCTCGCGCTACTGGATTCTATCCAAAGGAGAGCCATTCGCCTGATCGACGACCAAGAACTGATAGCCTGGACAGCATAGAACATCGCAGAGGGGTTGGCGATTTGACCCTTTTTTATAGGTATTTTCATGGCAAGTGTTCGGCTGACATTGCCCGTTTGATTCCACCTAGAGTGATGCATCGCAGAAACACCCGACGGGCCACTGCCGCCCATCCGTATGTGGTTCGCCTTGATACTTCTCGAACATTATTATTTAAGAACTCTTTTATCTGGAGAACGTCATCATTATAGAACGACCTTCCTGAGGTCGTATTTCCTAACGCATACAACCTCCAACGATTCAAGGTCAACGTGAATCGCTTCCTTCGCACACGCACAGCTTCCCGAACGCCTTAAAGGATTTCCTGTAGTGCATGTGTCTGACCATTAAAAAAAAAATATATTAAAGATATTTTATTTATTGTAAAATACGGCCCTGTTCAATGTAATAAATTTAGACAATCACGTGCACAGTTTTCTTTCAGCTGAATTTCCAATTTTTCCTCTAAATAGCTCAAAGCTAACATAACAACCTCACTGACAACCTTTATTACCTGGTTCTCTTACTTCAACGAAGGATGTGAACTTTCAAAATACTTAATTTTCTTTTTCCTCGGTTCAATTTTTAATATTTTTCTACCTTCAACGTCATTAATTTATTTAATTTTATAATGTTAACCTTTTTCACCTTGAACCAGAGTCTAGATTCAGTCTCAAAGACTTATCATTTTGGAACTTCGTATTTTCTAAACTGAATCACCAAGATCAATTGCTGGTACCTTTTCTCCTCTCTTTATGTATAGTACATAGCGAAATTTCTTTTAGTATCCCCGAAGATGGACATTTAAGTGTCCGAAACATGTTGGATAACGATCTTAAATAATAAAACAATGTGGAGGTAGACTGAAGTCGTTTTATTTCATTATATCAACTCGACTGATAGAATGGACTACTTTTTCAAGTTTAAATCTGCTGGTCAAGCTACTCTGGTCCATGAATACAAAAGAAGCTTCATCAAGAGAGGTTCGACCGAACTGGACATATGGTTCAACAATGAATGCATCCGGAAGAAACTAAGGCCAAACTATGTAACTCTGAGCACCAACAACTCCTCTTCATCTGCAAAAAAAGCTTTAGAAACTGGTACTACTGTTTGGATAAAGGAAGAGGTGAAGAAACACTACTTTAAACTTAATATACTAGACCTTAAGCTCAAATTTTTATATTCCAAAATTACTTCAATTTTACATCCGTTGGAATGGGACTCTCTCTGCGACTCACTTTATTCTTACCTTCAATTCTATAAAGAAACCAAATTTAGCCGCTTAAAAAAGAAAATCCATAACCTAACACTCAATCAACACCACTATACTGACAATCATACGATTACCAAAAAACTCAATACTTTTAATACTCAACAAAATAATGAAGTTTTCAATTCAACCGCCATTCCCCATACTACAGAAACCTCTAATGGTGAACCTATGTTTGATGATTTAATTTTCAAATCTGTCTCACTGAGTCCAGCAACAACAACACTAATTTTAGTGATTTTAAATTTGACGATCGCACTTTGAATCTCAGTCAAACTGTGTTCAACCAGGAAGAATTAAAATTACTCGACCTAGGTCTGAAATATAATTTTCACTCCTATCCTTCCACGGAGGACCTTGAGGTCTTGGCTGTTGAATGTGAGAACTGTATATCACATTTTCAAGATACATCAGTAAGGGAAGCACTGAGAGCCCAAACCTCCACTTGCCTAAATCAATTTCACAAAAACAAGAACGATTTCAATCGGCAGCAAACTCCTTACACCAAAAGCCTTAAGTCTGTTAAAGAAAAAATCAATACCAATGATCTCGTAATCAGTAAAGCCGACAAGGGTAACTGCGTGGTTGTTTTAGACAAACCTGAATACATAAACAAAGTCAACAATTTTCTCTCATCTGACGACTTTACTCAAATTACCTCCAACCCAATAGAAAAATTTATGAAGAAATTTTAAAACACCCTCAAAACAACACAAGAAACTTTAACGTTTTTTAACACCAACAAATACAAATTTACTCCAATTAATTATTCCACCCCTTGCTTGTATGTCCTCCCTAAAATACATAAATTTGAGGTCCCGATTAGACCAGTGGTATCCTATTGTAACTCCCCCTGTTATAAGCTAAGCATTTGGCTTAATCACATCCTTCTTTCACTTACTAACTTTAAAAGCCCATTTTCAGTCAAAAATTCAACAATATTATCTCAAGAACTTAAAGACATACACGTCCCTAACTCAGAAATTCTAGTTTCATTCGACGTAACCAACCTCTTTCCTAGTATCCCTACCTCGGAATGTACCCCACTCATCAAAAAGTTACTCTCGGACGCCACCTTTCAGAGCTTCATATCAATAACATTTGTCTGCTTGTAGACTTGATTCTTGATCAAAACTTTTTTACTTTTAATAATAACTTTTATAAACAAAGCGAGGGCTTAGGAATGGGCTCAGCACTCTCTCCACTCTTAGCCGAACTTTTCATGTCAAGTCTCGAATCTAAAATTGCGAATAACCCATTGTTCTCACACATTATAACAATCAAAAGATATGTGGATGATATTTTTACAGCCTTTGATGGCAGTCTTGTCGACCTAGATAATTTTATCGTCTTTCTAAATTCTCTTCACCCTTCTATAAATTTTACTCATGAGCCTGAAACCAATTGTTCTTTACCTTTTTTAGACTTGAGTATAACCAGATGTTCAAATAATCTTAAATTTGCCATATACCACAAACCAACTAACACTGACTCCATTATCCCGTTCACCTCCAATCACCCTTACAGTCAAAAATTTGCAGCTTTGCATTCGTATTTTTCCCGCCTCTTCTCAATCCCCCTTGACTACACAGATTTTAAAATTGAACTTAACATCATTAAACAAATAGGTTTTAATAATGGCTACCGTCAGAGACTTATTAACAAAATTTATTTCAAACATTTAAGTAAACATATAAACAAAAGCTTAATCCACAAATCCCCGTCTAATAATCAGTTCTTCTCACTTTCTTTTTGGGGCCCACTCTCCCTTCAACTTAAAAATATCCTTACATCTTTCAACATTAATACTTCTTTCAAAACCAAACACTCTCTGAAATCTTTTATTTGTAATTCTAAAGATAAAGTCCCTCCTCTAGATAAGTCAGGAGTGGACAGAGTTTGCTTCTCGAGTGCTAATTGTGACGTGGCTTACGTAGGTCAGACAGGCAGGAAGTTCTCTGTTCGCATCAAGGAACATGTGAAGGAGATCGAGAGAGCTAGAAGGTTAAATTTAACACCCTCAAAAATAAAATCTAACTTTTCAAGACACATAGCCGTTGATAACCATGAATTTGACCCCGAAAACAACACTACAATATTACATGTTTGTAACAAAGTCAACAAACTCGATCTTCTCGAAATCATGAAAATTAACAAATTGTCTAAAAATCCTTTCTATATTAGCGTGAACGACCAAATATATCACTCCTCCACCCACTTTTTCGATGCTCTCAATTTTGATTAAACTTTCAACCCTTAAAAAAAATAATCAAATTATTAATAATAATATTATAAGAAAGGTTCTATTATTTAAACAAACTTTGTGCAATCTAGATGTCGCTCTGGTTCGGTATTCTTTGTTTTATTTTTAAATGTTATTTGGGTTTATCCCGTTGATCAATTTTATATGGTTAGTTAACCTGTGCTCGCCATTGTGAGCTTGTTTGTGTCCTTAATGTAAAGTTTGTGTTTATATTATGTAAGTAACACCAAATAATTTTGTATTAAAATTGAGATTATTATATAATTAGTCGCACTTCAACTCTCGTTGTGTGCAGTCGCTGACAGTGACATTTAAATTGTCTCTCGATATTTTAGCAAGTTTGAAGTATCGAATATTTATTAACCCCACGACTATCAAGAAAAGTCAAATTTAATTTAAGTTTTCATTTTATGGAGTTACGAAGCGGGGGGGATGCCTCCCGCCCCATCAATACCAAGCTACCAGCTTCAGACGATGAGATAATGGCCCCAGCTAAGGTCTTGCTGTCTACAGAGGAAATATTTGCAGAATGTGAAAAACGTTTGGAGGCCAAATGGAGGAAGGCGATGGATGATAACAACGCAGAATGGTTAAATAAGATAAGGATGATGAAGGAGGAAGGTAGTAGGAAGTCTGTTGAAATGAATGAGCTAAAGAATACCATAAGGGAGCTAAAAGCCGATGTCGATAGATACAAATCACAAAAAGACAATGACAATGACACTTCAATTTCACAAAAATCAAATTTAATTTTAAACGCAAAAATAGACTCGATTTATGACAAAACAAACACTTTACCAACAACCAACAAAGACGCGGCCATTGCTCGCAAATTAAATAGCAAACAAGTCAATATAAACTCAATTGAAATATCGAAACCAGGTTCAGATATGGAAGTAGACTCCGTATCTGACTCAGATGATAATAGCGAGCAATGGTCCAGTCAAAAGACTAGACGAACGCGAAAAAGGACAAATAAAACCTCTGAATTGGACAATTTGAACAATAAAAAGGTGGCCGGTTCTTCTGCTTGGCCTAACCTACCGAAAACGAGTAATAAGGCCCTCAGCAATCATTTGTCACAAAAAGTGACACAACCAGTGATTCAAAAAGCATCAGGTAGCCAAGCAGAGGTACAAACCACCAC
Organism: Polydrusus tereticollis; assembly: GCA_963920685.1. NCBI lineage: Eukaryota > Metazoa > Arthropoda > Insecta > Coleoptera > Curculionidae > Polydrusus > Polydrusus tereticollis. The sequence goes on along the minus strand of OY987332.1, from coordinate 80,185,898 downwards.
GCAGCCCAAGAGCTTGCCTGCCAAAGCCAAAAATGTCACTGATGGCGTTTCGGAGTCCGGACCGCCAAAATTACGTGTCCCTCCGATCGTCATCAGGGACAAACATAGATATAATGAAATTTCGGCTCACCTAAAGTCAATAAAGGTTGATTATGGTCGCGCTGTTACTTTGCCAGAAGGCGTAAAAATACATCCACCTACACCGGCAGATTTTCACAAAATTACAAAATTTTTAGTTGGAAATAATTTATATCACCATTCCTTCAGGTTCCAAGAAGAAAAAGAACTGCACGTAGTGCTCAGAGGCGTTCTAGAAACCTGGACAGAGAATAAAATCAACGAGGACCTGAAAGAAATAGGTTTTCATCCTACGCGTGTAATTCGTTGGCACAGTCGCAGCGGGACGCCATTGCCTTTGGTGTTGGTTTTCCTGCCTAAATCGGAAAAATCCATTTATGAGCTCAAGACTTTGGATGCTATGTGCATTAAAGTGGAGGCGCAGCGTGCGCGTGCCACAGTTTCGCAGTGCCATCGCTGCCAATTGTACGGGCACTCACAATTTCGGTGTACCGCCCCAATTAAATGTCTTAAATGTGCTGAAGACCATTTTTCTTACCAGTGCACTAAACCGCGTGAAGAAAAAGCGAAATGCTCAAATTGTGAGGGAGACCACCCGGCAAACTATAAGGGTTGTCCACGGCATCCAAACAATTTGAGTCAAAATGTGGCAAGTAACGCCAGAAGCATTACACCGCGAAACAACTTTCGCTGGGGTCAGCAAGACAATGCTAAATTGGCCAGCGATGGCAATGATAACAGAACTCAAGGGGCAAAAGCAACACCAAACGCCATGGAGGCAGCTATGCAAGCCACAATGCAAAACTTCTTGGTCCAGTTCTCCAAAATTATGGAGACTCAGCTAAAATCTATGGTCAGTGCCTTTCAAAAAACCGCAGGTTAAATGGCGGCGCAACCGGAGACGGCATATATTAAACTCGCTACATTTAATGTCAATTCCATCAAGCAACGGAAACTCGAACTTATCGAGTTCGTCGAGAGAAATGAGATAGATGTGTTTCTTATCCAGGAGACGTGGTTAAAGGGAGATAGATTTTCTTTCCCGAATTATACCGTATTTAGGAACGATCGCCTCGGTAGACGCGGGGGCGGAACTATGATCCTGGTTAAGAAACACATTTCAGCTCAAGTTATGCCAGGTCCTGTCAATTGTGCCCATATTGAAGGGACTTTCATATCGATACGATTTAAAAATAATCAACGCGTGCACTTGGGATCGGTTTACTGTAGTCCGTCGGTAGATTTCACAGGCAACTGCTTACAAAAAATTTTTGGTAATAACAACCGAACGATTATAGGGGGTGACCTAAACGCGAAAAACAGGATTTGGGGATGTAGAGCTACAAACCAAAGAGGTCGCACCCTATATGAATTCTCTGAAGCTTTAAACTACCACATTCTACCGCCGGAGGAGCCCACGCATTGCTTTACGCGGGGCCTTCCGGATATCTTGGACGTCTTCGTGGTAAAGAATGCCGTTCAATTTTCACAACCATCGGTCATTTGTGATCTGAGCTCCGATCATATACCGGTCATTTTGGAAGTGGGTAATCCACTTGAAAAAGGTAGAGGTTTTGTTACCCACACCTCAATAAATTGGCACAGGTACAGCAGCATAATGAAAAATGTAGAGGCGTTACAACCTCTACAGAGCTCATTAGACATTGACAATGCGGTTACACAGATCACAGATGACATCAACGCAGCGTTAGCTCAAGTTTCTGTTACAAAGACGTCCAGGTATTCAAAATACGGGACATTGACACATGAAATTAAAAATCAAATCAGAATTAAAAACCGGTTAAAGAATAGGGCGTATCGCACTGGAGATCCTCGCATCAAGGCGGAGGCCAATCGGGCGGCTGAGGTAGTCAGGGAATTGTTGATCGAACGGCAGTCGAACCTCTGGGACAACAAGGTCCAAAGTCTATCTATAGAGGATAATTCCATCTATAGAATGACGAGAACTTTGACCAGGGGAGCACGAGCACCCATGTCTCACCTGATAAATCAGGAAACAGATGCTGTTTTAATCGATGCCAAAGATAAAGCTGAATTGCTCGCGGACAAACTATGCGATCAATTCAGCGAAAACCCGACCAATGACGCGTTTAGAGATGAGAGGGTCTCAAGGACGATACAAATTTATAAATCAATGAATTTCCCGTTTCAGGCCTTTCGACAAGTCACCTTAGACGAGGTAAAGTCCCTATTAAGCGTATTGAATATTCGAAAAGCCCCGGGTTTTGACGGTTTAAAGAACGTGGCGTTGCGAAATCTACCTGACAAAGCTTTGAGAAATATAGTAAGCATATCCCAGGCAATAATCAAAGAGGGCCACTTTCCGTCCTCCTGGAAGCATGCAAAAGTCATTCTAATATATAAAAAAGGTGAGGATCCTACGGCGCCAGCTAGCTACAGGCCGATCAGCCTGCTGTCGAGTCTTGGGAAAATCACAGAAAAACTAATTTTGAATAGACTTAATGACTTTGTGCTTATGCGTAACGTTCTGCCTGTCGAACAGTTTGGGTTTCGGCCTGAACATTGCACAGTCAGGCAGACGACGCGACTAGCTTCAAATATAATAAAAGGCTTTAACAGGAGAGAGCACACGGGAGCGGTTTTCTTTGACGTAAGCAAAGCATTCGACAAGGTCTGGCATGATGGCCTCTTGTTGAAGTTGATAAGACTTGGAGCTCCGAACTACTTAATCAAGGTGGTAGCTTCTTTTTTGGAGAATAGAAGTTTTGCTGTCTCGTCAGAAAATGCACTTTCTTTGAATAAACACATCAGGGCGGGAGTACCGCAAGGTTCACCTCTCTCTCCGATGCTGTATAACATTTATACTCATGACATTCCGCGCGATAGCTTTACGCAGCTCTATCTTTTCGCTGACGATACCGCAATTACTTCAACTACCAAACAGCCGCGACTTGTCGTCAGCCGGATGCAGCGCCACATAATCAAGCTAGAGAAATGGCTGTCGGATTGGAAGATTCGCTTGAATCCCTCTAAGACGAAGGCTATTTATTTTTCGAAAAGCAATGTTAGTAGGCCTGAGACAAGGCTTCGGGTCAACGGAGTCCAGGTGAACTGGTGCCAGGAGGTAAAATACCTGGGACTTATATTTGATCAACGACTGAACTGGAGGCGCAATTCAATTAATAGAGTGAAGCTAGCATTGCATCAATTACGCTCTATCTATCCCCTGCTTCACAGGCGGAGTAGACTTGGTAATAGGACTAAGGTCAACCTCTACAAGGTGTTAGTCAGGCCGGTTCTCACTTATGGTGCACCTTCATGGTGCAACATAAGCAGAACGGAGCTTAATAAGTTCCAGGTAATACAAAACAGGGCACTAAAAATTATTGCGGATGTTCCCAGGTACACGATGAATCGCATACTTCATCAAGACTTTCGTATGCAGACAATAAATGAATTTTTCACAAAAATTATTACAGACTATTACAGACGTACGGACGTATCGACAAACCCATTAATCACGGACTCCCACACGAGATCTAGACCAAACAGTACGTACAAACTACCGAAAGACTGGCTCCCTGTTGGTCCAATCCCATAGTAGAGAAGCACTAATAGTAGTGAGGCACTATCAATCAACCACCAATGACCCAATCAATTCACAATCAATGGAATAGGCGCCAAAATTTTGCAGTATAAAACTTTTTAAATCAAACAAGCAGAAATACGAATAATCAAGGCAAAAGTCAATTTCAAAATTTCTACAAGTGATAAAACCTAAACAGTTTGCGAAGATTCAATTGAAGTCGCAGGAGAATTCCTAACTTAAAAAAAAAACAGAGATCCCAAGTATATTATATAATTGAACTTTTTAGACAGCTCTTGAAAAAGGTTTAAGAAACCGAAACGCGTAGAGCGAGATATTAAATATTTGTGAAGTATTTTGGATTTTTCTTTCCTCTTTAATATCAAGGATCATAATGGAGAAATTTTTTGACAAGTACACGGCAAAAATTAAGGCAGTGGTATCAAACTTCAAAATTCGCTTTAGTGATTTCAAAAAAACTGACAAGTTCGTGGAATTCATCAGTTATCCGTTTAATAATTCCATTGATCATAGTGACATCTATAAAATGGCTACAAAATTTACAGATACATTTTAAATGGACTACATGATATTTTAAAACGAAATTATACTCTGCGCTGCGATATATTTCTTAAAGCAAGGTCATCCTCTGTTCTAGATTTCTGGGCATCGGTTTCCAACGAGAAATATCAAAATTTGAAGAAATGTGTTAAACAACTGCATTCATATTTTGGTTCAACATATTTATGTGAATAAGCATTTTCCTACTTAAAACAAACAAAAAGTAAACATCGTTCTCGCTTGACAGACGCTCATAGATTGGACTCTTTAAGGTTGGCAATTTCCAACTACAAACCGGACTTTGCTAATCTAGCGGAAGATGCTCAGACGTAATGCTCACACTAATATAAATAAGTAGTTACTAAGAATAATTTTCAGTGTTATGCCTTCAGTTCACAGAATATTAAAACTTGCAAAGTATTATCCTTATAAAATCAGTGTTGTTCATGAGCTCAACAAAGACGACTATGATCGTCGGACAGAACTTTGCGAACTTATGTTCGCATTATTGTCTACAATATCTGTTTCTCAGATGAATCAACATTTACGCTTGCCGGGGCAGTTAATAAACATAATTGCAGATATTGGTCCGATGAAAACCCTCATCTTTACAGGGAACTCATTCTCAAAGACCTGAGAAATTAAATGTATGGGCGGGTACTCTTGGCAACCATATTATTGGTCCCATTTTCATCAATTACACAAATTACAAAATACAATAAATCTTATTATTTTTTGTCTTAAAACAGTGATCGCAGCAAGACGAGATTCGCGATGGATAAAAATAAAGAAGTTGAAAAACGAGAAGATGACCGCCGCCGCCGTCAGGCGGAAGTAGACAAAATTCACGCCCAAAACGAACGCCGTCGGGCTGAGTACGAGCGCCGTCGGGCGGAGGAGCTCAAGAAAAAAAAGGCAGAAGAACGCCGAAGGGTTCCAAAGCCGCCATAAAATGTTGCAGCGACGACGACGACCTAAATAAATATAAGAATATGTATACATATTAATAAAAAAATATAAGAATTATTAAAGTAGCACAGGAAGAAATATTTTAGGACAGAAAGTTATTTCCAACAGGATGGGGTTCCTCCGCATTATTATGTACGGGTAAGAGAGTACTTGGATCAGACATTTCCTGGAAGATGGATCGGCCGGAGGGGCCCATTGAGTGGCCAGCTGCGTCTCCAGATCTGACGCAACTCGACTTTTTCTTATGGGGACATCTTAAGACAAAAGTTTATGCAACAAAGCCCAACGATTAAGAAGATCGAAGGAAACGAATTGTACAAGAATGCCGACTGATAACACCAGAAATGTTACAGGCAGTTGGTGAAAAATTTGAATCACACCTTTATCATTGCATGGAAGTCGGTGGTGGTCATTATCAACATCTGTGTAAATAATTACGTTAGTTTTGTATTAAAATTGGAAGTTGACAACTTTCAATTGTCAATTGATACAGAACACGTTCTCAGTTCTCCTTTTAATTGTGTTTGTCTCCCTGTTTTTCATCTTGAAGGGTATAAAATTAAAGATTTTATGTTTTAAAAAGTTTTAATTTTTTGATCAATCTTGATTAATTTCTCTAAAAAATGGGGCTAACTTAATCACGGGTTACGGGGTCTTAGGTCTCCAGTACCCCAAAAAATTTTGATAAATATGTTTTAAACCTTTATAAATGAGTCTTCAACAAAATAAAATAGCACTTAAATTCTAACAAAATCTTTCTTCCATGCCTTTAAACAAATATCATGATATGAATTGAAATGTCCCACAATCCCATTTATATATCCCTTCTTAAAACTTTCACAGGAAGAACATCATTTTTTTTATAAGAGGGTTCAAGTTGCAGTGTTAAAAATGGTAACAAAAAACTTCCCCTTGACAAATCTAACTACGTGTACGAGCGATTTTTTTAAAAATTAATGGAATCAGATATTTAGCCCGTTTCGTTTTAAACTAACCTGTATGTATACTCTTTCATTTCAAGAAGTGTGTAATTGGTAGATTGCACAGGGTTTCGTCAGTAAACAGTAGATCTTGGGTCTAATAAAGTTGGCCACCCCTGGTATATATAATATATCTGTAAATATGTAACAATTGTTAAGTCACGACTCAACTATAGTTACATATCAAATAATACACCCGACTTTGACTACCCCGGACCCGAAAGGGGTCAAAAAAGACTTTCATCGTAGTTTAGTTGTCACTTTATGTGTGCACAGTTTTTAGCTACGCTGTATCACCTCACCATAGGAGCAGGGCTGAGCCGCGCCGGGGGTGCAAGGCACCCGGGCGGCACTAACAAGGGGCGGCAAAATGTCTCTAAAAAAAAATAACAGAACCCCATCATGCAAAAAATATTTAGTCGCAAAGTCGCAAAGCGCAAAGTGTCTTTCTTTGATAGCGGCATTTCTCCGAAATATTGTTTTCTTATTATTACAACAATACCAAAATAGTGCGTTGACGTTGAGCGTTCGGGCGAATCGGGCGGCGTAAAAAAGATAATAAATAGGTAATAATAAAGAATAGCCGCTTGCCGCAAAAACGACAGAATATATTAATAGATTACTTGAATAAAGGGATCGCGGCTCGCGGCTTTTCTTTTGGCTTTTCACTCTTTACCGACTTTGAGAATGTGGGATTTTTTTATTTTTCTAATGCCGTGTTTTCGTGTTTATCTAAGTTTGCGTTTGCGTAGCCTTTTTTTAACTTTTTTAATTTAAGTTGATTAGTTGAAAACCAAAGAGCAAAGAGTAAAGATTACGATATTACGAATTAGGGAACGAGATCAGTGTCTATTTGATTTATTTTTATTTAGTGATTGTGAACGGTAGGTTTTAATTATTTTATATTAGTTCAATTCTTATGCATTTTTTTAATGAAAAAAATAATGTTTTAAATTTTTGCCAAAATTTTTAATCACAGTTTAATTATTTAGATGTCTGTTCTGATGGTCGAAAGAGACTTTCTGGTTCACAATACCGAAAAAGAAAGTTAGAAAAAGAGGAAGACAAAAAACGATTAGCTGGATCATTAAAAAAGTTTTTTGTGTCCACGAGCAATAAAGAACCACAACCTTCATGTAGCCAAGACCCACATGTTCAATATTTTGAGTCAAACGAGGACAAAGAGGAACGACTGGAAAAATTGCAAGAAAATAAATCGTACGCCGAAGCGCCCGAAGTAGGGGAAAAGGACACGCTGGATCAGGCTACAACGAACACGCCAGCAAATACACAAACTGAAGTTAGTGAAGATATTCTTAAGGTAAATAAGGAATTATTAAATGATCCAGCCTGTTGGCCGCAGGTATTAACAGATAATATTAGAATATCAATTTTAGATTTAGGACCAGTACAACTAAAAAATATTGTATATCCAGTAAATGATTCAAATAGATCTTTTAGCGCCACCTATTTCGAAAAAAAATTAACTAATAATGAAAAAGTTCCTAGAACCTGGCTTGTTTATTCAAAATCCAAAAATTCAGTATTGCATTCTTAAAGCAAATCGTTTTAAGTTCGATTATTTCTTGGCGTAATTTAGTTAATCTTTAACAAAGACATAATATTAATAGTTAAAAATAATCCTATTGGAGTTTGGTGGAGTGCAAAGTAGCGAAATGGATGGAAAAAGTATTTATTGGAAATATTTCATAAAGAATAAATTATCCCCAGCAGATAAGAAATCCACCGCAAAATGTAAATTGTGTGACATAACCATTTCATTAGGGGGAGTGGGAAAATCGGCGAATACCTCAAACATGAAATACCATTTAGAGAAAAAACATCCTCAAGAATATTATAAATTGAAAGGGACTGATTCAAGCTCAGGTTAGTACTAAATTTTTATTTTCCAGTTCACGTTATAAAAATATTTACCAACAATAGGACCTGCTCATTCAGGATTATATTATTATATAGGATTGAGGGGCAAACCACCCAGGAATTTTTTGCTAAAAATCTAGGGATTTATTTTATTAGGAATTTAGGGAATTTTAAGGGAATTTGTGTAAAAAAATTACTGGAAGAATTAAGTAATTTGTTGGGAATTTGGGGAAATTAAAGGAATTTGTGTAGGAGGGGGGACATTTTTCTTTTTCATCACTTTAAATCGTTTCATTAACAATTAACACCTACGATATGATTTTATTTAAAAACAAATTTCCCCGTTTATTTCAACGTTTTGACTTTTGATCACCCTGAGTCTATTTTTTTTAGAAACGGCTGGACCTTCTAGTAGTTCTAGTAGTACTTCTAACTCTAACTCTAAGCTATTGCAAGTCTCACTGGCTGACTCTTTCAAGCAAATGCAAAAGTGGGACATTAATTCATCCAGAGCGAAGGAGTTTCACTACCTTATAGGTGAAATGATATGTTTAGATAATCAGCCATTCAGCATTGTATCAGATGATGGCTTTACTCGGCTACTAAAGAAAGCTATTCCAAATTATGAAATTCCTTCTGACAAATACTTCAGAGAAAAAGTTGTACCAGATATTTACTCAAGATGTAAAGCACAAGTGACTCAAACAATTTCAAATATGTTGGGAAAAGCATCTTTTACTACAGATATTTGGACGTGCAAATATACAAACAGTTCTTTTTTGTCTCTCACAATCCATTTTTTTTAAAAAAACATGTTTAAGTTGTTACAGTTTGAAAATTGCATTTAATAAGTTTGATTATCTCGGTTAAGTTTTCGGTTTTAAATTGTTAAAATACATATGTAGACTCTTACCTTAAACAGTAATTGTTAATTAAGTTACCTGTAATAGCCCAAAATTTTCATTATGTTTAGTTTCAAACCTTGGTTGTTGTTTTTATGTCAGGAATGTTTTGTATCTTGTACGACATAGCTAAATGGATTGATTTCTTCTGTTCATCGTTTAATACTAGTTGCAGATAGGTTTGATTTCAAATCTTTCTTTTAGTTAATTGGTAATTGGTAATTTATAACTATTTAACCTAGTATAGAAGTTGTAGGTTAATCATCTCGAATGTCGTAAATCAGCTGTGTTTTAAGAAAATCGATAATAGGTCAGTGTCAGACTGACAGTTTCTATGCGTTTTCACAGCGACTTCTGGTTAATTTTTGCTTGGTCGCGTGGGTAGACTTTGGTCGCCATTAGTTTTCTGTGTTGTTGAAAGAGCTTAGTTTACGTAGATAGGGTGACTAAGTTTTGTGATTGTTTTGTTTCGGTAACTATGTACGTTGGAGAAAAATAAGAAGCGTCCCTTTCGACCATGGGCACTGGAAGTTAGAGCACGTTTGTGGAAGTAGCTCCCCAAGTTTAGTTTTTTTTGGGCCATGCAATGTAGTGCCGTTATAGCATCCACAAATGCATTAAAAAGGGTATGGTCTTGTAGTTGCTTATTCCTTTGGGCGGAATGCCGATTTAAAATGCTTTAATGAACTTCAACAGCGGTCATAGACGCCATCTGGTAAATTGGGAACCCTCGTTAGTTATTTGAGGTAGGTTTTAATTTTAGTATCTGAATTACCCTCGATGGGTGTTATGAAAGATTTCTCTTTCATGTTTGTATATCTAAAATTCGATTTTAGGGTTTTTTTTGGTAGGGGCTAAAAGTCCGAGTACAAAGTGATGTACTAGTTTATTTTGTTGGGAATGCCTGGACGCGGGACGTGCCAGTTGCCGTGTACTATGGGATTTCTTGGAGACTAGCTGTGTAGCAGTTTCCACGCTAGCTGTTTCAGAGACCATGTGTGAGTGTGTGTGAAGATTGAGTCTTCATGAACCATGGGTAGCACGTAAGGTTTTAGCTAAGTATCATTTTTCTTGAGTATGTTGTTGTAACTTAGTAACAACTTGAAATATCAATATTCTGCATTTGCGTATTGTTCACCATACAGTGTTTTGGTAAAGTTCTGCACTTATGTTATGTACAGAGCTTGTGCAATGTAAACGTATAGCGTATGTCGACATAGCGTTTAGACGTCACAAGAGTCTCTAGTAGTTCAAAGCGTTAGGTAGTCTGTTACAGCTACTTTTGTTATAAATACAGTACAATTTATGATTATAAAGTAAATATTTTTGTTTCCCGGCTAAAGGCCATTTGTTTATTCCAAATTTAGTACTTGTAACTTCGACATTTTAATTTATCTATGGCCGAGTGGCTAGCATGCTTATTGAGTAACCACAGGTACTCGTAAGATATTGTATCATACTATAACAGAGATTTTATGGTAAATTTAGTTAGTTGTGAGAGGTTCTTGCACAGACCTTGCGGAAATTCCTTTTCTGAGGCAATGTCCTGGATGTAGGTCTATGTGGCTGCCAGATCAGGCTGAACAGTCATTTTTTACAGTGTAGGTCTGACAGTTGCCGTCTTGTGCAAGACCCTGTCAAACAGGGTTTGACTTTTTGCTTTCTTTTATCGATAAACTTTATAAATTTAAACCTTCAGAAATTTCATTGTCAAACCTAGTACTATACTTTAATTTCATTCCACTTATTTATCTTTTAACTTTAAGTATCTATTGTCCACCAAAGTAAGAGGAGCTTGCATTTATAAAACCAAGTAACCAAGGGCTTAACAACACCTTAAGAATAAATATTTGTATTAACCTCTGCGAAAAAAAAAAAAAAAATTTACAAAGCTCGAGAGAAAACAAAAAAAGAAGAAGTAGAAAATCAAAAAATGAATACTCAAGCTGCAAAGACTGGTACCTTATATGATTTTGCAGCATTGGACTTAGATGAGTGGAATGCTGTGAAAAATGAATTCCTTGGCAGGTTCTCAACTGAAGCATTACCGATTGCAAGAATTGCCATTAACTCACTGATACCAGAAAGATTGTCGGTTAATTTAAAAACCATTTAACAATCCTTGGATTACACAGGTTATAATCCTGTAGTCATTTTGAGTACTTTTCTAAGTAGAGGCACTAAAGCTCCTCCCTCAGCAGAATTTTGGGAGATTAAAGACGACAATGGTAAGGTGGTAATGAATGTGAGTAAAGGTTCTGATGTTTGTGCAGATCTTGCACTTTTAGTTTTGATATTCACTGCTAGAGGATCAGTTGTTTGGAAGAGTTTGAACAAGATTCAATCACAATGGGTAGAACCTATACGTGAGAAGTGTGCTATGTATGGGATCAGTGTCAGTAAACCTACTAGAGGAGTTCCTCTTGGCCCTAAAGATATAACATTAGCACGTTTGGCTGGAACTGTACCCCATTTTGTGATGGCCTTAATAAGTGAGGGAGTTGGCAAATCTTACATAAACACAGGTGCCATTGAAACAGCATATAATTTCATCTACCCTAAAGAAATCCTCACCCAGATGTTTTCTCCAATGATCCCTACTTCAGGAATAGGTAATGATTTCATAAGCCAGGCTTATTTTTACTCTTTCTTATTTGACAGAGTAATCAATCCCAAAAAAGTTGTGAGTGATTACCAGTCTTATATAACAGAGATAAAAACCTTTGTTGACGCTTCACATAAGTCGGCATTGTATTCTGATTCATTCAGAAGAGACATTCTTGATTCACACAGATGGTTAGACAGAACTTCATCTGGCTATCATGTAAGCATTGTTGGAAATTTCATAATCAAGGCTTCAAAAGAATTATGGAATGCGGTGATATATTCAACTAGTGTCACTGAGTCAGAGAAAGCTATCAAGGACTTGCTAGATAGTAAACCAAAGTTGACTGGCACACCAAGCTCAACAGGACTCAGGAGACCAGTTGGATTGTCATCTAGTGCAAAGTCAGTTGGCACTATCGATTCACCTGTTAATATTAAAAGTGGATTTGAAGATCAAGATGCTATAAATATCATGTCTGACTTCATAACAAGACTTTCCATAGCTATCAGAAACAGAACAGTTCAGTCTGTTGAAAATTGTTTAGAACCTTTGAAAGCTGCTTACGATTGCGGTTATGAATCAACTGAGATCTTGGCCATCATCAAATCATTTGGTTATAGTCAACTCCTCAAAGCAAAAAGCTATGAAAATATCAAAATTTATATTGATTCCAGAACACCAAGTACATTTTAAATACTTGTTTCATTCAATCATGATTTATTTTTTTATCTTATTATTAGTTTCATAATTACATTTATTTGACTCTTTGATTCCAATTGTATTTGTAAGTAATAGTTTTAATTAATAATTATTTAATAAATATTAAGTAATCGTTCATAGTTTATAGTTAAGTGGTTAGTATTATTGTTAATAATATGATTAGTGACATTAATTCTATAATGGATTGATTAAATTTAGTTAGATTGTTAATCTTTAGTTTTGTACTTTATTTTTATTATATTTTAGTTAAGGGTTCAGTAGATTTTGATAATGAGGAAGAGATAGTAGAGTGCGCACGTAAACTTACAGAGTTGAAGGAGTTTATTTCAACATTTTCAGGGACTACTAAGCAGGCTACAAAAATTGAAACGAAATTTGCACATTTGACTAGTAGAATTAAAAGAATTTCAGATCAGGAAGTGGAATTTAAGGATAAACGCTCAGGTTTATTAGTTGATATTATTTCTCTACTTACAGAATACGAAACAAAGTCTAGAGTGCTTTCTACAAATACAGGTTTACAGCCGCCTTTAAGTCCAGATTTTACAGATAATTTAGTAGCTGGTTCGTTAACAAATTCTACAATGGCTGGTGTACAAAATAGTCTTCAACAATCAACAAGTACCTCGAGTAGACAGAGTGTACCAGTTTATAAATGGGGTATAAAATTTTCAGGGAATTCAGGGTTAAGTTTTAACGCATTTGTACAGAGAGTAGAAGAGCTTTGCATTTCAAGGGGAATAAATAAAACAGAATTATATTTTTCTGCTTCAGATTTGTTTGAGTCACATGCATTGAATTATTATCATTTAATTTGTAAATATGCCACAGATTGGGATTCGTTAATAAAATTAATAAGAGATGAATTTTTACCAGTAAATTTTGGGGATCAGTTATGGAAACAAATTTTGAGTCGTACTCAAGGGTCTGATGAACCAATAGGAATCTTTGTAGCAGCTATGACCCAGTTATTTGACAGAATGCCATCAATAGTATCGGACTGTCTACGTTTAAAAGTTTTACGTGCAAATATGTTACCTTTTTATCAGGAACGGTTAAGTTTACATGAGATAGGGACACCTTTTGAATTAATTGAATTATGTAGAAAATTAGAAGAGACTAGATTAAGAGTAGAAGAATTTAGGCCTCCAAAAAAGGGAAATGTCACACTTGAACCTGATTTAGACTACCAACCCATCAAAGGGGAATTTTCAAGGCAAATAGTTAGTGAGACAGTTAGCTCAGATGCAACTGCTCCAAATTCAAACTTTGATAATTATCAACCAAATAGAGATTTTAATAGACAAAATAATTTTTCAAATAGATATAAACCCGCCTCTAAAGTTACTTTTAGGGATAACCAAGATTTTAGAGAGAGAAATCTTGGAAACGATTCACAGTATAATGGCAATGTAAACCGATCATTTAATAATTCTAGACAAAATAGCTCGCAGAGCAGTCAAACAACTTCTCATAATCAATCAAGAAATTTCAACTCGCAAAATAATAACAATTTTCAGGGTAATTCTAATAATTTCACAAATACTTCTGGAAATTCTAGAACATTTTCTAATAGTAACAATGTAAATAGTTCAAATGGTCAATTATGTTTTAAGTGTAATGAACCAAATCATTTTGCAAAGAATTGTATGTCTCGGATAAAGAAATGCTTTAATTGTGGTAGAGCGAATGTTACTAAAAGAACTTGTCCTAATTGTAATAAAGGAAATTCGAATCAGGGAAACGATTCAAGGAACCAATCGTAGGTCGAGGTTTGGTTTCAGAGCAGGATTCGACCAATAATAGTGTTGATTTTAAAGATAAAATTTTGTTAGATTACGTTTTTTCTCATGTAGGTCCTGGGGAGTGTCCTTATTTACTGATAGATATTTTGGGGTTAAATTTTTATGGACTTTTAGATTCAGGGGCAAATAAATGTTTTGTAGGAGGTAAAGGCTGGGATAGATTAAAAACTTTGGGAGTTAGACTGGATACTAATAGAAAAGCAGTTTGTACGATAGCAGATGATACTAATTGTGATTGTTTAGGCATAGTAAGTGTTCCAGTGAGAGTTAAGAATGTTGTCAAGTTGATTGATATTTATGTGGTGCCTAAGTTACGGCATGAACTTATATTAGGAGTTGATTTCTGGGTAAAATTAGGTATTGTGCCAGACATGCGAAGAGGCCAATGGTATTTTTCGTCAGAACTTTTGACTAATCCTGAAGTTTCACTAATGCATTGTGAGACAGACTTAACTGATGAGCAACAAGGTAGATTAAATGATACAGTTTTAGGTTATTTTGAAAAAGTTGGCGATCGACTAGGTTGTACGTCAATGGTTAAACATAAAATTAGTGAGACGGAGAATGAAGCCAGATGGCTCCATCTCGTGGTGCTGGTAAAAAACACCAATTCTTAAGCATACCTGCGCCCTCTGACATGGACTTACAAAGCCACAAATATCAGAGGATCTCCTGCAAAGACATTAAGTCACAATTGCAGGAGTCCTCGCTAGGCAGCGGTATACCCAAGCTGGGCGTCGGTTTAGTAACCGAAAAATATAGTCTCACTGACGAGCTGTAATACAGCGAAACGCGTCTGAGGATGGTTCTGGCAGAAGGAAAAAGCAAACCCTTGTTTCATAAAATTAGTACCGATAGTGAACCTATTAAACAGAGATATTATCCAGTTTCACCTTTTAAACAGCAACTTATTGATGAAGAGGTTGACAAGATGTTAGCTGCTGGTGTCATCGAACCTTCAGTTTCTGCTTGGTCATATCCAGTTTTGTTAGTTCCTAAGACAGAAGGACAGCGCTTTGTAGTTGATTTTAGAAAACTCAATGGAGTATCCCGAAAAGACGCTTATCCATTACCTTACATTTCAGCAATCTTGGATAAACTTGGAGGTGGTCGTTATCTTAGTTCATTGGATTTACAAAGTGCATATTGGCAGGTAGAATTAGAGGAAGATAGTAAACAGTATACAGCTTTTACAGTTCCAGGTCGTGGTTTATTTCAGTTTCGAAGGTTGCCTTTTGGTTTACATAATGCTCCAGCAACTTTTCAGAGACTAATTGATACAGTGTTGGGGCTGATCTGCAACCCTATGTATTTTGTTACCTGGATGATATTATTGTTATTTCTCCCGATTTTGACAAACATTTAGAAATTTTACAAATTGTTTTTGATCGTTTAAATAAGGCTGGTTTAACTTTGAATATGGATAAAAGTAAATTTTGTCGTGATGGGTTGAGATATTTAGGTTATGTGGTCAATAGACATGGTATTTCCATGGATCCATTAAAGATTGAAGCAATTACGGATATGCCAACTCCTAAAACGGTAACTGAAATACGCAGAATTATAGGAATGTTGTCTTGGTATCGACGTTTTGTACCTTCTTTTTCAGATTTGATTTCACCTTTTACTCGGTTATTGCGTAAAGGAAGTAAGTTTCTGTGGGACGATAGTTGCAATGACGCTTTTCAGAAAATTAAAGATGTCCTGGTTTTTTCACCAATTTTAACATGTCCAAATTTTGAACACGAATTTGTCTTACAGACTGATGCTAGTTCTTTCGGAGTAGGAGCGGTCCTATATCAAGTTTATGATGGTAGAGAACATGTGATTTGTTACATTTCCCGTAGTTTAACTCGCCAAGAGATACTTTATTCGGTTACTGAAAGAGAGCTTTTAGCAGTTCTTTTGCAATTGAAAAATTAAGATGTTATTTAGAGGGAGCGAAATTTTCTGTCGTTACTGATCACTACAGTCTTCAGTGGTTGGATAATTTAAAGAATCCTCAGGGCAGATTAGGTCGTTGGGCCTTACGGTTGCAACAATTTGATTATAAGGTGATTCATCGCAAAGGGCGAGATAATGTTGTTGCGGATGCTTCAAGTCGTAGTGTGTCTGAGTCCTGTAATGTTTTGGAGATTTCAAACATTAACATGCTTAATGTTCAGGATAAATGGTATATTGATCTTAAAAAGCGTATTTTAAAAAATCCACTTAATTTTCCTCGTTGGAGAGTGACTGATGATAAGATTTATAAATATGTTCAGCTAGATTTTCCAGACTTGCGTGAAGCTGCAGATTTTTGGAAATTAGTAGTCCCTAAGGAAAAGAGACGGGAGATAATTAAGTCTTGCCACAGTTCGACAATTGGAGGTCATTTAGGTGTACATAAGACATGTTTGAAAATCAGTCGTTTATATTATTGGCCATGTATGAGAGCGAATATTGCTAAATTTATAAAACATTGTGTTGTATGTCAGAGAGTAAAACCGGAACAGAAGTTACCAGCGGGTAAAATGAGGGATAATTTAATTCTAGATAGTTGTTGGCAGGTTATCAGTATGGATTTGTTTGGACCATTACCTAAAAGTAAACGTGGAAATATGTATATTTTTGTAGTAACCGATGTTTTTAGTAAATTCAATTATTTTTTTCCAATTAGGAGAGCTGACGCAAAAACAATAGTAAATTTGTTAGAGGAAAGGATATTTTTGATTCATGGTATTCCAAAAGTAATTCGTACGGATAATGGGGTACAGTTTAAAAGTAAAGAATGTCAGGGATTAGCCCAAAAATATGGAGTGAGGATTATGTATAATCCAAATTATCATCCATCGCCAAATGTTACTGAGAGAGTGAATAGGGTGTTAAAAACAACGCTATCAGCTTTTATTTCTGATAATCAGAGAATTTGGGATGAGAATTTAGCTGCGCTAGCTTGTGCGGTAAATACTGCTGTTCACGAAGTGACAGGACGCACACCATATTTTATTAATTTTTGGTAAAGATATGATACTTCACGGTAGTGAATATAATAGGACAGGAGATATTGAGGATTCAATTGATGATGAATCAGTTCAACATAATAGTTTGGTGAAAAGAGTAGAAGCTTTAGCCAAATTAAGGGAATTTGTTAATAAAAAATTACAACAAGCTCACGTAAGGTCAAAAGACCAGTATAATCTTAGGCGTCGCGATGTTCATTTTCTGGTAGAAGATTTAGTCTGGAAGAGACGATTTGCATTATCTGACGCTGGGAACTATTTTTCGTCTAAGCTTGCTGGAAAATTTGAAGGACCTTTTAAGATAATCAAAAAGATTGGATATTGTATATATGAATGGGAAGTCCAAGGGAAATTGGCATGTACAAGATTTAAAACCTTATTATGGTCCAGATGACAACTAATTTGAATAGATAATTACAGGGTTAATGTGTGCTTTTATATTAAAAAAAAAATTACTTCATAATTTTTTTTTCCTTTGGGAAAGGGGGTGACTGTTACAGTTTGAAAATTGCATTTTATAAGTTTGATTCTCTCGGTTAAGTTTTCGGTTTTTAATTGTTAAAATACATATGTAGACTCTCACCTTAAACAGTAATTGTTAATTAAGTTACCTGTAATAGCCCAAAATTTTCATTATGTTTAGTTTCAAACCTTGGTTGTTGTTTTTATTTCAGGAATGTTTTGTATCTTGTACGACATAGCTAAATGGATTGATTTCTTCTGTTCATCGTTTAATGCTAGTTGCAGATAGGTTTGATTTCAAATCTTTCTTTTAGTTAATTGGTAATTTATAACTATTTAACCTAGTATAGAAGTTGTAGGTTAATCATCTCGAATGTCGTAAATCAGCTGTGTTTTAAGAAAATCGATAATAGGTCAGTGTCAGACTGACAGTTTCTGTGCGTTTTCACAGCGACTTCTGGTTAATTTTTGCTTGGTCGCGTGGGTAGACTTTGGTCGCCATTAGTTTTCTGTGTTGTTGAAAGAGCTTAGTTTACGTAGATAGGGTGACTAAGTTTTGTCTGTCAATCAATTCTTTGAAAATTATGAAAATGTGTTAAAAAGATTCCATTTCACCCCAGATCGGATTATTAACATGGATGAAACGGGAATCACAACTGTCTTGAACACCCCTAAGGTATTAGCAGACAAAAAGGAGAGACAAGTTGGGCAACTTGTCTCCAGTGAACGCGGTGAACTAGTTACATTTTGTGGCATTGTCACTGCTGCAGGAAACACCTTACCTCCGGTTTATGTGTTCCCTCGCGTTCACTACAAGGACCATTTTTTAAAAGGCGCTCCAGAGGGTAGCGTAGGATTGTCCAATCGGTCAGGTTGGATGAATGCGGAGTTGTTTATACAAGTTTTAAAACACATAAAAAAACATACTTTATGTTCAAAAGAAAATCCGGTTCTACTAATATGCGACAACCACGAATCACATATTTCTATTGAAGCAATTAGTTTCTCTAGAGAAAATGGCATTGTTTATTTGTCGTTACCACCACACACGTCCCACAAATTACAGCCCCTGGACGTGAGTATTTTCGGTCCTTTTAAGGGGAAACTTAAAATTGCATTTAACAACTGGCATCTGACCAATCCTGGTAAAACAATATCAATTTATAACATTGCTGAACTTACCAAATTGGCATTTCTTGAATCTTTTACTCCAAAGAACGTCACTAATGGATTCAGCAAACCTGGTATTTGGCCTTTCAACAAGATGGCGTTTGGAGACGATGACTACGCACCTTGCAAAGTTTTTCAAAATTGTCAACCAATTAGCGAATCCCAGGAAAACACAACAGTTCAACTTGCAACCGAAAATGAAGTTGCTGAGCAAACAATATCCCATTTACAAAGCCCCATACTAATACGACCCAGTACACCACTTCCATCCACCTCAGGCATTCTTGTAACACCTGAATCTATTAGACCTTTCCCAAAGGTCCAACAAAAAACAAATAAAAGAAAAGGCAGAGAAAAGGGAAAATCAAGGATATTTACAGACACGCCCGAGAAAGATAGGTTACAGATGATTCACGATGAAAAAGAACAGAAACGAAAAAATAAAGAACTAAAAGAAAAAGTAAAACAATTGAAATCCGCAAAGAATTTACTGGAACTAACACACAAAAAAGCAAAAAGAAAAAACTACGAAGATGTGACTCTGACTTAGATTCCAGTTCTTGCGAGTCTGATGAGCATGTTCTGGATGATAGCAGCGACACGGACATATTAGAAGAGGAAGACGAAAACTGCAACATAGAAGAACTTGAAGAAACCGTAAGTCCACTGGCCCGGAAAATGTAAAAGTTGAAGATTTTTTGTTGGTTAAATTTGCAAAAAAAAAATCAGTCGTTCACTACGTAGCAAAGGTGGTTTTAAAATATGGATTTTCTGAATTTGGAATATCTTTCCTAAGAAAAAAGCCCGCATCCTGGGTCTTTGTTTACCCAAATGTAGAAGATGAATCTAGTGTGGACATTTCGGACATTATTATCAAATTGCCAAATCCTAGCGTGAGTAAAGGAACAAGTAGGACTGCTTCGATGTTCAGTTTTCCTTTTGACTTTAGTTCCTATAACGTTGTGAACTAAAAAAATTACGTTGAACCTTTTAAGTTATTTTTATGTTATTTTTTAAACAAGTGCCTCTATTATTATTTTGTATTTAGTTTGTTGTGTTTTAAGTGTGAATAAAAACTCCAAGAACATAATATATCATTCAAATTCTTATACCTATTAATGTTAGATTTTGAAATCAAATATGTACCGCATGGTGTACCGATGTACCCCATGTCTTATATCAATGTGCCCCATATGCGGGGCACTTTGATTCTATAACATTTTTTTTTTTAATTGGATATTTTAAAATTTTCTCTAAATATATAAAAAAAACTATAGGATATTAATAAACTACATTAAATTATGTATGCATTAGCGGATCAAGTTTTTCTTCAAACGAATTTTCTCGCTCGCACTTTAATTTATTAATAAAAGTGTGACAATGTGCCCCAACTCCCCCTATATCTAAAAGTCACGTACACAATATTCTGTCCACAAATAAGTTTCACGCATTCAAACCAACCTTTATCCACAAACTTCAAGAAAGCGATGATACATACCGACTAGAACTTTCCTTACTAATGGGTGAACGTATTCTGGCAAGCCGTCATTTTCATCATCATATCATATTCAGTGACGAATCTACGTTCACAACAAATGGTATAATTTCTAGTCAAAATTGTCGCTTTTGAGCGACCGAAAACCCCTACTTTAAGTTTTGCACAGTCAGAAATTTAAGAAAGTTAACGTATGGTGTGCGTTAACGTTCAATAAAGTAATTGGTCCATTTTTCCTGGAAAGAAGGCTAAACGCAAATTATTATTTGGAAATTCTTAGTAAAAACTTTTTTCCTCAATTGGAGGAAGAAAATTTGGAATTTAGGAGGAAGTTGATATTCCAGCAAGATGGCTGCCCAGCGCATAGTACACTGCTTAACAAATTGACTTAATGAACATTTCCCCGAAAAATGGATGGGCCGCCATGGACCAATACACTGGCCAGCGCGGTCTCCGGACCTCACCGCGATGAATTATTTCCTGTGGGGGTATCTTAAACAAAAAGTTTATGCTACTGACATGCAAGATAATGTTGATATTTTAAAAAACAAAATCACTGACGCCATTGCTACAGTGACACCAGATATTATTCACAATGTTTATTACGAATTTCGAAAAAGAATGAAGAAATGTGTTGACGTTGGAGGATTTTACGTTGAATAAAACGTTACTTTTTGTCATTTATCTCAATGTATTAACTTAAATAAATTTTGATTTTTTCTGGCAACAATTATTGGTTTTAAAAATTCTGTTTTAGGCTTATTTTTAATATCAGATAATATCTTAGTAACCATAACTTCTATGAAAACACTTTATTTGGCTTTTCGATTTATGCTTCTATGCTCTTTCATTTTGACGCTTGAAGAAAGTGTCATTCAAAAATGTTTTATTTTGCAAAGCTAACATTTTCATGTTTTTTGCGCACCCTGTACAACAAAATCAAATTTTCTCAATGTGAATCGTATTTATACAACAAGCAAAAGAAATTATTAAGGGTGACTTTTTTTCGAAAAACTGAAAATAATGATTTTTACATGTATACAGGGTGTTACAAATTCGACATACGAGCATTGGAATCTCGGAAACCATAGGAGTTAGAGAAACGGTTAAATGGGGGCAAAGTTGTGCAATTCGGTGCTGATTAAAATGCCGCTTTAAAAGTTTTAAAATTCCGAATACTTCCGATATTATTCGAAAAAAACCATGTGGCATGAATTAGGAATCTAAGCAACGCGTTTAAACAAATTTTAAAATATGGGTGATTTCTACCTAGTGTCAAACGTGGTATCAAAAAGGCGTTAAGTTACTGGTCCTTTGCACAAAAATGGGGTTTTCCAACGAAGAAAGAAGTGATATGATTCGAATTTTTTACTTGTGCCGAATAAATAAAATTAGAGCTGCTGAAATGTACTTACAACAGTATCCTGAACGACGCCAACCTAGCCATCGCCTTTTTTTGAGACTACATAGGCAACTGAGAGATTCGGGGTCATTTGGAAAAGTTAGAAAGAAGTATGGTAGCAAAATAACTGAAGAAGAACTAGTTTTAAATCAGGTTGGTTTTTAGACGTCTATTTGGAATTTCGATAAATTATTGTTATTTGACACGACCTATTACACCTCAATTGACTACCTACCTAAATTAAATTTATTTTGTGTTGTTTTGGGTAAACAATGACGGCAGTAGTATGTCCACTCGACAAATTGAGCACGCTGTTAATCGCCCTACTATTTACCACATTAAAGCTTGGCGAATACTCAGAAAAAGCGGATTAAAACCATTTAAATTACATGTATCGCAAAAACTAGTGCCCGGTGATAGTGAGAGACGATTGCAGTATTGTATGTGGCTTAGATGAAAAGTCAATGAAAACCCATATTTTCTGAGTAATATTTTATGGTCAGACGAATGTAAGTTTACTAATTGCGGAATGTTCAATCGGAAAAATGAACACATTTGGAGTGTTGAAAATCCAAGAGGCAATAGGGAAGTAAGAAAACAAGTCCGCTTTAGTGTAAATGTTTGAGCGGGCATATACAGAAATAATATTGTTGGCCCTTTCATGTTTCATGAAAACCTAAATGGGGAAAGGTATTTACATAAAAAATTTTCTGGCGTCAGTCCGAGAGGTCATACAAAAAAATATATTGAAAATTTAAGGAGAAAGTTTGATTCAAATGTGGTTTATACCAAAACCAAACGCTCTATTCCCAATAAAGATTATGGCCCCGACGCACACTATATTCCCTTGGATTTGACTAGTGACACATATATTCAGCAAGCAAGCGAGTTTCTACAAGAATTAAAAAAAAGTCTGGAAGAAATAAAGGCGATTGAAAGGGGCACTGTCGGTCAAGGGTCAAATTCAAAGTGGGTACAAGAAAGAGCCATAAGGATTACGGCTTTAAATTTCGGAGATTTGTAAAATGCGCCCCAAAACATTTCCAGTAAATACAATAAAAAGCTTGCTTTTTGGTAACTTCTCTGGCACGACTGCAACAAGATACAGAAGCGAAAGTGATGTCTGTTAATTTAAAAATTTCGGAATGTGGCCTGTTAATCCATCCCGCGTCCTGATATTTAGAAGCCAGTCCGGATGGTGTCATCGGTGAACAATTAATAGAGGTTAAATGCCCCATCCTAATTTCAAAAATAACTCCCACTGAAGGAATTTTAGAAGGCAAAATTCAATTTGCCAAACTCATTGATGGTAAAATGCATCTAAATAGAAACCATAATTATTACTATCAAGTACAAGGCCAACTGGCCGTGTGTAACAAGAGATCATGGTATTTTGTTGTTTGGAGTCCTCATGGCATGCTGGTAGAGCAGGTAAAAACTAGAAAATAAGAGTTTGACGCTTTCTTCGTTCTTCTGATCTGATAAACCGTACAAGCGCTGGATTTCTTTTAGATGGTAATGTGTGCTTTTAAGGAAAGAGATAAAAGGATACGTTTCACTAATCGGCTTGGTGTTTGACTCACTGACATATTTTTAAATGTTGTTTGCTTATTCTTTTTTTATTATCAGAGAAGAACACTTCTGGAAGGATAAGATGGTACCAAGACTGACGAATTTCTACAATAATTGTATGTTACCAGAACTAGTGGATCCATTATTTCCCAAAGGACTTCCGATAAGAGATACTGTTATTAATTATTAAAACACTCTAATTTTTAATGTGTTTTTTTAAATCGTAAAAAACAGTGACGTCGGAATTTGTAGGTAATGACGGCACAAAATCAGTTTTACAGTCGCAATTAACTACAGACAAACCACATAGTAGGGGAACTTGAGGATCATTCGGTCACGGGGCACATTCAGCCACTTGAATTATTTCCAATAACATTTAAAAATCCCGCTTGAAACCGGTAATGCTGTGTTCCTCTCATCCTCTCTCATATACTGATGATCTCTGATAATTTGTATTTGTTTGACGTCGATCGACGAAGTAGAAATTTATAAAGTGAAATATTATACTTAATCGTGAAATTTGTTATATATTTTGCCTTCCCTGAATTTCATGGTAAATGCTATACGATTTAAACCGAATAGGCTGCTACAGGCTATAAATATGATGTAGTTATTTACTCTACCATCATTTCTAACATAAAAATGTCGGCGTGACTAATTCAATTACTAATAATGGCATGTCGGGAAACATTCGACGAGGCGGTTAGTTCAGGTTAGCCGGAGGAAAGGTTCCTACGATGGGCACCCAGTGAAATATTAAGTAATTAATTATAACATTTGACACTTCAACTTTTTATTGAACATTGGGCATTTCCAGTTTTTATTTTCCATTTAATTTCCTGATTTCTCTTGTGCTTATTCTTGCTGTTATGGAGACGGAAAATAGATGTGTTTGTGAAATTTGCGACAAAACGTTTAGTAGATTATCTAATCTAAATAAACATATTCGCCTTTTACATGGCAAGGAACCTAAAAGCCAAAGGAAGTCTTCATTGGTTTGTCCTGTTTGTTTTAAACTGTTAACATCATATTCAGACCTTCGCGATCATTTAATTACGGATCATAAATTAGAATTGTTTACAGAAAAAAAGGAGTTTGCAACCTTTACAGGTAGGCTTTGATTTTTTTACATTTCTGCCCTTTTTTGACTATTCATCTCCCTAAACGTAAAGAAATGTACATTAGAACATTCCTAAATTATATTTGTTGTTTTGTAGAATTCCAAGAATGGAAGGAATCTAAAGAAAAGGAAATGAAATGTTTATATGTTAAAACTAGCGCTAATAAATATCTGGGAAACAAAACGAAATCCTATTATGTATGCCACAGATCAATTAAGTTAAGTAAATATAGGTCTGCATCATAAGGTATTCAACAAAAACTTTTGAAATTCCAAGGGTCTGAAAAAAATGTCATCACTTGCCCGTCTACTTTGGAATTAGTTGTCGAAGAGAATAATTATAAGGCTACTTTATTTATTCCTCATGTTGGTCATGAATGCAGTCTGACCCATTTAAATCTATCAAAAACAGAGAGACAACATATAGCAGGTAATTTTTATACTTTTGACATAAGTACCTACCTAATATTTTTTAAAGTAGGTCAGTTGCTAATTTATTTAGAATTCAATTTTTAATGGTTCGGTATTTTATGTTATTTTTTTTTTAGGCAACATTGCAGAAGGTGTTAGTTTTGAAAGAATCTTGGATAATATTTGTGATGGAATATCAGATAATTCCCTAAATAGACTGGGTATTTTGGATCGACAAGATTTAAGAAATATAGTGAGAGATTTTTCTCTTCGTGGACACATTCAGTTACATAATAATGATATTATAAGTGTCAACTTTGGATTGAACGTTTAAGAAATATGAAAGATCAGCTGCCCATCTTGATTTATAAACCTCAAGGTCAAACACTAAATACGTTTGAAGACAGTGATTTTCTGTTAATATTTATGACTGAATTTAAAAAAAAAACAACTGGTTAATTTTGGCTCTGATAAAATATGTATTGACTCAACCTATGGAGCAACCGGTTATGATTTCCAATTGACTACACTAATGGTTGTTGATCACTTTGGGGAAGGTGTACCAACTGCATTCCTGCTGTCTAACCGGGTTGACACCCATGTGCTAACTTATTTTTTTTATAGTATTATAACGCAGGTTAGAGACATAAAATGCAGGGTTTTTATATCAGACGATGCACCTGAATATTATAATGCATGGTTAAAATGTATGGAAGTTCCAGATAACCATCTTCTTTGTGATTGGCATGTCGACCGAAATTGGCGCAAAAATCTGAGTAAAGTCCTAGGAAACCAAGAACAAAAAGCCAAAGTTTACAAAAGTATTAGATCTTTACTACAGATCCAAAATAAAGGAGAATTCCATGAATTGCAAGATTTCTTACTTTCAGAACTTCTGGCTTGTAAAAAAACACAACAGTTTGGATAATATATTAGAACTTATTATGCGAGTCAAAGTAATTTATGGGCCTATTGTTACAGACAAAGTCTTGGCATCAACACTAATATGTATTTAGAGTCGATGCATAAAACTCTTAAACATATTTACTTTCAAGGAAAAAAAATAAAAGAGTCTATATGTGATTGCAGTCCTTTCTAAAAAAAATATTAAGGGTAACCTTTCTTTTAAAATAGATTTAACTCAAAAATCTCATTGTAAAAGTACTACTATTAAATCAAGGGATATATCTGCTGAAAATGACACCTGGTATGTAAAATCTGGTAAAAACAGTGAAGAAAGTTATTTAATTCAGAAGAGTCCTGAAGAATGTTTAAGAAAAAATCAAGACTGCCAACTAATTTGAAAAATTTGCCGAACCTGTGTTCATGAGTTCAGTTGTAATTGCCTTGATTTTTTTGTTAAAGGAAATTTATGTAAACACATACATGCAGTTAGTAAGTATTTCGGGTCAATAACAAAACGCAGAGACTGATGATGTCAACTTACAGAAAAAAGAAATTTTAAATCAAGATATTGTGCAGGACTTGGTAAATCAAACCTCACATAGGGTGGAAAATGGCAATGAAAGTTTGACAGCAAAATTAGATGTACTCTATGGATTGTTGTCTTCAAACACATTATCTTCCGAAGTTCATAGTCAAGTAAATAAACTGTTAGACAAGGCTTTAGATTGTATTGCAAAAGAACAAAACGTATCTTTAAAAAGTGAAACCAATGAGCCTTCCAATAAAAAAACAGAAAAGCAAATAAGATTTCTTAGCACAAAAAAAAAAACATAAAGGAGCAAAATCTAAGGACCCTTAATCGACCTAGTAGTTCAGAAGTTAAAAGTTTTATTGAAGTACATGACCAAAAAATTAAACATAATGATCATTCCTATGAAAAAAAAAATAGTTTGTTCGAACAGTAAAATATATTATCTTCATATTCCTCATCCTGTATATTATGTATATTATTTTAAGTTTTTACTAGGTACTAAATAAAAAGTTTTTATACCAAATTTGAATAAAATATTTGAGCGCCATGTAAATATTATTTTACAGAACCTAGGTCCGTTCTGCTGTTGAGAAAATAAATCGGCAATATTAAAAATTTAGATAAGAACAGGGCGTTAATAATTATAAAACAAAGTTGTTTAAAAAAACTGTGTATTATAAAATTTTTGTTAAAAGTTATAAACAATGTCACTTCTCTCTTGAAGCATTTTCAACATCCTGTATAATAATACTGTACATTAGTGTACATTGTCATATTATTCACATCACGTTACCATTAGTTCCGTTGACATTCGCTAGTAGCGCCACCGTAGGAACCTTTCCTCCCGTGACCGCCTCGTGAACATTTGGCCCCGACTACTTGGGGGGGGGGGGGTCATTTGGCCTTGCCGCCTCTACACCAAATATCGTAACAATTTTTTTTTTATTTCAGATGCCTCGAAAACGTGTCTTAAAGACAGATAGTTAATTTAGAAGAAAATCATTTGAGGACGGCAATAATAAGTAATTTTAGCGGGACATATTCTGAAAGAAGGGCAGCAATCATTTATGGGATTAAGCGATCAGCCCTGCAAAGTAGAAAAAAGAAAATATTAAGTAAGCGAACCAAAGAAAAGTACCTAACGCTTTGTTGTATAATCCCGATGATTCGGGAAATGAGAGTGCGGAAGTACCAAACTACCCTAGCAAATACACGGCAAATCAAGTTTTCACAAATCAACAAGAACTTGAACTGGTAAATTACGTCAAAAGGTGCTCTGACCTTAATTATGGTCTTACATACTCTAATCTCCAAAAACTTGCCTATCAGTATGCTGTGGCTTTGCCAAACTGTCAAATTTCGCCCCAGTGGCATGAAAAACAAGAAGCAAAAGAAGGCTGGAGGTACGGTTATATGGCTAGATATAAAACACTTTTTTTACGCAAGCCAGAGAGTACAAGCTTAAGCCGTAGCATTGCATTCAACAAATATAAAGTTGATGGATTTTTTGACAAAATATAAAACTGCATTGAATAGATTTAGATTTCCGCCAGAGAGAAGTTATAATTTAGAGGAGACCGGTGTTACAATCATTATGAAACCAGTTAAAGTAATCTCCACTTCAAGTAAAAAACAGCTCTCTCCAATTGCTTCAGCTGAACGTGAAGAATTAGTCACGTTTGTAGGGACTGTCAGTGATACATGTCACGCATTGCCTCCTGTCTATATATTTCCAATGATCAGAAATCTTGAAGATTTCTTAATTGGTGGACCCCCTATAAGTGTCGTATTGGGAAACAGGACAGGGTGGATGACGTCAATCTTATTTCCTGAAGGGCTAAAACACATTGTAGTTCAGACTAACTTTAGTGTAAATAATCCTTTGTTAATCTTGATTGATAACACTGAATCCCATGTTAGTCTTAACAGCATAAAATACTGCAAAGAAAATGGAATATGTTTGTTAAGCTTCCCACCATATACTACACATCGATTACAGCACCTTGATGTCAGCGGAAGGACCTAAAATAGTTATTCACGATATCAAAATTTTAAACCCTAACACTAATATAGATAATACCCCATCTTGTAGCGGTGTGCAAAATAGGGCACCAAAATGAATTCACGTAACTCCCGAATTACTGCGACCGTATCCTAAAGTCATCAGAAAAGAGCCTAAATCAAAAAGAGAACCTGGGACATCGAGGATGTATCCATTGACACTCCCGAAAAAGACAGAATAGAAAAAATTGAAACTGATAGAGATGCTAAGAAGAAAAATGCTACTAGAAGGCTAGCAGGTTTAAGAAAAAAATGCCCAAAGAAAAAGGGAAACGGCAAATCAAGAAACTTAAAAAATTCTTCCTCATCTAAATCTGAAGTTTTTCTTAACTATCGTTATCATTTAGATAAAGATGTCAGTGATGAATTTGAAGATCATAAAAAACTTAGTGATGATCAGCTTAATAAAAAGGATTTCGTACTTGTCAGATTTCCTCTTAAGATCTCAATGGTCCATTATGTTGGTCAACTACTAGGAGCGAGAAATGATCTTCATGAAATAAAATTTTTGAGAAGAGAAGGTTTGTCCACGACATTTTATTATCCCACAACAGATGACATTTCAGACATAGATAAAGAAGACATTATTGCTAAACTAGTTCCTCCAGTGATGTCCGGAACAGCACGAACTGAATCATACTACAATTTTTTTTAGTTTATAATTGTAAATTAGTGGACTGGTAAAAACAATAATAAACCATCTTTTGTTATGTTTATAGCAATTATTTACTATTGGCCAAAAGTGCCCCTCATAACGGCCGAATCTACCATAGCACGGGGAACTTTCGGCCACTTGGTAGCAACTTAAAAAAAAAGTTTTCTATCTAAAATTGTGTATACAGGATGTTCCTTAATGACATGCTAATATTTGAGGAGGTGATTCCTCGATACATTTTAAGAAAAAAACTTCATATGAACGTATGTCCTAAACGTCTTAACTTTTGAGATACAGGGTGTTAAAGTTTTCAAAAAAATAATCAATTTTTAATAATAACTGTGAAACTATTATAATATCTTTATGAAATTTGGTACAAATCTTCTATGCATTAAGGAGCATTTTCTGATGTACAAACAATTTTATTATTTTTACCAGTGGCGTCTGTACGGGTTTTGCATTTAATAGTTTTGGAGAAAATAATGGTACGGCACTGCTTTCTTCTTAAATAAAAATCATTTTTAAAATCTTCAATCATTTGTGAGCAAATTTGATCTCTTGATTTTCTTTCGTCCGACGCATGGTTTTCGCTTAAAAAATATAAAAATCGTTTTACTTCAGGGTTTAATCGCTGAAAATTTGAAGCGGTGACTGTCGTGCTGAAATCGTTTTTTTTTTCTTTTTTAAGCTATTGAGTTTGTTTAATATTAATTGTTAATTAATTTAGTAATAAGTAACTGATTTCACTTTAGGAAAAAAAAAACTTTCAAGTGGCAATAATTACTACATTAGAATTTCAGCGTGGAATTCAGCTTGCAGAAAAAGACTTTAATTTAATTTTTTGAAAATAAGTTCACATAAACGGCTTAAATTTATTAATTACTAATCATTAACAATAATAACAATGATTATAAAAATTGTTGGAAGTGGCCACCTTCACTTAATAGGCATGCTTCCGCCCGTCTACGCATGGAATTGCGCACTCGTTCAAATATTCCCGGCGTATTCCGTATAGTTTCACACGAGGCAACTATTCGCTCTCCTAAATCTTCTAAAGTGTTAACGGGAGTTTTATAATCTAGAGTTTTAAGGTGCCCCCATAAACAGTAATCCAAACTATTGAGATCGGGGGATCTTGCTGGCCATTGCTGAGGTCCTCCGCGACCTATCCAGCGATCAGGATAAACTATATCTAAATGATTTCGGACAATTACACTGAAATTAGCAGGAGCCCAATCGTGCATGTACCACATTCGATTTCTTAACGCAATCGGCACGTCTTCAAGCAACTCAGATAGTTCTTCTTCAAGAAAATACAAATAAGACCGTCCATCAAGGCATCCTGGTAGAAAAATGGGCCTATTAGATGATTACCAATAATTCCTACCCATGCATTAACCGAAAATTGATGCTGAAAATGGGTTTCGGTTATGGCATGGAGGTTTTCTTCCGCCCATACATGATTGTTATGGAAATTTTGAATAGTATTCCAAGAAAAATTTGCTTCGTCTGTGAACAAAATTTGTAACTCAAACTGCGGATTTAGTCTAATACTCTGAAGATACCACTGACAGAAGTTCACACGCTGTGGAAAATCCCTGGGGAGTAACGCCTGCACTCTTAGAATATGGTATGGATATAACAGAAAATCAACCAAAATACGCCAAACAATTTGGTGACAAATATTTAGAGCTCTAGCGATCTTCCTCGTACTTGTCTCAGGATGTTCGTCGATTTCTTGCAGCACCGCTTCCTCAATTTCGGATGTTTCGATAGTTCGAGGTCTACCTTCCGAAGTACCTTTATTGAAACCATCAGTTTCGCTAAGTCGGCGATGAATATTCGAAAAGAATCGGCTATCTAGCAATGCACGATTAGGATGTCTTTCCTGATAAATGCACCTAGCTTCTGATGCATTACCATCTACTAGGCAGCCCATATGCGTAATGCATTGCCGCCATTTCCGCATTCGTATAATTTATCATATTTACTGATAACCGAAAAAATATTAAAAAAATAAAATAACTTCGATGACACACTAAAAATCAAAGAAATGACGCGCTTAAATGGTTTTGAACACCAATAACTTACTTTAAGTCAACAGCTATGTGACTATGCGTGACATCGACGTTTGCAAAAACAAAATTTATTCCAGAATAACTAGATTTTTTTTGACTAAATAGCCCCCTATCACAATGTCTGTGTTCAATTAAATTTATTTTTTAAGCGAAAGCCATGCGTCGGGCGAAAGAAAATCAAGAGATCAAATTTGCTCAGAAATGAATGAAGATTTTAAAAATGATTTCTATTTAAGAAGAAAGCAGTGGCGTGCCATTATTTTCTCCAAAACTATTAAATGCAAACCCCGTACAGACGCCACTGGTAAAAATAATAAAATTGTTTGTACATCAGAAAATGCTCCTTAATGCAATGAAGATGTGTACCAAATTTCATAAAGATATTATAATAGTATCACAGTTATTATTAAAAAATAGATTATTATCTTGAAAACTTTAACACCCTGTATCTCAAAAGTTAAGAAGTTTAGGATATACGTTCATATGAAGTTTTTTTCTTAAAATGTATCGAGGAATCACCTCCTTAAATATTAGCATGCCATTAAGGAACACCCTGTATACAGGGTGTCTCAAAACTCAGTATCAAGATTTTAGGGGCGTATTTGCCAGGTCAAAATAAGCCTTTTTTTTCCTATAAGCATGTGTCCCCAAACGCTTCGTCACCGATCTACAGAGTGTTAAATTTTCAAAAAAATTTTATTTTTTCCTTCATAGCTCTTTTAGTTTTTGAGATATTAAGATAAAATTTAAAACATAGATTACGCTTTAGGGCTTACATCATCTAGTATACCGAGTGATTGTAAGAATCTACAGGGAGATATTTTTTCAGGGGTCATGCTCCCTTTTCTCCGCATAAACTTTTTTATAGTGCGCTGCTGGCGGATTCTGAAATATGCAGTACATTCTTTGTTTTGTTTATAAACTTTTTTATCTCTTATAATTTTTATGCATCTAAGATCGTTATCGAGAAAAAAATTTAAACAAATTTTTGTAATTAGCTACATTTAATTAACATTTATAACAACAGGGGGGAATAAATACCACAATGAAAACAAAAGACGCTATACTTATTTGTTATAAGATTATTTAAACATTACCTCAAAAATAAGAGACTTAATCAACTTTGACTTTTTATAAAAGATGCTGGAAATGCCCTCCTCTTTCTGCGATACAACCCTCTACTCTTCTTCTCATAGACTGCCGTACGCGTTCTAATATTCCGGGATTATTTCTTACCGTTTGAAAGGCATCCATAATTCGTCCAGTTAGAACTTCGATGGAAGGCACTGGTCCTGCATCATAAACTAGACTCTTTACATGCCCCCATAAAAAGAAGTCCAGCGAGTTGCAATCTGGGGACCGTGGGGGCCAAGCAATTGGACCTGCTCTGCCAATCCACCGATTGGGAAACACTGTGTCTAAATAATCGCGGACGGTGACTCGAAAATGAGGGGGGGCCCCATCGTGCATAAACCACATTTGTTGACGAACGTGTAAATGCACATCCTCCATTAATGCAGGCAATTCATTCTGTAGGAAGTTTAAATATGTGTCACCATTTAAAATTCGCGGTAAAATAAAAGGACCAATTAAAGTATCTCCTACTATTCCTGCCCATATGTTTACGCTAAACTGTTCCTGGTGTCGAGATTCTCTGATCATGTGTGGATTTTCTAGTGCCCAAATATGAACATTGTGGTAATTCACTACTCCGTCGCGTGTAAATTGAGCCTCGTCGGTAAAAAGGATACGAGATAAAAATTCAGGATCCACAGTACACTTGCGCAGTATCCATCTGGAGAACTGCAAGCGCTGTGGAAAGTCTCGAGGAAGCAAACCTTGGACGCGCTGAATATGATATGGGTATAGCATGTTTTCGTGTAAAACCCTCCAGACAGTTGAACGGGAAACATCCAAATGCCGTGCTATTTGTCGAGTACTCATACCAGGGTTTTCGTCGATAACATTTAAAATCTCTTCATCAACTGCTGGGTTGCGTGCTTGTCTTGGTCTACCAGTATCGTGCATTGGAGTCTGAAATATGCCGTATTCCCGAAGGTGTTGATGGGAATTTATAAAAGTTCTGTAGTTGGGAAGCCGGCGATTAGGAAATCTTAGCGCGTACAACCTCTGAGCATTAAGCCCGTTACCATTAGCCAGACCATAAACGAAATGGATGTCAGCCAGATGTTCAAATGAATATGGTCCATTTTCCATTTTAATGTTAAACAAATCAAAAAATATACGATAAGTTATAAACCAACTTTTAAATAATGTCAAATGCATAAACCAACTTTTAAATAATGTCAAATGCTTCAAAATAAGCGTAAACGTCAAAATGAAAATAGCAGTCAAAGCCCACTAATTGTTTTTTTTATTGTTTCATTGAAAAATTTCAATTAAATATGGCGAATTACAAAAATTTGTTTAAATTTTTTTCTCGATAACGATCTTAGATGCATAAAAATTATAAGAGATAAAAAAGTTTATAAACAAAACAAAGAATGTACTGCATATTTCAGAATCCGCCAGCAGCGCACTATAAAAAAGTTTATGCGGAGAAAAGGGAGCATGACCCCTGAAAAAATATCTCCCTGTAGATTCTTACAATCACTCGGTATACTAGATGATGTAAGCCCTAAAGCGTAATCTATGTTTTAAATTTTATCTTAATATCTCAAAAACTAAAAGAGCTATGAAGGAAAAAATAAAATTTTTTTGAAAATTTAACACTCTGTAGATCGGTGACGAAGCGTTTGCGGACACATGCTTATAGGAAAAAAAAGGCTTATTTTGACCTGGCAAATACGCCCCTAAAATCTTGATACTGAGTTTTGAGACACCCTGTATACCCTTAGGGGTAGTCATAAGTATGTATATTAGGTGTAGGAATGGAATATTTTCATTCGGCTGGTAGTTTAGTAATTTATGGGAAAGAACGGATTAGGTGCCGAATGATCCCCAAATTCCCCTATTGATACTTGTATAAGGTTGTGCAAATAGGTGTGCGTTGTTGTTGCAGAGTATAAACACTCTGCATAAGGCGTTATAAATATTAATAGGTACGGATAAAAATGGGGAATATTCTGAATAGCGCAGAATTTACTTATTTGGTAATATTTCTCAAAAGTGTCAGGAAATTGTACACACTGTTTTATTAATGTAGGTATCCAATAAACATTATAATACTTACAGTACAATTAAACATTTGCTTACACAACAAAATAAAATTCTGTCCAATAATCAAACATTGACAAAATCGTAAAATACGGGCAGTATTTTTCTTTATTTTATCTTGATTAATTTACCAAATGAAATTTCCTTGTTTATCAACGTTATCATTACCAAATAAAAACAAACGCGGTAATCTCCTTATTATAGTGCGTCAATGCGAAGAGACATGCTTTAAACGCCAGCTAGGCGACAACTCTCCGAGGTAGCAAAAAATTAGTGCCTTACAGCGAGCAGCGTTGCAACCCCGCCGTGTTAGTGGTTGAAAATCAAAGTCGATGCGATCAGCTGGTGATTACCGCTCCTAACATATACTGTGATTGCCATTGAACTGTCACCTCCATTTCGGATGACCACAAGTCAATACTTATGTTATGCCTGAAGATTTTAGCCTAAAATTAAGAATCCCTCTTTTGGCAGATGAAATAAACTCTGCAGCTGCTGCCAAAAAAATGGCACATGAACGACGGTCGAGAAAGTTTTATAATCCACTAAAATAAAATATAAATAAATCTAAGGAACACAAAGGTTTAGCGCCCTTGGCATTCGATTCGAGGTTTATTTTACCTCTCACAACTAAGTGTTAGAGTGTCTTGCATAACGGATTTCAAAACGTCGTTGCAAAAAGTCTCAACGAAGTACTCTAATAAGAATGTGCAGGATATTCCTAGAATCAAACATCAAACAAATCAAGATTTTTTAATATCTTCCTGATTTATGCAGATACTTCAGAGAGCACATACGAGCATGCGTACACATTGCATCACCACTTATAGGCAGGATTGATATAATTAGAAATTCAAAAAATAGGTTAAGTAAAATCTCTTAGATTTCAGATTGTCAAAGCAGTAGGAACTAGATATAAATCATGTTGTTGAAATACACACATTGCCGTGTAAACATACTGTGACTGGGGGCAAACTCAAAAGTAAATTTTGGTGTATGTAATCTAGCATGCTCCAGTTTTGGAAAGTATTTTTCTCATCTATATCTTCACCGACTAGCCATATGGTCTGTTTCTTTAAGAGTTCTGGATGATCCCTACTTAGTTCAGAACCACCCCTCAAAAAAAACTGAGACCAAAGCAGCCGAAATATATGATTCCCTAATTTGTATTGATTAGTAGTCTGAGCCATTTCTTCACTTAAGCAAGTTCTTCAGATTTCACAGCATGTATTTCATTATGACGAAAATTGGTATTTGGACAACTCTTGGTAAGAGAAATGAGCTATGTTTGTCTTGTAGTGATATTGGGCCACTGGATTTTTCAGATAAAATAACTCTTCAGCAGTATTGCTCGACCATTGCCAAGGTGAAATAAGCACGAATGGATGTCACAAAGTTCGGTGAACATCATAAATACGTGCCAAAAAGAAGTAAACAGAAGTTTAGAAGTACCGAAACATGTATTGACAAAAAAATATCTTGAACTAACTTGTTAAAGTTCTTATTCGTAACAGGCGAGTGACTTTTCTTTGGATCTACTAGTATTCAAGTAGGTACCTTTGGAACTAGACCTCCAGATATGTATGCACATAGATCTTCTAGTGCAACATATAAAATAAATATAAAGAAGGAAATCCATTATAATAATGTACATCTATTGTCCTTCTAGTCGATGAGTACCATTAAGTGTTGTAACGTAACTATATTTTTTCCTTGCTAAAGCTTGCAAGCGATGAACTCCTTGATATAAAATCCAGTCGAGACTATATTGTGTCTAAAAGTTGGTGTAATTTTTCAACTCAAAAACCTGTAAGTAGGTACCTCAACCACTTTTTACAATAATTATTGATGTCTAAATTCGAATCTTTGTTACCGATCAAATGACCTTCCTGATGTAGTGTTTCACAACGAATACACACACACACACACGTACCGCTCCCAGAACGCCATAAATGATTTATCCTGCAATGCTGTGCCTGGTCATAAAAAAAACCTCCAAGATCAACGCTTTCTTCCCAAACATCGCCCACAAAGCGCTCTAAAGCATATTTCCTGTAATTGAAAACGTAGTCCATACTTGCAGTGGAGTTGATGTAATGTAAATAAAACCATCAAGTCTTCCTCCACAAATTAAATTATAAAAAAAGAAGGGTTGTTGTGTTTCCTACATGTTTCGGTTCCCTAGACGTCCATCTTCAGGGGATACTAGAAGGGATTAAATATTGGCAAAACGGCTTGTTAACATAAAGTAAATTAGGGCTTACCCAAAATCGAGTTCAATAAAAAATTTTGGAGTTGCCTCAAATTAATGAGTGCAACTAAACAAGAGTAGGAATTTGAAAATTGAAAACGGAGTCATTTTGTCGCTATGAAGGTTTTATATTATAAATTATAAAAGAACACTTCAGTTTAGTGGGAGAAAATTCAAATGAAAATTGTTGAAATTAAGACGCTTCTAAAAAGTTATAGATTTTATTTAGGTGGTATTGTTTTAATATTAATTTTTTTTAAGTGAAGAAAGAAAATTAATTAAAATGTGGAGCTATGCCCAATTTTAAATAATTTTCAGTGACTTACTCATGTGGGGCATAACTCCACATTTAAATTAATTTTCTTTCTTCATTTAAAAAAAAATTAATATTAAAACAATACCTAACTAATCTATATATAACTTCTTAAAAATGTCTTAATTTCAACAATTTTCACTGAAATTTTCTCTTACTTAAACTAAAATGTTCTTTCATAATTTATAATAAAGGGTGTTACAAATTCGAGGCTAAGTACAGGGATCTTTAAAACGAGGATACAAAGTTGGTTAAATGGTGGCAAAGTTTGGAAATATGATGCTCAACAAAACGTCGCGGAAAAAATTTTAAAGCCCGAAGACCTGCGGAGATATCCTTAAAAAAAAAACGAAAATTAGAAAATGTGCTTATATTTTTTCCCGATTACATTTTTTGAAATAATTTCAAACAAATGTCACATTTAGGTTTTATAGATATGAGAATCAAGAATATGCAATTTAAATTCCGGGTCCGTATTTGAAAGAAAAAAATGAAGTTGATGATGATGATCCGAAGACGAAACGTCTGAATGGAAAATTAATTATGTGACCTTGCAGAGGAACATGAACTGTGAACTTGTAGAGGAGAAGAAAGTGGCAAAGAAAATATAACATTTGTTTGAAATTATTTCAACAAATGTAATCAAAAGAAAATAAAAACAAATTTGCTAATTTTCGTTTTTTTTTTCAAAATCTGTGAAGGAATTCGGAACTTGTAACGTTGTAAATTTTTTCCCGCGTTGTTTGATTGAGCACCATATTTCGAAGCTTTGCCCCGATTTAATCGTTTTTGTATCTTTTATAGTTTCAGAGATCCCGGTACTTAGCTTCGAATTTGTAACATCCTGTATAAATTAGGCTGAGGCTATAAATCTCTCATTTCAGGATGGCTGCTTCCTATTGTCGCTAAAACAGGCTAGGGTTAGTCTTTTGTTTAAGGGAGGGGACACAAATGCTCCCGTTAGCTATAGGCCAATTTCTTTACTCCCCACTCTGACCAAGATAGTGGAAAGGATACTTAAAAAAAAAATTATGACCTTTTTGGACAGACATAAGTCGCTTGTACGGTCTCAGTTTAGTTTTCAACCCTCGAACAGTACTTATGACGCCATTTTTCATGTCCTGGAGGAATTGTATTTGAGGCTTAATGCTGAAAACTCTGCTACTGAAACTCGAATTTTATGGCTTCAGAGGACCGGCATGGATTGGTTCAGGTCATACCTCTCGGAACGATGCCAGAGTAGAGCCTCAAGTTATTTGAGTGTTTCTGCGGGCGTGCCTCGGGGATCAGTCTTGGGGCCTCTGTTATTCTTGTTGTATGTTAATGATCTCCCTAACATTGTTAAGAACGGTCATTGTGCCTCTATTGCTGACGATACAACCATCCTTTGGCATCGCAGAGACTCCATGATACTGGACGCCTGTGTAAGTGAAGACTTGCTCTGCATTAAGAAATGGTGTGACTCTAATCTTTTGTTATTCAATGTATCGAAGACTTCTATTTTGAACTTTGGGTGCCAGTAGGGTGCTGTTTTGTTGAATGGAGAGGTTGGCGGTAACTTATCGGAAAATAAATTTCTTGGCCTGTTTATTGATAGCAAGCTTAAATTTGGTCTACACATTAAAAACTAATGCAGCAGAATCTCGTCGGGTTGCTTTGCCTTGAGTCAACAAAAATTAGTTGAATAGATCCATAACTAGAAGCTCATGTTTTGCTCTGATAGATTCACATTTGCGCTACGGTATCTGCTTTTGGGGTAGTTGCTCAAAAATCTTATTTAACTGTGTTTGTGCTGCAGAAGCGTGCTGTCAGTGAATAGAAAAATTTTAACCTTGACAAGCATTTTTATATTGGAGACTGTGTGACTTATGCAGAAGAAATTCTCCTCTCATATTCACTCGCCAGCTACTGTCTCCACCAGAAGCTCGCTTGTCATAAGACTATCAATCCCTACTTCTGCACTGCCTAAGAATTCAATTTTTTATAATAGTAAAAAACTTTTTAATAATTTACCTATAGCTATTAGGCAAATTGCAGAATATAAGTGTTTTAGGCGGAGGGCAAAAGAACTTCTGATGTCAAAAGCTTATTATACTTTAGAAGAGTATTTTTTGGACAATGTGATGTGCTGAGATATGAATGACTTATTTAATGTTAAATAACATATTTTTAATCTTACTTCATCTTGTTTGTGCATTTTATAATCGACTTTGTCTGCCTATTGCTTATATTTAATGTTATACATGCCCGAACATATTTTTAATTGTATCTCTTATTT
This sequence comes from Polydrusus tereticollis, assembly GCA_963920685.1. Taxonomy (NCBI): domain Eukaryota; kingdom Metazoa; phylum Arthropoda; class Insecta; order Coleoptera; family Curculionidae; genus Polydrusus; species Polydrusus tereticollis. Next base: position 80,146,941 of record OY987332.1, on the reverse strand, counting down.
CTTGGGTTCTTTAATGGTTATTAAACAATTTTATTAGGTTCTTATTTAGATTTAAAACATTTTAATTTTAATCTTTTTATACTGCTTTGTCAACAAGTCGTTTTAAGCAAACTTCTAACGATAAAGCTTATTTTGATTTGATTTGATAAGTCTCCCTGCCATCAAAATTATACCATTCACAATATAATTTGCAAGTTCACTCCGTTTTTAATTTCGAAATTCCTACTTTGGTTTAGCTGCACTAACTAATCTGAGGAAACTCTAAAAATCTGTATTCAACTCGATTGTGGGAAAGCCATAATTTACTTTATTTTAACTGGTCGTTTAACCAATACGTAATCATTTCTATTATGCCCTGAAGATGGACGTCTAGACGCCCGAAACATGTAGGGAACATAACAATCCTATTATTAAATTTGTGGAGGAAGTGTAGGAGTATAGTTTAACTGCCAGATATTAAGAAAGTCAGCTTGCCAGATAATTTGACTAAAATTTACTATTAAAACTAGTAACTCTACTCTGTGCTACTTTCTTATGAAACAAAATATGTTGCAATCTGAATTTTTTAGCCCTCCTTGCGTATGAGATACGGAATATTATTGCAACTTTGCCTTACTCTGAATATTAATACTATGTTCAATAGTATACAAGAAATAAACTCGCATTTTTTTGAGTCACCCTACATAGGTGATCCACGACAAGCTTGCATTATGAATTTTGCAAATATTTCTGCAAATATTTATTTGAAACTTTGTATATTTAAGTTTATTAATATGCTTTCATTAACTAAAATATAAAAAATGAAACGTTTCTGTTATATTTGGTTATAGAGGAAGTAACTGTCAATACTAATCTGTTAAATACAACATGGTATTTTTAATTACGTTTTTGGATTTCCCATTAATTTTTAAACATGTTTTTTTTTTTACCGAGTTCTTGAGTTTTTGGGATATCTGCACTTTTCGTTTTATATTAGTTCCTGGACTTATTGCTAGTGTATAACGAAAGAATCAACGAATCTAAAAAATGTATAAACTTAGTACAGTTTGGACACAATTAAGGGATGCGTGCGAAAAACTTCAAAAAACGTTCTTATTTTAAATACAGGGTGTCCCACCTGAATCGCCATCGATCGATTATGGAAAAACGATAATTAGGATAATCATATCTAATGTCCCAGGATAAGTCAAAAGATTGGAGTAAAAGACAAAAAATATTTAGTAAATACATTTTGTATTTGTATTTTTTTTTAAATCGTGTTGACGGGAGAAATTTTTTCATTTTCGGTGTGTCTTTTCTTGTCCTTGTCCTATATCCCCTCATAACCGAGCTATAGCCTCGAGTAGACTTTAAAGATGTCGACAATTTAAAAGCAGCGTCAGAAATAGGGGAGGGCAGTTAAAATATACCTAACTTTTTTCAAATTGATTTTATACTTTTTTATGTCAAATTAGAAAACTTCAACGTACTTTGCAAAAAAAGGTAGTCTTCAATAGACACGATTTAGGGCGTCGGTTTCGAGATAAGAGATCAAAAAATTATCTTGCATGCCAAAATTATTTTATTTAGGTAATGTAAAAAAGGCGAATGTCAAAAAGTGATCAAAGAAGTAAATTTCAATTTTCTTAAGAACAGATTATGTAGCAGGAATTTAGTAATTGCCATTTTTAATAAATGAAATTGTGAAATTTGGTAAAATTTGAGTAAATAATATTAATTATGTTTTCTTCTTCGCATGCAAGATCGAATTTAAATCGATTAATTTCGAAAACGGTGCTTTAAATCGTATCTACCTATTTTTAGACAAACACAATGTTCAATAAAACTTACTGGGATATCCAAAATTATAACTTACGAGTACAAAGTTTCAAACAAAAAATAACATATCTCCTTTAGGTGAATTAGGTATTGTTGGATATTAAGCCAGAAATTTAAGTTTTTAAAATAAATATTCAATTTTTTGATGGTAGGGGCATGACGGGAAACAAAAAAAACCCAAGCGTAACCAACAAAAAACGTAAATTTCGATCTTAAATGCAAATAAACATAGTGTATTTTTGAAAAGCTTGAGACAGACTTATTTAATATTATCTTAAAATATATAGGGTGGTCCGGGGGTGGCCCAATAAAGAAAATGCAAAAGCCAAAACTATTAAACGTAGAAAAACACTGAGTAAGTCACTGAAAAAACCAATTGGTCTACTTCAATCTTTTTGATAAATTACAGGGTACCAATATGGAGGATATCGTAAGACTTAAAATTTATCTCAAAAATAAAAAGGATTAAACAAATTCTGAAATATTTTGTTTCCTATCTTTAGTAAGAAAGTAAAGCCATCGGAAATACAAACCTTGTATGCGAAAAAAAAACAGTAAAACCTTTAATGAAAATACCAATAATTCCTCGTATTTATTTTGGGGTAACATTAAATAGGGGGTTATTAACAATAGTTTTTTATTTACAACATAATGAGGATGAGAAGCAAACTCTTAAAAATAATTTATTTTCGAATTTTAATAAATAACAGATAAAGGAACATAAACGTAATCCTACCAGAAGTAAAGCGAAAATTCCGACATTTCCTCGATTTTTATGAACTAGATAAATTTTCTGACTTTTCCAGTAAAGTGCGAACCCTGTTTCCACTATTTGAAACTTCATTTATTATTAAAACTAAATATTGTTGAAAATTGTGCTCTTAAGGTTATGACATCATAACCAAACTTTCTACAGTTGCGAGCGGCTATATTTAAAAACCGCTTTATCTCGAAAACTGTTAGTTTTATCAAAATAAATTAAGGGAACCTTTTTTTTAAAGGGAAATAAAATAACCAGAGTATTTAAAAAATCAGTTTTAAGCTCTGTAAAATACACCTGTCAAAATTTTGAAAAAATAGGAGGTCTGTACGGGACACCCTGTATATAAAACTAACATGCATCTACTTTTGACTCTCTGGCTCTGGGCAATAAATATTTTAATGTGTTGCCGACAGAAATTAGGAAACTATTTTATCTTTTCTTTTATTTGTATTATGACAATGGGATGTAAAAGTACAGAGTGTCCATTTTTCGATGTAATTGCAGGGTATCTCAGTAACTAGTAAAGATAGAGACTTGCGGTTTTTACATTACGCTACTTTTTCGTGAAACAAAAGATGCCGCAAACAGAATTATCATAGCTTTCTTAATTTTAAGGCAACAGGATGTGTTCGAAAATGTTGGCTTTTTGACCACCCCCTGTATTTCGGTTATCCATTAACTTATTAAAAAATTGAAAACTGTTTCTAAGCGAGTTTTTTAAGTAGCATTCAGTGGCGTGCTTACTTCTTTTCTGGGAGTCTTACTTCCTTTCGAGATTTAAAGCCGACATATGATTTTTAAATGGAACTGAACCCTGTATATTGTTTTCCTTTGATTGGGCTATTTCTAAGCTTTTCAAAAATATATAATAGTTGATAGTTACTATTAACAATAAACGCACAAAACGAGAAATTTAGAAAACTAGGGTAGTATTATAGGCCATGAAACCATTGAAACAAACAAAAGAATATCTATCTGGCACGTCTATTTGTAAAAAAGTCTTGTAATGTAAATATCTAACTTATAGAATTCTTACTTTCATAGATATCCAGAGAGAGGGCAGCCCAATCAAGTGACATTTTCAAGTTTAAAAATTAATTTAATTAAGAATCGATCATTTATAAAGTCAATACTTAAATCATATACAGGGCTGCCCAGAAGTTCGAAATAAAATTAATATAGCCTTAACCTGTAACTTTTGGGGAAAATGCTCGGACACGCCAATTTAGTTTTATATATGCTCACATTTTGACGTTATTCGTTTGTTTTTTATAGACATTTGTCAAAGATATGACGACATCGATCTATTTTTTAAATGGAAATATACAGCTTGTGATACATCATTTGAAAGGTAATATCTCGTGAAAGTATGCTCATAAATTTTGACGCGATTCTGGCAAGTTACTTCAAAATGGCGACTGTTAAAAGTTTTAAAAAATCCCTATTTAAATAAGCGTAAATGATAAATTATTGATGTTCTTTTTTACCTTTCAAGGTAAGAAATCTTCATTGTTTCACGTTCTGACATTTTGTGACATTGTGAACTTGTAAAATTAATTTAGGTATTTCCGAAGTATTATTTTACAATTTTCTAAACAAAAATGGTTTTGTCGGAAAAGTAGCTTATCGAAGTCTTGATATTGTTAGGATGTGGAGATAAAATAAGAAGTCAAAGTGAAATGTGCACTTTATTTAATGCTAAATAGCCGGAAAATCAAATTTCACAGGGCACTGTTAGTAAAATATTCCACAAATTTGATGAACATGGCACAGTAACGGACTTGCCTAGGAATGGACGGCCACGTGTTTTAGGCGACGATGAAAAATTGGATATTGCATTATCTCTGCAGGATAATCCGCATGTTTCAACACTTTCATTGGCTCAAAATCATGATACATCTAGACTAATCTAGAGGTACTATTGGAGGATATTTGAAAGCAGAAAAATACCACCCTTATAAAGTATGTCTTGTCCAAGAGATAGGCGTTTGCAATTTTGCGAAGAAATAATGAGACGGTGTGACAAGAATGATAGGTTTCCACAGAACATATTATTTTCGGATGAAGATACTTTCTATTTAAACGAGGTGATTAACAGACATAATTATCGTTTCTGGAGTCAAGAAAATCCACGATGGATATTTGAAGCGCATACTTAGCGGCCCCAGAAAGTAAATGTATGGGCAGGTATCATTAATACCCGAATTTTAGGGTCATTATTTTTGGAAGGAAACCTCACAGCTGAACGGTACCTGGATTTCTTAACCTGCGAGTTGAGGCCTGCTCTAGCTGTAATTTTCCCAACGAAGTAGATCCAGATACACCTAATGAAACAATTTGGTTTCAGCAAGATGGTGCTCCCCCGCATTTTGGTGTCAATGTGAGAAGATATTTAGATCAGATATTTTCAGGTCGCTGGATTGGACGACGTGGTAAAATTGAATGGCCATCGAGGTCCCCAGACTTAACGCCTCTAGACTAATTTCTTTGGGGATATTTAAAATAAAAAGTTTACCAAAATAGGTTAAATATTATTGAAGATTTGAAAAACAAAATTAGATTGGAGACACATAACATACCGGTTGAAGCCATTCTAAATTCCGTCGACGGATTTTACCATCATCTGGGAGCATGCCAAGTAGGGGGTGGAGGACATTTCCAGCATTTGCCACGTTAAACCACCTTTTTGTTGTGTTTTGTTTTGCTTCGTTACATTTTTTTTTTTTTTGTTAAAATAAATACCAAATAAACCATAACTATTGTTAAGTCACAATGTCACAAAATGTCAGAACGTGAAACAATGAAGATTTCTTACCTTGAAAGGTAAAAAAAACATCAATGATTTATCATTTCCGCTTATTTAAATAGGGATTTTTGAAATAGCTCGACAGAATCGCGTCAAAATTTATGAGCATACTGTACGAGATATTACCTTTCAAATGATGTATCACAAGCTGTATGTTTTCATTTAAAAAAAATATCGATGTCGTATATCTTTGACAAATGCCTAAACGAATAATGTCAAAATGTGAGCATATATAAAACTAAATTGACGTGTTCGAGAATTTTGCCCAAAAGTTACAGGTTAAGGCTATATTAATTTTATTCCGGACTTCTGGGCAGCCCTGTATAATAAAGAGAATCGCGAAAGGGACTAAATGAACATTACGGCTTTTGTAGAGGCACTAGAAGTTCGTACAAAGTCATAGAAAAAGATCTCGGAGTAATAAAATATTGTCTAAAAAATTATTAAATAAATATCACTTCAAACCTTAAGAAATAAAGATTGTGCACCCTTTACGTATTGGGAATGCTGTGTGACGACTTACTTTTAGCAGTAATGACATATTCCTTTGTTTGTTTCAATTGTTTCGTAGGCAGTAAGCACGCCACTGAATTCTACTTAAAAAAACTCTGTTAGAAACAGTTTTCAATTTTTTAATAAGTTAAAGGATAACCGAAATACAGGGAGTGGTCAAAAAGTCAACAGTTTCGAAAACACCCTGTAGCTTAAAAACCAAGAAAGCAATGACAATTCTGTTTGCGACATCTTTTGTTTCACGAAAAGTAGCGCAGTAATGTAAAAACCGCAAGTCTCTATCTTTACTAGTTACCGAGATACCCTGCAATTACATCGAAAAATAGACACCCTGTACAGTGCTTGCATTTTAATTTGTCCCACTTTTACATGGCTGTAAAATCCTTATTTTTTGAGCTCGGAGGTTGACTAAAAAAATAAATTGTAGGGTTTTGCGTAAAGTTTTATGCCGTTAAGTCAAAAATTGTATAAAATGTCAAATGTCAAAACTATTGACATAACTTATAGTATGGTATATTATTAAATATTTAAAAATACATTATTTTTCTGATATGCCACACACGCCCTTTCTGTTTATTCATTTAGCCTAAATTAATATAAATATCATTAAAATTGGATTAATTTTTTTGCTTTCCAATGATAATTAATTTGTTGTCATAGTTTTTATAGTTTAATAGACCCTCTTAGATAACTGTACCAACTTTTTAAATCGGCCAATAAATTGGGAGGTTATTAAGCCGTTACCAGACGACACATGGAGCAGCACTTATAAATGAAAAAAAAAATAATTTTTATTTAATTGTTTGTTATTTGTAAATTTGATTTATTTTATTTTTAAAGAAATTTGTTGTTCTTATTGAGTAATTAACTAAAATGTTGTGAGTTTACAAACCACAAAATCTTCCATCTATCTAATAAATGCCTTGAAAGTATAAAACTATAAAAACTATGATAATAAATTACTTATTGGAAACAAAAAATAATCCAATTTTAAAGGTATTTATATTAATTTAGGATAAACTAATGAAAAGAAAGGGCATGCGTGGCATATATTCGCATACTTTTTAAGATATAGCCGCTCGCCACCCTTAGTGGATCAATCTGTATATTCCAGCAACACAATATTGCTGAATCAATACAGGGTTGTCGCAAACGTTAAATATACTAAAGTCGCGGGGATAATAAAACATGGGAGAGGAAATTAAAGTCGTACTTGTTATATTTCACAATTTAATTCAGTTTCCTGACACGTGTTTCAACCCTTGCAGATCATTATCAAAGGCATATAAGAAATAATAAATTCTACATGTCATTAAAATAAAAATTGACAGATGATGGGTTATTTTGGTCCTTAACTTACAGGTATTGGCCAAAGGTACAACTAAATTACACGTGTGATTATAGAGGTATATACATCTAAGTAATAAAATTAGGAAAATGATATTGTGTATATAATTATGGGTTTTTTCGTTCGTAATTATTGACAGTGTTAATTGCATATTTATCTTACGTTATTAGGCTATTAAGTATTAGATTGGCACCTGAAGGTATTTTAATTTGATTGTTAACAACATTACATCGATTTTTTAAGGCTTTTTTGATTGCTAATAGGTTGAGTCTTCTACCCTTGTGTTGAGTATAACTTAAGATAAATATGCAATAAACACTGTCAATAATTACGAACGAAAAACCCATAATTATCTACACAATATCATATTCTTAATTTTATTACTTAGGTGTACACTATCGGACAAAAGTAGAGCAACACTTTCGAAAAATGAAAGAAATCTCGATTTTATAATATTAAATGCATGATATCGTATTTAAATACATCGTGTCTTAAATATCAAAGTAGGCTTCTGTTATCGGCGACAACAGCTTTTTCCAACAATCAAAACAAATGAACTGATATTGACGTAAACTTTCAAATACAGTATTGTAATGCGTTAAAAGTAAAGCAACATTTTAATATTTTCCTAAAAAAGAAAGGTTTTAGTAAAAGTAAAGGTTAAAGTATTTTTGCAGAGTTTATTTTATGTTTAATTAATATTTCTGTACTGTATTAATCATATCAAGAGGTATTCCAATTTTGAAAGAATTAAAGCAGAGAGTAGTGAATGCACACTTGGAAGGTACAATACAAGCCACAATTTCAAGACGGCTTGTTTTACCAAGATACAGCGTATACAGAATAATTTCAAGTTACATTCAAAGGGGACATTTAGAGAATCTACCCAAATCGGGAAGGCCGAAAAAAACAACAATTTGGACAGACAGACGCATAAAAAGGATTTCTCAAAACGATCCTTGGATGTCTGCACCTAGATTTTTGCTGAAATTCCCGAAATTATGGTTAGTTCACGGACAGTTCAAAGAAGGTTGATAGACGCAAAGTTATTTAGTGGACGCCCGGCTAAAAAGCCCCTTATTTCGGCAAGAAATAGAGTAGCTAGGCATGAATTTGCACGTCGACATTTAAATTGGACAGTAGACGAGTGAAAAAGTTTTGTTTAGCGATGAAACGCGTTATAAAAATTTCAATTCTGATGGAATGAAGCGTGTAAGACGGCCAATCAACACAAGGTTTAATTCCAAATACGTTACACCCACAGTTAAACATGGCAAAGTGTGTTGCCTTATGCAGAGTGAGAAATGCCGTTGCGTTTTATTTTCCAACAGGATAATGATCCAAAACACTCTTCACGAATTGTTCGAGAGTGGTTTCAAGAAAATAACGTTCGGGTTTGGCAGTGGCCGGCACAATCCCCAGACCTTAACCCCATTGAAAATCTATGGGAAGAAGTTGAACGTGGAATTCGTACACAATTATTTCCAAATAAACAATCATTGGTAAATAAAATCAATGAAGTTTGGACAAACCTTCCCGAAAATACTGTTTAAAAATTGATTGCCTCAATGCCGCGACGTTGTCGGCAACTAATAAAAAATAATGGATATTCTATTAACTATTAACATAATAGAAATAAAGGTCTGTCTTTACCACCAAATAACTTTATAAATAAATAACTTTATTTCTATTTACAATCTCGCCACAGAACATGGACTACTTCCTAAATTAACATAATACTTCTAAAGAAAGATGTTTTGGATTTTGGGTGGATAGCTCGATTGCTACGAGATGTCGCCACGTGTAACATCTCGCATATGTATAATACTTCTAGCTATTGTAATTATTAAATGTGCTTAATGGTTTTTTTTATCGTAATATGTAAAATAAAATACTGTTGACACAATTTGTTGCTTTACTTTTGTCGCACTTCATTTTGTCGATTTTTATAATTATAAATATTTCTCTACCTTCATTTTGTTTAAAGTGTACCAAAATATTGTGAAAAATTACTAATATTGTGGGGATAATATTTCATTAAAATTAGCTGGTGATCACAATCATATAATTAATTTCAAGCAAGGAAAGCAAATTCATGTGTACTCCACAAAAGTGTTCGACCAGAACTAACGTCTTAGCTATGGATCAGTTAAAAGCTGGTAAAGTGATAAAAACAGAATCTGAAAAATCTTGATAAAATAGATCCTGATCTTCCAGGGTCTTTAACTCAAGAATCATTGACAAGCACACCCAATAAACCACATAATCCATTTAGTTGGCTGGATCCGCAGTCCTCGAGATTGGAAAAATCAAAAGATTATGAGTTAGCTGAGCAATCTCTTGCTGATGAAGATTTAAGTTATACACCAGATGATGACTCAAATGATGAGATCCATCAGTACGAAACTCAAGCCAAATCTTACCTCAAAGCTGAAGAGGGTTCTTACAGCGAGCAAGTCCAACGTGTTCTATCAGATGTTTTAGAAGTTGAGAAATCTAAAACGTATTCTTTTGATTTCTCCCAAGAGACCGTTCCTGAGATGAGTAATTTTTTGAACTGGATCTATCAAACATCCGGATCCAGATACAAAATACTAGGATCCACAAAGATTGAGATTATTATTGGAATCTGCTCCTCTCAAGATGACCCATCTAAACAACATCACATCACAGATCCACCAAAAATGTCAGATATATCCAATAAAGATGAAAGCTCCGGATCATCTCAGAAATCAGACGATGACCAGCACTCGATGTCACCCTCACAAAGAACTTTTGACGCTCAAGCCCTTGATATTGTTTCCATCTTTGAAGATGGAGTTCGTCTCTCACATAAATTAAATCCAAATAAGTTCTTGACTTTTACAACCAAGACAAGAGGATTTTCCAAAAACAATCTTATGGATATTATCTATGAAAGGGGTCTTCTGCCAATTCAGGAACTAATAGAAATTATTTCTCGGAATAAAGGAGAGTGGAAATTAATTAAAAAAATTATATAATACTAATTCTTATTCAGTTCGATCATCTCGAGATCAAGATTAAATTACATGAAATTTTTTAAACGCAAAGAAATAAAAGCACTTTGTTGCTCTACTTTTGTCCAATAGTGTATATACCTCTATAATCACACCTGTAATTTAGTTGTACCTTTGGCCAATACCTGTAAATTAAGGACCAAAATAACCCATCATCTGTCAATTTTTATTTTAATGACATGTAGAATTTATTTTTGTCTTATATGCCTTTGATAATGATCCGCAAGGGTTGAAACACGTGTCAGGAAACTGAATTAAATTGTGAAATATAACAAGTACGACTTTAACTTCCTCTACCATGGAATATCCATTTTACCAAGCATGTAGCCCATCACAAATCAATTATACTAAATAAAACAATTTAAATTATTCAGGGACACAACAAAATAATGGACTTTCCCGTCCTACCCTTCGCTAAAACTTACAAACTATTACTCCAACAACCCTTGCGACACGTGCGTTCGATCAATAATACTCCCAACGGAGGGGATATCCAGATTATGTTTTTTCTATGTGTCGCCACCTTGCGGCGGCGATCAGCTGATCATTACGCTTCTAAAACGATTTCGTTCTTTCGAACGCCGATTCGCCTGTGGCTAAATGTGACGCCGTCATTGTGCTAGATATATGCCTCTGGTAGAATTTGACGCCAACGTCGATGGCTGGTTTGACGTCGACGTCGCGGGTGTGACGGATTCGAACACGAATGGGGTCCTTAGATCATCTAAGACGTTGGTGATGGTCGTGTCTACGTTGCGGGTAATCGCTGAAAAAAAAAATTATTGTAAACAGTGATTTAATTTCCACATAATGGAAAAAAACAAAATTTTTTAATTTCTAGCTTTCTTCATAGAAAAACTTGCATAAAATTGAAAAGGAAAATAACACTAAAAAAACCTAAGCTAGCAAAGTAGCATATCAAGCATTTCACTAATGTCGGCTAAGCCGCTTTACATTTGGGGATTTTTACTGGCAGCAATAAAAAGTGGCGATGGACGGATTTCTTTCAGACACATTTAACATCAACGCCGGAGCCCCTCAAGGTTCTAAATTGTAGCCCACCCTTGTTTTACTATATATTAACGATCTTTTGCAAAAAACTAAAAATCCTAGATATAGCTTCGCTGATGACAGCACACTTGTTTCGTCTTTTACTTTGGATGCTCGGACATTGACTGCCAATGCACATCTCTATAGGCAGCAAGAGGTCTCACATCTCAACAAAGACCAATTCTGTCTCGGGGTGACAGTAACCAAGTAGAATTTAACGCTAAAAAAAACCCAGCCGGCAGTTTTTTCTAAAAAAGTTAATGTTGACGAACCGGATATAGTCATGGCGGGACACTCGATTCCCTTGGCTTCATCAATTTATTTATTGGGCGTCAATTTGGATAGTCATGTCTTGGCATAGTCACCTTGGAATATTTTTCCGAACTAAGAACCTCTATCACCCCAACAACTTTTGATGCTCTATAAAGCCCAAATTCGAGCATCGCTGGAGTACTGATCGTATATTTGAGGCTCTGCTCCTAAACATACCCTGAGATTGCTAGATTCAATTTAAAGAAGATCCATTCGTTTGATCGGTGACCATGATCCGACAAACAACCTGGAAAGCCTTGAACATCGAAGGAAGGTTGGCGACTTGAGTTTATTTTACAAATATTTTCATGGCAAGTGCTCAACTGAGGTAACCCGCTTGATTCCACCCAGAGCGGTCCATGGTAGAAATACACTATGAGCACACGCACCACTCGCAGAGCGCCATAAAGAATTAAAGCATGCGCCTTTAAACTCCCGCCACTAGAAAAACAAAGCTTATGCCTGAACAATCTAGAAATGTTCCCGGTGTGTACCTTGAAAATTCCTATCGCGGAAACTTTACTCGTGCGCAATACGTCGGATTTCTACGATTTCTCGATATTCTCCTAAAATTGACGTTTATCATGTGCAGAGCCGGTTTGGAACTATTTATTATTATTTGGGAAACCCAGTATAATTTTAATCCTGTCCCAAAGAAATTCGGAGAATAGCTCGTGCTTACATCTAAGTGTGAAGCTGTAACAAAAGGCAAACTTAGATGACTAAAAGTCATTATTTTTATAGATTTTTTTTAAGTGAATGTTTTGTGTTATAGTATCATCCTAAGTTGTACATTTAGATACAAATTGGACACAAATTGTTTGCTTGTTTCAAAACATTTCTAATAAAAATTATAAAATTGTGTCGAGGCACGAAACATTTTTGAGTTCAGTTACTAGAAACACTTAAGAACTGATTGTTTCGAAATATTTTACAAACCACATTGTCGATACAGTTACGACACGCGGGAATGAATATTCTTCCAAATATTTTTAGGTAAAATTTTGTGTATAAATGAAATGCAGGAAGTCTTCTCCACTGATTTATTATTTTTGATTAGAAAACTTAAGTCCTGAGGGACGGTCACTATGGATGGGTTCGTCCATTTAATATTACAAGCCCAATTTAATTAATTAATTCAAGCAAGTTGCGTCCTATGCACATGCAATTTAAATGAAGTCTGGTTCCAAGGTGGTACAGAGACGTATTCTCGATTAATTGGAAGCTTACATCCCCGTTTGCCAATTCTTGCTGGACTAGTTTTATTATTACGTATATCATCATTTAGTGTGCACCGCTGCAATTTTGTTTTGTTCATTGGTATTAAATTCGGATACCTTTATTAAAAACTCTGCATGTTCGACTAATAATTCTGTTGCACTTGCTATGAATAAAGAATTGTATACATATGATATTTGAAGGATTTTGCGAAAAACCGTAAATCAGTTTAAAAGCATTCTAGTTAAAAAGTTGTATTATTAGTTGGTAAATCCTAAAAAAAAAATATCAAAATTAGAGAAAAGTCAGAAGCGTACATTTTTTCTCAAGAATATTATGTTAAGGTGCTCCCCAGGACGCCACCGGACTTAATAAATTTAATCTAAATAGATGTAACCTGAACAATTTTTAAAGTTTTTAAGAATAAAGTAAGTGTTTTTAGTAAAACGTGTTTAGCTCCCGTCTAGTCCTACCCCTCCTACAATATTTACAATTTACAATCTTATTACCAAGAGGGTATCAAGGTATCCCAATATTTTTATCTATTTAAAGGACTGTGTAGTATTAAATATTTAAAAAATTAACATACTACCATAGTGTTATTATTGTAAACTACTTTTATTATTATTATTATTATTGCTTTAAAAAAAGTAAAAATGAATTTGAAATTTTGCTGTAAACGCAATTAACCCTGCAAAAATCAATAAAAATTTTTTTTAAAAATATTTTCCAATATTTAAAGTTGATTTTGTTGCCGCATTTTAATTGCTATAAACGAAAAAATTAAATGCGGTCCTGATTTAACAAACGTACACCTAAAATAAAAGTAACTAGAAAGTGACACAAGCCATAAAAGTCTAACATCTACTAATTTCTTTCTAAAATGAAAACGACCTTAGCAATAATATCGCTACAATGTAAACATGGCAACAGCGCAACGATCAGCTGTTATAAACGGTCGTCTTTTCGGCTGACAGCTGTTATCGTCATACAATCCAAATATTTCTGTTTTCTTCAAGTTTTTACGTTTTACCGTTTTTTTTTCTTTTATCAAAAAGTGTATGTTACGACTTGTCGAAAAAATATACATTCTTATTGACAAAGCTTGATAAAAAGAACACTCACACTAAAATACAAAAAAGTAACATTAAAAACAAAAAACAAGTCAATAAAAAATTACTAATGTCATACAAAGGCAAAGTACATACAATCGTTAATGCACATAATGCAGACACAATAAGTTTTGCTAAAAGTCATCGGCAAAGTCATAAATAGTTTTAAAAAAGTCAAATATACACACAATAAATAATATATAAATACTAGGTACTCAAAATTACACTTTTTATTATTTTTTCCTCAATAAACAAATAAGAGGCTTCAAAACAAAAATAAAACAAAAGATACATGGTACATCAACAAACAAATTCAAAAATGATCCTGGCAAACAAATTTAAAAATGATCCTGGTAGTACTCCTGCAGGCTGTAGTAGGCTTTATTAACCAAAAGATTCCTAACCTTCTTTTTAAATAACTTCAAGGGCTAAGCAGCCCTTATTGAAAGTGGAAGGTGATTATATATTTTCTTACTTTCGTAAAGGATAGAATTTTTTGTTAAGGTAGTCTTAGGAATGGGAAGCAGGAGGTTATGAATCTGTCTGGTGTTACGTAATCCCTCTGTTGCCAAACCAAAATACTTTTTGTACATAAGAACTACCGTCTCAACAATGAAGAGACACGGCAATGTGAGAATTTCATGTTTAAGAAAAAGGGGGCTACAATGCTCACGAGGCTTAACTTTGCATATGTATCGCATAGCTCTTTTCTGCAATATGAACGTAGAATGAAAAAGGCAGATTTTCTATAATTTTAACTGACATGCATTCCAAACCAGATGCATTTCTGTTCCTGTACCCAATTTCCCGAACAACGTCAATAACTTCCAAAACATTTGTATCCGACAATACCAGACTCTCCGTAATGTTTAAATTCAGGAAGGAAATAGGATCCCGGTATTGAGAAATTTTTTTTGTTAGCTTTGTTCCTATTGAGCAGTAATACTGATTAAAAGTATTTGCATCAATATCAGAACTGTTTATATTAGTCTTGGCAGGGTGTCCTCTAAGTTCGTTAATAACGTTCCAGTTAGCCTTATTTCTATTAGTTACAGTTCTACAAGTGATATTTTAGTGGAAATGGCAAAATTTTAAGAATACATACCTAGTACCTGTAAGTGAAAAAAAAAAGAATGTTCTTTTTCTCAAAAACTACTAAATTCCGGAGAAAAACATTTTCGGATTCGTGATCGACCTCAAATGAGGTTTTAAAAAAAATTTGCGAAAAATTCGCTGTTGGTACCCAGCTTTTCAAATAATTACCAAAAAAAACCTTAACTAACCTTTACAATTTTTTATTTTTTTTTTAATAATGCTTTATACAACGATTTTTTGTGTTTATTGTGTTCCATTTGAGGTAAGCTTGTCAAAGAATTCAAAAAAGTTACGAAATTCGAGCTGACTTATAAGGTACAAGAACCTAAAATAAGTATTGTAAAAGTGTAATTTGGAGACTCATAAATTGGCCATCAGTTTGTTCCTATGAGAATCATCTTAACTAGATGCCATCCATTAACGATTTAAGATGATTGTAACATTTTAGTTTTAAGTTTAAGAGTGTGTTCGGGAATTCGATCTAGAGCTTACAAAATATAAAGGGTCAGTGTAGTTAAGTTGTTAGTTTAGGTTAGTATTTGTATATTAAGGGTTATATAGGTCAGAAATTGATTCAACAACAAAGGCACCGTAACAAGAAAAAGGTGTGGGAAACAGGAAGTTATGGTCTGTATTCAGTGAGAATCAATATCTTGTAAACTGAAAGGTGGGTTGTTTTATTTATTAAAAGAATAATAAAGAAAGAACAGATAGAGGGAAGCAAAAGTGTAAGATGATTTTAGTTTATGAGTAATTTTAATGGAAATTAGGGGAGTTGAAAAAGTTATCGATTTGTTCCTTAAAACAGGTGATGGAAGGTTTTTTCGAGAATTTATTTATTTCCATAGTTTCAAGATCTAATTTAGTACTTTTGTTGCAAAAATGTAAATATTTAGTATTAGTTTCTGGATTGAGCAGCAGACCTCGTATACTCTACATTTATCTGAAGGGGGA
This sequence comes from Polydrusus tereticollis, assembly GCA_963920685.1. Classification (NCBI taxonomy): domain Eukaryota; kingdom Metazoa; phylum Arthropoda; class Insecta; order Coleoptera; family Curculionidae; genus Polydrusus; species Polydrusus tereticollis. The sequence goes on along the minus strand of OY987332.1, from coordinate 80,130,914 downwards.
ATTTTGTCTTTTGAGTTACAGATAAAGCTACCAAGTGAGTGTGTAGTTTTGAAAGTAGTTACTAGATTAAAGGGTTGATAAATGTTTTTTAAAGTGTAAGAGAGGGGGCCCCGGAATGTGAGGGTCATAAGCGATCAGCAAGGTGCTTCAGTTAGAAGAGAATATGGAAAACTATATATGAAATTCAAATTGCGGCATTGAAAAGATAAAGAGCAAGGAGTTGTACTTCATTGACTGTCAACCAGACAAGAAAAGAGCATCTGCTCAGTCCGCTAGGGTTCAGGAAGGTGTCGCCTCTACCTCAACCTCCACTCAGCCTTTGAAGGATCAGAACAACTCAAGGGAGGGCCCAAATCATGAAGTTGATAATCATAAAAAGGAAGTGTCCACGCAAACCTCTAAACAAACTGTCCCTAAATAGTGGTGTGTCAGTTAGTCTATCATCTCCTCGTATATTAAATAAACATATCGGAACTTACGGATTAAAGGGAGTACCTATTTTACAGAGATCTAATAGTGAATCCAGCTCAAGCAGTTTTTTAACTGAAAAACGTAGGTAGTGAACACTCGAGTAAACATTATAAAGAAGATGAATATATTAGCGAAAGTGACTTTTTATCAGTTTGTGAAAAACTACAGGGAGAAACAGATAGTGAATTTAAAAGATTGGCATTTAAGTGTAGTGTTATGAAAAATTGGATTTACCAGGAAATGTATTTTATACTCTACAGTTAATATACAGTTATTGTAAGTTACCAAATATACATCTTATATATTGTTAACTATAAAAAAAGATAAGAACAGGACATTCATTTGTTTTACTTGGCGACGATTTTGGCATAAGTGAGAGTTACTCTTCAAAAATATTGGCAAAATCATTGTCACACGTCAATATTTAAGGAAATGTATATTCTCACCTAATACTGATAGAGTAAAGTTAAATTTACCACTAGCATTATTTCGAGCTCAATGTTTTATGCATTAAAAATTGTTTAGGAATTGAAATTGAGAAGCCTTCATTCAGATGCTGTTAAACACTTTTTAAAATGGTCAGAGTTTAAGAAATGTTGTACTACTACAAGATATTTAATTTTTTGTACTCCTGATGCTATTAAGTATAAATTTCATAGTGATGGGCATTTTTACTTTGGGACATTTAAATTAATCAGATTTTAAAAAACTTTGGGTAAATGGGAAAGAAGTTGCGAAATCAAGGAACTAACAATATGAGATTTAAAAAGATTTCCTAAGATTTTTAAGTTATTACTAATAATTTTGAATTTTTAATTTAAATGTTTTCTGGTGTTAATATTAAAATTAAAGCAAAACTGACAGAACTTCCTCAAAGCAACAACACGACATACCTATTAATATCTCACTTGATATTAATTAGGTCATAGTTTTAATTCGACTGTATTGATAAATTTAAAAATAATATTGCTCGCAATATTGATTTTGTCTAAAATTTGTATCGCCCTATATCATCAAAACAAAGCAGCTTCTTGAAAATCATTAAATGATAACATATCCTTAAAATCGTCATAGAAATCACCCCTTAAACATTTGCAGCATGTTTAGTGGTAAACACCCTGTAAATAGAGGATTATCTTCAGATAAATGGTAAAGTTGCGGCTTAATTTAGCTGTACACGAAACTGCGATCGCAATAACTACTTAAAAAAACTGCTATTAGAAAACAACAATCAGTGTTGACAGCATTAAAAAATTAGCCATTTCGCTCATCTAATTAAATGTGCATTTTTTACCTACCTTCACTCTGTCGAGATATTCTGTCTGACAATCTCAGCGCACTCGTCCTGGGATAAGATCTTTTTCTCCATGGATGGTAAGAATTTAATGTTGTAATTGATGAAAAGGGAGTACATAAAGTAGAGTACATCGTTTGTGTCTAGATCCAATGGTTGAATTGCAAATATCCAAAAAGGCCTTTTCAACGTTATGCACAGCGGTTGTACTTTTTCGAAAAACTTAAAATATTTCGAATTGAATTTATGTCTAGCTCATCCATTGGTCGGTGTTTCATCCAAAAATATAAATTAATTAATATTATAACAGGTCGCAATTCCCAATTGTCGGGATATAAAATTCCTTATGTTAAAATTTCAACCCTATGTTAGAGTCCATTGTACTGAAACAATATAGCTGAACTTTGGAACAGGTAAAGTTTAGGTTCTCAGGTTTCAAAATCACATCAGAAATGTTTTTTTTTTAATTTCGTTACACGATATTCCTCCATTTCAAAGTTGAATTTTTAGGTAATATTTTCAAAAATGTCATGTTTACAAGTATGAGAAGAAGAAGAGAAAAATTATTCATATTAGAAGAAAAATTACAAACTAAAGAAAATCCTGAAAACAATAGGTATAAAAATCTTCCAATTAACATCCGACCTGATTCGGCCAATCCGGATGCTTTGATTGGTCCCGCCCCTAATCCTCCCCTTCTTGGGAGATGTAGCTAGTGCCACAAACTCATCTGAGATCTCTGATTTTGATGTTGCTATGACTTGGCGGGTGATGAATCCACAACTAAGAATAATGAATTCGAATATCAGTAGTGACATTGCTTTGACATTTGGGAATCAATTACAATTACACTGAAGTAATAAACATCAACCGATTTTCACCAAGCAGTTTGAGCGATCTGAGTTTGTGTCTAAAAATCAGGTACAAAAAGCAGTTGATGAGGCAATCATCCAAAATATCTTACCAAAATATTGCCAGGTAACTCCGGATAACTTGAATAGGTCCAGGAATGATACTAATAAAAATCCAAATAGTCTTAGGATAGGCTCTGCGGCTACCACTGGAAGCCTTTTTACAGGGGGTCCAGGAAAGAAATGGCTTTTCTTGGGGCGTGTCAATGGTGATGCAATGAGACAGATTGTTTTTGACTACATAACTGCAAATATTCCAAATGATAAATCACTAGTTGTTGATGAGCTACCAACAAAAGCTAACTCGAAATGTTTCAAAATCGGAATTTGTGAGAGTATGTATGAAACTCTCTACGATACCAACTTCTGGCCAAAGAATGTAATTTTCAGACCATTTAACAGTCGTAATAAGGCAAGAAAGAGAGTGTCACAGAATAATAATTTGGAGAGTACTCAAAATTTTCACAACCAGCAGATAATGGTGACAAAGCCTTAAGTTTCTACTATCAAAACGTAAGAGGTCTGAAATCAAAGTTACAGACTTTAATGTGCAATACCCTCGTGGAAGATTATGACATAATATTGTTGTCTGAAACATTCCTGGATGATGGTGTGAGGTCTAGTGAACTAGGCTTGGATAGCTACATTGTTTATAGGTGTGCCAGATCAAATAAGACAAGTGATTGTGCATCCCAGGGAGGTGTACTCATTGCAGTTAAGAATACTCTAACTTGTCGCCTTCTTACTACTCCCGTAGATTGTGTTGAACATGTATTTGTTCTTGTATCTTATGGAAATCATAGATTATTGGTTGGTAATGCGTACATTCCTGGTGTTTCTGCTGTAACGATATATGAAAGTTTCTGTACTTCGGTAATGCATATGGTCGAACAGACTGATTTTACTGATATTTTCTTGTGGGGCGATTTTAACCTACCAAAAATATCATGGTCAAACGATGGAAATGGTACGTCTCCAAATAGAACTGTGTCCAGTGAAGCTACTATAATGTCTGACTGTGCTGCTTATTTGGGATTGTTCCAAAATATTCATATTCCTAATAGATATGGAAACTTTTTGGACTTATTGTTTAGTACTCATATTGATGTATCAGTGAACATTTGCGCTAATCCTTTGCTTAAGCTTGATGCCCCGCATCCAGCTTTTGAATGTTTTTTTTGATGTAGAATGCGTTCCAAAAAATTTATCCTGTGATTATTTTTATTATAATTTTAAAAATGTTAACTTTATTGAAATGAATATGCTCTTGGCTAGCTTTGACTGGAGTTTTATTGACGGGTCCACTGATGTTGATGCTGCGGTTTCTCAGTTCTATGATATACATCAAATGTATATTAATAATCTTGAAAATCAATTGACTGATAAAAAATCATTTTGGCGTTATGTAAAGTACCCACAACATACGTTTTTAGATAATCAGGAATGTAATAACCCCCAGGAGATCTCGGAGATGTTCAATCAGCATTTTGCATCTGTGTACTCGGGAAGTATGAATTCCAATGGGTCATCTGTTGGTGATGGTTCTGTTGCAATAGGTTGTTTAACTCTCTCCACTATGGAGGTTTATAATAAAATTAGTGATATAAAACGTAGCCTTGGACCAGGACCAGATGGAGTACCTATTATGTTGTTGGTTAATTGTAAGTTTGTTGTCGCGAAATAAAATAAATAACTTATGCACCAATAATATATCTTTTTAGTTTGTTTGCTGCCGGATTTCAATTTTTAATTATTTATTATTAATTATTTTTAACTGTTTTAAATTTAATTGTTAATAATTATATAGTTTTTACACGTTTATTAGTCTATTAGTATTGTCTGGTCATTTACACTACATGTTTCATTTATATTTATTTTTAATTTGGCTTTAGATATTTAGATATTGTGAAAATTCAAAGCATCTCCACTTTAGCCCAAAAAGTGAAACAAGATGGCGACGAATGGTAGTTCTCAGTTTGACGCTACCCAAGTTATAACAATTTGTGGAGTTTGTAAATCGAATACTGCAGTAAAAAGAGTCCAATGCATTATATGCAATGTGTTTTATCACTTAAGTTGTGTGTCCAAACTTAAGGGTGTACAACAGTTAGAAAATTCTACAATTATCTGTTGTGATGTGAAAAGTGACGTGTATGATCCAAACCCGGACCAAAACAACTCAATGGATTCACTAAATGAGTCGTTCCTATCAGTCAAAACACAGGGATCAGAGGTAACTTTTGCTGCTAACAAAGAGATTATGTACCTAAAAACCATAATTAGAAACAAAAATGTCATAATTAAGGAATTAAATGCCAAGATTGTTCTTCTGGGTCAAGTTATTGATTTACAAGCTAAACAGGTAGCGCCACTCCTTAACACAAATTTGCAACCGTTAATAGTAACTGATAAGGAAATCCCAGTACCGGCAAATTCAAATTCAAACTTAAAGATATCCAGCCAAAGATCCAACTATGCGCAAGTCTTATCACAAACCTCAGATTCAACAAGCCAAGCTGAATCATCGCAACGGCAGTTGTCCGTGCCTATAAATACACAATTGGGTGTAAACAAACCAAACCACGGCAAAAATACCAACATGGTCTCCGGAAATAAATTAAAACACGACAAAAATACCAACTCTGCCTCCGGAAACTCTAAAAAACTGGTGCCGGATAAAGATGCTCGCCAAACTAAAACAATTATTGTCGGTACGAGAGTAGTTTCTAACAATACAAACCATCCTGCAATAACTGCTTCAGTTCCAAAAAAGCATCTTTTCTTGAGTAAAGTTTCGCCGGGTACAACGTGTGATAGTGTAACGGACTACGTAAAGGGTGTTACAGGAATTTCTTCCCTGGACTGTCAGGCTCTTACAAACAACAGTGAGTATTGCTCATTTAAATTAGGTGTATTAGAAAACGATTATTCTAAGCTAATTGACGGAGCGGTATGGCCTGAAGGTATTCTCTTGCGTGACTTTATTTTTAATCGCAAACTGGGGTCTCCACGAGATTACTCAAAAAACTACCGGTCGCGCCAACGATATGTAACACACAGACAACCTTTTCAAAACCAGAGCTGAAAATTCTTCAACTAAACGCGAGAAGTTTACGTAACAAATTTATCGCTTTTACCACACTGGCAGACATTTATAATCCTGATATAATAATTGTGACGGAGACTTGGCTAAAGTCTACTGATTTTGACAATGAGTACCGCCTGCCAAAATATAATTTGTATCGTAGAGATAGACCCACTCACGGCGGGGGTGTATGTGTTTATGTTTGTTCGTACTTTATGTCATCGATTATGTGGAGTGACCTAACTGATGAAATACTCTGTGTAGAACTTAAAACTTCCCTTGCAGGGCAGGGATTGCTTATTTTTGCCGCGTATAGACCGCCTAATGGTGGCCTAAGAATATTTCAATCCCTTACCTTCGCGCTGGATTCCTTAGGTTGTGAGCTCAATCCCAATAAATCTTTTGTAATTGGAGGAGATCTTAATCTTCCTGGAGTAGAGTGGGAAGGTGGTTTTAGCGAGAGGGGTGATCAGGAAGTCGTGAATGCCTTTATAAATAAGTTTAACTGCATTCAAATAGTTAAACAAGCGACGCGCATTTCTAACATTGACCACAATATCGGTAATGTACTTGATGTTTTTCTATTGCGTCCGCCCGATTTATTTTTGTCATATGTAGTTGATGACGGAATTGGTGACCATAAAGCTGTCATGTTACGTTTGGGATTTAATATCCAGGAAAATATTCCTACTACAAGGTTTTATTGGTGTTATAAGAAAACAAATGTTAATGTGCTAAACACGTTCATAAAAAACAATTTTGATAACTGGGCGATATCTCCCGGAGACGTAGAAAGTCGCTGGATTTCTTTTAAAGATATTATCTTGGGCGCCAGGAAAATATCAACACCCTATAGGAATGTAAAATCTAATTCTGACCCTGAATATTATGATAAAAACACTATACGGCTTAAGGGTAAATGTAGATATGCTCACAAAAAAAGAAAAATAAGTCACATTTGCTTATCTAAATATAAAAAACTGCGAAATAAATTTAATAACGCAAAAAATAAGGCATATGAAAAATTCATGGCCAATCTCTTTAATGCGAATGAGTCACGAAATTATCAGCGGAAAAAGTTTTACAAATACTTAAATTCTAAAAAAGGTTCTTCCGGCTGCTTACCAGTGTTAAGTACGGACAGCGGAATCGCTGTCACTGACCTTGATAAGGCTGAGATGTTGAATACGGCTTTCAATTCTGTGTATACACCGAATAGGCCCTGGCTAGGGAATATAATTACTCATAATAGCAACAATACGGCAAATTACTTTACTTTCACAATACCTGATATTATTAAGTGTCTTAAGGGATTAAAACGAAGTTATTCACTCGGGCCCGACAGATTGTGTAGTGAGCTTTTGTTTCTTGCTCGAACTTCTGTAGGACCTTATCTAAAAATATTGTTTGATATGTGCATTAATAATAACACAACACCGGAAGACTGGCGTAAGGCTATTGTTGTTCCCATATATAAGTCTGGTGGCAGGTCAATTCCCTTAAACTACCGCCCTATTAGCTTGACATGTATCGTGTGTAAAATATTTGAGCAACTTTTGTCAAATTATGTTAGAAGAGAGTTGGACAGTAAAAATTTCTTTTTTTCCAACCAATATGGCTTTAGACCTAATTATTCATGCGAGTCAGCTCTTGCATCTTTTGTTGGTGATCTGGTTAACTCTGTCGATGGCGGTGTGCAGGTAGACGCCGTCGTCATAGATTTCAGTAAGGCTTTTGATGTGGTTCCACATGAAATACTGCTAAATAAAATGGCGGAACTAAATATTGACAAAAGAGTAATATCTTGGTTACATACATTTTTAAGCAATAGAACACAACAGGTGAGAGTTGGTGACAGCATTTCTACTAGTTCTGGTGTAACATCTGGAGTGCCTTAAGGCAGTGTCATTGGCCCTCTGGCATTTATAATTTTCATTAACGATATCTATACTAACATCCCTTCAACTATACGTCTTTTTGCTGATGATTGTATCATCTACAGACAAATTAGAGATGCTAAAGACTGTGAAACTTTACAGAGTGACTTAAATAAACTCCAGCACTGGGTAGATGTAAATTGCATGAAGGTAAACACTAATAAAACTCGGCAGATTTCCTTCGGTAAAAAACGTTTTCACCACAATTACACTCTCAACAATGAAAAAATCTTAACGGCCAATGTTATCAAATATCTCGGAGTATATCTTACTTCATCTTTAAATTGGTCTGAGCAGGTTAATAAGACGGTGGCTAATGCTCACAGGGTGCTCAATTTTGTGATGCGCAACTTAAAAAAGGCAAGTCGAGCCTCTAGAATTAAAGCCTATCTGACCTTGATCAGACCATCTTTGGAGTACTGCTCATCCATATGGCATCCCCATCAGCAGACTCTGAAAACCCAGTTGGAGATGGTCCAAAGAAGGGCTGTTCGCTGGGTTTATTTAAATTTCTCTCACTCCTTTAGTCCCACTGCTGCATTGAGGGAACTTGGGTGGCCATCGTTAAACCAACGCAGGGAATATTTCTTGAAGGTTCTCATGTATAAGATCTATAATAGGTTACCATCTTGGACAGAACTTTCTGATACACTCGCTAAACCTAACTACCACTCTAGAGGGACCATGAATTTAAAATTAGAAAACCTTTCTGGCGGACTGATGTCGGTCTTTTCTCGACATTGGGATTGGGTGTTGACCTATGGAATCAATTAAAAATTTTTGACAGAACAATGCCTACTCTGCAAAATTTTAAGAGGCGTTTGAAAATTGCTTAAAATTTGTAACGCAGCGCATTGTGCTTACTTTTACTTATACTTTTGTATGTTATATATTTTCCTATTGTTATATATTATATTTTATTGATATATTTTATATAGTATTGTAAATGTCTCTACAGATCATATTTTGAGTATCCTAATTATTTCTATACTTAGCATCCACAAGTGTTTATACTGCTGTATGTGTTAACCATAAATAAATAAATAAATAAATAGCCCAAAGTTATAATTTAGTCTAGCTACCCCTGGTGGCACCTTTATTGTTGACTCTGCTTTGTCATATTGTATATGATTTTCATTGCAAATAAAGAATATTAAAAAAAAAAAAATTCTACAGGTTAACCCAAGGGTAAACCATTATACACATTGGAGGCCGCGCTTATCGGGCTGCGCAGTGCTTATTTGTCCTTGCACTAGCCAAACGAATATCATTACTGTTTCTTATATTATGTTCGTGAATTTGATTTATATATTGAATCCGACTATTGCACTTGGATTTGTTATTTAAGATTTTAAACATTAATTTTGATTGCTCAAGCATTAAAATTTGGTGAACAAGCTGAAGTTTAAGCATTTGGTTAATTTGGTATACAGTTTCGGTATGAGTGTAATAGTTTAAATTAAATAAAATTTTTAAAACTTTATTTTGTAGGATTTTGATTTTATTAAAATTGGTTTGATTACAGTTTCCCCATGCTGGTATCAGGTATCTTATAATTGATAAGAAGTATGCGTTATATATTTTATATTTGTCATTTATTGTTAAAAAATATCTGCATCTATACAGTGCCCCTATTAAGGGAATTATCTTTTCTTTTATGTGGTCAATATGTGCACCCCAGCTTAGCTAGTCGTGGAGTACCAATCCCAAATATTTTATTCTATTAGTTTTTCCAATGGTGATATTATTTATTTGTATGTGAATATTGTCAATTACTTAGTTTTTTTTCTTAAATACAGGGTGACACGGATCTAAATGTACATACATCACCAGGAGATAGTGGACATCTTGGGGGTTCTAAATAATCCATCTTTAGTGGGTCCATCTTTCATCGTTACTTAGATACAGAGTGTTTTATAAGGTTTGGCTCATTTTTGTTTTTGCCATAATTCTTTTAGCACCCGGTATAAAATGTTCATATTCGGTGGAAATATTTTGAGTAGCTATCGCTTCAAAATGCCGTATGAAAATTTTTTGAAATTCAGGTCCGAACTTTAAAAACAAGACTGATTTCATTTTTTTAAATTCAACACCCTGTATATCATATTTTTGTAAATTTTATTTTTTATTTGAAAAACACATAAAAAACTAATTCTAATGACATACCTATCAAAATCCCCGCACTCGCCGCTCAGCCATAATAAATTGCTCTTCTTTAGATGTTGAAACACATACAAAATAATAACTGTTTTTATAACGACAATAATACCAATAATAAGAAATAAACCAAGGTAATAAAATGGCGGCGTGTTAAAATTTGAAAATTTTCAATTCAATTTGACTCCATGGCTCGGCACCTCAGAACAACGAAATATTGGGGGGCAACAAAACATAATAAGTCATTGTCAGTTGTAACCTGTCAGATTTTTGGGCATTACGAGGATATTTTTGTTAAACATTTACTTCTCGTTTAAAATGCCCCATCAATTTTCAAACCAAGAATACGCTGATATAATATTTGTATATGGATTTTGCGATGGTAACGGGCGAGCCGCTTCTCCAGAGTATGAATTAAGGTTTCCTGGAAGAAGATGTCCAAACCATCAAACATTTTCAAATGTATTTTCTTTTGTTCGTGAACAAGGACATTTTCCGACACAAAATAATATTGATCAGCCTGTAAGACACCCAGTTCAACAGGAAGAAGACATTTTAAATTTGAAAATCCAAAAACATCCACAAGGAAGATTGCTAGACGTCTGCATATAACGCGAAAATTAACCCATTTAACAATAAAAAATGAAGGCTTATATCCTTATCATATCCAAGAGGTACAAAGGTTGGAACCAGGTGATTATGCTGACCGTTTGGTTTTTTGTCATTGGATTAGGAGGCACCAAAGAGATATTCACCGGACTTTGTGGACCGATGAAGCTCAGTTTACCAGAGATGGAGTCAACAATTCCAGAAATTGTCATCTATGGTCTCTAGAAAATCAAAATGCTATTAGGCAGTCGCACTCGCAACATAGATTTTCAATAAATGTTTGTGCAGGTATAATCAATGGTAAATTGATTGGCCACACATCTTTGAAGAAAGATTAGATGGAAACCAATATTTACACTTTTTGGAAAACATTTTGCCAAATCTTCTCCAAAATGAGAATGTTAATTTAAGAGGAATGTATTTCCAACACGATGGAGCCCCTCCACATTATGCAAGAATGGTTTCCGAACTTTTAAACAATAGATATCCCAAAAGATGGATAGGTCGTGGGGGCCCCATTCTTGGCCAGCAAGATCTCCCGACTTTAACCCGCTGGCCTTCTTTTTTTGGGGGTATATGAAAAATTTAGTTTACTTCATTTCAGGAAATAAAAAATAGACCAGGTGTAATCAGAAGTGCAGTTTCAAATTTAAATATCAGAGGAAGAAAATGTGAAGACGTTAATGGTGGGCATTTTGAAAATATTCTCAAATAATTATGTTTTTGTTATTATTGGTATTATTGTCGTTATAAAAACAGTTATTATTTTGTATGTGTTTCAACATCTAAAGAAGAGCAATTTATTATGGCTGAGCGGCGAGTGCGGGGATTTTGATAAGTATGTCATTAGAATTAGTTTTTTTATGTGTTTTTTAAATAAAAAATAAAATTGTAAAAATATGATATACAGGGTGTTGAATTTAAAAAAATGAAATCAGTCTTGTTTTTAAAGTCCAGACCTGAATTTCAAAAAATTTTCATACGGCATTTTGAAGCGATAGCTACTCAAAATATTTCCACCGAATATGAACATTTTATACCGGGTGCTAAAAGAATTATGGCAAAAACAAAAATGAGCCAAACCTTATAAAGCACTCTGTATCTAAGTAACGAGGAAAGATGGACCCACTAAAGATAGATTATTTAGAACCCCCAAGATGTCCACTATCTCCTGGTGATGTATGTACATTTAGATCCGAGTCACCCTGTATAATACACCTTGTTTTGTCTATATTTATTTTTAATTTATTTTGTAAAAGCCAAATGTAGTATTGTTTTAAATCATTATTAACTTTATTTTCAATATCTGTAGAACTCTTAGATTTATAAATAAGAACCGTGTCATCCGCAAAATTATAATATTCTGCTTGCAATCCCGACAAGCGCAAACTCAAAACAAACAAAGTGTACAATAGAGGTCTTAATACAGAACGCTGAGGCACTTCACAATTAGTTGTTTTTGTTACACTATTACAATCACCCAAGGGTATATATTGTTTCCGGTTATTCAGGTATGACTTAATTAGATTAAATGCTACACCCCTAAATCCCATTTTTTTTAAGTTTACTCAACTATTTCTAAGCCTATCTGTAACTATTGTACCATCAAGCTCCAATTCATTTACACTGTCTTTACAGGGACTATTTTTGATAAATAAATTAATAATATTCCACTGTTTTTTTTTTTTTATTTTCACCAGCTTGTTGTCATTTATTTTGAAAAAACTTATTTTTTAATACTTTTATCCTGTTGTTCACACTGTTTTTATTATTTATTTATTTATCACAGTTTATTGACAATAATTTGCCAAATGGCTAACGACCGTAGTCTTCCTGCCCATGAGCTTTTACACATATAATATAATACAATTTCTCCCTAAATAAAAAAACAATGATCCCTTATCACTTAGGTATTAAAGAAAGCAAAAAAGAAAAAAAAAACAAATAGATAAACACATTCATAAAACACACATTATACAGGTATTATTGTTCATTGAAAACGTAATGATAAAATAGTTTGTATAGTATAATGTGTCCATACTCCAATAAAGGTCGGCATATCATTGTATATATATTACTTGCAGTTTGTACTGATACCCCCAGATCTTTATATTTTCGACAAGGAAGCCGAATTTAATGTCAAAAAATACATAGATTTACAAATTTGACAGATGAGACTCCCATTTTAAATTTTCTTAAATGGCAACCCCCATAAATAACCACACGATTGGATTGCATTTGGCGATCCGATTCTAAAACTATATAGTTGTTGACACTTATTTTCAGCCGTTTCGGAAATACGGGCGTTCCTAATTTGCCTCCATCGATTTTGTCTTTTAAGTGTCTCACCCCTTTAATAAATAGACCTTCTCAGCTGAACACCCTAATTTTTTTCACAGTGACATAATTTCGCGTGAGCAAGCGATCTACGCTATAGTCAAATCCGACAGATGTCAAAAAGTGACAGATACGACGCCATTTTGAATTTTTTTAAATGCCAACTCTCATAAATAACTACACGAATGAATTGCATTTGGCGATCCGATTCTAAAACTATATAGTTGTGGATACTTATTTTCAGCCGTTTCGGAAATACGGGAGTTCCTAATTTGCCTCCATCGATTTTGTCTTTTAAGTGTCTCACCCCTTTAATAAATAGACCGTCTAAGCTGAACACCCTAATTTTTTTCACAGTGACATAATTTCACGTAAGCAAGCGCTCTACGCTATAGTCAAATCCGACAGATGTCAAAAAGTGACAGATACGACGCCATTTTGAATTTTCTTAAATGGCAACCCCCATAAATAATCACACGATTGGATTGCATTTGGCGATCCGATTCTAAAAGTATATAGTTGTTGATACTTATTTTTAGCCGTTTCAAAATTTTAAACCTACTTTACAAGTGTGTTTAGATAACAATGGCCGCCATATTGAACATCTAATGCAAGATCGAAGGCGGCAGTAATTTTATTAATGCTTGTCTTGTTTTCTTTTAACATATACTTTGTTTTGTTTGTTTTGACCTGATACTTTCATACCTACAGACAGACATACAGACAGACAGACAGACAGACAGGACAGACAAAAGACAGTACGGCCATCTTCTCTGGTACAAAAAATATTATAATAACGAATAACATTAACACAATTTTGTATTATTTGGCAATAGCAATGTAGATTGCTATTAATCAATAATAGTTTTGCTGGGCTAACTTCTGGAGCGGAGACAATTATCACCAGTTATAACTAGAGCAGATAATATAGACCTTAGGTTAAATGAACATGTATTTTCATTGCTGACCAAGAACACACTGCAATATTGAAATATATACAAAGAAAAAACAGATTCAACAATTACGACAATCTGCATTTCTACCAAAGAATTTATATTATCGCACGGGCACGTTAGTATGTGTACGGAATTCAACGAAATTCTTGTGTTGCATTTGTCCCATACGTCACACAGTCTAACAACACCGAATTAAAATGATCCACAAGCGGAACTACGCGAACCGCCGCGCCGCCGCCGAGCCGGTGGCCCGATGATGACGGGGAACGGAGAAGGGACGAAGGACGACGGGATCAGACCAAGTCGAGAATTAGAGGCGCGTTAGGGTTTATAACCTTTATTTTACTATTTTTTATATTATGAATCAATAAAACTTATATCAACTACCTAAATATTACATTCAAATCTATGAGTTTTCGCAGATCTCAAATCTCATAATAGTCACAAGCGTTGCACTCTGCTTCGGCGTTGTCAATGTCCTCCCCCCCCCCCCCCCCCCGGTTGCATCTTTGTAAAGGACTGTAAATTTTTATTTATAAGAGTGTATATAAGAATCTTTAACTAAGAAGTTCATGACTCTTAAATGGTAAAAATGCGTCTTGTTATTAATATTTAATTGTAATTATAAATAATATTGTCTTCAATGTTAGTTGCTTGGTTATTACTGTTATACTTTTAAAATTTATTAATTTTATGCTTTTATATTTTTTGTAATGTCGAAACATTTACTGATTACAAATTAAAACATAAAAAAAATAATATGCCCAAATCCTTTGCTAACGGATTGGGTTAGTTTTTTTTTTTAATTGCACCTGATAGCTAGAGCTTTAAACATAAACCCCAATGTTTTATGAATGGTTTATACAGATACAGCAACAGTGGCACAGTTATTTTTATATGTTATTGCGCAATTTTCGTTATCGTTAATAAGTGTGTTTATTAAATTTAACATAAATATAGGCTCCAGCAGTTTTTAGGCAAGTACTATAAATGTTGAACCAAAAAGAAGCGTTTTTTAACCTGTGGGGCGAACCCCCCTAGAAAGGCGTGATACCTGTTGGCATATCGAAAAAAAAATATGATAAAGAAATTAATAAAGTTACTGAAACAAATGCGCATTAAAAAAATGCATTCTGCAAAATAAAAAATAAAATACACGTTCACACTGATATATTACACTTATAGAGGGTTGTTGGTATGTATGGAAACGGTCGATTATTTCTTAAAGTAAGACAGTCAGCAAAAAATATTTCAGATAAAAGTTTTAGGGTTTCTTAATGTGTATTAGAATTTTAAAAAAATAAGTATACAGGTTGAGTCAGAAAACCGTAGAGAAACAAAGTTACTTTTTTTAAATGGAACACGCTATATCTTCTAACATTTTTGGATTTTACATAAAATAAGAATTATTTTTTAATACGTGCATTATAAGTCTAAACTTAATAGTTTCCGAGATATCGACTTTTGAAAAATGACATTTTTGACCTTTGACAGCTTCTAGCTTTCTAACGGTACCTTTTAGAATAAAACGGCTTACATGTCCCTATCGTACTTTTTTATTGTCTTCCCAAGAACATCAACTTCCGATTAAACCGGATATAACTCAAAAGCCGGAAATACAGTACTTCCGGTTTAACCGGAAGTTGATGTTTTTGGGTAGATCTTAAAAAAGTAAGATAGGGGCATGTAAGCCGTTTTACTCTAAAACGTACCGTTAGAAAGCTAGAAGCTGTCAAAGTTCAAAAATGTAATTTTTCAAACGTCGATATCTCGGAAACTATTAGGTTTAGACTTATAATGCACTTTTTAAAAAATAACTGTTATTTTATGCTAAATCCAAAAATATTCGAAGATTTAGGGTGTTCCATTTAAAAAAAGGTAACTTTGCTTCCCTACGGTTTTCTGACTCATCCTGTATACTTTTTTTTTTCAAATTCTAATACACTCTAAAACACCCTAAAACTTTTATCTAAAATATTTTTTGCTAACTGTTATACTTTAAGAAATAATCGACCGTTTCCATACATACCAACGACCCTGTATATGAGATTGTATCAGTAATGGATAATGTATTTAATATTAATAATTAACTTCAATACTGAATTAAAAACAAGTTTAAAAATTTTGGATTTGAATAACAAAATGCTCAATCTCCATTTCTAGCCATCTGGAGATATTATCAGCACTACTATAGGCAGATGGAAAACTATATATACAAAAAAGGCCAACTTCATATTATAGTTGGTTGCCAGTCTATCAGTATTTTCAATTAAGGCTAATTTTCAAATTAAATAGTAATAAAAATAGCCAGAGGGCACATACCGGATGATGCACCGCCAAACTGGCCACTGGAAATCACATGTAAATTTTGCTATCCTCAAATATTGGCTTCCCAATTTTTTACCACAAAATTACATTCGATTTTTTTGAAGGTTCTCTTATTGACTACCACGAATTTAAGTATTGTCTAATTAATAACCAAATTAAAAGTTATTTAGAAAAAATTCTTTGTAAAATTCTTAATGATAATGTCAAATGTTACTAGACGTTTAATTTTTTATTAGTTTGAACATGACATTACCGATATGGCGAAGAGGAAAACGGGAAGGCAGTGAAATTATAAAGAGTTACTGGGCATCATAAATATCAAAAATTGTTAAAATTCAATATAGCATGCCTGATGCCTTAGTTATTTCCTTATATCATTTTACTTTTAGCTGACAATAATTAATACGTTTTATTTACATGTTACAACGAATTTCATTGATTGTAAAATTTCAATAATTAGTTACTCAACTACGATGAGAATTGTGATTAAAAATTTGGTAGCAAATAATAAAAGTTGAGAAACGCCGGGTTAAAAGTAATTAGATAATGCAAGGGAGAATACTTAAATTTGTATGTAAACTTATACCCTGACCAACAACTATAGAGAAAGGTAGGATATTCTATAAGCAAATTTCTTAAACCCAAAGTTTTTGTAATTTTATTTAAGTTAATTTTATTGTTTACAATTCGCTAATTTCTAAAAGACAATTGCACAAAACAAATAACAACGAATTTTAATTTCTATTTGTTAAATTAATAATCCTTACTTTTTATTTGCTTCGACTAGACATGCAATAGGATATCTTAATCATTCTAGTGGCACCCAACTGCCTTTTTTTACTTTTCCCAATTGTTATATAATATATAATAAACTAAAGTGCATAAAATATGTTAAAGAAAATACTAAAACATTTTGCCATTTTAAGTGGCGGTAGTTTGTTGGAAGGGGTAAAAATAAAACCTTTTGTTTAAAGCCACTCACTATAATAATCAATAATAATTCACTTTACTTGTTAGAGCTTGATAATAGAAATTTAATCATTTTTTTTAGAAAAACCTTTACTGTTTCTTGTTGTTTAAATTAAATTATATATGGGATAACATTTTCATTAAGATACAACTTACCAGCAAAAAGATTGGGGTTTTCAGCTTAGAAAGTCTATTTATTAAAGGGCTGAGACACTTAAAAACAAAATCGATAAATGGTTTTAGAATCGGATCGCCAAATGCAATTTATTGAATCGTCTAGTTATTTATGAGGGTTGCCATTTAAAAAAATTCAAAATGGCGTCGTATCTGTCACTTTTTGACATCTGCCGGATTTGACTATAGCGTAAATCGCTTGCTCACGCGAAATTATGTCACTGTAAAAAAAATTAGGGTGTTCAGCTTAGAAGGTCTATTTATTAAAGGGGTGAGACACTTAAAAGACAAAATCGATGGAGGCAAATTAGGAACCCCCGTATTTCCGAAAAGGCTGAAAATAAATATCAACAACTATATAGTTTTAGAATCGGACCGCCAAATGCAATTAAATCGTCTAGTTATTTATGCGGGCTGCCATTTAAAAAAATTCAAAATGGCGTCGTATCTGTCACTTTTTGACATCTGCCGGATTTCACTATAGCGTAGATCGCTTGCTCACGCGAAATTATGTCACTGTGAAAAAAATTAGGGTCTTCAGCTTAGAAGGTCTATTTATTAAAGGGGTGAGACACTTAAAAGACAAAATCAATGGAGGCAAATTAGGAACCCCCGTATTTCCGAAACGGCTGAAAATAAATATCAACAACTATATAGTTTTAGAATCGGATCGCCAAATGCAATCCAATCGTGTGGTTATTTTTAGGGGGGTTGCCATTTAAAAAAATTCAAAATGGCGTCGTATCTGTCACTTTTTGACGTCTGTCGGATTTGACTATAGCGTAGATCGCTTACTCACGGGAAATTATGTCACTGTGAAAAAAATTAGGGTGTTCACCTTAGAAGGTCTATTTATTAAAGGGGTGAGACACTTAAAAGACAAAATCGATGGAGGCAAATTAGGAACCCCCGTATTTCCGAAACGGCTGAAAATAAGTGTCAACAACTATATAGTTTTAGAATCGGATCGCCAAATGCAATCCAATCGTGTGGTTATTTATGGGGGTTGCCATTTAAAAAAATTCAAAATGGCGTCGTATCTGTCACTTTTTGACATCTGCCGGATTTGACTATAGCGTAAATCGCTTGCTCACGCGAAATTATGTCACTGTAAAAAAAATTAGGGTGTTCAGCTTAGAAGGTCTATTTATTAAAGGGGTGAGACACTTAAAAGACAAAATCGATGGAGGCAAATTAGGAACCCCCGTATTTCCGAAACGGCTGAAAATAAATATCAACAACTATATAGTTTTAGAATTGGACCGCCAAATGCAATTAAATCGTCTAGTTATTTATGAGGGTTGCCATTTAAAAAAATTCAAAATGGCGTCATATCTGTCACTTTTTGACGTCTGTCGGCTTTGACTATAGCGTAGATCGCTTGCTCACGGGAAATTATGTCACTGTGAAAAAAATTAGGGTGTTCACCTTAGAAGGTCTATTTATTAAAGGGGTGAGACACTTAAAAGACAAAATCGATGGAGGCAAATTAGGAACGCCCGTATTTCCGAAACGGCTGAAAATAAGTGTCAACAACTATATAGTTTTAGAATCGGATCGCCAAATGCAATCCAATCGTGTGGTTATTTATGGGGGTTGTCATTTAAGAAAATTCAAAATGGCGTCTCATCTGTCAAATTTGCAAATCTATGTATTTTTTGACATTAAATTCGGCTTCCTTTCGAAAATCATTGAGAAATATGTAATTTGTTTTTTATGATAGTCAGCAGGAAAATCGCCAATCGGGTGAGACACTTAAAAAAATGTCCCTGTACCTATCTTAAGTTAAGGTTATTGCTACTTATTGGCAGTTTAATTTGCCTGTCGTACCTGGTTCCTGTTTCATAAGTGTGACCAACAAAAAACTTCAAATTTGTGTGTATATGTAGTATATGATAGCAAATTATGAGAATATAAATTGATCGAATGTTAAAAATATCTTTATTAAAAAGTAAATGTGAAGGATACAATCTATTTTTTTTTTAATGATTTTTAGTATATATTTTTGTATTGTTTAATTTGTATAGGCTGTTATTATAAAGTCCACCCCACACCAATATTTCATATCTTAGAATCGATTCTACAAATGCTTTATAGAGTATTAGAAGAGTCTTCTTATTCAAAAATTCTCTCAATAAGTAAAACTTATGGGCCAGTTTATGAATTTTGCTTGAGACATAATCAATATGGGGTTGCCACTTAAGAAATCTATCAATCACAACCCCCAGGTATTTTGTAGATGAAGTTTCTTTAATACAATGATTATCTACTACAATGGAATTATTTATTTCTTTATTTATTTATCCATTCAACGGGCTAACACCCAATTTACATTATATTGTGGTCTGTTTGCATTAGTAAGTGAGAAAGCTATGTAGGTAGCTTGTTTTTGCTAGGTTTAATGTTAGTTCATAGCTTTTCAGCCAGTTCTTTATTGTTGCTAAATTATTTATGGTTTTATCTTTAACATTGTCCCAGGTATCTCCAGAGACAACAAGGGCCGTATCATCTGCATAGGATACGGTTAGACCATCAACCCCCAATTTCAACAATGAGTTAATATATGTTATAAAAAGTACTGGTCCCAAGACCGTTCCTTGTGGAATGCCAATTTTAATTTGTCCCTTGTCACTAAAGATGTTGTTTAGCTTGACTATTTAAAGTCATTCGGACAAATAATTTTTAAACAAACGCAAGGCCACACCTCGTATTCCACATCTTTCACGTACATTAAGAAGTTCATCATGAGGTACAGTATCAAAAGCCTTGGCTAGATCTAGAAATACAGCTAAACATTTTTTATTTGAATTTAAATTATTGACAACTTCTGTTATTAGTCTATTTATATTTATATGCATTATCTCTAAATTTTATTAGTTTAATTAAATCAGGCGTAACCCAATTATTATTTACATGACATTTAACGAGTTTAGTTGTTTGTGAAACTTGCTTAGCTTCACATATTGATTACTTCTATTAATTCCTGAAATGTTTTCATTTCTAAATTATAAGCTTTTTGTGCAAAATTTCATTTAAAATTTTCAGTAGGTATTAAGACATTTCTTTTGAATACACACATTTTGTTTAGAGAATACTAGTTTTTCTTTTATCTTTAATAATCTGAGGGAAATTTTAAATACCAACTTGTCTGTTTTAGTCCATAAATCCCTGGTAGAATCTATACTGCGTTATGGAAGGGACATATAAAAGCATACTAAAAACTTTTCAAACTGTCCAAAACTACATTCTGAAGGTGATTCACAGAAAAAGTAAACTTTATAATGAAAGGGTTTTCAATGTGCAAAAAATATATATTTTATCGACTTGTATTTTTATGCATAAAAAAGAAAAAATAGAAATACGCCATCCTCATCAAACCAGAAAGAATATAAACAGGCACTTAGTAATACCCGTTAGTCATAAAACTTTGAATTTAAAATCTTTTAACCATTTAGCTCCTAAGTTGTATAATATTTTATCTACAACAATTAGAAATATAAATAGAATTAAGAGTTTTAGTTATAAATGTAAAATATTTATATTCGAAAATGCAAAAATATTTGAGAGAACACTTGTGTAACATTATCAATTAATGATTAACTTATAATCTGATAGTCACCCAGTTTTGTATAGAATATGTAGTGTAATTTTTAATCATATAAATATGTCTGGAATCCAATTAAAATCTTGAAAATTGTTTAAAACTAAAGAGTTTAATGTGCCAAGATGGCGGGTGAAGAAGATGATAAAAGTGGCTCCAATAAAATGTGCAAATATTGTCAAAAAACCGTTGCTACCACGATTGCAAAGTGCCTAAATTGTGAGGGGTGCTACCACACGTCTTGTGCGCTGAGGGTGGCTGGTCTCGTAGCTGTGGGCAAGAATAATTTAGTGAAATGTTGTCAGAAAGCAGGCAAAGAATCTATCTCAAAAAACGCGGAAGAATGCTTTTCCGAGAGTGTTAACAAACTATTGGAGGCAAAGGATGCGTTTATCAAGTCTAGAGAAGAGGTAATTTCTGAATTAAGTGCCAAGGAGGTCTTATTGTATAAAAACATCAAACTTCTTGAAGAAAAATGTGAGGTTAGCCAAAAACAAAAGGCTAATCATAATCATTCTAATGTTGGCGACACTGGTTCTGCCCCTGCTACTTATGCAACACGTTTAGCGCCCGGAACGAGCTCTGCACGTCAGCCGACGGCCGAGCAAGCGTCAACGTCAAAAATGTCAGAGCTGTCTAATTCAAATAATAAACAAAAACAAAAATCTAACGTTCATGCAAAAATCCCAGGAAACCAACAAATTACTGCAAATACAGTAAATGCAGCAGTCACAGAAGCCCTGATATGCAATAAAATAAAAGAAATCCAGCAGTTGGAGCCTCAGCAAAATGAAAATACAAGCATTGGAAACGATAATCATTGGCAGTCTGTAAAACGCCGATCTAGAAGATTTGTTGTAGGTAGCAGTGAAGGAAATACGCAAATAAAAGGTATTCCAAAATTTACATCTCTGCATGTAACTAGGCTAGGACCTGGAACAAAGCCTGAACAGTTGGAAGCCTTTTGAAACCCAGCTTTCCAGATGTCAAGTGTGGGGAACACAACTCTAAGCAGCCTGACATATACTCCTCCATGAAGGTAACTATAAGGCAAGAAAATCTGAAAGATGCTTGGAAAAGAGATGTATGGCCAAATGGGGCCATTGTGTCGAAGTTTTTCCAGAAGAGGAGCGTGCTTCATTGGAGAAGGACCCTCAGTAAATAGTACCATTCTAACACAAGGTACAAACTCAAACTCAAACTTAACCAAAGTGTACTATCAAAATGTACGTGGTCTCAGAACCAAAACTGAACCATTTTATACCAGTCTGCTGTCCGAAAACTACAACATAATTGCCTTGACCGAGACCTGGCTATGTGATGGTATATACTCTTCGGAACTATTCGATGAGGGGTATACAGTGTAGCGATGGGCTTATTCGTTCTTTTTACTGAACTAGTTCGCGGGAACTAGTTTGCAATAGCGAACTAGTTCGTCGAACTAGTTCGCGAACGAACTACTCTAGCGGAATTTAAAAAAGCAAGCCGTGTGTTTTAATCAGGTCGGCGGCAGTATCAGCCGAACGTAGAATGTTGCAATATACTTGGCAGCGCACATAATGCAGGGGATTCACAGTATAGTCACAAGTCGCAGCAGTTATTTTATTATGGCTCCGGGAGTTTTTAAATTTATTTGTTTGTTACTTTTTATTATAGAAAATCACAATGAATCTTTGTTGTCGTAGTGGTATATGAATTATGCTCAATTTTTGCCAAAGAGTTAAAAAGTTTTGTTTTTATTTTTTGAGATATTGTTTTTTAGCTAGTATACTAGTAGGTATGCATATTATTTTTTACCAAAGAAATTCCTTGTTTTTTGGTTAGAATTGTTTTTTAGTAGGTACTATGCGTATGTCATAATGATATCTGTTATTCTTGCTTTGTACCCTTTTAAAATACCTTATTTTTCTTATTTGTTTTGGTAAATACAATACATTTATATTGTCTAGTCTATTCCTAGTCTAAAGCATATTCAACTATTTACTATTAATTAAAGCAAAACTAACCGAAACTAACCCATTACCCATTTCCATTTATTTAATTTCCTAATGTAGTCTGCAAAAACTCCATCAGATTGCAATGCCGAACATGTCGATGTCGCCGGGCTCAATCGTTCGCACTCATACTCATAGAATCGCAGTTCGCACTTCTTCCAAGCTTCCCACTCCCCACTATCCTCGCGACTGATCCTCGCATCAGCCGATCGACGCCGGGCGCTGGTCGGATCTCGGATCCCTTAATAGTTCGCAGCGAACTAGTTCGTTCTAAGGTTGAGAACTAGTTCGTATAGTTCACCATAAAGAATAGTTCGTTTTAGTAGTTCGTTCGCGAACTACCCATCTCTAATACAGTGGTTAGAAAAGATAGAAATACTCCAGCTACCAGGGGAGGTGGGGTATTGCTTGCATTTAACAAAAAAATTATATATGAAATTCTAGAGACTGAAAATTGTGATACTGAATGTATATTTGTAAAGTTAAAGTTTAAAAACCTATATGTTCTTGTTTCTGTTGTATATCTTCAACCGAAAATGGAAAATTATAACAAATATTTTAATCAATTTGAATGTTTTATAGATAATAATTGTACCAACATTTTAATTTTAGGGGATTTTAATCTTCCTTTTTACAATACCTGTGATAATGAAAAAAGTAACCTATTATTAGAGTTCCTTAGCTTTAATAATTTAAAACAATTTAATAATATAAGAAATTTTAGGGATAGATGTTTAAACCTTGTTTTGTCGAACCTAGGGATAGCGCAGATTAATAGACCTGTGGACCAGTTGGTGGCGGAGGATCTATATCATCCTGCACTGGTATTTGATCTACCAATAAAAGACAAATATGAGTCGTGCATTTCTAAGCAGCATGTATATGACTTTTCTAAGGGGGATTTCCTTCTTTTGTATCAACTTTTTAGGAGTTGTGACTGGTCGGAAGTGTACTCCAAGACTGAGGTAAATGGTAGTCTGAACTGTTTCTATGATCAAATGTACGCATTTTTTGATAGGGCTATTCCTAAATACCAAATAAAAAACACAGTCAATAAACCCAAATATCCCGCCTGGTATTCTACTGACTTGGTTATAAAAATAAAGGAAAAAAATAAGCTCCATCAGGCAATCACTAATAAAAAACAAACAAACTCTCTCATGCTTACATATTTTAATGATTTAAGAAAACATATTAAACTGCAAACTCAGACTGAATATAAGCTTTATAAACAAGGTGTCGAACGAAATTTAAACTCCGATCCTAAGTCATTTTGGCAGTTTATACATTCAAAGTCCAAAAAAAGTGGAATACCAAGGGAAATGAAAAATGAAACCTCTACTTTCTCGAATCCGGAGGACATAGCAGATGCTTTTTCACAATATTTTCAGTCAGTATTTGAAGTTACTGCAAATGATTATCAGGACAATCCGAATTTTGGTGGTGGCACCTTTAATTTTTACTAACATTATCATCACATCATTAAAAGCATAAAAACCTTAAAACCTAAAAAATCTACAGGGCCAGATAACATTCAGCAATAAAAGCCACGATTTTCAACAATACAAGAATAACTTCAAATTCAGAAAGTTGTTTGGATAATATTTTTACAAATTTACAATATAACTTACAGTCGAGGGTTTTAAATGCACATATATCAGACCATTTGGTACAGAAAGTAGATTTTCACTTAACTAAAAACAATAACTTAGAATTTATTTATAAGAGATTTTTTAATGAACGCAATAAGGATGATTTTGTTAATCAACTAAAAATTCAAACTTGGGGCAATGTGTTTATTCTCGACCAAAGCAATGTAAATGAGCAATGGCGAGTTTTTATTAACAATTTTATAGATATATTTAATTCCTGTTTTCCATTAACCATGGTATATAAAAACAAAAAACCAAAATATAATACAAGCAAGCATATTGTAGAAATTAAAAATAAGTTAGATACATTGATGTTATTATCTAAAACCAACCCCTACTATAAAACTCAATATAACAACACAAAAAAAGAATATGACAATCTTTTAAAAATTGAAAAAAGCAAATCCTATGAGAACAGGGTTAAAAATCAGACTCTAAAATTAAATGTATGTGGGCAATATGCAGTGAATTAACAGGACGGGTTAAAAACAATGATCATGATTTGGATGAAAACAAAAAGTCTTTTGCTAGCGATTTCAATGATCATTTAATCAATGCTGTACAAGACCTGATAAACAAACAAGAACACAGAACATTTCAATGTAGTATAGTAGAAAATAACATGTCAATGTATCTAAAACCAATAGGTATTGATGAAATAATAACTCTCTCCCGAAATCTAAAAAACAAAAATTGTAGTGGCTATGACGGTATTCCAGCCAGTATTGCTAAGCTTTCGATAGAAGTACTTGCACCCTTGTTGTGTTACATAATTAATAATTCTATTCTATTCTATTTTTCCCTATCAACTAAAATTTGCTGTGATAAAACCCCTATATAAAAAGGGAAATCCACAAGACCTTGATAACTACAGGCCTATATAAGCTTATTGCCAGCCTTCTCGAAAATTTTTGAATTGGTAATGTGTGCACGGTTGTTAGATTTTATGAATGAATGTCGCCTGTTATCAAGTTCTCAGCATGGATATTTGAGAGGTCGATCAACTAATACTGCAATATACCAATTTATAAACGTCATATTAAACCATTTAGAAAATAAAAACTTAGCTCTAGGCCTCTTTCTAGATCTAAGTAAGGCATATGACTGTGTCAATCATAAACATCTATTATTTAAACTAGGTAAGTATGGTATAAGAGACAGGGCAAATAAATGGATAGAATCATACCTCTCCAATAGACAGCAACA
The DNA here is from genome assembly GCA_963920685.1 of Polydrusus tereticollis. Classification (NCBI taxonomy): domain Eukaryota; kingdom Metazoa; phylum Arthropoda; class Insecta; order Coleoptera; family Curculionidae; genus Polydrusus; species Polydrusus tereticollis. Next base: position 80,105,233 of record OY987332.1, on the reverse strand, counting down.
AGTTATTATAAATAATGGCAACGGAAATATAAAGTCGAATATTAACGTTGCTACTACAGGTATAGCCCAAGGAAGTATTGTCGGCCCAATTTTATTTATAATTTATATCAATGATCTTAATATGGCCCTTGATAACTATTCAATAACAAACTACGCGGATGACACGAATCTCTTAATTTCAGGAAGAGATCTACCAGAGCTTATTGAGAACACAAAAGTTTGGTTTTCTGACACAAGTCACTGGTTCGCTGCTAATAACTTAATTATTATTAATTCTAAAACTAATTTAATTTTCTTTCGAACAAAACAATCCCAAATTTCCCCCCCCAGATACAGTTACTCTTGAAAATAATGTAATTACAGCAGGAGCGAACACTAAGTTTTTGGGAATACATATAGACGAATTCTTAGATTGGGAAACCCACATCAATAAAACTTGTTAAAAACTAGGAAGCATTGGATATGGCATTAAGGTAGTGGCACAGTACATGAATATTGAAACTTTAAAAATTGTGTACCACGCAAATTTTGAATCAATTTTAAGATACTGCATAATTTTTTGGGGGTGCAATTCCAGCATGCAGTCACTTTTTGTAGTGCAAAAGAGAACTATCAGATCCATAAAAAAATGAAATTTAGAGACTCGCGTCGATGTGTATTTAGAAGGTGCTCTCAGTGTGGATGGTGTCTGTGATGTTGAAACAACTGAGCATCAAGCCCAGGCTATTGTCCTAAACACTGAAAATATAAATGATTGTCTAAATTTTCAAAACATAAACAGTTCAAAGGAAATCACTTAGAAAAACTGCTGGTTTATTATCAAAATTGTAGGGGTATAAAAACCAAATTAGAAGAGTTAAAACTAAATCTCTTAAATAATAATAGTGAAATAATTGCCCTTACAGAAACCTGGTTAAACTGCTCTGTTTACAACCAGGAATTCAATACAGATAAAATAATATTTAGAAAGGATAGAGATCAGAAACTTACTGGTAAAAAACAAGGCGGTGGTGTATTGATAGCTTTAAGTCAGAATTTTATGGTAGAACAATGTGATATATTTGATAATGATATTGAGGCCCTTTGTGTTAAAATTAGTCTCGACCAAAGAGAATTTCTTTATGTTGTAGTTGCTTATTTTGTACCTGGTTGCAATGGCGATCTCTACCAAAGATTTTATCAGAGTGTGGAAACAAACCTTTTAGACTGTCAGTGTTTAATTTTAGGGGATTTTAATCTTCGTGATCTTGTACTCAATGACCGTAGTGTGCCTATATGTGATTTTAACAGTTTTTTATCATTTACAAACTTTCTGCAAATTAATAATGTACGTAATGTTTTTGATGTATTATTAGATTTAGTTATAATAAGCCCCCGCTTGCAGGGCACTATGGTAAAAATAGATGATGAACCATTGTTGCCTGTGGATCGGTACCACCCTGTACTGTCGATTGAGGTCAATCTCAGCCATAAGATAGAGGTCTGCGCTCAAGTAAAGAACACAAAGTTCAATTTTAAAAAAGCAAACTTTGTAAAAATGTACATGTTATTTAAAACCAGAAACTGGGATAGTCTTTACAATTGCAGCGATGTTAACAAATCTGTTATGGAATTTTATCAGTCTGTAAATGAAATTTTTGTTGAGTGTGTTCCTATGTCGACCCAAATTGCGAAGGTGTTTCCAGTATGGTATAGTGGTGAAATTATTAGAATGATTAAAGCCAAGGAAAGATTTTTAAATAAATTTAAAAGGACTAATCTCGGTTTTTGGTGGGATAAATATAGGGAGTTTAGGCAAAAGGCTAAGTTAAAAATTAAGAGAGCATATGCGGATTATATTAGCAATGTAGAACTAAGTCTATATAGAGATCCTAAGTTTTTTTGGTCCCACATTCGCAATCAGAAGAATGATGCTGACATACCTGCTCAGGTTTTCTACAATGATCTGTCTGCATCTGGCACAAGAAACATAGCCAACATGTTTGCCCAGTATTTCAGGTCTGTTTTTATAACTGACATACCTGTGTATCAACACAAAATTCCCCCCAAAAATTATTTCTGTAATAGGGTTTTTTCTGAACATGAGGTTAAAGATGCCATCAATAAACTAAAGGGTAATAGATCTGTTGGACCTGATGGGTTGCCTGGATATATAGTTAAGGGCTGTGGTGATTCATTGGTGGAACCTCTTCTGCACATTTTTAACCTTTGTCTGAGTTCTTCAACATATTCTACGGATTGGCGTACAAGCAAGGTAATTCCAATATTTAAAAAAGGGACCAAACATGAAGTGAAGAATTATCGACCTGTCACTATCCTGAACGCAGTGTCGAAAGTCTTTGAGATAGCCTTATTTAATATATTGTATGATGAAGTTAAACATAATATATCTGAACATCAACATGGCTTTCTACCATGTAAGTCTACACTGAGCAATTTAATTACATTCTGTCAGTTTGTCCATGATTCATTTAATAATAAAAAGCAAGTTGATGTAATTTATACAGATATGGAGAAGGCATTCGACAGGGTAAAACATAGTCTTATTATTAAATCTCTTTATCTGAATAATGTGACCAATAATTTAATCAACTTAATTAACTCTTATTTGACAAATAGGCAGCAGTATGTCGAGATTAAGGGTGCTCGGTCACAGGTTTATACCAGTACGTCTGGTGTTCCCCAAGGTTCCAACTTGGGACCTTTGTTATTTTTGATTGCCATAAATGACATATGTTCTGTGGTGCATAATTCTGAAACATTACTTTTTGCCGATGATTTTAAAATATACATGGAAATTAATTCTATTGAGGATTGTTTTTGTTTACAGAGAAGCCTGGATAAGGTTGTAGAATGGTGTAATGCTAATTCATTTAACTTCAATAACAATAAGTGTTCTGCTGTGTGTCTTACTCTTAATAGAAATGTAGTTGAGCATACGTATAGTATTAATGGTAAACTTCTTAAATCCTCCAATAATGAGATAGACTTGGGTGTTGTGATTGACCGCAATCTGACTTTTACGGATCATATTGTAAAAATGGTGAATGAGGCACATAAAACAATGGGATTCATTATTAGATCAACCAAGGGTTTTGGTGTTGAGTGTTGTCTTAAATTGTTTGATAGTCTGGTATTGCCAAGGTTGGAGTATGGGAGCATAATCTGGTCTCCACAATATGAGGTTTGGATTAAAACCATCGAACGAGTGCAGCGTAAATTCCTTAAATATATGTATTTCAAGAAATTCGGATATTATCCAAGACAAGGTTATGATCACAGAATGCTATTAGAAATATTTAAACGATTAACTTTGGAGAATCGGCGTATAAAAATCGGCCTAATATTCCTTTATAAAATATTAACAAACAAAATTAATTCGCCGAAAATACTTTCAATGCTTCCATTCTATGTTAATGTTGGGAATACGAGACTGAGAAGGACTTTCCATCTAGAGTTTCCTAGGACAAGCACTTATAAAAGTTCGCCCATCTACCGGATGTGTAATTACTTTAATATCTATGTAAGTGACTTGGATCTAGCCATGATTGATTTGAGGAGTTTTGCAAAAATTGTGGATGATAGACTGTATGCCCATCAGACTCAGGCCTGAAGTGGGTATGGTGTTAATTGCATTTATGTTGCCTTGATTTTATGATTAGAATGTTTTCTTTTCAACACATTTAATAGGTTAAGATGTATAATTGTTTATATATTATAGTTAGTATGGTATCTGTAAGTGGCTATCGGCTGTTGATACTGTAAATTAAATAAATAAATAAATAAATAAATAAATAGAAATATGAATGTATTGACAGTTTTTGGACTGTATATACGACTGTATACGAATGTTTGTTATTTTTATTTAAAAATAGAGATAAGTTTGAACCTGTAATTGACCATCATAACTATGACACAAGGACACAGAATTTACTTTATCCGATACACCGATTAACATTAACAGAAAAAGGACCTTATTACATGTGTATAAGATTATATAACAAATTGCCAAATTGTATTAAACTAATAAATAGCTTAGGTAAATTTAAAAAAAGCATAAAAAACATGTTAATTGAATTAGAACCATACACATTAGCTGATTTTTTAAATTGTGATATATTACAAGAAATGAATTAAATCCTGTTGTTGACGTCATTTCACTTTTTCTGCATGCATTATTGTAGGGAAGATTTGAAATAAAGAAGCATATTTATTTATTTATCATTCCTGCTTATATATATAAAGGCTTAGCAGAATTTATAGCTGCACCAATAAAACATATATTTAATTTGGCTATCAAATACAAACAATTTCCAGAAACCTTAAAAATGGCAGAAGTGACCCCTGTTCTTAAGAATGGAAGTAAAAATGACATTAAAAATTATAGACCCATAAGTTTAATTAATATTTTAGCAAAAATTTTTGAAACTATACTTTTTGACGATTTGTCTGAGTTTTTAAAACCTAAAATTTCGACATTCCAGCATGGTTTCCAAAAAGGCAAATCTACCACTACAAATCTTTCAATAATTTCAGAACTTTCTGCTGAAGCTGTCTCCAACAAATATCAATTGGACGTGGTCTATACTGACTGTGAGAAGGCATTTGATAAAGTTAACCATGAGTTACTGCTTGATCGGCTGTTGGGTCTCGGAATAGCGGAGAATGCTTACTGCTTTTTGAAGTCATATCTTGCGAACAGGGTTCAGCGGGTCAGAGTGGGCCCATCAACGTCAAAAGCTTTTATTGCCACCTCAGGCGTACCGCAGGGAAGTTGTTTGGGTCCTCTGCTGTTTCTCTGTTTTATTGACACTTTGCCTCAGTGCCTTTCTGACTCTATGGGGCTTCTGTTTGCAGATGATTTTAAGCTCTGTAGACTTGTCAAGACACAGGGAGACTGTGATTTGCTGCAGCGGGATTTGGATAGGTGTACTGCATGGTTTAATGATAGTAAAATGTCTTTAAATGTGAAAAAGTGCTCTGTTATCTCTTTCACTAGGAAAATAAATCCAATCCTAAACCAGTATCAAATTGGCACATTTGCCCTGAAATGAACCCGTGAGGTTAAAGACCTGGGAGTTTTGTTTCAGTCTAATATGAGGTTTAATAAACATTTTTCAAGCATAACGAAAAAGGCATTTAAATCGTTGGGTTTTCTCATTAGAAACAGTAAGTAAACATTTTAAAATCTCCACTATAGTAAGACTATACAATGCAATAGTTAGACCTCATCTTGAGTATGCTTCTCAAATATGGATGCCTTCTGAATCTGTACATATAGATCAAATAGAGAAAGTCCAAAAAAAATTTCTGCGCTATCTTTATGTTGTGAATAATAACTCTACTCATACATGATATCATATAAAAGTATGCTTGACAGTTTTTCATTTAATACTCTTTTAGACAGAAGAAAAATACAGGCTGTGATATTTTTATACAACTTAAATTATAAAGACTGTAACTTAGTCAATTATGTTCGACTAAATGTACCAAAGATTAACCTTAAGACTTGCACATAATCAAAAATTTTTTAATGCAGATCCTAATAACAACTTATCTCCTTTCAACCGTATGATGGCTGCTACTAATGAGCTTCTCAGTCAGGTCCGGATAGATATTTTAAACACATCTTTTAGAGATTTAAAAGCTTTACTCTAACGTATTGTATAACTTTGTATGTGATACTAATAGTCTTAGACAGTTTGAAACCCCTATACACTTTTTTAGTGTTTTCCTTTGTTATTTTTGTGTTTGATATTTTGTTTTATTTCTGTTTTAAATTTAGTTTAGGGCTTATCTATTCAGTAGTAGATTCTTACCTTTGCATGTAATTACCAACTTTATGGTGTTTGTAAAGTATTGCTATAAATTGCAATAAATAAATTAATGTATTACACATACAGACATTTAGTTGTCTAGGTGCAATACTTAACAAAAGTATGCCAATTTTAGAAAATAAGAAATTATGTTAGTAAAAGAATCTGTATTTAAAGCAATATATTATTCTATTCTATTCTTATTCTATTCTTTAATATTACCTTATCATGGGCAGAAAAAGGATTATCCTCAACCTCTACCTTACACCTAGACGTCATAGACGCATTACACAAAACATGATCGATTATTGAGGATGTAGACTTCTTTACTCTAGTAGCATCATTTTCATCTAAACTATTTACAATCATACATCTATTTATTGATATTAACTCTGTATCCTCTTTGGTTTAGGCGTACTTCTATGTAATCACTCCTTCACGCTTTTCCAAAATTAAAACCTGGCAACCCTACTCAGATCTCAATATATCAAGAAATAAAAAATTGGAGTGTATCCTTTGTGCATTACTCTGTGTAGACTGTAGATTGGTTAAGGCATGGAATAGGACTACCCAGAACTATATAATATCTGTGATAAGAGTGTGATTAATTTTAAATGCTGAGATTTAGGATTGTGATACCTACTTGAGAAGATTCAGCAGTCTCATCGGACATCCGCCTACTGCTGATTACCATAATAATAATAATAATAATAATAATAATAATAATATCAATACATCAATTGATTTCTATTCAAACTTGGCACATGGGGTTATTATATCAGCCTTTAAAAAAATTATAATACAATTTTTCTCCAAAATGTGCAGGGGAGCCATTATCTAGCCACCTCAAAATTTACATGGGATTTCCTATGTTCAATTAAGCCATGCATCACCCAAGATAAAGAGTTGTGTATAGCAAGAAATAGGTACTTACAAATCACATTGTATAATTATCATACCACAAATAATTATCATTTCTGTCCCTCAGAAGACGGTTCAAGCCATTATCTCGTGAAACAATACAACATGTATAGGAAGCACAGCATCAACATCAACTTTAGAAACACGAAATAAAAAACTCGCAAAAGGCATAGAAAAACGCAAACGTAACTTTCAACATTAAAAAAAAAAACACCACAACACAAAAGAGATAAGCGGGAAGCGCAACCGCAACGCCTCACCCAGGTTAGCAGGTTATGTTGTTAATTCTTCCCTTTCCCTCAGTTTGCAAAAGGCAAGAAGTACTATGGTGGTATGTCCTCACGGTCGTAACCCTAGCGGAAAAGCGTAATGGCGTAGTTGCGCGAATTGTAGACGTTACATCCTATGCAGCGCCTCTATCCAATGGCGTAGCCACAGAGGTGCGAAGGGGGGCGATCGCCCCCCTTGGCCTGGCGCCCCTTACTATAGTTGGAGTCAAGCAAATATTTGACGCGTGACACTTTCATCTTGTCATATTTGTCCAATACTAGGTTATTTCGATTTCACCAACTTTATTACAGCTGATACTTAGTCAGGGCCGGACTGACGAATATTGTTATTTATAAACCTTTGCAGAAAATGATTGCTGGGAAACACTACACAAATAAAGACAATAGAACACCATAAAAAGGCAATAAAATGATTTAAATACTCAAAATCCAAAACCAAATACAGAATGTCAACAAGACAACGACATCACTTATTTTGGAATAAATAAAATGCGGATCTGCAGCCCATATGATTTGACCAAATCGACGAGAATTATGTATATCTCTTTTTAGTCATATAAAAGGATAAAGATACAAATACTTCGAGTGGGTGGTAATTATTATAATATAAATTAGCCATTAGTAACTTTTATATTATGAGTGGCCTGCCGTATTTGACACCCATGACAATATGGAAGTGTCACGCGTCAAATATTTGCTTGACTCCAACTATACTTAAAAAATAATTATTAAAAAACAAGATCGGTCTGATTTTATTTTTAGTAAAGATAAGTGATAGTAATAAACTTAATAAGACGGTTTTGAGAGCGCCTCATCACAATAAATTTATTTTTTTTATATATAGCGGATTTTAACTTCATTTGGGGCCAGACCCCTGTTCCCTAGGGAGCATAAATGTGAATTCCTACGAAACTTGGGCGTGGTCTCAAAAATTTTTTGCCTGCGGCGCTTTAGCTCCGCAATTTGCGCCCCTCCGATAGTTCGCCCCCTCCGCCCCAAAATGCTGGCTACGCCACTGCCTCTATCCTCGAATTGGTGAAGGATTACATCACGCTATTTATCTATAACAGTTTTGCGAAATTCAATTTTCGTATGCTTCACAAGCGAACGTTTACACTCCTCCTGCTCTAGACTATGCGAAGTGTGATATGAATCTCCATTGTCTGAGATTACGCAAAACTGCATATAGGTATATCGCTTGATATGATCCTTTACCGATTCGAGGATAGATGCCCAGGATGTTTAAGTATGCTCGAATTAAGGGAGTGATCACCAGCGAACTCTAACTTTAATGGTGATCACATCAAGAGAAGTGTCTTCTGTCAACTCTTTCTCTCAAAAGTTGTTAAGCCGTATTCTTGAAAGTGGAAATGACTTTTTATTTACCCCCATTAATTTTTAGGAGAAGGCGTTCTATCGGAATTTTCTAATAGCCAAGTGCACCAACGTTTTTAACCCCGGATTAACGCTAATAACGTTAAAATTTTCTAGTGCACCGCGTTTTATTCTCGGGAACACAGGTATTAACTTAACTCGTCAAAAACGAGTTAATAAATCGTTTGCTTTATTGTGGTTATGTTTAGAAGACATTCGCTCAACGTACCATATTATTTATAAACAAATAGAAATTGAGAAATTAAAATATTCAAACGATATGCAGCAGATCGAAGACGAAGAAGGGAACATTTTCGAGGATGATAAGGAAATTTTACAGCCGACTGTATAAAAGCTTCTATTCAATAAAGACAAACTTTTGTTCACTTGTTTACAATATTTTAATATTATAATCACAGGACATCCTGACATTGGGTAAGCTATAGAAATATTTGAAAATTATATCTCCATACACGACAGCTAGGTATTCATATTTAGAAATAATAGCGTTATATATAGACCAATAAACCAATTATTATTATTAGCCACACTTAGATTTTTTATAATTATTTTACTTGTCCAACTGATTTAAACAGTTAAATACAGCTTTGCTTATGTTCTGGAGGAGGGGGCCTGCTGTATGTAAGGGAAAACTTGGACCAATACACTCATTTTCAAAAATCTTGCACCAGTTTGAAATTACCTACATCTAGAAGTAAACAAAATTTTCATTTTAAAAATATATCCTTACTATTAGGTATTTAATTGCTTTTGAAGCATTTTTTTTTTTTTTTATGATAAGGCACAGCGCTACAGGATAAATCCTTTATGGCGCTCTAGGAGCGGTGCGTGTGCGCAGGAAACGATTCACGTTAGTCTTGAATGCCGTGTGTATTCGTTCGGCGCTCTCATTAAATGGATTTTCCCTGTGTGGATTGATCGGGAATATTCGGTTAATCGCCCGATGAAAGGGCGTCGCCGTGCGCTATCTGAATACACACTTCAATAATTTAATATGATTGTTTTAGAGTTTTTTTACGCGAATAGGGAAGTTTGAAGTTTATTGACGGTGTTGTGGGTGTTTTTTGTTGTTGTAATTTAATAATGGCTAGTAGTTCGGATTGTTTCACACGAAGTGTTATAGTTATGGACCAAAATTCTGTTGAGAACATTCTAAATAACTTTTCGACAATCGATTTCCAAAGGAAAATTGAAATAAAAATCCCATTTAAAAACCGCGTTTTTTTTTTTAATATTCTTCTGGGATAAAAAGCACAAAGAAAATCGATACAAAGGTAAAAAGGGGCGTGGCACCTCGAAAATTTTTCGTCTGCGGCGCACACCCTAAAATAAATGTCACGAGCCGCCACTGGTTCACCCACCAGCTGGGTGAGGCTAGAGCTGATGGCAAAGTATTCGGCTTCACGACCTTGTTCGTCAGTCATGTTTGAGTATTTGAGCCGGTTGACATTATGAACGTTGAAGTCGCCAAGGATGACAACTTCGGAATTGGGATGGTGGGTTTGCCAAAAGTCGACAGTATTAGCAAGAGAGAAGAACAAGTCTCTATAATGGGTATCACTTGGCGGCCGGTAAAGGCAGCAGATGAATTTAGTAATTCTCTGCGTTGATATTTTAAACCACATTACATCAAAGTCGTTAGGCTCGAGTGTCTCCTCCCGTTGACAAGAAATATCACTTCTCACAAAGAGACAAAGGCCAAAATTCCGCCTAAATCGGTGATGAAAGTCGTACCCAGGATATAAATAGCTGACCGTACTAATCGATGATCTGACTTTGGTTTCGGTTAGTGCAAGTACATGAGGTTTGGTAGATTGTAGATGTTGATGGACTGCATTGATGTTCAAGTTCAGTCCTCCTATATTGCAGAAGTCAATTTGGAAGTTGCTAATCTCGGATCTTTTAACAACCCCAGTTTTCACACCATTTCCATTTAGAATATTGTTCGAAGGACCCGCATGGCTACTGGACATGGTGGATGATTGGATAATCTCGCTTGATAAGGCGCCAGGACCCGCCCCCACCCGGAGATCCGATCGGGGGGCGTTTTTAACTCCGGAATATATTGATCTTGGAACCATCATCATAGCATTTTTGTATATTTCCCACCCTGGAAACCGGAGACATCGGCACGGTGACGAAACGTTAGCTCAAAGAGCAACTTCACGCCACCTAAGCCGATGCGATGGTATTTCACCGGGCGATGTCGGGTGAGCCATCATCTACCATCTGCCCACATAGCACAAACATTTTCTACGAATTTTACCAGATTATCCAAAAAAAAATATTCGATTAATCCTGATTAATCATACAATATCTAATCTTCTATTGGGAATATTCCTAGAAATCCGATATGTGAGAAAATGAGCACATTTCAGGAATATTCGAAGAGAATATTCTGAGCCAATGAAAAATAGATTATACGAATATTAAATATTCAAAGAGAATATTCTGAGCCGATGAAAAATAGTTTATAAGAATATTAAATATTCGAAGAGAATATTCTGAGAAGATGAAAAATAGATTATAAGAATATTAAATATTCGAGGAGAATATTCTGAGCCGATGAAAAAAGATTATAAGAATATTAAAGGAATAGCTATTAAAAATCCCCAGAATATTCTAGCATAATGATAAGGTGAGAATTTTCAAATTAAAGACAGTCAGTTGTTCAATACTTACTTTACTTTAATAAAGTACTAAGGACAAGTACAGTGTGATCCACTTATCGTGTCCATATTTTGATTTAATATTATATAACGTTGCTTAAGAGTTAAAGAAAAAAGTTAAATAGATAAATTTCTTGCATTGGCATAAAATGATTATCTGTTTATTTTTTATAGATACAGAGAGTTTCATTTTCCCAGTCCAGGCACCAACTTTCTTATTTTAAACGAAACACCCTGAATATTGATAGGTATTTAGATTCCTTTTAACATTTTATAGGTATAGGTATCCTTTAATATGCCTATTTGTTATCGTTTAGCCAATATTTAATTTTTTTAGGTAAATTTTAATCCTAAAAAACTTATAAAATAGCATTTGAGATGAATGTTCATTTACCAAAAAAAAAATATATTGGCTAAACGATAACAAATAGGCATATTAAAGGTTATTTAAAATTCATATAAAATTTTAAAGGAAATCTAAATACTTCCCAATATATATACGGTGTATCATTTCAAATAAGAAAGTTGATCCCTGGACTGGGAAAATAAAACACCCTGTACATATATATAAAAAATAAATACATAAAAATTTTACGTCAATGTAAGAAATGTATCTATTTAACTTTTTTCCTAGACTCTTAAAGCAACGTTATGATATCAAATTAAAATGTGGACAAGATAAGTGGATCATATATATACTGTACAAGAGTCAAGAACTATACTAAAAATGCCAACTTCATTATTCACTACTTCTGCTATTTTTTTCAGTCTTTCGATGGATTTTGAAAAATAGATACTAGTTTTTGATTCAATTTCTTTGAGGGTTGGAGGATTGGCACCCACTTGTAGAGTTTCTAGGAAAAAACAAACATTACATTACCATTTACAACATATGAACTGTAAAAATTGAAATAAATAATAAATACCGGCTGTTTATAATTTTTTATTAGTTAAACATATTTAAATAAAACCACAAACCAAGTAGGCATTGATATTTTTAGTTAACTGACAGGAATACTGAGGTTTTGGCACAACTTTTAGTTAACTAACATATGTGATTTTGTTATACCATGCAATGAAAAATTAATTCGGGCAGTTTAAAAAAATAGTTAAAAGCGCCTTATTAGTTGCAAAAATATTTTTAATAATTTATTTAATGGTATTCAATAAAAAATTTAGGTAAAGAAAACAAGGTCTGTCTATACCACCAAACTAAATTTTTTTTTTTTTTTTTTTGTTTTTTTGTTTTGGTGGTATAGACAGACCTTGTTTTCTTTAATAATCTCGCCACAGAAAATGGACTACTTCTTGAATCTTAAAAATTTAGGTCTTGTCCTTAAGGTATTCACTGTCTATAAGGGCATTAAGATATTTATAATTTACCTGCTAAAGCTTCAAACAGTTTTGTTGTCTGGAATGCTTTGTAGTTCTTCATAACGTTATCATCTAACATTTTTCTTAAGATTCTGTTGATCGAATATGTTAAGTTCTTCCCACCAATTTTTCTTAAATTTTGAATCTTAAATATATTAACATAAATTATAGTTAGAACATTTGCAAATGTTGGTGGAATTAAACCTAAACAACATAAAAATATTGCTAATTAAACCTAAACAACATAAAAATATTGCTCATTAAGCATTTCCAACTGATTAAATAATTATGAAACACTAATACTTACAAATAACTTATATACTTCTTCATTTTCTAAATGGTTTTCGGATTCATTCCATACACAAGAAACGATCAACTCACAAATTAACAAATTTATTTAGGTTAGATTTCAGTTCGTCTAGTGATCGGTGATGACTAGGATCAAGTGTCAAATTTGTCAATTGTCAAAATCAGATTTTGGTAAATACGAAAATGACCTTTATGTCATAGTACCTTAAGGTCGATATACGATAACTATTAAATTTTATTTTTTAAAGGTGTTTGATAAAACCAAGTTTGTTTTTTTTGCCATCCATTTTTGAATCGTACGGAATCATCTCAGAATTTTCGGATTGTTAATAGAATATTATAACTGGAATAATAATACAGTATCGTAAAGAATTGTTCCTGGAATAATAATTTTTGAATAATCTTATCAAAGAATATCTAGGAATAATCCCAGAAAATGACGAATATTCATAGGCTTTTCGGAAGCTGTGTAGAATATTCGCAGAATATATTGTGCTATGTGGGTGTATTGTATGTATCTACCATTTTAGAGTGAGACACTTACCTAAATAAAAATCCAAAAATTTCATTGCCAAGTAACTTTATTTGTGAAAAAAATTAGATTGATCACACGTCACTATTTTCAGTACCTTGTATTGCCACCCATACTTTGTGGCAAGGCATAAACACGTCTGTGCATGCCTCGTATGAGGTTATTTAGGTATTCTTTAGGAATGTTATTGCACTCCTCAGAAGCGGCTACAATGAGCTCCTGAGCGTTCATAGGTGGGTTCAAACGATGACGAATCGATCTAGACATTCCCAGACATGCTCGATGGGATTCATGTCTGGAGAAAGAGGTGGCCACTCCAATCTGTCAATTTCACCCTCCCGAAAAAACTCTTGAACGGCTCGGCTTCGATGTGGACGAGCGTTAACGTCCATAAAGGTGAAATTGGGACCTGTTTCGTCTCGAATTGGTTGCACAATAGGCCGAAAGATGAGATCCATATAAATTAGGCCGGTCATAGTGCCAGGAACATGAACCAAAGAGGTTCTTCTTCCATACATGATTCCACCTCAAAACATTACACTCCCGCATTCAAATGATACCACTTCTCTGGCAAAAGCAAGTCGGTGTTGTGCTCCCCGTTCTCTCAGACTCGACATCGACGATCGTCACTAACCAATTCATTCCTTGTCTCATCTGAGAACATAACATTTAACCATTAAGGCAAAAGCCAGTTTTGCTGACAACGAGCCCATTCTAACCGCGACCGTCTATGTCTAGGTAACAACCTTGGAACTCGTATATAGAGGTCTTCTAGACAGCAAACCCGAGGCAATAACTTCTGATGGTGGCATTAGAAACGGCTTGGTAGTATGTAGTAGTATATGTATGTAGGTCTCAATGCGCCTTTGAATGGTCCGAGTAACCGTATTGTGGTTACAGCCTAATCTATCAGTTGTTTGTCGATGTGATAGGCCGTCTTTATGAAGGAAGATTATTCGCAAACGAATTTTAAGCGGATTTCTAGGCATCATTAAGTCGATTCCTCAACACTGTTTATCTTAAACGACACGTACAAAACTGCATGTTTTGCTTTACGATTGTGATAAGGATTAATGTGCTCCTTTTTTGGAATGTTTTTTAAGTTTTCGTAACATAAACATTACCAAGTAAATATCTACACTGCTAAAATTCAATACAAATAAATATTTTTTGTTTTACAAGGTGGTGCACGACTTTTAAAAGTGAGTGTAGAATAAATGGCGAGACCCACTTTTATGATGCTGTGGTCGAAACGACCTTATTAAAGCTATACTAAAAAGGAAAACTAGGCCGCTAAGTTTTTTATTGAATTACCCATTGCTGTACGGGCCCTCTATAACTAAATCAATTCAAAGAAGTAGAGGAAGTTTTTGATAAGAAACCTGTTTCATACTACACTAAACCACAAATTTCCCTAAATTTTGCGACGTTGCCCCGAGAAAAACAAACAACGAGAAGCGACAAAATCCGAGTTTAGCATTGATATAATGGGCACCAAATCCGAGAAGAGCCAACAAAGAGAAGCGACAAAATCCCGAGTTTAGCATTGATTAAATGGGGACCAAGTTATATGACCTTCACCTTAAAATTTTGACAGTTGTCCGGGTTATTACACTAAAAGAAGCACTAAAACGACGAAGAAAATGCTTTACACTGAAATAAAAATGTGGGTACTTAGTAAGAAGTAATTTTTTTCATGTAATTGACTTTCCAGCAAATTTCGTAAAATCAAAAAAAAATTAAATAAAATAAAAATATTTTTGAAATGTTTTATTGATTGAGCGTTACTTACTGATAGTACATTTCAGAAAGGAAATGAAATAATGTATAATATGACATAATATGTATGTTTAACATTTTTGTAAAAATCTTAAATTACTATGGGATCCTTAATTAACAAACACTTAAACAATATACTTCTCTAAACGAAAACGATAACTAACTCAATAACTCATTGACACCCGGACTAACGGCTGAAACACGGCCCGAAAAAGCAAACTTGTTTGCTTTTCTAGGACACGGCCGGCTTAAACTCATGACAGTTGGCCGGGTTACCTCCCACTTCAATGATTTCGCCAAATGTCATATTGTCGCTTCTTGTTGTTTGCTTTTCTCAGACGTTGTCATGATAAAATTATATTAACCACGGATTAGCAGGTACCTAGCGCGGTATACTGAAATTAGAATTAATCACGAGTTAAGTTTAACTCTTGGGTTATATATTACTAGAGTTAAAGCAAGTGTCGGTGGACTTGGGTATAAAAAGAGAACGGGACAGTGGCGCAACCAAAGTGGTGGAGCAGCCGAGGTGCAGCTCGGCCCCCCCCCCCCCCGTGAGCGTAGCTTGGGTCGTCTAACCATCTGTTTACAAGAAATGTTAACTTATCACTACCTAAGATACTACGCTATTTTTTTTCCGCCCCCCTTCGAATTTATTTACTGGTTGCGGAACGAGATCATCAGGGATGTGCCTGTAGACAATACGGAAGTAGAGAATTCATTGTCTACATGTAGACAATCTTTTTGTCTACATCAGTTTTGTTGAAACGAAGTAGACAAATATGTAGACAATTCAGAAAAAAAGAAACAATAGGGAAATAAATAGAATAACATATTAAAAAATAAATTATTCAGTTCACCAAATGATTAGACCAAGTCTCTCAGATCATATCGTAAGAAGTGCGTTGACAAGTATCCGTGTTTAGATAAGATGTGAATAGGCAGTTCTCCCGAGAGAGCATCCACTTCTCTTAAGTTGGAGAATAGACGTCCAGGTCGCATTTTATCGTATCGGTATAATGAATAAACCCAAAGCAAAGGAAGAATACAATATTAATAACATAACCTCAGTTTCTGCTGCGTCTATTTCCTCGCTTTTCCTAATTCCTATCCTTTCTTCTTCTTTGTGATTTGCGATCCTTTGGTTTTTTTTCAGGTTTTTTTAATGTAACTTATTTGCTGTTTTGTTTATGTGATTCTAAAGTTGATACCATGCTTCCTGTACATGTGGTTATATGCACGAAACAAAAGGGTATGTATGAATTTGGTAGGTAGTAAAGAAAGCTTTTTTTGTTTTTGATGCACAGAAATTACCTTTCAACCTATTTATTGATGTTTTTTTAACAATCCTTTATTTAGACAATATGACAACATTTTGTTAACATAGTTCTATTAATAGTAATAACAACATCCAAATTAAGGTTACCCTCAAAACAATGCAAGATGCATTGGTACCGAAGGTACTGCTTTGTTAATCTTACAGTTAGCAACTACCACCTTTTATATATACAATCATGTATATTCAAATGTCAAAAAAAAAAGAAATAACTTATGCACCAAATATATATCTTTGTAGTTTGTTTACAAATGCACCCTGCCGCCTTTCATTTTTTAATTCTGTAGGTAAACCATTATACACATTGGAGGCCGCGCTTATCGGGCTGTGAAGTGCTTTATTTGTCCTTGCACTAGCCAAACGAATATCATCACTGTTTCTTAGATTATGCTCGTGAATTTGATTTACATACTGAATCCGACTATTGCATTTGGATTTGTTATTTAAGATTTTAAACATTAATTTTGATTGTTCAAGCACTAGAATTCGGTGTGCAGGCTGAAGTTTAAGCATCTGGTATACAGTTTCGGTATGAGTGTAATAGTTTAAATTAAATAAAATTTTTAAAACTTTATTTTGTAGGACTTGAATTTTATTAAAATTGGTTTGATTACAGGTTCCCCAAACTGGTATCAGGTATCTTATAATTGATAAAAAGTATGCATTATATATTTTATATTTGGAATTTATGGTTAAAAAATATCTGCATCTATAGAGTGCTCCTATTAAGGGAATTATCTTTTCTTTCATGTGGTCAATATGTGCACCCCAGCTCAGCTGTTCGTCGATTACCAATCCCAAATATTTTATTTAATTAGTTTTTTCAACAGTGATATTATTTATTTGTATGTGAATATTGTGAAATACTTTATTTTTTTGCTTAAATATCATACACCTTGTTTTCTCTATATTTATTTTAAATTTATTTTGTAAAAGCCAAATGTAGTACTGCTTTAAATCATTATTAACTTCATTTTCAATATCTGCAGAACTTTTAGATTTATAAATAAGAACCGTGTCATCAGCAAAAGTATAATATTCTGCTTGCAATCCCGATAAGCGCAAACTCAAAACAAAAAAAGTGTACAATAGAGGTCCCAGTACAGAACCCTGAGGCACTCCACAATTAGTTGTTCTTGTTACACTATTACAATCACCCAAGGTTATATACTGTTTCCGGTTATTTAAGTACGATTCAATTAGATTAAATGCTACACCCCTAAATCCCATATTTTTAAGTTTACTCAAAAGTAGTGGATGATCAACAACATCGAAGGCTTTTCTCAAGTCAATAAAGACTGCCCAGGCAATATTACCCTTGTCCAGGTCACTTGATATTGAACTAATTAAATCTGTTGTGGCACCTAGTGTACTACTATTATTTGTAAATCCATATTGAAAAGGGTCTGGTGTGATATATTTATTCATAAAAGACATAAACCTTCTTTTAATAACAATTTCGATAATCTTGGAAAAAACACTAATAAGAGATATTGGTCTATAATTATTTTTCGACGTTCTTAATCCGGACTTAAATATTGGGCAAATCTTTACAATTTTTAATTCCTCGGGGAATATACCTGTAGTAAGTGTACCATTTATTAATACTGTTAATATTGTTACAATATTGTCTTTAAGATTAATTAGATTTTGAACCGTTACACCATCTCTACCAGGAGCAGCTCCACGCTTAAGATTCATTATAATATCGCCTATTTCTAATTCATTAGTTGGATCTAAGTAAATACTATTATCACATGTAATCCCATTTAATATCACATCAGAAACAATACTATTTTTTTCAGTTTCAATTTCCTTAACTATTTCTAAGCCTATCTGTGAAAAATGTGTATTCAACGTATCCGCAATTATCTGTACATCTGTAACTATTGTACCATCAAGCTCCAATTCATTTACACTGTCTTTACAGGGACTACTTTTGATAAATGAATTAATAATATTCCACTGTTTTTTTTTTTATTTTCACCAGCTTGTTGCCATTTATTTTGAAAAAACTCATTTTTTAATACTTTTATCTCGTTGTTCACACTGTTTTTTAATAATCTAAAGTTTGACTTTAATTGGATATTAGTAGGATTCTTTTTATGACATTTATATGCATTATCTCTAAATTTTATTAATTTAATTAGATCAGGGGTAACCCAATCATTATTGACATGATATTTAATGTGTTTAGTTGTTTGTGAAACTTGCTTAGCTTTATTGATTACTTCTGTTAATTCCTGAAATGTTTTTATTTCTAAATTATTAGCTTTTTGTGCAAAATTCTGTTTGAAATTTTCAGAATTAAGATATTTCTTTTGAATACACACCTTCTGTTTAGAGAATACTAGTTTTTCTTTTACCTTTAATATTACCTTTTTATTGCCAGAAAGAGGATTATCCTCAACCTTTACCTTACACCTAGACTTCATTGACCCATTACACAAAACATGATCAATTAATGAGGATGTAGAGTCCGTTACTCTAGTAGCATCAGTTTCATCTAAATTATTTACAATCATAAATCTATTTATTGATATTAACTCTGTGTACTCTTTGGTTAATAAGGAACTTTCATTTAGTAAGTTAATATTCATATAACCAAGAATTATATGATTTGTTTTATACTTATTTAATATTGCCTCTAAATCATTTAAAAATAAATTACCATTATATGATGGGGTCTATAAATAACGCTGAGTTTTAAATTATTTTTTCCAAAGAAGACACATAACCAGTTAAATAACTTGTCGGAGTCACTGCAGTCCAACTTGCTGTACTTAATACAGTTTTTTATGTAGATCGCAGCTCCTCCACCTCTTGTATCTCTACAAGAATGAACCGCAGAATATCCTTCAATGTTATAAAATGGAGTCTCAGACTCGTATAACCATGTTTCCACAAGTACCAATATGTCACTTCTAAAACCACATTGAATTTCATCTATTTTACTATGCACACTTTGTATATTTAAGTATTCAATAGTAACATAATTATCTTCCTTACTCAGTTTTTTAGATCTTCACTGCTTTGTATTAGAGTTGTCTTGCTAACATCTGTTTTACGTAATAAAATTTTGCCATTGCTCACCCATAAATATTTAAAGTTGTTTTCCTTTTTGAATTGCTTGGCCTCTTTAAAAAGTTGAAAGTTTTGTTTTGTTAAGTCATGATTAATATATATTGGTTCTGGTGTACCGACTTGCCCCATTATTTTCGTTGAAAGATCAAAATTCTTCTTAGCCATTATCCATTTTTTTTTGTCTTCCTGATGTTCAAATGTTATCTTTATTGCTGGACAGGCCTTATTAGTTTTCGTACCTCCCATTCTGTAGGCTAGTTGTACTTTGCTAGTCACCTTTAGAGTTTTTGCAATCTTTTCCACTATTCCCTGGATATTTTCATTTTCCTTGGCTGGGATACCTTGTATTATTATATTATTATTTAATGCTTTTTGCTCCTTATCATTTAATACCTGCTTTATTTCCTGCAGCTCTTTTTTCAGCTCATTATTAATGCCTACTTGCTCTTCATACTTTTGAAAGAGCTTATTGTAGTTGTTTTCCATCTCTAGAAGTTTTGTCATAACATCTCCAATGGTATAACTTTTATCTTTCTTCATATCTATTTTGTTGCTATTAGGGACATTTTGGGTCATGTAAAATAACATCAAAAATATCGTTTTCTGTGGGGAGTTTTGGAACGCATTTAAAGGAATGGTAATTTTTAACCTTATTTTCTGACATTAACATTTTAACAGCAGCATTAACCCTACCTTTTCATGTGTTTTTGTTTGTGTAAATAAAAAGAGCTTGATAACTTTGGTATCTTCCACTAAAGTTTTCAAATTGTTCTTAGAAAATTTGTAATGGAAGACAATTTGCAGCTAGTTCTTGGGCGGAATGACCCGGACCGAGTTAATTATGATTTAATTAGAGGTTTGGTTTTAAGAGACATATTTGGTTTCCCAGAAAATGAACCAAATATGCGGGTTGAATACCGGTATAACTTAGACGACTTGGAACCTGAAAAATATAAAATAAACTTTAGGTTTTCGCAAGAAGATTTGGTTCGTTTAGTTCAAAGTTTTCGTATCCCGAATGAAATTATAACACAATCATTACATGTAGCAACAGGTAAGTAATTGAGAATTGACTATTGTTTGGCCTCTCCAACGTGCCCCCAGTCTCCCCTATTATACTCGGTTATTTTTTATAGGTATGGAAGCTATGTGTATTTTTTTAAAAAGATTGGCTTATCCAAATCGTTTGGCAGACTTAAGCAATTATTTTGGCAGATCAACTTCAGCATTGTCTGAAATAGCCAGCTTTGTCAACTCACACATTTATGAGAATTTTGGACATTTATTGGAAGACCTAAATAATTTGCCTTGGTTAAATCAAAATCGCATGGAGCAATATGCAAATGTAAGTTAAATTGAGTAGCCATCCAGTCAGTATCATTCTTAGAATTGTACACATGCCATGGTATGTGTAATTCCAAAAATGATGTTGTTTTTTTTATGCAGGGTATTAAAATTACATTTTGTAGAAGTTAAATTCTCAGTATGCCAAATAACACAATTACCAGTTAATTATTGGTTTCTAGACCATTCATAACAAAGGAGCGGCATTACGAAACTGCTGGGCATTTATTGATGGGACTGCACGTGCAATATGTAGACCCTCAAGAAACCAAGAAGAATATTATTCAGGGCACAAACGCTTTCACTGTCTGAAATATCAATCTGTGGTTACACCAGATGGCTTAACTGTAAGCTGCATGGGAGCATTTCAAGGTAGGAGACATGATGCAGGTATATTCCGAGAAAGCGGTCTATATGAACAGTTAGAGCAAAAAGCCAGATTTGAGAACGGACGTAGCTTTGTTCTGTTTGGAGATCAAGCTTATGGTATTCGAGAGCTATTGATCTGTCCTTTTCCAGGACAAGGTGTGAATGAAGAGCAGAGACACTTTAATGCTTCCATGACACCAGTTCGAGAGGCAGTTGAATGGAGTTTCTCAAAAGTAGTGGCATAGTTTGCATTTGTTGATTTAAAAAAAAATCAAAAACTTCTTCTTCAAGATGTAGAAGCAATGTACAAAACTGCCACTATTTTAACAAATTGCCATTCCTGTTTGTATAGCAACCAAACAGCCCAATATTTTAATATAGAACCTATTGCACTGGAGGAGTATTTAAATATTTAATATTTTACTCAACATAGTTATGTTTATTTTTTATTGAAATACTATAGCTTTACGAAAAATAGGTTAAGTAGTTTTATTTAAATCAACCAAATATTTACAGAATATTATTATTCTACAAAAACATAAAAGCAGTAGATATTTAAAAAAGATTTAACAAATTTTGAAGGTACATTTGTTTGCCCTATAAAATGTGGGTAACTTAATTTTAATAAATTCAGTTACTTTTATTGATTAGTAAGTTAATCAACTTTTCCTGATTACTGATAATTTGTGTTAATTCTTTGAATCTTTCCTCTTGCATCTGAAATTTTTTTTTTGTCTCATATTCTTGAAGAGAAAATTTTCTATCTTCTATCTCCAATCGTTTCTTTTCAAGTTTTAATTTTTCCTCCTCAATTTGCAATTTTCTCTCCTCAAGCTCTTGATCTTTTTTTTTAATATCATTAGTCATTTTATCGTATTGCTCCAAGTAAGCCAGACCCTGTCTTTGTACTCCTGTTCTTCTGATTCGGGCCTTATTTCTTCCTAAAATAAGTAGTTACTGTTGAATTTTATTATAGGGAAATATATTTTCTTAACAGAAGTTGTTGCAAAATTATAATATAAAACATTGCTGATTTTGAGGGAAATTTAAATTATTTATCAACCTAAAATGTTGTATTTACTGCCACCCTGATGGCTTTTAGGAGTTTCTTTAATTACATTTCCGGCTTTCTCTTGGTTTCTTTCCCCTTGTAGTGACACACTACTGGCATGCTCCTGGTTTCCTTCAAAGTGCATTGGAACATCTAAAAAATAAAGGTTAGTGGTATTATAGTATAGACATAGGTACTAGAGCAGTATATGGAAAACTTTAGTTGTGATGTTGATACTGTAAAAAAATGCACTTCAAAAGGTTTTAACAACTTCTGTTGTTTTCTATTCGATATTAAAAAATTTAGTGAGTGTCCATACATTGCCAGAGCATCTTTAAAACTTATGAAAATTCATATTTTATTATAGTTCTATGTAAACCCTTTTAAAACAGTGGGATTAAAACGGTAACTCTAAGAAAATTTTGTAGAATCAAGATTATTATCATTAAGTGGCTATCTAATTCACACAGTAGGCAAAGAAACCTATATACTGCTTTGAAAATTTAATATAAACTATATGTATGTTTTTTTAATGTTGGTCCCTTACCTAAATCTTTATCTGTCATCCCAACAACAATTTCTGCTAAAAATAAAACAAAATTAAAAGCTGGGACCTTAAGAAAGTTCTGATAAACATTTAGCAATATCGTACTCACTGGAATAGTCATGGTCACAGTTATATAAATCCCAAGGCTCTCTATTTTCAAAAACACTGTTTTCCACTGCAGACTTAACCGAAACAGCTGTCTTTTCTGTCATGTGTTCTTTGGCCGAATAATCTCTAGTTATTTTTCCTAAACTCTTTTCTTTTTTTTGCCTTTTTGGTAGACAATTTTTTTTTGCATTTTCAGCCATTAATTCATGGATATTAGTGCATAACTGATCCTTTTCAGAGAATGATTCTTCAATGCCTGATCTAAAAAATGCTTCTGATTATTTGAAAATCGGTTTATGCTTCTGCTTAAAAGTTATACAATAAGATCACATTACTTTGTTATCGTGTTTTAACTGTGGCAAGTAAAAAAAAAAAGAGAGAAACTGCAAAAATGAAATTTTAATACTTAGGTACTTAAGTTTTTTCTTTATTACAAATTTGTACTAAGGGGTCTTTAATTATCATAAATATTCAGAAAACAATATCACACTCTTAAATTTCTAGTAAAAATGTACAAAAAAGGCAAACTATAGGAAAAATTGCTAAAAACTGAGATATGTGGTCACTTGCAGGTATCCTGGGTTCAAACAGCAAAATAACCAACTATAAAAATAAAATCTATATATTTGCCATATTATGACGTTCATACAGCGAAATAACAACATAAAAATAAGAGATAAATGCCTACTTACTTATCTTTTAAAATTTTTGTTTTTTGTAGCCACAACTTTATTAACAATAAAACATGATCCCTAAGGGTTTTCACAGAAAATGTTTTTCCTGTTATAAGTAAAACGTGTTCCTGAACAACATCCCACAAACTTGGATTTTCAAAAGGATTTAAGCCAATTACCTCTCGAAGTAGGGCCAGGTCATCCTCGTCCCGAAACCTCAACCTTCTTTTTGTTGCAAGTGGGATATTTTTCTCCATTTCTACAACAAAATAATAAATCGATTTCCATCTTTCCTGTGCAAACTGCATGTTTGCTTTCTTATTACTCAATAATAACATTTGAATATAATTACATTTACCTGTTTCCATTTTTATAAAAAATAATCACAGCAATGTCAGCACCAAAGAGGGTAGGACAAGTCAGCCACAAACCACTGATCACATCCAGTTAACTATTATTAAATAAACAAATTAAAACACCTCCAAGCGGCAGAAACAAACATTGAGGTTATATTCGGAAAAAAGAAGAAGAATTCTTGACGTCAACGGATAAAATAACCACAGCAACATAGCTGGCTGATTGTCGCTAAGACAGGTGGCCATTGCAACTAAGACTAAGACTATAACCACAGCAAACGTAATTTAATTCGTCGTAAATAAAGTTTGCCGTTATCGTTATTTGGTTTGCATCACATCGTTTGTCTTATTGCGCAAACGCAGAAATAACGATAACCACAGATAATGTTATTTTACGTGACCCAAAATGTCCCTATTATCAGCGTTCTTCTTGCATAAATCACAATTCCATGGGTCTTTTGATCTTTCCAACTTCTTGTATTCTGTCTTGCTAATATCCTGACATGCTCTGTGAATCCATTTTTCACATTTGTCGCAGCAAAGTGCCTCATCGTCGTCTCGTACTATTTTACGACAGATACCGCAGTACTCGTTAGGCATTTCTTCTAGGAAAATATTGCACACAATCTGACAACGTCGGCCAGCTGAGCCCACTAATCAACACAACAAACACCTATTTTATTTCGTGTTATTAAGCAGAGAACTGGATGAACCTATTCCCAGATGAACGAAAGGGACTATTGATTGATTTAACAATACTTTCCACAATTATTTCAAATTAATTTTCGAAAATTAAGCAAAAATACACCACCGATTGTAAACAAACGTGCTACAGCGTTGCCAACTTGTGTGTGAGATTATTATTATTATTATTAAAATGGGTTGTGTACGAGTACGATATTATGTATTTCTCCATACAGAACCTTTCATATCGCTTCCACATTTCCTCTGTTGAATTTTTGGTAAAGAAATGCATTTTTTACTAATTTCTTATGACAGTCACAAATTTGGAGTTTTTTTTTGACAGTGCCTAATAGTTTTTGAGAATAGCAATAATAAAATTTTAGCACCTTTTCTCTGGAGTAAGATATAAGTAGTCCATAAATATTTGTTAGTTTTTATAACCTAATTAAAACGTTATATAGTGATGTGTCTATACAGGGTGTTACTTAATTACTAAGTTTACACGAGAGCTTTAATACACATTAACGGAATTTACGGAATGCGAATTTTATTAAAACCGAGATTAAAACGCAATGGAAAAGAAAAAAAGAATCAATTGGACTGAGTTGGAAACTCACTTTATGTTAACCGTCATGCGGGACAAAAACATTCTAAATATGTTGGATGGCAAAAGATACAGGAATGCCGATATTTTTATAATAGTCGAGGAGGAACTTAAAAAAAGAAGCTTCTTTAAATCGGCTCTTCAGATTCGAACTAGGTGGAAGTCACTCAAACTTCAATACTACAAAGCGAGAAGAAACAATAACATTAGCGGAAGTAATAAAATACAATGTCCCTTTTGGGAGGAGCTGGATGAACTCTTGGGATATAGACCTGCTTGCAATGTGGAAGGAGTGGATACATCAACGGTAAATCTCTTAGATACTGAAAATTGTAAGTACTTAGGTGTATTAAATTTAACTTTTCATTCAAATACCTAAGTGTCCTGTGGAGTATCAATACATTTTTCTAAATCATCATGTGGTCTGGGATTTGCGCTGTAGTGTATTGTGCGTTTTCTTGCAAAAATATACTAAATTATTCAAGGGGGGATATCATAGGTAATAGGTACACTAAGTTGTATTTCACAAAAAAAAATTATTTAATCTAGGTACTGTCCTACTTGTTGCAAAAGATGCATAAATAAAACCGGATATACCTAGCACAAGTTTGAAATCAAATAAAACTTGAGTTTCAAATTTTAATGCAACAAACATTTTAATTGACAAAAGATGGAATAAAAAGTTTTATGTTAAAAATTAAATTTTAATCTCGATATGGGTACTTACCTCTACATGGTGAAATTCTATATTTAAACTGTATTACGTTCTGAGAATATAAGTTCATGTACATCCATACATTTTAGTTGAGGTTGAGACAATGGAATCAGAAGTCTTCACAGTTGAAGAGTATACATCAGACCAAGATTTAGTGTCAGAAAATGAAACAGCTAATTTATTTATTTATTTATTTGTTCAATGTATCAACAACTTTTTATAAAGCCAATCATAGATACAGTTATAACTTAGTCTAAATCCTATAAATATATATACATCAATATACTGAGTACACAGTTTAAATCCTACTAATCAATTACTGTAATTGTCTATGACTCTATGCAGTTCACTTTTTATCTGCCTTTTTAACTGCCGACCAGTTACATTTAAAAAATCAATAGCACCACCATAATTATTAAAATGCGCACAGAGCCTTACAAGTGGAGAGTTAGCTACCGAAGAGAGGGCAAGTACTTCAAGAACAAGTATTGCTGTGCCTTCAACTAATAATAAGTCAAAAGGCAGGTACCTATAATGATATATTAGATAACCAGTGTTGAAAGTAGCACCTACTTTTCAAATGAGAAGGTATTTAGCAGTATCAAAGACATTAGAACTATTAGACCAAATTGTTTACATTTTGATGTGGCAAATCATCATTCCCTCTTTATTATTCATCTCTGTCGCTCAAAATTTGACCTTAGCCGGCTTTATCTGTCTGTTAGAAATATCAGGGAAAAACTGTTTTTAAAAGATTGAGTTAGTAATTGCAGTAACGTCCAGAACCTAACATACAAAAAAGTTAAGGTGTGCGTATAAAATTATGCATTCATGCTTGCAATGTTATGCGAATATTTTATCGAAAACTGTTAAAAACCTTAAAAGTATTGAAATTATTATTATATATATCAGGCACTACGGCAACATTGTACTACGATTTTACAACCGGAGAGATTCTTTGAATTAGAGGTGGGAAGTTCGATTCTTTTTGGTGACTCAATTCATTTGATTCATTCAGTTAAAAAGATTCGTTCAGTAAGATTCGTTCTTAAATGATTCACTTACCTACTTTTAAATAATTTTACGTTTTAAACGCGAAAATGCTAAATCGATGTTTGTTTAAATAACAGTCAGTCGTTTGTTATGAAGATTGTTACCATAAGTGGTAACAAAATACCCAAATGTAGAGCCCAATGTTTACGTTCTTGAAATGTCTTCAATGAATAATAAATAGATTCCTATCCAAAAATAATATTCTTCTCTTGTTTTCTTGTTTATTAAAATTTGTTCAACCATTTGTACAGTTCCACTATAAAAAAATAATTAAATAAATACCAAACAAATCAAATATTTCATCCCATACATTTATCTCTTTTCCTTCTACTGTACTTTGCGTATCTAATTAAACTGCTGTCTTTCTCTACATCATGAAAATGGAAGACGGCATGCCGCATCGCCGAGCGACGGCCATCAGGCCCACTCTCGAGCTCGATCGTTCGAACTGCGGACTTGCGAACGAGTGAATTACTGAACTGGTGACTCGCTTTTTCGAGTTTCGGGTAAAGTGAACGAAATGCGACTTTGATTCATCAATTCTTTAAATTATTCCTGACTTGGTGAATCAAAAAAGAATCGAATCTTTTAGGAACGATGAATTAATTCTTTCGAGTCAGTGAAGTGATTCGTTCGTTTTGAACGAATCGTTCGTGAACGACACACCTCTACTTTGAATGACTGTAGCGATTGCGATGTTGCCAGTGAGTCACAGCAGCTAGCTTGTGTTTTTGTGCCTTTGTTGCAGTTTATTTTTGATTTCCTTGTGTATTTGCCTAAACATTAGTGTAGAAATAAACAATCATGGTTCGTGCCTCTGTAGTGTGTGAAAAATGGATCATTTTAATCCAAATTTATCATTTCATCGGTAAGTATGGTTAGGTTATTGTTTTATAGAAAGCATTGGTGTAGCGTATGGGTTTGTTTACTAATGCTGTGGTAGCACCATTGTTGTTAAAACTTTTATGCACAATGAAAAAGTTTTGTTATACTTAGAAACAATTAAGAGTAGATATTGATAAATAACTCATGATAGCTACTTAATAGTAAACGAGTAAAAAGATATCGACTAGTAAAATACTGTAAAATTGAAATCCTATTCCTAAATTTAATTAGGTACCCGAGGTTGATATTTGTTGACTTCAAGAACTGTAATTTTTCAATGAACAATATCTCAACAACTATATTCAGTTTAGACATATATAGTACCTACATACAATGGTGTTAAGTCGATGAGTACATATTACAAAGTTTAGGACAAACTGTATATTTAAGTATATGCTTGTTGAAGGCAGTTTTTGAAATAAGAAATGTTTGTATTCATTGTTTTTTTTTATATACAGCAGCTAAGTCCAAATAGAATTGGGACACTCGTATAATGTCGTATAGATTTTAATAAGAATAAAATGTAGTCTACCTCGTAATTACAATTTTTACAAAGGTTTTTATAATGTTTTCAATTCTAATAATGAAATAAAGTTTAGCAACTTTTTTGCAATAGTAGCAGTGTTTTATTTTGCATTTACGTACCTACCCATATTTTGTAATAAATTTCCAACTGAAACTAATTCAAAATAGGAATTTTCCAAATAACCTCTTTCTTTCATACTGAGATTCAGAAATTTCGGAATCTTATAAGTATTAAAGGTAAATTTGTGATTATAAAATTCAAGATTCGGAATTAATCCAATATGTTAAAAGGATTTCAGACGAAAAACAATTAAATCAAACAAGCAATGTGATTAATTTTTTTTTTATTGTAGTATATTTCTTGTGACCTATTATTTCCATTCTTAGGAAAAAATTCTGATACAAAAAAATTTATTGTATTATTTTCATACATTGTTGTTAGGTTTTAACCTCTACACCACTTGCGATCAAAACCAAGGGACGGTTTACAATGTTGCCGATCGGGCCAAGGAGATCTGCCTTTCTCTCTCGCACTCGCCAATATTTTAAAACAATAAAGCCGCAAACACACTGAGCTCACGTCACGTCACATTACGTAAGCTCACGTGCTATTACGTTACAGACAAAAAGTGTGAAGCGCTGTTTTACATAGTATGTTAATACATCAGAACCACACTGAAGTCATCTCATGCGTATTACGTTACATCCCCAACGGCACGCGTGCTAGCATGTGCTTATTTTCTGCAAATCCACACTTTTCGTCTCACGTGAGCACTCGTTTAGGCGGTTTTGTAGAGAGCTGGTGTGTTGTTGGTGAATTTTAATTCCTGAACCAAACGATGAAATGCGCCCAATTCTTTTCTTTTCATGTTTATGTCATGAACCCATGGTTTCCTCGTTTTTTTATTTTCCTCCTTGAGAACGATAAAGGCAGCCACAGTTTCTATTTCCTCTTCCCTGTCCGAAGAACTGATTGAGCTGGCGCTTTCCATAATTTACGCAAAATAAACAAACAACACAAACACAGTGAAATCAAAGAAAGACTGCCCGAATTCATATATCAATTTGTATACCACATCATAAAACGTGATGGTAGTGTGTTTCTAGTATGCTCTCACGGTTAAATCATGACAACATGATAGCACGTGACCTCACATGACGTGAGCTCAGTGTGTTTGCGGCTTAATAGTCGATACTTTTATGGGAATTATGAATGAATCGTTTCGTCTAATAGTTCTAATGTCTTTGAGCAGTATGCACTATGCAGTTTATCCACTAACGGTGACTTTGAGTGTGCGGCAGTTCAATGCTTTGTAAACAAAATAAAAATTAACGTTATATCAATTTATAGACCACCATCAGGTAGCAAGGACATATTTTTTAATCAAATGGAATAAATGCTATCAATGATTGATACTGGTAGTACAGTGACATTTATTGTGGGTGATTTAAATTTAGAAAAGTTGGCCGATAATCCAAATAAAAATAGATTATTTTCATTGATGAGCTTTTATAATATAGTGGGAACGGTGTTTCAAAATACCCGGATAACAGTAAATTGTGGTAGTTGCCTTGATAACATTTTTACTAACTTGGATGAATATAAAACTGAAATACTAGAATACCACCTTTCTGACCACACTGCACAATGGTTGTGTTTTGATATTATAAACAGGACAGACAAACAATTTACTTATAAAAAATTTTTTACTGAGAATAATAAAAATGAATTTTTAAAGCTATTAGAATCTCAAGATCGGGAAAATGTTACAATAGTTGAAAAAAATAATGTCAATTTGCAATGGAATAACTTTATTAATACTTATAAGAATATTTTTAATTCCGTGATAATGTCGTATAAAAATAAAAAAGTTAGAACTCCTAATAATGAACAAATTAATGAATGTAAACGCAAGTTAGATATATTACTGGTCTTCTCAAAACATAGTCCCCACTATGAACTTGTTTACAATGATACAAAAAAAGAGTACAACAGATTACTTAAGTCAGAAAAAATAAACACATACGAAAAAAGAGTTCAAAAATCGGACAACAAGATGAATTGCATGTGGAATATTTGTAAAGAATTATGTGGAAAAATAAAATTACCTCAGTGTCACTTCAGCAATAATACACAAGTTTTATCGGATAATTTTAATGATCATTTACTAAGCGCAGTTCCTAAATTGCTAAAGAATCAAATTAATGTGCCCTTTGATTGTAGTATTGTTGAAAACAGCCATTCAATGTATGAATAAAATAACAAAAAACGAATTGTTGGACATATGTTGTAAACTAAAAAATAAATATAGTAGTGGTGAGGATGAAATTCCAACAAGTATTGTCAAATTGTCAATGATTAAAATATTGGATGTTCTAAAATATATTCTGGATAATTCAATAAAGTTCGGAATTTTTCCTGACCAACTCAAAGTTGCCAACATATTACCCCTGTATAAGAACAAAGGAGATTTAGATAATCTGGATAACTATCGGCCAATAAGTCTGCTTCCGAGCTTTTCTAAGGTATTCGAAATGGTTGTGTGTTCTAGGCTAGTAGGATTTATTAATAAGTGTGAACTTTTCTCAAGTAGGCAGCATGGCTATCTGAGGGGTAGGTCAACCACAACAGCAATATTTCAATTCACCACTGCTATTCTACAGCCTTAAGGGAACAAAAATTTAGCCTTGGTATTGTTTTTGGATTTGAGTAAAGCCTACGATTGTATAAATCATGACTTTTTGATTTATAAGATGGAAAAATATGGTATTAGAGGAAATGGGCTTGCTTGGATCAAGTCCTACCTCTCAGATAGACCACAAAGAGTAGTGATTAACGATACGAATACGAAATATAATCTAAGAATAAATAACCTAGGTATAGCACAGGGTAGCATTTTGGGCCCTATTTTGTTTGTAATTTATCTTAATGATTTGTGTTCCATAGAGGATCATTTTTTAATTACAAACTTCGCAGATGATACAAATTTGCTGGTTCCGGGATCTAACATTCAAAGTATTACATTAAATAGTAACGATGCGCTAGAAAAAACCACGAGATGGTTCATGGAAAATAAGTTGGTGGTAAATAAAGACAAAACAAATCTATTCTGTTTAAAACTAAAAATAAACATCTCAAGGAACCAGAACTCTTAAATTTAGCAAACAGTAATCATAAACTGGAAAAAAGAACAAAATTCTTAGGGCTTATAATAGATGAGTTTTTATCCTGGCACCAGCATGTTGATAATTTATGTTTAAAGCTGGGAAAAATTGGTTACGGTATTAGCGTTGTTACTCAATATATAAATACAAATGCGTCAAGAATTCTGTACTTCGCAAATTTTGAAACTGTACTTAGATATGGAATAATTTTTTGGGGTGGTAGCTCAGACATACAAAGGGTTTTCCTAGTGCAAAAAAGGGTGCTACGTAGAATCAAAAAACTAAAACGTAAAATCCCTCAAAAGAATATTAAAACAGGTGCTTATTGAAATGGAACCATACAGTGTAAATGACTTTTTAGAATTTAATTTTTTAGACCATTTTGTTGACGTCATTTCATTTTATGTATTATGAATGTATTATGTAATTTCAAATAAAGCATTATTATTTATATTATTATTTTTATTATTTAGCATGATGAGTCAGCGTGGACGTTCACAATAGTATTTTGTTTATGTGTTGTACAAGAATGATTCTAGTATACATTTCTTAGTTCATATAAATAAGCTATACAAAATTTCATTAAAATATACAGAGTTGTTTAAAAGTTATAATGGAATATGCAAATCAGGCGCATGGTTGTGTGTCGATATCTTTGTTAGGAGGGGCATTAGAAAAACTGATTTTATAAACTACTAGTATTTTGACCTCCCTGTACGCTGGCCAGATATTGCCCTATACTTACCCGACACCCTGCGTATCCTTTATTGATAATATGCTTCTATTAGTTAAGTATATCTTAGTATAAATCAGATTTTCTGAAGTTTTTATCTTCTAGTAGTGGCCTGGCAAATTCTTACGAGTTCTTGGTTGTTGGACTATCATGCAGTCTTTAAAATAGGATCGGAAGACAGTTCCCTTCGATGAGCTGCTGATGCGGATGCATGACTCATCAAATGAGCGGAACAAATTTCTACCACACGTAAATTAGGTGAGTTTTAAAAAATTATTAAGTTTTTATGGTTAATAAGGATTAACACTAGAAGTCTTTACTCGATCCAACATAGATATCTTACTTATTTTCTTATTTAATTCCTTTATTTCATATTATGCTACATAATTTATAGAAAATTATAAGAACAAAATGGAATGACCTCATATAAAAAAGAAAAATCCCAAAAAATTAAATATTTAGAAAATCATGCAAACTATAGGGCTCTAACTTCACTGAATTGTTTTAATTTCTATCTTAAATTGTTTTTTTATTGTTTATTCTTTTTATTTTCTGGGGTAGTTCCTTGTATAGTTCAAGCACATATAATTGGGTGACTTCTCGTCTCGTGTTGATGACTAACTGGGGTTTGAAACCAGTTTTTATTTTTAAAGAAGAACATTAAACACTCATAAATAAATGTACGATGTCAATATTCCCAGTTTTTTAAAAACAGACCGACATGTTACATTGAAATGTAATTTTTCAACTATTCTAACTAATCGCTTTTGAATTACAAATATACCTTGAATTTGGCTATCCCTTCTCCATAATATTATCCCATATTTCAAACAGGATTCGAAAATAGCATAACATACCAGTTTTAAAGTTTTTTCATTCATGTATTTACCAGTAACACGAATACCATAGCAAATACCATTTAGTTTCTGTGAAATACATTTAATATGAAACAACCAATCTAGAAATTCGTTAATTATTGTTAAAAATTAAAAATTTTGTAGACTCTGAAAAAAACAATCTTGTCTTTATCATTATTAAAGTTGATTGGGTTTTCCACCTTTGCCGCTTTTGTTCTAAATATAATTAAATTAGTTTTATTTTTATTTAGGTTAAGTTTATTTTTTGTAAACCACTGTGTGACCCTGTTAAGAAAATTTCTGCACTCAATGACAAGTTGATTAATACTTTTACCTCCCAGAAGTAAATTAGTATTGTCGGCTTAATAGGCTTGTTTCCCATATTTTTGTTCGTAATTTTTTTTATGGTATTCAATAGAATTGAATAATTTAGATAAGCTGTTAAAATTTCAGCTTCCTAAGTATATCCATTCCTTAGATATTCAATGTTAAAGATAGGGGTTCAGTAAAAAGCGCTTCGTCGACTCGTGACGTCATTTTGGATAAACACCAAGGCGCGCGGGTCGTCAAACGCGAGCAAATTTGGGTTTACTTATTGCTACACAGTAGTCAGTAATCCACTATAATCCATCTGAAGGTGTTTGTTTCCAGTGTACATGAATATTATTATTATTTAGATAATTTGTAGTTTAAAAATTTTAAAAGTCCAGCAACCGAAAAATCATGTTTATTAAATTCATAGATTCAGATGGAAATATGAAGGAAAAATGCTTATATCGAATTCAAATGCAAATGGATCTCAGTAAAAGAATGCATGGACTTTTTATCATGTCGCATCCGGATTTTGAAAAATCAGAAAAAATTAAAATCAAATATTGCAATTTTGACGAAAAACTTGTTAAATCTGTAATAAAACAACTACAATGACAAACAATAAATTTTGTGTGAAAGTTTTTTTTTAAATGAACGAATCTTAATTATTATTTTTGTTTATTTCACTACATAATATTCTAAATTAAATACGTCACAAACTATTTGCACTATTATTAAATCTTAATATTTAACCAAA
The DNA here is from genome assembly GCA_963920685.1 of Polydrusus tereticollis. Taxonomy (NCBI): domain Eukaryota; kingdom Metazoa; phylum Arthropoda; class Insecta; order Coleoptera; family Curculionidae; genus Polydrusus; species Polydrusus tereticollis. Next base: position 80,070,989 of record OY987332.1, on the reverse strand, counting down.
CTTCAATGAAACGTAGCATATGGTTGAAGAATAGAATAGAAATTCCTTATTCTAGAAATCCGTTCAACATGTATTCTTAAGCTTGCAATCCTTTTTGATTCCCTAACTTGTTGAATTTTTTTGGCTGTATGAGGCAAATGGTGGTCTAACAAGTTGATTATTATTGATTGCAAGTTGGTCCTCGAGATGCTTGAAGCCTCTGTGGGCAATAACTTGGGCCCTTGGATTTAATTTATTTAAAAATATCGATTCCTCGACTATCATTTTGTCAGTGCTTCTTTATATTCCATGAAAGGAAGGGTACTATCGGTTCACTTGGTTTTTGTATTGAGATTTCAGAACAGGGAATAGGAAATAGGAAGTTTTCTTTGAACCACAGATAATGATTTAAAGTGAAGAAATGGATAAAGGTAACCTGCTAGTAAAACTGCTGTTTTTTGAATAATATTACATATTTTGGCAACTTTTAAACTAAAATCGTCAGCAAATATTTCTGTAGGATAAATTTAGTTTGATCTTTTTTAAGGTTAAAAAAATATCCAATCTATCAAATTTACGTTTTTGGGCTAGCATATTTACAATAAATAATGAATGACTAGGCATACCTGAATAAAGTTTTGGATTTTTTCTATCAAGAAAAATGTTTTCTTTTGTAATTCTTCTGTAATATCTACAGTATGTCTACGGATGGGGTTTACAAGAGGACAAATGGACTAAAAATTGAAAGATACGAAAAAAAGTCACTCTTAATAAACGTTTTTGCTTGTCTAGAAAATACGATTCACCATAAGAAACTTCAATTTTTTTATACAGGGTGGGTAAAAACTGCAAAAATGTTATTTTGCTTAAGAGTAAACATACTTTATTTTAAAATATACCAAAAAAAGTCACTCTTAATAAACGTTTTTGCTTGTCTTAGAAAATACGATTCACCATAAGAAACTTCAATTTTTTTATACAGGGTGGGTAAAAACTGCAAAAATGTTATTTTGCTTAAGAGTAAACATACTTTGTTTTGAAAGATACGAAAAAAATCCACTCTTAATGAATGTGTTTTCTACCCAACAAACCGAAGTAGAACAATTCATTAAAAGGTTTACCTATGTAAAAATTATTTCCCAAAAAGTATTCGCTGGCACACCTCTGACTGGTGAACCTAGTTAAAATGATAATGACACTTAAGGTAATAGGTACTTGTTGTCAATGTCTTTATCACAAATCACCGAAATAAATTTTCGGTGATTTGTGGTCTTTATTTAATAAAGTTATTATTTAAGTAGAAATGCTATCTACTGAACAAAGAGTTTTTATAATACAATGTTATGGGGATGGTCAAGTTTCATACCGTTACGTCATGGAACAATTTACCGAGAAATTTGTAGGAATTGCAATAACTAGGATGACAATCTGCAAGTTAATAAAAAGTTCCAGAGAACTGGTTCGGTTTTGGATCTCAAAAAAAAAAGAAGAAATACGACCATGCTTATGCTGCTACACTCTTAGTTCTTCAATCTGTTGAAGAAAATCCTATGACGTCCCTTAGAAATCGTGTTACTCAGTTGGAAGCTGTGAAAAAAAGTCAAATTCAGAAGATCCTTAAAGCAAATAAATTGTATCCGTATAAACCGCACTTTAATCAAAGATTGGAAGAGGGATATGACGCGAAACGACTTTTTTTGCTTGTGGATAGGAGACAAAATTTTAAGTGGAAATGTTGATTTTTATAAATGTATCATGTTTTCTGATGAAAGTACATTTTCTACCAATGGAACCGTTGCAACCCAGCACGTTAGGTACCGGTCTTTAGAAAATCCCGAATTCAGAATTATGACGAGAAGACAATATTTCACAGAAGTGAACGTGTGGTGCGCGATATCCATCCATGGCATCATAGGGCCATATTTTTTTGATAACACGTGCAATAGATTATCATATTTAGAAATGCTGGATACATTTTTCAATGATGAACTCGAAAATCTACCATTAAATTTTCAACAAAATATGTATTTTCAGCAAGATGGTTGTACAGCCCATTTCGCTCGTGAGGTTAGAGAATGGCTTGACCGCAGATTTGGTCCAAGGTGGATTGGCAGGAATGGCCCAGTATTATGGCCCCCAAGAAGCCCCGACTTAACCTTGGCGGATATGTTTTTATGGGGCCGTTTAAAACAAATTGTTTTTGCTACCGCATTACCAAATAATATTGAAGTGCTGAAGGGCAGAATTATCCAGGCTATCCAATCGATATCTCAGGAAGAAATCAGAAATTCTTTCACTTATTTGAGAAAGCAATTAGAAAAATGTGTCGAGTATGGGGGTGGAGCTTTTGAATTATGAAATCGTTATCGTATTAATTCTTTTCATGTTAATAAAAATGTTCGTATTATTATTATTATTATAATTACTTCATTAAATAAAGACATTGACAACAAGTATCACCTATTCATTATTCAAGTAAAATCGTTTATTAAGAGTGACTTTTTATCGTATCTTTCAAAATAAAGTATGTTTACTCTTAAGCAAAATAACATTTTTGCAGTTTTTACCCACCTTGTATAAGAAAATTGAAGTTTCTTATGATGAATCGTATTTTCTAGACAAGCAAAAACGTTTATTAAGAGTGACTTTTTTTCGTATCTTTCAATTTTTAGTCCATTTGTCCTCTTGTAAACCCCATCCGTGGACATACTGTATATGTTTTCTACTATCGGAAACTGAATCTGATAAGCTTAGTTCTAATAAAATAAATGTGGCTGTAGAGCCGTTACTACTACAAACTGAATCGATACTATTTCCTTCCCACCGCATTTTCTTCGGAAACTTTTCCTTAAAAGGATATTTTCTCTTTTTTCCCATTTTTAACATTGGCAAATCTTCACTTACAACCAAAACAGATCGATTCGATTTTCATCCCATTTTCCTGCTCGACGTCCACATTCTCAATAGAAATTTCTGTTTTAGGAAGTAACAAGTTATTAATCAAGGATTGCTGTTCCTTTTTTTGTAAAAACTGTGACGATGGTTTCGACCTGTGGGTCGTAACTTGATTTTTTTGACAATCAAAAAACCTTAGTACCCCTTTTGCCTTAAGTCTGATATTTTCTTTCTTCATTGTCTTTATGTACTTTATGTATTGTATACGTCTTTTATCAGAAATAGGTTATAAATATCATATATTTTGTATTCTGCTTTCACATTGGCATATACATCCTCACAGCAATTAACGTGGGAGTTGTCAGAAACAAAAACATTCCGACGCATAGCTTTCTACCAAACTTATTCGTTGCAGGATCAAAGGGCACGCTTATAAACAGTTCTTCTGGGGCATTTCTGAAAGTGGTACGGCACTCAGGAACCACACAATATTTATTAGAAGCTTTTTTCTTCCTTCTTTTGAACCAGCAAGAAGATAAACAATATATAATTTTTAACTATCAAACGCCGTTTCCATAGAGAAACACAATAACGCGCGCCACACGCTTAGTAAATCTCGACCGGTTTTTGCACGGTCCAACTTTGGTAATTTATTTAAGGACTTAAATGTCCAAATAAAAATCTAAAAATTTGAAAATTGCCTTAAAAAGTATTCTACTTTCGATTTCTAAAATAAAAAAAAAATGTTGAACGGGCCTATTAACCATATCTGGATTAGCTTGAATTATATTATTTAAATCATTGATGAAAACAATAAATATATTTGCCCCTAATACACTGCCCTGTGTTATACAATAGAAAAATTTATTAAATAATATTCATATAAACATGCAATGTGTCCTAAAAAGTCTTGTTTTCAAGATACAGGGTGTCAAAGTTTTAAACAAAAATATCGTTACTTTATTAGTATCTCAAAGATTGTTTTGCCGATTTTGGTGAAATTCGGCAGTGTTGTTCGTTGTGATTAGATGCTAAGTTAGCACTAACTAGATGATAATTATAAGTTCCAGTGGCGTCCCGGGGGGCAGTCTCACGAATAATACTAACAAAAAAATGTACGTCACTGACTTGTTTAAACGTTTTATATTGTTTTCGGGTTAAGCAGCTAAAAATACAACTTTTTTGTCTCTTGTTATTTTTTCGTATCTTCGTTTTCGAGAAAAGAAAAAACAGACATTGCGTGTCGAAAATGATCATAATTATCATCTAGTTAGTGCTAACTTAGCGTCTTATCACAATGAACAACACTGCCCAATTTCACCAAAATCGGCAAAAGGATCTTTGAGATATCAATAAAAAAACGATTTTTTTTTTTAACTTTGGCACCCTGTATTTTGAAAACCAGACTTTTAGGACACATGCTTATATGAACTTTTCCACTTTAATTTGGTCAAGGAATGCGCCCCTGGAATTACGGTCTATCATTAAGTAACACCCTGTATATCAGTATATTAATTGATTGATAGTTCGAGGTAGTATATTCCCCTGGCATGCTAGGTCCCCAAATTTAACGGGTTTTGACTTTTACCTATGAGGACGACTGAAAGAAATGATTTTTCAAACTAGACCAACAACCAGTGGCGGCTCCTGGCCAATTTTGTAGGGTGGTCAAAATAGTGCACCCAAGGAAAAAAATCGCCGTAGGCAAAAATTCGGAACTCACTAATATTAAAAAAAAAACTTACCCAATCATTAAATTAATTAAATCATTAACCCCGGTTTTCGGTTAATCGGATGAAGAGGAAAACAACAAACATGGAAAGCAGAAAAACATGTCCTTGTCTTTGCAGCCACATATAAATTCGCACAAATCATACATTGTTTTTTTAAAATACCTATTTACACTTTTATTTTTGTCCTGCAAGTGACTTGTTTTAATGTAAGTTCCGGCAATGGGCGACCACGCTGCTAAAATTCCAGTCGTTCTTCGAAAGATTAACCATTGCTTTCTTTAAAATACACAATTTCACAAACAAGGCAGCGGTCCGACAATTTAACTTAATAATTAATTAAAACAACTGATCAAATATTCCCACAATTACATTCCGTTATTTTAATATTACCACGTTCGAAAAAAATCATCAACATGAACAATAATAAACATAAAGCACAGCATAAAACAACACACAAAGCCCCGAAAATTTCCGGAAGACTAAAAATAGAAAAACCAATTTTAGAGATTAATAATCGATATACGTCAGGGTATCAATCTGTGTCGGTTGCATAGACGCATAGGTCGGAGGTTAGACCACCGCATGGAACAAGTGATCTCGGTCAATGACCCAGGGTCTTCTCTCTATTTAACCCGTTGATTTGCCCTATAATTCTTTCTCGCTCTCAGAAATCACCGGCCGCTATGTAAATAGAACTTTAAATGTAAATAAGCAGGCCATATTTGGCGAAATTAAGTTTTGACCCGGGTATAATATGAGCGACATTTAAGATGTTCTAGCATAAAAAATTTAAGATTTCAGATGTTCAAGATATTTTTTTAGATATTTTGGGATGGAATGGATGGTTTTAAATTAAGAGTTTTTGAACTGTCTTTTTGACCTATTATTTTTGGGAGGTCAATGACCATTTGACCCTATTGTTGAGCCGCCACTGCCAACAACAAGGGAAAACCTTATATACCGAATTCTAAACGCCATCCGGATCATACCTATGGCAGAAATGTATGCTACAGTTCATTCTACGCGAGAAAAGCTTAATTTGTGTATTGAAAATCATGGTGACATTTTGAGCAGCTCACTCGACAATAATTAAATAATACTAGTAATTAAAGAAACAGAGCTCAAAAACAAATGCGTTTAATACTGATGTTTGTTACGCGGTCAACAATTTTATTTTTTGTTTGTTATTATCTCCAATTCTAAAAAACATGTCGAGATGCGGTTTTGGCTATTTTTTCTGTAATTAGTTGCCCTATTTAAATTAGCTTCAAAAGATATATGCTACCATGGAAAATTTACCGCTTTTTAAAATAACGCCCTCTAGCGGTCACTGTAATATCCTCAAAGAGTTTAGTCATTATTTGTTGACTGAAAATAAATGCTCTTTTCAACAAGTCCAATCTGGCTCAATTCCGTTAATCCAAACTTAAGTTACGAGCATTTTTTGGGTAACAGTATAGACAAAATATCCCAAATTAAACTTGTTGGAAATTGTGGTAAGAATAAATGTAGTGCAGTTTTTGTATATCTTAATCAACTAAATTTTTGAGAAAAGAACACTTTAAAGAAGGTCGTTATAGTTACGCCCTCTAGCGGCCGACTTAGAAACTTTAAAATAATTTCCAGTAATATCTTTCGGCCACTGTATTTTCCGGGTGTGTGAATGTTGTGTAATTATTATTTTACAACAAATTTTTTTGCCAAAGCACGTATCATAAATTACTGATCGAATTGTGAATGGATAAAAAAAAATTTTTTTTTTGCTAGATGTTTTAATTCCTATTGTTAGCCAAGCCTTATTTTGTTTGGTCTTTTGCAAACCCTGTTTTTTGGGAAATATTCTATTCTTCAGTGAGTAAACTTTCAATTAAAATAAGTTATAAGACTCATTCACCGCAGAACACTAACACACGTCTTTCCAGCACACATTCTGCAGTTCGATAGTAAAACCTTCCATCTTCACTTTGGAGAACACACATTTGCATGAAAACTCATGAACCCCACATTCAGTCTTGATAACTCAATAATACCTGAGCATAGTGATCGGAAATATCCCACTTCAAAACGGAACTGTCCCTAAAATTGTGAAAATTTATGAAAGTATTGTCAATAAGCGTAGATGTTATCCGCGTTACTCTTGTTGGGTCAAAAATTGTAGGTTGTATCATAAATTAATGTTAAAATCACCACAAATAATTAGTTTATAGTTGACATAAATTCAAGTATATAAAATTTAACATTTACAACAGAACCTCTCGAAAAATACTTCAAGAATTTCAAGTCTGTACAATACTCGCAAGGTACGATGATTTTTAGTGCTTCCCGTCAATTGCGCCGACACGGAGTTGTAAAAATGATGCAGGGTTCGAAAATCACCAGCAACTCTCTTCCATTCTTCTGCTGCAGTTGACACCTGAAACAAAAATTATTGCTTTAATAATATGTTTAATTTCAGACGAGCCTACCATGAAAACAATCTGACGAAGAGGAGAACGCTGACGAGAAAAATTAACAAGAAGTTGAAGAACAAGGGCATTCTACCAAAGAAGCGGCAGGCTCATCTTGATTATTTTACTAATAAATTAGTTTTAAATTTATTTTTTTAACCTCGCGGCTGTCGTCGCCCCCTTGACTTGCCGCCCGTGTGCCCTACACCCCTGGCACCCCCGGCTTGGAACGGTCCTGGTTGTCAAAGTGTTAAGTGTCTCACCTGATTGGCAATTTTCCTGCTGACTAATTAAAACAAATTACACATTTTTAAATGATTTTCTGCAAGGAAGCCAAATTTAATGTCAAAAAATATATAGGTTCACAAATTTGACAGATACGACGCCATTTTGAATTTTTTCAAATAGCGATGGTAATAAATAACCACACAAGTGAACATTTTGCGATACGATTTCAAAAACCTATAGTTCTTGATAATTATTTTCAGCCGTTTCGGAAATACGGCGGTTCTCAAATTATCTTCATCGATTTTGTCTTTAGGTGTCTTACCCCTTTAATAAATAAACCTTTTAAGCTGAAAACCCCAATTTTTTTCACAGTAACAATTTGCGATATAATCAAATACGACAGATGTCAAAAAATGACAGGTACCCACGCCATTTTGTTAAATGGCAACCCTCAACAATAACCACACGAGTGAATTGCATTTTGCCATCCAATTTCAAAAACAAATAGTTTACTTTTAGTTGACAATAAATATTACGTTTTATTGACATTTTACAACAAATTTCATTGATTGTGAAATCTCAATAAATAGTTACTCAACTACGATGAAAATTGTGATTAAAACTTGGGTCGCAAATACTAAAAGGTTCAGAAACGCTGGGTTATAGGTAATTAGATAATGGGAGAATACTTAAATTTATATGTAAATTCATACCCTGATCAACAACTATACAGAAAGATCCCACCTTTCTATAAGCAAATTTCTGAAACGTTTTTTTAATTTTATTTAAATTAATTTTATTATTCTCAATTCGCTCATTTTTGAACGACAATAAAACAAATAACAACGAATTTTAATTTTTGTTTGTTAAATTAATAGTTCTTACTTTTTATTTACTTACACTAGACATGCAATAGGAAATCCTATTTATTTTAGTGGCACCAAACTCCCTTTTTTTTACTTTTCCTACACCTTACCCAATAGTTGGCCGGAATAAACTAAGGTGTGTAAAATATGTTAAAGAAAATACTAAAATATTTTGTTATTTTAAGTGGCGGTAGTTTGTTGGAAGGGGTAAAAACCTTTTGTTTAAATCCAATCACTATAACAATAATAAATAATTATTCACTTTACTTGTTAGAGCTTAATAATAGAAATTTAATAAAATTATTTAATGAAACAAGTCCTGTTTGCTGTTTAAATGAACTATCAAAATTACCAGAAAACGAGAAAATAAATCGGGGTTTTCAGTTTAAAAGATCTATCTATCTATCTATCTATCTATCTATCTATCTATCTATCTATCTATCTATCTATCTATCTATTTTAAAAAGGTGAGACACTTAAAAGACAAAGTCGATGAAGGCAATTTAGGAATCCCTGTATTTCCGAAACGGCTGAAAATAAATATCAACAACTAAATTATAATAATAAATATAATATTTTTGAAATCGGATCGTGACATACAATTCACTCGTGTGGTTATTTTATTACCATTGCCATTTAAGAAAATTCAAAGTGGCGTCGTATCTGTCAAATTTGTGAACCTATATATTTTTTGACACTTGCGGAAAATCATTGAGAAATATATAATTCATTTTTTATTATAGTCGGCAGGAACATAACCAATCGGGTGAGACACTTAAAAAAAATGTCCCTCTACATTATATTCCAAGTTTAAAGATTTTTGGAGATTCGTTGATCCTTTCACATGCAACAAAATTACGTCTAGGTCAAAGATATAGGGGATTATTTCATCACGAATAATTGAGCTTAGTACTAGTAGACTTAAACAAAGGTAAGTTTTATAAAATTTGCTTATAATTTAGTACAAAATCCGAAAATTAATCAAAAACAAATAGTATTGAAAAAATTAAAATTGGCAGGTACTTCTGGTATAACCGAAAACGACAGAAACATGTCAATATGTTAGTTGAAGAGAGATGTCAATAAAGTTGAACTTTAAAAGTTCCAGGAAAGGATTTGTAGTTTTTTTTTTAATTCTAATGCAAGTTCGTCGTAAATCACTCTGTATAGGGCGACCCATAAAAGTTTGGTTTATTTTTTAAATAGGTATAGTTACAGCCATTAAATCTTGGGCAGTAAATCTGTCTGATTTTGATTTTTTTCTAATTTTTGGTAAATTGCTCTTTTACCTTGATTTACCTTTACTCATTAGGATTTAACAAGAGGTAGCTGAACGTTTTTATTATTTCGAAAAAAGAACAAACTATAAAGTATAACAAATTCAAATCTATCGGTACCTATTCATAAAATCGACCACTATTTTGATACTTTTGGGTAAATCTTTCTTCGAATTTAGTTCTTGGAGGTTATATACTCTTACTCTTCCGTTATAGCAGTTTCTCGTCCGTAAATATTACTTTTTTCCAGAAAACTGGATTTCCAAGGTTATACTGTAACGCAAAACCTAGCCATTGTTTTTTATTTTCGTCAATTAAAAACGGCTTTTTAGCTGCTGGATGATAGAGCAATTCAGATATTTGTTTAACCCTTCGTCGAGCTGTACTCACAGATCCCGGGAAATGTATCTCCATTTTATCTCTTACGATGGATTTTAAAGGTGGTCACTTAATACGCTTACTAAATTATTATCCTGTTCTTCATTGGATTGTTTGGGACGACCGCTTCCAGGTCTTCTTACCAAGGAATGCGTTTTTTGTCACTTTGTTTTAATAAAATGAACCGTGCTCTTTGGGATGTTAAGCCTTTCGGTAAATATGGATTTTAGGGGAACCTCTCAAAAATGGTAAAAAAAAGGGTTTTTTCCCAAATATAGCTAATTTTATTCTAATAACGATTCGGTGAGCGGAAAGTGGTATTTTTTATTATAAACAATGAAAAAACATAAAAAATACTGTTCTCGGGACGATGTTGTAGAGGCCATTTCAGCCAAAACAGATCGATGTCGAGTATAAAAAAGGTGCAATTACGAACTTGACGAGTGTCCGACAATAATGGAGTGCGTTTCCGGAGTGTAGTTTAACAATAATAGTGTTTAAAAGTGAAAATTAACAATGTTTAAAAGTGAGGTTATGTGATTGGTATGTAGGATTCCGTGACAGCTGATGCAAGCCGATGGAACTAGGATCGATAGTATACATCGATGTTCCAGTGATATCATTTTATATTTTTCCGTGTGAACGTGAATTCCCTTGTAAACGGAAGTGCAGGGTATGAGCACATTTTGATTGTCCGTAATTCTTATGAACAGTCTACACACGTGCAATAAAGATACACGTTTGGCACCAATTGTCTAACATTAGTTTCTGTTTAATACAACTGAAACATATATTTATTAATTTAATCCTGATAAAGGTGAGTTGTTAAAAAATAGGCAACATCCAAATTTTTAGAAGGGAGGGAAAAAAATTTCGTCCTAAAAACATCCTCACCCTAACCAAACTTTTCATGAATTTTTATAGCTAATTTCAGGTCAAATACCACACTTTTCAATATTTCAGACACAATGAGTGACTTGTGTGAGGGGTGCAGTGTTTCAGTCCATGAATTTTTGCGTTTTACTAGTGGGGAACTAAACAATTTTTTGGTTGATCATGGGGTTTGATGAAAAATTATAAATGTCCTGATGGCGGGGTGGATTGTTATCTTTACACTGATGAACAGGAAAAACAATTCTGAAAGTGCAGAAAAACGCATGAAATTTTGAAAAAAAAAAAAAAATTAAAGATAAAATGTAATTTCAAGAAAAGTTACTACTCTGACACTTTTTTTTCGCGGTCTCATTTGAGTGTAGATACAATCACGATGTTCGTTGTACATCATATCACCAGGAGTTCGCCAAAGCAAATTTTTCTCGAAGAACAACTAAATATTGATTCCCACACAGTTGTCGATTGGTCAAATTTCATACGGGAAGTCTTGTTAATTTGGGCGGAAGAAAATGGATCAACCAGGATAGGAGGGGAGGGAAAAGTTGTGGAAATTGACGAGTCTCTGTGTGGGAAGCGAAAATACAATAGGGGGAGGGCTATTACCGGTCAGTGGATATTTGGAGGTATCGAAAGAGATCCAAAAAATTTTTCATTGTACCGGTGGCCACAAGAGACAGGGAAACGCTTTACACAATCATTAAAGAAAAAATTGCTCCGGGTACAAAAATAATGTCCGATTCCTGTAAGGCGTACTATACACTGGGCAGTGAGGGATTTGAACATGAGAATGTAAATTATTCTGGAAACTTCGTGGACCCTACATCCGGTGCCCATACCCAAAATATTGAACGTGCATGGAGGGACATGAAATCAAAAATTTCGAATTATGGTCGAACTTCGGATCATTTCCCAGCGTACCTGGCAGAGTTTTTGTTTGTGCGAGCCTTTCCTAACACAAGGGAGATAATTCATGCCGTGTTTCATGCCATCGCGAAAGTGTATACGGGTCTTTCATCACCACCGCAATAGAAAATAGGAATGTGCAATTGATCGACTAAGGGCTGTTAAAAAATTTTATTGTATAACGAATTGTGCAATAAATATCTAAAGATGTAATTAGGTCTTTATTTACTTGAATTATTTTTTTTAACAGGAAAATAAGTTGAACATTTCAAAATTTTTAACTTTTTTTAGTTAAACTTGGGGGGGGGGCCCAAGGGGCCCCCTGTGTTTTTTAAACTAAGACCTAACCCAACCTATGAGTATTTTCAAGTAAAAACTAGGTGAAACTTAACACTTTTTTTTACCATTTTTGGGAGGTTCCCCTAAAATCTATAATTACCAGCCTTTCTGAAACATCCCTTTCAGACTAACCTTCTTGCTCAATATAATGAATTATTGAATTATTAAAACTTTCTGCTGGGTCGTTAAGTTTGGCATTTTTCGAAAATTAAAACCGTGACGTTTATTATTGTTTTTTCTATGATGACATTTTAACTACTTAGGTAATTTGTTGAACAGGTATTACAGGTATGTTTTATTATAATAAAATAAAGTGTATTTATTTATTTATTTATTTTTATCTTCAAACATAACACCAAAAGGTAATTACAATGTAAGAGAGCCTACGGATAAGTTCAAGTACATACTAAAACTAAAACTAAATACACCTGAAAAAGCGAGACAAAAACAGTAACATTTAAAGCTCTTAAAATTACATTACAAGTGATTTAAAACAATTTTTTATGGCCTTGGGCGAGGTATTAAATATATCTATATTGTATTTGTGGATGAATTTATTGCATTCATACAGCAGCTGGTTCAAAGGTGAACAAAGCAGAGGATTAATATAGAACAGTTTGGTTGTATAAGCCTAAGCATAATTTTAGGAACATTAAAAGCAATCTTATTGATCAAACCGCAGTCTGAGTATTTAACATTATTATGTACAACACAAAAAACAAACAAGATACAGTGCATACATCTTCTATCACTTAGCTTTTCTATCTTAAACATACTGAGCATGGTATTATACGATATCATATAAGGGTATATACTAAACTGCTTTACGTATAGATATCTAAGGAACCTTTTTTGCACCTTTTCAATGTCGTTACTGACAGAGTGAGCCTTTGGGGACCATATTACAGCAGCATATTCCAAGTGAGGTCTGGCTAATGCATTATATAATTTAATAATGGTTTCTATTCTGAGCATTTTTGAATTCCTAATTTACAAAGCTGAATGTTGATTGTAAACACACTCCGAGATCCTTACACTCTCTTTTCCTTACCATTATAGAGTTAGTTATGGTATATTTATACACAATATAATTTATTTTCCGCGTAAAAGATATCAGATGACACGTATTAACATTTAATGACATTCTACTCTCGCTAAACCATTGCGTAACACAATCTATGTCCCTCTGTAATTTCCGACAGTACTCAGGTCTAGAGATTATTTTAAATATTTTGAAGTCATTCGCAAGCAATAAGCTTTGCGAGTGTATTACCGACGACGGTAAGCTGTTAATAAAAATCGCCAAACAACATGGGTCCCAGGTTACTCCCCGCGGTACTCCAGATGTTGTAATAAAACTATTTGAAATACTTTTTCCTATTTTAACATTTTGTTCTCTGGAGCGTAGATAAGTTGCCATGAAGGAACAGGCTCCCTCAGAGAAACCAAACTCGCTCAACCTATCTATTAATATACCATGGTCAACCTGATCAAAAGCCTTTGCGCAGTCTGTCCTGATGACATCCAGTTGAAGCTTATTTTCTATTGCCTCTGAAGCTATATTTGTTAAAGTACAAAGGTTTGTGATAGTCTTCTAAGAAGCCATGCTGCTCCATGGTAAAACTATTCTTGAATAGTAGAGGAAATTAAAGTACTACTTGTTATATTTCACAATATATTTCAGTTTCCTGACACGTGTTTCAACCCTTGCGGGCCATTATCAAAGGCATTGTAAGAAAGACAGTTAAAAATTCTACATGTCATTAAAATAAAAATAAAAATTGACAGATGAGATAGGTTATTTTGGTCCTTAATTTACAGCTATTGGCCAAAGGTACAACTAAATTACAGGTGTGATTATAGAGGTATTTACATCTAAGTAATAAAATTAAAAAAATGATACTGTGTATAATAATTATGGGTTTTTTCGTTGGTAATTATAGACAGTGTTTATTGCATATTTATCTTAAGTAAAATAAAATAATAATAAACACTGTCTATAATTACCAACGAAAAAACCCATAATTATTATACACAGTATCATTTTCTTAATTTTATTACTTCGATGTAAATACCTCTATAATCACACCTGTAATTTAGTTGTACCTTTGGCCAATACCTGTAAATTAAGGACCAAAATAACCTATCTCATCTGTCAATTTTTATTTTTATTTTAATGACATGTAGAATTTTTAACTGTCTTTCTTACAATGCCTTTGATAATGGCCCACAAGGGTTGAAACACGTGTCAGGAAACTGAAATATATTGTGAAATATAACAAGTACTACTTTAATTTCCTCTACTATGGAATATCCATTTCACCAAGCATGTAGCCCATCACATATCAATTATATTCTTGAATGTTTGCAGTATATCACTATCACTATATTAAGTATGAACTCATGAATTTTGGCTATAGAATTTAGAACACTCATGGGTCTGTACTGATCTACTGAGTTTACATTACCTGCTTGTTTAACAGGGGTAATTATTGCATTTTTTAGTTTTTCAGGAAACTCATTGGTTTTAATTGAAAGATTAAAAATTATTGCCAAAGCCTTGGAAAAAATATAGACATAAGCCGGAATATTGTCAGACTCAGTGGCTTTTTTTGGTTGTAAATTTTTTACACTATTTTTAATTTGTTTTTTAGTAATATGAGGGGAAAAAAATTGCCTTGATATTCCCTTATAGTTGGTAAGTCCGACTTCAAAAAGACGGTACTAAAGTACTGCGCGAAGGCTTCAGAGATATCTTGGGGGTCATTAAAATGATTCTTCCCTATATAGCTAACTTCTGACGGAATGGCATTTCTCTTTGTTTTTGATTTTATGAATGACCAAAAGCTATTTGGATCATTACAAATGTTGTTTTCTATATTTTCATTATACAATTTGAATCTTCCTTGGATTGCGCTTTTATAATACACTTCCAACTCTTATAAGCAGTAATTGTAAAGTGGCTAGCCTTACCTTTTCTAACCTGTTTATGCAACCGATTCTTTTGCTGTATTTTCTTAACCAAATCCAATGAAAAGGAAACTGGATATATCCTTGCCTTAGGGACTTCACTCTTTTTTCGGTATCGCTTGGTCAATACAAGCAAATACTTTATTGTAGAATATTTCTTCGCAACTATGCACATCATTACATAATTCTAGATTTACCCAATCAGTATCATTTAGTAGTTGATATAAAAGGTAGAAGTCTCCTTTTGAATAGTCATAAGTATATGATGGTTTCATATTTTGAGGTATAAAAGAATCATTTGATATAGAAACAATAAAAATTAGTGATGGATGGTAAGGATCTTCCTGCACTAGCGGATCGGTGTAGTTATAAAGCTAAAAAAGTTCTGCCAAGATTTAATGACTGTAACTGTACAGGGTCTTCCAACAAGGACTGAACAGGGGCTCATTTTTGAGCTTCCTTGTATTTAAAGAAAAATCCAAAATAGCCAATCGATGTACTTTTTCCTGTAGAATTCAAAAATGAAACCAAAAATTTATTTGAACCAGAAACAAAACAGTTACGCTATGAATAAGGTGTTTTTTAAATGGAACATAGCTTTTTTTATACGATTTTTGGAACGAGTGATTTTTTTTTGTCCGTTCTGATTAAAATATTTAATATTGTGACAGCTATTTTTATTAAATTTTAACGTTTTATCCAGTATAATTTAACTTTAACCTGTTTGAAACATACACTAGGTAATAAAGGTATAATCACCTTTGAATCCTTCAAAGTCAAAAAATTTGACAAATTTACTATAATATTGCCGAAATGAAATATTCATTAGATGAGAGATTGCAGATTGTTATCTTGTTCTACAAATGCCAAGAAAATGCAAGAGAAGCAAGGAGAAGATTTATTGCAAATTTTCACAGAAATATATTCGTCAATACTATTCTAAGGATAAAGAAACCTATTTGAGGAAAATAAACAATTACATGACAGAAAAAGAAATCCAACTCTATACTAATTTAAAAAAAAAACATTAATAATTTAATTGTTCAATGTGACCTCCGTTGTTCTCGAAACATGTGCGATAACCTCTTTGTAGCCTTTCCAAACTTGCTGTTATACTGTGATTTTCCTGGTTAAGGCGATTTATTTCATTCACAATTTTCTGCATGATCTCTTCAATATCGTGGTTTCGCTGCTTGTATACCACGTTCTTTAAATGGCCCCAAAGAAATGTGTCTAATATTGACAAATCGGGACTATTGGGTGGCCAAGCATAGGTTCCATTTTTACCAATCCATTCTTCATGGCGTCCGTTTAAATATTGAGTAACCTCACGCACGGCATGCGGAGGGCCCCCATCATGTTGCCAAATTAAATTTTGATATTCTTCCAATGGTAAATCTTCCAAAAAGTTCTCAATTTCGTTTTCTAAGAACTCGTAGTATCTCTGTCCATTTAAAGTCCCGTTAAAAAATATTGGTCCCAAAATTCTATTATATTTTATGCCACACCAAACATGGATTGAAGTCCTTTCTTGAAATTTAATTGTCTGAAATTTTCTTGGATTTCCAACGGCCCAGTGATGATTATTATGTCTATTGAAAACCCCCGATGTTGTGAATGTGGCTTCGTCAGTCCATAAGATATTTCTGAATAAATTAGGGTCTTCGTTTTCTTTCCGAATCACAATTTGGGAAACAAATTGGAAGCGAAGTTCTTTTTGTGCCGGTGTTAGATGTTGAAGTGAAAGGATATGATAAGACTTAAATTTATGATTTCTTAAAGTCCTGTGAACAGTTCCTTGGGTAACTCTTCTGCGTCTTACACCGCCGCCGTATTGAACGTCCCGAACTGCGTCCGAAATTGATTTGGTTGGATTCAGTCGAAAATAATTCACAATGGCACGGTCTCGATTTCTATTCCTTTCTGGATTTCTTTTTCTGTCATGTAATGTTTTATTTTCCTCAAATAGGTTCTTTATCCTTAGAATAGTATTGACGGATATATTTCTGTAAAAATTTGCAATAAATCTTCTCCTTGCTTCTCTTGCATTTTCTTGGCATTTGTAAAACAAGATAACAATCTGCAATCTCTCATCTAATGAATATTTCATTTCGGCAATATTATAGTAAATTTGTCAAATTTTTTGACTTTGAAGGATTCAAAGGTGATTATAGGTACCTTTATTACCTAGGTATGTTTCAAACAGGTTAAAGTTAAATTATACTGGATAAAACATTAAAATTTAATAAAAATAGCTGTCACAATATTAAATATTTTAATCAGAACGAACAAAAAAAAATCACTCGTTCCAAAAATCGTATAAAAAAAGCTATGTTCCATTTAAAAAACACCTTATCCATAGCGTAACTCTTTTGTTTCTGGTTCAAATAAATTTTTGAATTCTGCAGGAAAAAGTACATCGATTGGCTATTTTGGATTTTTCTTTAAATACAAGGAAGCTCAAAAATGAGCCCCTGTTCAGTCCTCGTTGGAAGACCCTGTACATAGAAACATTCTAAGTAAGGTACTGGATTCTGCGTCAAAGAAACACAATAGGCCCATTTTTGACCTTTTTTGAAGGTTCACGGGCTGGTCGAATAATATACGGTAACCCAAACACAAATAGGGTTAAAAAATTAAGATCGCAGCACCTGTGGTTTTACTAAAAAGTAGCTTAAGGACTCCACCCCGCATTTGTAATGTTGACGTTTTCGTTAAATTGACTGGCCACTAGTATTTGTATAATCCGGCACAAGCACTGCATAAAACATGCCTTAGAGCGCTCTGTGAGAGGTGCGTGTGCGAGGGTAGCGTTGGTTTTGATTTTTTTGAAGCTATATTCGTTGGATCAGTAAAATCGTTTGCTGTAACAAGGATTTAAATTAGTCCTGTGATTATCGTAATGAGCTTTTGAGGTATCTGAAGGTTTTTTAATTGAAAAATTACACTGACTTTAAGACAGAATACACACCCGATTGGATTTGACAGCAAAGCCGCTTGCAAACTGTGGCAGAAAAGCAATATAGTTATTTTAATATGGTGGTTGAAATAATACTAAGTTAAGTTTTAATCGACTAGGTAATGTTTTAGCACTCAAATTGCCTATAAATAGCCGACAATTTTAGTTTACATTCAGTCATTCACGGGGGTTCAAGTAAGAAAGATCAAATTAGCTGCAGTCATCATATGACGTCATAACTCGAGATGATGAGTTATTTTCACAAGATTTAATAATTGTAATACGTAGTTCAACGGAAAGTTCCTAAAGCATAATCTGGGACTTTCTTGGGAGTTGTCCAAATAATTATCGGACCAATAAATATTTCAGTAAAGTTACGAAGTCGTTTAATTTTGTGTTTTTAAGTTGAATAAATACTTAGGCATAAAAAGTGTTATTAGTCAGATATTATAAAGGGTCAGAATAAGACCAATATAATATACAGAGTTGAATAAAAGTTTTGAAACATTTTATTTACGTTTTAACAAGGCTGTTGTGATTTAGACACATGGCCTTAAATTACGCAGCAGCCTTAGACAGAATGCAAGACGTGTTGCTACCGTCTTCGCCGAGCGGCTTCCTGGAGGACTGGCTCCTCGATGCTATGGGGTTTAAGACGTCCAGCAGGCACACGGACCTCCAGGGAAACTCTCTGGAGGCCTTGACCATCGATGCCATGGATACACCAGCGCCTAAAGGGCACCCAGAACTACAGGAAGTCTGCTATGACTTATTCGACAACGATACGGAGGTGGCAAAGGGCCGTGACCGAGATGCCAAGCTGCCAATTGGTGTCCAGGACCTGTTAGGGTCCTCTAAACCTCCGACCGACTGCCGGCCGAGTGGCAAAGAAGTGGCAAGCGACCCAAACCCCGTGGGTGACTCACCGCAGGCAATAACAACTAAGCCTGAAGAAGAGGATCTCTGGTCGTGGTGTGAAGATGTACAGCCGTGGGGAATGCTGGGTGAAGACGAAGTTAAAGAAGTATATGTTGAACTGGCTGATCGTCAGCGAATTTTAAATTGGAGTGCACATGCGTCGGAGCTACCTGGGAACGTAGACGCATCTGTTCGCTTCATGGCGCCCGAGCAAAAGACCGTTAAAGGCAAGGAAGACTTAAAGCCCTTCGATGCGCCTAGGTCGAAGACCCAATTAACATCAAAAGATGAAATAAAGAAATGTGACGTGCCTGAAGTGGTGTCCCATCAAACAGGAGTAGATGCGGAGACAGTCTTGTGGCTACATGGCAAGTTGGAGGAGGAGGCCCCAGGAGATGGGCGGTGGATAACCGCACTCCTAGGGATCGTGGGGGCGCAAGCAGTCGATCCGGTTGCCAGGGACCTACGGGACGCAATCAAGAAGGATGCGAGGGTGCCGCTGGTAGATCGGTTTGGAGTTGTGGGGCGTCAAGGAGACGACGGAGTGGCGGTGTGGTGTCCGAGGAACCACAGGAAGAATATCCTCAACTTGGCTCATGGAATACGCCACAATACTAGACAAGGAATGAAAGAGATTATCAAGAAGTGGTTATGGTGGCCGTCGATAGAAAAGGATGTGGACACGCACTTTAGTCAGTGTTTGTGTTGTCAGCATTTCAAAGAAGATGACCTGTGCCACGGAATGTTAAAACCGTGGGGCGCAGTTTTAATTACAATAATAGAAGATTTACCAAAGACCAGACACAGTAGATTTACAACGTTATACTGTGCTGTAGATGTATTCAGTGGATTCATAGAAGCAAGACCACACAGAAGTATTCACCCAGCTTCGCTAATAGAATTTATACAAGCCGAAGTGATTAGCAGATGGGGAACACCCAGTTTGTTGATGCTAGCGCCAGATGTGGCAAAGTACAGGGAGAAGATAGCCCATGCAACCAACATAACAACGGTTGGCACGGCAGAGAGCTTAGTAGCCGCTACGATGATACCATTCCAACGAATGAAGACAAAAATTTTAATGATGACCAGAGAAGAATGGCCTCTACAGCTGCAGTCCTTGCTGAACCAAGCCAGGAGCCGCAGAGATGAGTTCAACGGAGCCACAGCCAGAGAGATGGTGATGAACACCAAGACGATCCTCCAGACCCGAACGTTCTAAAGCGTAGCATAGAGTAGAAATGGAGCTACGGCCAGAGGGATGGCGATCAACACCAGGACAATCCTTAAGAAACAGATGAAGAAAAGTGAATTTTAGATAAGTAGGAATCGTAACTGTAAATATTTTGCTGTTGTTGTCAATTCGACGACAGCTAATGTGATCTCTAAGGGGGGGGGGGGTGTTTTAGCACTCAAATTGCCTATAAATAGCCGACAATTTTAGTTTACATTCAGTCATTCACGGGGGTTCAAGTAAGAAAGATCAAATTAGCTGCAGTCATCATATGACGTCATAACTCGAGATGATGAGTTATTTTCACAAGATTTAATAATTGTAATACGTAGTTCAACGGAAAGTTCCTAAAGCATAATCTGGGACTTTCTTGGGAGTTGTCCAAATAATTATCGGACCAATAAATATTTCAGTAAAGTTACGAAGTCGTTTAATTTTGTGTTTTTAAGTTGAATAAATACTTAGGCATAAAAAGTGTTATTAGTCAGATATTATAAAGGGTCAGAATAAGACCAATATAATATACAGAGTTGAATAAAAGTTTTGAAACATTTTATTTACGTTTTAACAAGGCTGTTGTGATTTAGACACATGGCCTTAAATTACGCAGCAGCCTTAGACAGAATGCAAGACGTGTTGCTACCGTCTTCGCCGAGCGGCTTCCTGGAGGACTGGCTCCTCGATGCTATGGGGTTTAAGACGTCCAGCAGGCACACGGACCTCCAGGGAAACTCTCTGGAGGCCTTGACCATCGATGCCATGGATACACCAGCGCCTAAAGGGCACCCAGAACTACAGGAAGTCTGCTATGACTTATTCGACAACGATACGGAGGTGGCAAAGGGCCGTGACCGAGATGCCAAGCTGCCAATTGGTGTCCAGGACCTGTTAGGGTCCTCTAAACCTCCGACCGACTGCCGGCCGAGTGGCAAAGAAGTGGCAAGCGACCCAAACCCCGTGGGTGACTCACCGCAGGCAATAACAACTAAGCCTGAAGAAGAGGATCTCTGGTCGTGGTGTGAAGATGTACAGCCGTGGGGAATGCTGGGTGAAGACGAAGTTAAAGAAGTATATGTTGAACTGGCTGATCGTCAGCGAATTTTAAATTGGAGTGCACATGCGTCGGAGCTACCTGGGAACGTAGACGCATCTGTTCGCTTCAGTAACTAATTACATTAACTGAGTAACCCAAAAGTTGTTTTTCTTTATAAGTATTTAGTTATATTTTAATATGTTGCACTAGAAGAATTGTGTGCCCACATGTAGATATTACGTTTTCTGTGGAGGTTTCTTGATGCATCTGACATTTGTAATACAAAAATTGTATGTTCACTTCCCAAAGGCAGGACAACAAAAGCATATCTTTTTTTTTTATTTTTTTTATTTATAGTCCTGCTGTGTTATATATTTTAGTTATTTTATGTGCTTTGTCAACAAAATTTTTTATTTTTATGACAATAAAGCTATTTTGAGCTTTGAGGAATCTAATAAATGTCACAGTGTCCACACATCTTACTTCAAATTTATTAACGGTTCATGCTAATTTTAGCTTACGATGCTCGAGCAAGATGTTTCATCTCAAAGATACGCCAGCCCAATGTCACTACAAGACGAACATTAAAGTTCGTGTTCCTTAGCAATACTATTTCGTCATTATAAAATTTAAAGAACCAAGAATTGACTCGAAAGACAATTGTACAAAATATGTAATCCTATATTGACGGTTGCCTTGGTCCCAGTTCTTTTTGAGGGGTGGTTCTGAACTAAGTAGGGATCATCCAAAACTCTTAAAGAAACGGACCATACAGCCCTAACAGATGAGAAAACAAAAATCCAAAACTGAAGTATGCTTGATCACATAGAACAAAAATTACTTCCTACTGCTTTTGCAATGGGAGTGCTACCATACGTCATCTGAAATACCTAATTAAAGTTATTTTTGGACTTGTACTCTAACAATAATTCTGCCTATAAGTGACGGTGCAATGTGTGTGCATGCCCGTATGCGCTGTGTGACGTATCTGCATAAACCACTAATTTAATAAAGGTTTTTGGTTTTCTCAAATGCAGTAGCAAAACCTTTTCTTAAGATTTTTTTTTATGATAAGGCACTGCAGGGCTAATCCTTTATGGCGCTCTGCGAGCGGTGCGTGTGCGCAGGAAACGATTCACTCGATGGAATCAAGCGGGCAACCTCGGTTGAGCACTTGCCATGAAAATATTTGTAAAATAGACTCAAATCGCCAACCTGCCTTCGATTTTCAAGGTTTTCCAGGTTGTTTGTCGGATCATGGTCACCGATCAAGCGAATGGCTCTTCTTTGAATGAAATCTAGCAATCTCGGGGTATGATTAGGAGAAGAGCCCCCAATATGCAAACAGTACTCCAGCGATGGTCGGATTTGGGCTTTATAGAGCATCAAAAGTTGTTGGGGTGTAAAGAGGTTCTTAGTTCGGAAAAGTTTTCCAAGCTTCTGCGAGGCTGCCTTAGCAATGGCCGCAACGTGACTATGCCAAAACATATGACTATCCAAATTGACGCCCAATAAATGAATTGATGAAGCCAAGAGAATCGAGTATTCCGCCATTAACCCAGATGTTACTGAAACTTTTTTTAAAACATTTTAAATATGTTTTCATAAATATTACATGGTTTCCTTAATAAATTCATAAAAAAAAATTTATTGCATTTGTGGGAATCAAGTTGTATTTTTAACTCCCACATTAAACGGTGAGGCTTTGTATATTCCTCGGGTTTAGGTTAGTTCACTGGTTGGTTTTATATTTTGGCTAAATGAATTTGACAGTTAGATCACATTTAATTTGGCGTTTATTCATCCAATTCGGCACTTGTTTACAAGATAACTCTTTAATACATGATTAATTACTAACCTATAACATTACTAACTTTATTTACTTGGTGCTTTTCATTAAGCTGATGCAATTATTGTCATGTCCGACGGACGATGACCCACGTTAATTTTGTCGTACATGTTTACCTTTGCAGAGTTTAACTTGCAGTGTCTGTCGAGGAACTGTCAGTGTGCTTTGTGGCTAAAAAATCACGCCCCGCTGTCAGACTGATCAATCACAAGGTAACATATTTCGCGCGTTGTCTTCTAATTGGCTATTTGTTGTTCCGCCATGTTTTCTTAGGACCAATGGTTATTTTCCCGTCTTGTCTATTGCGGTGAGCTTGATTTCCTAGCGGCAAGATGCATCAAAGAATATACGTTTTTACAAGTTCTAAAATAGACGTTTTAACACTGAATTGTGTTGAGAACACTTTTTTGCTTAATTAACCGTAGCGACAGGCTGCTGTTTTAGGATAACACTTGCAAATTTGGTTGCTTGTCTGGGCAACAATATTATTCGTTCTGAAAACACTAAATGCATTTCGTTTCTCTGTTTCTCTGACCGTTGAGGAATTGTGTTGCTAATGGAATATTTGAAAAGCAGTTATTTTATCTAGACAAAAAGTAGTATTGATTCTGAAAACATTGGTTGCATTTAATTTCATTATTTTTATTGCATTTGAGCAATCGTTTCCCCAACAACATTTGTGATGGGCAATCCAGAAATATGAGGTGTTCTTTTAAAAGGACGGTAGTAATATGAACTAGGTAGGTACTGTTATTGAGATAAGTTTTTATTTTAGGGCATAAGTAAAAACATTAATACAGTTTTAACAAATAAAGTATAAAGGGTATGGTAATTTTTGAAGCAAAACTTCGGATGCAGAGGCACATTACATTTCTCACAGCGAAATTGTACCTTGTTGTGACATTCTCCACATCTAAGTTGCTTTTCTTGATACAGGTTTAACCCGTCGAACCTCGAGTTAGCATTTTCAAACGGATTTCGCTTTGATGGGCCTTTTTTGAGATCTCTTTGATTGGATTCCAAAATATTTTCAGCCACCGCTCTTCGGAACTCTAACTAGTCCAATTTTCCCCCTTGAGTTCGACGCAATTGCCACGCATTGTGAATAGCCATATCCAAGCATTGTGCAAACAGGGGAAAATACCACTTACCTCTAATGGAAACTCTATATAGACTGATATTCTGGTCCCCCTGTCTACACCGCCCATGTAAGTATTGTATGATTTTATCATATTTGGTTGTTCAATATTTATATGTTTCTTCTCCTTTTGAGAATAGCGCTTAACATAAACATAGCTCAAATAGAAAACTGGCGTAAAATTAGAAGCTATAGTGACGACGCTATTACCGTTCCATTGGCATACAACGATACCGGTATCTTTGTCCAGTCGATAGTCAAACTCTCCTCTTTTTGATTTATTCATTACAGAAGAGCTAGAAAGGGCATTTTAGTGACCGATTTTCACGTATGGTTCCTGTAGCATTTAGACCTCTTAGTTTTAGTTCATGTAATAAATGGATCGAAGTAAAGAAGTTATCAAAATACAATTGAAATTGAATACCAGGCCACTTGGAGCTAAGAACATCTGCATATTGAAGGATAATGCTTGCGCTTAACCCAAGTCTCTGAACCGCCTTGATATGGGGAAAACCAGACTGTATATCCAAAACGTAAAGCGCCCACCTAAAGCTTATACCCCCATCGAATTGGTTTGCCTTTAAAAAACTGTTTGCAAGCGTGCCTTCCAAAATAAGGCACCATTGCTTCGTCGATACTGTGTTGTTGCTCCAAAGGTGCGAAGTCCAAAAACCTTTCATTTAGAAGAGTGAATAGAGGGCGAAGCTTAGCATACTTATCCTGTTTATCAAGATTATCATTATCGCACATATGTAGTATTTTCATAATATAAGAAAACCTATCTCTTGATCTAGCTTTAGTCACTAAAATATTGTTAATGTCACTCCTGTTCTTTTAGGAACTATTCTGTTCTTTTAGGAACATCTACATAACCGCTCAAAATTAATACCCCCAAAAGAGATTTCATTTCTGTAGTGGATTTAATGACTGTAACTGTACAGGGTCTTCCAACAAGGACTGAACAGGGGCTCATTTTTGAGCTTCCTTGTATTTAAAGAAAAATCCAAAATAGCCAATCGATGTACTTTTTCCTGTAGAATTCAAAAATGAAACCAAAAATTTATTTGAACCAGAAACAAAACAGTTACGCTATGGATAAGGTGTTTTTTAAATGGAACATAGCTTTTTTTATACGATTTTTGGAACGAGTGATTTTTTTTTTTGTCCGTTCTGATTAAAATATTTAATATTGTGACAGCTATTTTTATTAAATTTTAATGTTTTATCCAGTATAATTTAACTTTAACCTGTTTGAAACATACACTAGGTAATAAAGGTATAATCACCTTTGAATCCTTCAAAGTCAAAAAATTTGACAAATTTACTATAATATTGCCGAAATGAAATATTCATTAGATGAGAGATTGCAGATTGTTATCTTGTTCTACAAATGCCAAGAAAATGCAAGAGAAGCAAGGAGAAGATTTATTGCAAATTTTCACAGAAATATATTCGTCAATACTATTCTAAGGATAAAGAAACCTATTTGAGGAAAATAAACAATTACATGACAGAAAAAGAAATCCAACTCTATACTAATTTAAAAAAAAAAACATTAATAATTTAATTGTTCAATGTGACCTCCGTTGTTCTCGAAACATGTGCGATAACCTCTTTGTAGCCTTTCCAAACTTGCTGTTATACTGTGATTTTCCTGGTTAAGGCGATTTATTTCATTCACAATTTTCTGCATGATCTCTTCAATATCGTGGTTTCGCTGCTTGTATACCACGTTCTTTAAATGGCCCCAAAGAAATGTGTCTAATATTGACAAATCGGGACTATTGGGTGGCCAAGCATAGGTTCCATTTTTACCAATCCATTCTTCATGGCGTCCGTTTAAATATTGAGTAACCTCACGCACGGCATGCGGAGGGCCCCCATCATGTTGCCAAATTAAATTTTGATATTCTTTCAATGGTAAATCTTCCAAAAAGTTCTCAATTTCGTTTTCTAAGAACTCGTAGTATCTCTGTCCATTTAAAGTCCCGTTAAAAAATATTGGTCCCAAAATTCTATTATATTTTATGCCACACCAAACATGGATTGAAGTCCTTTCTTGAAATTTAATTGTCTGAAATTTTCTTGGATTTCCAACGGCCCAGTGATGATTATTATGTCTCTTGAAAACCCGCGATGTTGTGAATGTGGCTTCGTCAGTCCATAAGATATTTCTGAATAAATTAGGGTCTTCGTTTTCTTTCCGAATCACAATTTGGGAAACAAATTGGAAGCGAAGTTCTTTTTGTGCCGGTGTTAGATGTTGAAGTGAAAGGATATGATAAGACTTAAATTTATGATTTCTTAAAGTCCTGTGAACAGTTCCTTGGGTAACTCTTCTGCGTCTTACACCGCCGCCGTATTGAACGTCCCGAACTGCGTCCGAAATTGATTTGGTTGGATTCAGTCGAAAATAATTCACAATGGCACGGTCTCGATTTCTATTCCTTTCTGGATTTCTTTTTCTGTCATGTAATGTTTTATTTTCCTCAAATAGGTTCTTTATCCTTAGAATAGTATTGACGGATATATTTCTGTAAAAATTTGCAATAAATCTTCTCCTTGCTTCTCTTGCATTTTCTTGGCATTTGTAGAACAAGATAACAATCTGCAATCTCTCATCTAATGAATATTTCATTTCGGCAATATTATAGTAAATTTGTCAAATTTTTTGACTTTGAAGGATTCAAAGGTGATTATAGGTACCTTTATTACCTAGGTATGTTTCAAACAGGTTAAAGTTAAATTATACTGGATAAAACATTAAAATTTAATAAAAATAGCTGTCACAATATTAAATATTTTAATCAGAACGAACAAAAAAAAATCACTCGTTCCAAAAATCGTATAAAAAAAGCTATGTTCCATTTAAAAAACACCTTATCCATAGCGTAACTCTTTTGTTTCTGGTTCAAATAAATTTTTGGTTTCATTTTTGAATTCTGCAGGAAAAAGTACATCGATTGGCTATTTTGGATTTTTCTTTAAATACAAGGAAGCTCAAAAATGAGCCCCTGTTCAGTCCTCGTTGGAAGACCCTGTACATAGAAACATTCTAAGTAAGGTACTGGATTCTGCGTCAAAGAAACACAATAGGCCCATTTTTGACCTTTTTTGAAGGTTCACGGGCTGGTCGAATAATATACGGTAACCCAAACACAAATAGGGTTAAAAAATTAAGATCGCAGCACCTGTGGTTTTACTAAAAAGTAGCTTAAGGACTCCACCCCGCATTTGTAATGTTGACGTTTTCGTTAAATTGACTGGCCACTAGTATTTGTATAATCCGGCACAAGCACTGCATAAAACATGCCTTAGAGCGCTCTGTGAGAGGTGCGTGTGCGAGGGTAGCGTTGGTTTTGATTTTTTTGAAGCTATATTCGTTGGATCAGTAAAATCGTTTGCTGTAACAAGGATTTAAATTAGTCCTGTGATTATCGTAATGAGCTTTTGAGGTATCTGAAGGTTTTTTAATTGAAAAATTACACTGACTTTAAGACAGAATACACACCCGATTGGATTTGACAGCAAAGCCGCTTGCAAACTGTGGCAGAAAAGCAATATAGTTATTTTAATATGGTGGTTGAAATAATACTAAGTTAAGTTTTAATCGACTAGGTAACTAATTACATTAACTGAGTAACCCAAAAGTTGTTTTTCTTTATAAGTATTTAGTTATATTTTAATATGTTGCACTAGAAGAATTGTGTGCCCACATGTAGATATTACGTTTTCTGTGGAGGTTTCTTGATGCATCTGACATTTGTAATACAAAAATTGTATGTTCACTTCCCAAAGGCAGGACAACAAAAGCATATCTTTTTTTTTTATTTATAGTCCTGGTACACTACAGAATAAAATATTCTAAATGGTACAACAATATAATACTAAACAAAGGCAACATATCAAAACTATAAAAGAAAAAAAAAAGGCTTAGCCTCACTACAGTAAAGGTAAATTTACAATCACAATGACAGGGTACTCAACATTCTCTTCACCGAAGCCAAACTCGGAGAAAATATCACAATCAGTGAAAAAATTGTTGTAATTCTGCAGTAAACGATCGACAAATGCATTAAAGCCATAGTTAGTTCTGTGATATCGCTCGTAAAATAACTGTGTTTGCCTTGTACGTCTTGCTGTAACTAAGAACATAATTAAATTTAAAAGGCAGGTGCAATCAATACCGCCGTTAAGAAGCTTATGGAGAAATAAAAGATATGCATTCCTTCGACGACACTCAAGGCTATTGACCCCGCAAAGCAGGAGTCTAGTTTCGTAAGGGATGTTGCTAAAAGGAAAGTGAAATTTGTACAATAAATATTTTAGAAATTTACTTTGAACTTTTTCGAGTCTTTGTACATGACAATCGTAACGAGGTGCCCATATCCATAACTGGAGGTTTAGTTCTAAATTGCTTATATTTGTTCAATTGTTTAATGCTGTGTTATATATTTTAGTTATTTTATGTGCTTTGTCAACAAAATTTTTTATTTTTATGACAATAAAGCTATTTTGAGCTTTGAGGAATCTAATAAATGTCACAGTGTCCACACATCTTACTTCAAATTTATTAACGGTTCATGCTAATTTTAGCTTACGATGCTCGAGCAAGATGTTTCATCTCAAAGATACGCCAGCCCAATGTCACTACAAGACGAACATTAAAGTTCGTGTTCCTTAGCAATACTATTTCGTCATTATAAAATTTAAAGAACCAAGAATTGACTCGAAAGACAATTGTACAAAATATGTAATCCTATATTGACGGTTGCCTTGGTCCCAGTTCTTTTTGAGGGGTGGTTCTGAACTAAGTAGGGATCATCCAAAACTCTTAAAGAAACGGACCATACAGCCCTAACAGATGAGAAAACAAAAATCCAAAACTGAAGTATGCTTGATCACATAGAACAAAAATTACTTCCTACTGCTTTTGCAATGGGAGTGCTACCATACGTCATCTGAAATACCTAATTAAAGTTATTTTTGGACTTGTACTCTAACAATAATTCTGCCTATAAGTGACGGTGCAATGTGTGTGCATGCCCGTATGCGCTGTGTGACGTATCTGCATAAACCACTAATTTAATAAAGGTTTTTGGTTTTCTCAAATGCAGTAGCAAAACCTTTTCTTAAGATTTTTTTTTATGATAAGGCACTGCAGGGCTAATCCTTTATGGCGCTCTGCGAGCGGTGCGTGTGCGCAGGAAACGATTCACTCGATGGAATCAAGCGGGCAACCTCGGTTGAGCACTTGCCATGAAAATATTTGTAAAATAGACTCAAATCGCCAACCTGCCTTCGATTTTCAAGGTTTTCCAGGTTGTTTGTCGGATCATGGTCACCGATCAAGCGAATGGCTCTTCTTTGAATGAAATCTAGCAATCTCGGGGTATGATTAGGAGAAGAGCCCCCAATATGCAAACAGTACTCCAGCGATGGTCGGATTTGGGCTTTATAGAGCATCAAAAGTTGTTGGGGTGTAAAGAGGTTCTTAGTTCGGAAAAGTTTTCCAAGCTTCTGCGAGGCTGCCTTAGCAATGGCCGCAACGTGACTATGCCAAAACATATGACTATCCAAATTGACGCCCAATAAATGAATTGATGAAGCCAAGAGAATCGAGTATTCCGCCATTAACCCAGATGTTACTGAAACTTTTTTTAAAACATTTTAAATATGTTTTCATAAATATTACATGGTTTCCTTAATAAATTAATAAAAAAAAATTTATTGCATTTGTGGGAATCAAGTTGTATTTTTAACTCCCACATTAAACGGTGAGGCTTTGTATATTCCTCGGGTTTAGGTTAGTTCACTGGTTGGTTTTATATTTTGGCTAAATGAATTTGACAGTTAGATCACATTTAATTTGGCGTTTATTCATCCAATTCGGCACTTGTTTACAAGATAACTCTTTAATACATGATTAATTACTAACCTATAACATTACTAACTTTATTTACTTGGTGCTTTTCATTAAGCTGATGCAATTATTGTCATGTCCGACGGACGATGACCCACGTTAATTTTGTCGTACATGTTTACCTTTGCAGAGTTTAACTTGCAGTGTCTGTCGAGGAACTGTCAGTGTGCTTTGTGGCTAAAAAATCACGCCCCGCTGTCAGACTGATCAATCACAAGGTAACATATTTCGCGCGTTGTCTTCTAATTGGCTATTTGTTGTTCCGCCATGTTTTCTTAGGACCAATGGTTATTTTCCCGTCTTGTCTATTGCGGTGAGCTTGATTTCCTAGCGGCAAGATGCATCAAAGAATATACGTTTTTACAAGTTCTAAAATAGACGTTTTAACACTGAATTGTGTTGAGAACACTTTTTTGCTTAATTAACCGTAGCGACAGGCTGCTGTTTTAGGATAACACTTGCAAATTTGGTTGCTTGTCTGGGCAACAATATTATTCGTTCTGAAAACACTAAATGCATTTCGTTTCTCTGTTTCTCTGACCGTTGAGGAATTGTGTTGCTAATGGAATATTTGAAAAGCAGTTATTTTATCTAGACAAAAAGTAGTATTGATTCTGAAAACATTGGTTGCATTTAATTTCATTATTTTTATTGCATTTGAGCAATCGTTTCCCCAACAACATTTGTGATGGGCAATCCAGAAATATGAGGTGTTCTTTTAAAAGGACGGTAGTAATATGAACTAGGTAGGTACTGTTATTGAGATAAGTTTTTATTTTAGGGCATAAGTAAAAACATAAATACAGTTTTAACAAATAAAGTATAAAGGGTATGGTAATTTTTGAAGCAAAACTTCGGATGCAGAGGCACATTACATTTCTCACAGCGAAATTGTACCTTGTTGTGACATTCTCCACATCTAAGTTGCTTTTCTTGATACAGGTTTAACCCGTCGAACCTCGAGTTAGCATTTTCAAACGGATTTCGCTTTGATGGGCCTTTTTTGAGATCTCTTTGATTGGATTCCAAAATATTTTCAGCCACCGCTCTTCGGAACTCTAACTAGTCCAATTTTCCCCCTTGAGTTCGACGCAATTGCCACGCATTGTGAATAGCCATATCCAAGCATTGTGCAAACAGGGGAAAATACCACTTACCTCTAATGGAAACTCTATATAGACTGATATTCTGGTCCCCCTGTCTACACCGCCCATGTAAGTATTGTATGATTTTATCATATTTGGTTGTTCAATATTTATGTGTTTCTTCTCCTTTTGAGAATAGCGCTTAACATAAACATAGCTCAAATAGAAAACTGGCGTAAAATTAGAAGCTATAGTGACGACGCTATTACCGTTCCATTGGCATACAACGATACCGGTATCTTTGTCCAGTCGATAGTCAAACTCTCCTCTTTTTGATTTATTCATTACAGAAGAGCTAGAAAGGGCATTTTAGTGACCGATTTTCACGTATGGTTCCTGTAGCATTTAGACCTCTTAGTTTTAGTTCATGTAATAAATGGATCGAAGTAAAGAAGTTATCAAAATACAATTGAAATTGAATACCAGGCCACTTGGAGCTAAGAACATCTGCATATTGAAGGATAATGCTTGCGCTTAACCCAAGTCTCTGAACCGCCTTGATATGGGGAAAACCAGACTGTATATCCAAAACGTAAAGCGCCCACCTAAAGCTTATACCCCCATCGAATTGGTTTGCCTTTAAAAAACTGTTTGCAAGCGTGCCTTCCAAAATAAGGCACCATTGCTTCGTCGATACTGTGTTGTTGCTCCAAAGGTGCGAAGTCCAAAAACCTTTCATTTAGAAGAGTGAATAGAGGGCGAAGCTTAGCATACTTATCCTGTTTATCAAGATTATCATTATCGCACATATGTAGTATTTTCATAATATAAGAAAACCTATCTCTTGATCTAGCTTTAGTCACTAAAATATTGTTAATGTCACTCCTGTTCTTTTAGGAACTATTCTGTTCTTTTAGGAACATCTACATAACCGCTCAAAATTAATACCCCCAAAAGAGATTTCATTTCTGTAGTGGATTTAATGACTGTAACTGTACAGGGTCTTCCAACAAGGACTGAACAGGGGCTCATTTTTGAGCTTCCTTGTATTTAAAGAAAAATCCAAAATAGCCAATCGATGTACTTTTTCCTGTAGAATTCAAAAATGAAACCAAAAATTTATTTGAACCAGAAACAAAACAGTTACGCTATGGATAAGGTGTTTTTTAAATGGAACATAGCTTTTTTTATACGATTTTTGGAACGAGTGATTTTTTTTTTGTCCGTTCTGATTAAAATATTTAATATTGTGACAGCTATTTTTATTAAATTTTAATGTTTTATCCAGTATAATTTAACTTTAACCTGTTTGAAACATACACTAGGTAATAAAGGTATAATCACCTTTGAATCCTTCAAAGTCAAAAAATTTGACAAATTTACTATAATATTGCCGAAATGAAATATTCATTAGATGAGAGATTGCAGATTGTTATCTTGTTCTACAAATGCCAAGAAAATGCAAGAGAAGCAAGGAGAAGATTTATTGCAAATTTTCACAGAAATATATTCGTCAATACTATTCTAAGGATAAAGAAACCTATTTGAGGAAAATAAACAATTACATGACAGAAAAAGAAATCCAACTCTATACTAATTTAAAAAAAAAAAACATTAATAATTTAATTGTTCAATGTGACCTCCGTTGTTCTCGAAACATGTGCGATAACCTCTTTGTAGCCTTTCCAAACTTGCTGTTATACTGTGATTTTCCTGGTAAGGCGATTTATTTCATTCACAATTTTCTGCATGATCTCTTCAATATCGTGGTTTCGCTGCTTGTATACCACGTTCTTTAAATGGCCCCAAAGAAATGTGTCTAATATTGACAAATCGGGACTATTGGGTGGCCAAGCATAGGTTCCATTTTTACCAATCCATTCTTCATGGCGTCCGTTTAAATATTGAGTAACCTCACGCACGGCATGCGGAGGGCCCCCATCATGTTGCCATATTAAATTTTGATATTCTTTCAATTGTAAATCTTCCAAAAAGTTCTCAATTTCGTTTTCTAAGAACTCGTAGTATCTCTGTCCATTTAAAGTCCCGTTAAAAAATATTGGTCCCAAAATTCTATTATATTTTATGCCACACCAAACATGGATTGAAGTCCTTTCTTGAAATTTAATTGTCTGAAATTTTCTTGGATTTCCAACGGCCCAGTGATGATTATTATGTCTATTGAAAACCCGCGATGTTGTGAATGTGGCTTCGTCAGTCCATAAGATATTTCTGAATAAATTAGGGTCTTCGTTTTCTTTCCGAATCACAATTTGGGAAACAAATTGGAAGCGAAGTTCTTTTTGTGCCGGTGTTAGATGTTGAAGTGAAAGGATATGATAAGACTTAAATTTATGATTTCTTAAAGTCCTGTGAACAGTTCCTTGGGTAACTCTTCTGCGTCTTACACCGCCGCCGTATTGAACGTCCCGAACTGCGTCCGAAATTGATTTGGTTGGATTCAGTCGAAAATAATTCACAATGGCACGGTCTCGATTTCTATTCCTTTCTGGATTTCTTTTTCTGTCATGTAATGTTTTATTTTCCTCAAATAGGTTCTTTATCCTTAGAATAGTATTGACGGATATATTTCTGTAAAAATTTGCAATAAATCTTCTCCTTGCTTCTCTTGCATTTTCTTGGCATTTGTACAACAAGATAACAATCTGCAATCTCTCATCTAATGAATATTTCATTTCGGCAATATTATAGTAAATTTGTCAAATTTTTTGACTTTGAAGGATTCAAAGGTGATTATAGGTACCTTTATTACCTAGGTATGTTTCAAACAGGTTAAAGTTAAATTATACTGGATAAAACATTAAAATTTAATAAAAATAGCTGTCACAATATTAAATATTTTAATCAGAACGAACAAAAAAAAATCACTCGTTCCAAAAATCGTATAAAAAAAGCTATGTTCCATTTAAAAAACACCTTATCCATAGCGTAACTCTTTTGTTTCTGGTTCAAATAAATTTTTGGTTTCATTTTTGAATTCTGCAGGAAAAAGTACATCGATTGGCTATTTTGGATTTTTCTTTAAATACAAGGAAGCTCAAAAATGAGCCCCTGTTCAGTCCTCGTTGGAAGACCCTGTACATAGAAACATTCTAAGTAAGGTACTGGATTCTGCGTCAAAGAAACACAATAGGCCCATTTTTGACCTTTTTGGAAGGTTCACGGGCTGGTCGAATAATATACGGTAACCCAAACACAAATAGGGTTAAAAAATTAAGATCGCAGCACCTGTGGTTTTACTAAAAAGTAGCTTAAGGACTCCACCCCGCATTTGTAATGTTGACGTTTTCGTTAAATTGACTGGCCACTAGTATTTGTATAATCCGGCACAAGCACTGCATAAAACATGCCTTAGAGCGCTCTGTGAGAGGTGCGTGTGCGAGGGTAGCGTTGGTTTTGATTTTTTTGAAGCTATATTCGTTGGATCAGTAAAATCGTTTGCTGTAACAAGGATTTAAATTAGTCCTGTGATTATCGTAATGAGCTTTTGAGGTATCTGAAGGTTTTTTAATTGAAAAATTACACTGACTTTAAGACAGAATACACACCCGATTGGATTTGACAGCAAAGCCGCTTGCAAACTGTGGCAGAAAAGCAATATAGTTATTTTAATATGGTGGTTGAAATAATACTAAGTTAAGTTTTAATCGACTAGGTAACTAATTACATTAACTGAGTAACCCAAAAGTTGTTTTTCTTTATAAGTATTTAGTTATATTTTAATATGTTGCACTAGAAGAATTGTGTGCCCACATGTAGATATTACGTTTTCTGTGGAGGTTTCTTGATGCATCTGACATTTGTAATACAAAAATTGTATGTTCACTTCCCAAAGGCAGGACAACAAAAGCATATCTTTTTTTTTTATTTTTTTTATTTATAGTCCTGGTACACTACAGAATAAAATATTCTAAATGGTACAACAATATAATACTAAACAAAGGCAACATATCAAAACTATAAAAGAAAAAAAAAAAGGCTTAGCCTCACTACAGTAAAGGTAAATTTACAATCACAATGACAGGGTACTCAACATTCTCTTCACCGAAGCCAAACTCGGAGAAAATATCACAATCAGTGAAAAAATTGTTGTAATTCTGCAGTAAACGATCGACAAATGCATTAAAGCCATAGTTAGTTCTGTGATATCGCTCGTAAAATAACTGTGTTTGCCTTGTACGTCTTGCTGTAACTAAGAACATAATTAAATTTAAAAGGCAGGTGCAATCAATACCGCCGTTAAGAAGCTTATGGAGAAATAAAAGATATGCATTCCTTCGACGACACTCAAGGCTATTGACCCCGCAAAGCAGGAGTCTAGTTTCGTAAGGGATGTTGCTAAAAGGAAAGTGAAATTTGTACAATAAATATTTTAGAAATTTACTTTGAACTTTTTCGAGTCTTTGTACATGACAATCGTAACGAGGTGCCCATATCCATAACTGGAGGTTTAGTTCTAAATTGCTTATATTTGTTCAATTGTTTAATGCTGTGTTATATATTTTAGTTATTTTATGTGCTTTGTCAACAAAATTTTTTATTTTTATGACAATAAAGCTATTTTGAGCTTTGAGGAATCTAATAAATGTCACAGTGTCCACACATCTTACTTCAAATTTATTAACGGTTCATGCTAATTTTAGCTTACGATGCTCGAGCAAGATGTTTCATCTCAAAGATACGCCAGCCCAATGTCACTACAAGACGAACATTAAAGTTCGTGTTCCTTAGCAATACTATTTCGTCATTATAAAATTTAAA
Organism: Polydrusus tereticollis; assembly: GCA_963920685.1. NCBI lineage: Eukaryota > Metazoa > Arthropoda > Insecta > Coleoptera > Curculionidae > Polydrusus > Polydrusus tereticollis. The sequence goes on along the minus strand of OY987332.1, from coordinate 80,035,159 downwards.
GAACCAAGAATTGACTCGAAAGACAATTGTACAAAATATGTAATCCTATATTGACGGTTGCCTTGGTCCCAGTTCTTTTTGAGGGGTGGTTCTGAACTAAGTAGGGATCATCCAAAACTCTTAAAGAAACGGACCATACAGCCCTAACAGATGAGAAAACAAAAATCCAAAACTGAAGTATGCTTGATCACATAGAACAAAAATTACTTCCTACTGCTTTTGCAATGGGAGTGCTACCATACGTCATCTGAAATACCTAATTAAAGTTATTTTTGGACTTGTACTCTAACAATAATTCTGCCTATAAGTGACGGTGCAATGTGTGTGCATGCCCGTATGCGCTGTGTGACGTATCTGCATAAACCACTAATTTAATAAAGGTTTTTGGTTTTCTCAAATGCAGTAGCAAAACCTTTTCTTAAGATTTTTTTTTATGATAAGGCACTGCAGGGCTAATCCTTTATGGCGCTCTGCGAGCGGTGCGTGTGCGCAGGAAACGATTCACTCGATGGAATCAAGCGGGCAACCTCGGTTGAGCACTTGCCATGAAAATATTTGTAAAATAGACTCAAATCGCCAACCTGCCTTCGATTTTCAAGGTTTTCCAGGTTGTTTGTCGGATCATGGTCACCGATCAAGCGAATGGCTCTTCTTTGAATGAAATCTAGCAATCTCGGGGTATGATTAGGAGAAGAGCCCCCAATATGCAAACAGTACTCCAGCGATGGTCGGATTTGGGCTTTATAGAGCATCAAAAGTTGTTGGGGTGTAAAGAGGTTCTTAGTTCGGAAAAGTTTTCCAAGCTTCTGCGAGGCTGCCTTAGCAATGGCCGCAACGTGACTATGCCAAAACATATGACTATCCAAATTGACGCCCAATAAATGAATTGATGAAGCCAAGAGAATCGAGTATTCCGCCATTAACCCAGATGTTACTGAAACTTTTTTTAAAACATTTTAAATATGTTTTCATAAATATTACATGGTTTCCTTAATAAATTCATAAAAAAAAAATTATTGCATTTGTGGGAATCAAGTTGTATTTTTAACTCCCACATTAAACGGTGAGGCTTTGTATATTCCTCGGGTTTAGGTTAGTTCACTGGTTGGTTTTATATTTTGGCTAAATGAATTTGACAGTTAGATCACATTTAATTTGGCGTTTATTCATCCAATTCGGCACTTGTTTACAAGATAACTCTTTAATACATGATTAATTACTAACCTATAACATTACTAACTTTATTTACTTGGTGCTTTTCATTAAGCTGATGCAATTATTGTCATGTCCGACGGACGATGACCCACGTTAATTTTGTCGTACATGTTTACCTTTGCAGAGTTTAACTTGCAGTGTCTGTCGAGGAACTGTCAGTGTGCTTTGTGGCTAAAAAATCACGCCCCGCTGTCAGACTGATCAATCACAAGGTAACATATTTCGCGCGTTGTCTTCTAATTGGCTATTTGTTGTTCCGCCATGTTTTCTTAGGACCAATGGTTATTTTCCCGTCTTGTCTATTGCGGTGAGCTTGATTTCCTAGCGGCAAGATGCATCAAAGAATATACGTTTTTACAAGTTCTAAAATAGACGTTTTAACACTGAATTGTGTTGAGAACACTTTTTTGCTTAATTAACCGTAGCGACAGGCTGCTGTTTTAGGATAACACTTGCAAATTTGGTTGCTTGTCTGGGCAACAATATTATTCGTTCTGAAAACACTAAATGCATTTCGTTTCTCTGTTTCTCTGACCGTTGAGGAATTGTGTTGCTAATGGAATATTTGAAAAGCAGTTATTTTATCTAGACAAAAAGTAGTATTGATTCTGAAAACATTGGTTGCATTTAATTTCATTATTTTTATTGCATTTGAGCAATCGTTTCCCCAACAACATTTGTGATGGGCAATCCAGAAATATGAGGTGTTCTTTTAAAAGGACGGTAGTAATATGAACTAGGTAGGTACTGTTATTGAGATAAGTTTTTATTTTAGGGCATAAGTAAAAACATAAATACAGTTTTAACAAATAAAGTATAAAGGGTATGGTAATTTTTGAAGCAAAACTTCGGATGCAGAGGCACATTACATTTCTCACAGCGAAATTGTACCTTGTTGTGACATTCTCCACATCTAAGTTGCTTTTCTTGATACAGGTTTAACCCGTCGAACCTCGAGTTAGCATTTTCAAACGGATTTCGCTTTGATGGGCCTTTTTTGAGATCTCTTTGATTGGATTCCAAAATATTTTCAGCCACCGCTCTTCGGAACTCTAACTAGTCCAATTTTCCCCCTTGAGTTCGACGCAATTGCCACGCATTGTGAATAGCCATATCCAAGCATTGTGCAAACAGGGGAAAATACCACTTACCTCTAATGGAAACTCTATATAGACTGATATTCTGGTCCCCCTGTCTACACCGCCCATGTAAGTATTGTATGATTTTATCATATTTGGTTGTTCAATATTTATATGTTTCTTCTCCTTTTGAGAATAGCGCTTAACATAAACATAGCTCAAATAGAAAACTGGCGTAAAATTAGAAGCTATAGTGACGACGCTATTACCGTTCCATTGGCATACAACGATACCGGTATCTTTGTCCAGTCGATAGTCAAACTCTCCTCTTTTTGATTTATTCATTACAGAAGAGCTAGAAAGGGCATTTTAGTGACCGATTTTCACGTATGGTTCCTGTAGCATTTAGACCTCTTAGTTTTAGTTCATGTAATAAATGGATCGAAGTAAAGAAGTTATCAAAATACAATTGAAATTGAATACCAGGCCACTTGGAGCTAAGAACATCTGCATATTGAAGGATAATGCTTGCGCTTAACCCAAGTCTCTGAACCGCCTTGATATGGGGAAAACCAGACTGTATATCCAAAACGTAAAGCGCCCACCTAAAGCTTATACCCCCATCGAATTGGTTTGCCTTTAAAAAACTGTTTGCAAGCGTGCCTTCCAAAATAAGGCACCATTGCTTCGTCGATACTGTGTTGTTGCTCCAAAGGTGCGAAGTCCAAAAACCTTTCATTTAGAAGAGTGAATAGAGGGCGAAGCTTAGCATACTTATCCTGTTTATCAAGATTATCATTATCGCACATATGTAGTATTTTCATAATATAAGAAAACCTATCTCTTGATCTAGCTTTAGTCACTAAAATATTGTTAATGTCACTCCTGTTCTTTTAGGAACTATTCTGTTCTTTTAGGAACATCTACATAACCGCTCAAAATTAATACCCCCAAAAGAGATTTCATTTCTGTAGTGGATTTAATGACTGTAACTGTACAGGGTCTTCCAACAAGGACTGAACAGGGGCTCATTTTTGAGCTTCCTTGTATTTAAAGAAAAATCCAAAATAGCCAATCGATGTACTTTTTCCTGTAGAATTCAAAAATGAAACCAAAAATTTATTTGAACCAGAAACAAAACAGTTACGCTATGGATAAGGTGTTTTTTAAATGGAACATAGCTTTTTTTATACGATTTTTGGAACGAGTGATTTTTTTTTTGTCCGTTCTGATTAAAATATTTAATATTGTGACAGCTATTTTTATTAAATTTTAATGTTTTATCCAGTATAATTTAACTTTAACCTGTTTGAAACATACACTAGGTAATAAAGGTATAATCACCTTTGAATCCTTCAAAGTCAAAAAATTTGACAAATTTACTATAATATTGCCGAAATGAAATATTCATTAGATGAGAGATTGCAGATTGTTATCTTGTTCTACAAATGCCAAGAAAATGCAAGAGAAGCAAGGAGAAGATTTATTGCAAATTTTCACAGAAATATATTCGTCAATACTATTCTAAGGATAAAGAAACCTATTTGAGGAAAATAAACAATTACATGACAGAAAAAGAAATCCAACTCTATACTAATTTAAAAAAAAAAACATTAATAATTTAATTGTTCAATGTGACCTCCGTTGTTCTCGAAACATGTGCGATAACCTCTTTGTAGCCTTTCCAAACTTGCTGTTATACTGTGATTTTCCTGGTTAAGGCGATTTATTTCATTCACAATTTTCTGCATGATCTCTTCAATATCGTGGTTTCGCTGCTTGTATACCACGTTCTTTAAATGGCCCCAAAGAAATGTGTCTAATATTGACAAATCGGGACTATTGGGTGGCCAAGCATAGGTTCCATTTTTACCAATCCATTCTTCATGGCGTCCGTTTAAATATTGAGTAACCTCACGCACGGCATGCGGAGGGCCCCCATCATGTTGCCAAATTAAATTTTGATATTCTTTCAATGGTAAATCTTCCAAAAAGTTCTCAATTTCGTTTTCTAAGAACTCGTAGTATCTCTGTCCATTTAAAGTCCCGTTAAAAAATATTGGTCCCAAAATTCTATTATATTTTATGCCACACCAAACATGGATTGAAGTCCTTTCTTGAAATTTAATTGTCTGAAATTTTCTTGGATTTCCAACGGCCCAGTGATGATTATTATGTCTATTGAAAACCCGCGATGTTGTGAATGTGGCTTCGTCAGTCCATAAGATATTTCTGAATAAATTAGGGTCTTCGTTTTCTTTCCGAATCACAATTTGGGAAACAAATTGGAAGCGAAGTTCTTTTTGTGCCGGTGTTAGATGTTGAAGTGAAAGGATATGATAAGACTTAAATTTATGATTTCTTAAAGTCCTGTGAACAGTTCCTTGGGTAACTCTTCTGCGTCTTACACCGCCGCCGTATTGAACGTCCCGAACTGCGTCCGAAATTGATTTGGTTGGATTCAGTCGAAAATAATTCACAATGGCACGGTCTCGATTTCTATTCCTTTCTGGATTTCTTTTTCTGTCATGTAATGTTTTATTTTCCTCAAATAGGTTCTTTATCCTTAGAATAGTATTGACGGATATATTTCTGTAAAAATTTGCAATAAATCTTCTCCTTGCTTCTCTTGCATTTTCTTGGCATTTGTACAACAAGATAACAATCTGCAATCTCTCATCTAATGAATATTTCATTTCGGCAATATTATAGTAAATTTGTCAAATTTTTTGACTTTGAAGGATTCAAAGGTGATTATAGGTACCTTTATTACCTAGGTATGTTTCAAACAGGTTAAAGTTAAATTATACTGGATAAAACATTAAAATTTAATAAAAATAGCTGTCACAATATTAAATATTTTAATCAGAACGAACAAAAAAAAATCACTCGTTCCAAAAATCGTATAAAAAAAGCTATGTTCCATTTAAAAAACACCTTATCCATAGCGTAACTCTTTTGTTTCTGGTTCAAATAAATTTTTGGTTTCATTTTTGAATTCTGCAGGAAAAAGTACATCGATTGGCTATTTTGGATTTTTCTTTAAATACAAGGAAGCTCAAAAATGAGCCCCTGTTCAGTCCTCGTTGGAAGACCCTGTACATAGAAACATTCTAAGTAAGGTACTGGATTCTGCGTCAAAGAAACACAATAGGCCCATTTTTGACCTTTTTTGAAGGTTCACGGGCTGGTCGAATAATATACGGTAACCCAAACACAAATAGGGTTAAAAAATTAAGATCGCAGCACCTGTGGTTTTACTAAAAAGTAGCTTAAGGACTCCACCCCGCATTTGTAATGTTGACGTTTTCGTTAAATTGACTGGCCACTAGTATTTGTATAATCCGGCACAAGCACTGCATAAAACATGCCTTAGAGCGCTCTGTGAGAGGTGCGTGTGCGAGGGTAGCGTTGGTTTTGATTTTTTTGAAGCTATATTCGTTGGATCAGTAAAATCGTTTGCTGTAACAAGGATTTAAATTAGTCCTGTGATTATCGTAATGAGCTTTTGAGGTATCTGAAGGTTTTTTAATTGAAAAATTACACTGACTTTAAGACAGAATACACACCCGATTGGATTTGACAGCAAAGCCGCTTGCAAACTGTGGCAGAAAAGCAATATAGTTATTTTAATATGGTGGTTGAAATAATACTAAGTTAAGTTTTAATCGACTAGGTAACTAATTACATTAACTGAGTAGCCCAAAAGTTGTTTTTCTTTATAAGTATTTAGTTATATTTTAATATGTTGCACTAGAAGAATTGTGTGCCCACATGTAGATATTACGTTTTCTGTGGAGGTTTCTTGATGCATCTGACATTTGTAATACAAAAATTGTATGTTCACTTCCCAAAGGCAGGACAACAAAAGCATATCTTTTTTTTTTATTTTTTTTATTTATAGTCCTGGTACACTACAGAATAAAATATTCTAAATGGTACAACAATATAATACTAAACAAAGGCAACATATCAAAACTATAAAAGAAAAAAAAAAGGCTTAGCCTCACTACAGTAAAGGTAAATTTACAATCACAATGACAGGGTACTCAACATTCTCTTCACCGAAGCCAAACTCGGAGAAAATATCACAATCAGTGAAAAAATTGTTGTAATTCTGCAGTAAACGATCGACAAATGCATTAAAGCCATAGTTAGTTCTGTGATATCGCTCGTAAAATAACTGTGTTTGCCTTGTACGTCTTGCTGTAACTAAGAACATAATTAAATTTAAAAGGCAGGTGCAATCAATACCGCCGTTAAGAAGCTTATGGAGAAATAAAAGATATGCATTCCTTCGACGACACTCAAGGCTATTGACCCCGCAAAGCAGGAGTCTAGTTTCGTAAGGGATGTTGCTAAAAGGAAAGTGAAATTTGTACAATAAATATTTTAGAAATTTACTTTGAACTTTTTCGAGTCTTTGTACATGACAATCGTAACGAGGTGCCCATATCCATAACTGGAGGTTTAGTTCTAAATTGCTTATATTTGTTCAATTGTTTAATGCTGTGTTATATATTTTAGTTATTTTATGTGCTTTGTCAACAAAATTTTTTATTTTTATGACAATAAAGCTATTTTGAGCTTTGAGGAATCTAATAAATGTCACAGTGTCCACACATCTTACTTCAAATTTATTAACGGTTCATGCTAATTTTAGCTTACGATGCTCGAGCAAGATGTTTCATCTCAAAGATACGCCAGCCCAATGTCACTACAAGACGAACATTAAAGTTCGTGTTCCTTAGCAATACTATTTCGTCATTATAAAATTTAAAGAACCAAGAATTGACTCGAAAGACAATTGTACAAAATATGTAATCCTATATTGACGGTTGCCTTGGTCCCAGTTCTTTTTGAGGGGTGGTTCTGAACTAAGTAGGGATCATCCAAAACTCTTAAAGAAACGGACCATACAGCCCTAACAGATGAGAAAACAAAAATCCAAAACTGAAGTATGCTTGATCACATAGAACAAAAATTACTTCCTACTGCTTTTGCAATGGGAGTGCTACCATACGTCATCTGAAATACCTAATTAAAGTTATTTTTGGACTTGTACTCTAACAATAATTCTGCCTATAAGTGACGGTGCAATGTGTGTGCATGCCCGTATGCGCTGTGTGACGTATCTGCATAAACCACTAATTTAATAAAGGTTTTTGGTTTTCTCAAATGCAGTAGCAAAACCTTTTCTTAAGATTTTTTTTTATGATAAGGCACTGCAGGGCTAATCCTTTATGGCGCTCTGCGAGCGGTGCGTGTGCGCAGGAAACGATTCACTCGATGGAATCAAGCGGGCAACCTCGGTTGAGCACTTGCCATGAAAATATTTGTAAAATAGACTCAAATCGCCAACCTGTCTTCGATTTTCAAGGTTTTCCAGGTTGTTTGTCGGATCATGGTCACCGATCAAGCGAATGGCTCTTCTTTGAATGAAATCTAGCAATCTCGGGGTATGATTAGGAGAAGAGCCCCCAATATGCAAACAGTACTCCAGCGATGGTCGGATTTGGGCTTTATAGAGCATCAAAAGTTGTTGGGGTGTAAAGAGGTTCTTAGTTCGGAAAAGTTTTCCAAGCTTCTGCGAGGCTGCCTTAGCAATGGCCGCAACGTGACTATGCCAAAACATATGACTATCCAAATTGACGCCCAATAAATGAATTGATGAAGCCAAGAGAATCGAGTATTCCGCCATTAACCCAGATGTTACTGAAACTTTTTTTAAAACATTTTAAATATGTTTTCATAAATATTACATGGTTTCCTTAATAAATTCATAAAAAAAAATTTATTGCATTTGTGGGAATCAAGTTGTATTTTTAACTCCCACATTAAACGGTGAGGCTTTGTATATTCCTCGGGTTTAGGTTAGTTCACTGGTTGGTTTTATATTTTGGCTAAATGAATTTGACAGTTAGATCACATTTAATTTGGCGTTTATTCATCCAATTCGGCACTTGTTTACAAGATAACTCTTTAATACATGATTAATTACTAACCTATAACATTACTAACTTTATTTACTTGGTGCTTTTCATTAAGCTGATGCAATTATTGTCATGTCCGACGGACGATGACCCACGTTAATTTTGTCGTACATGTTTACCTTTGCAGAGTTTAACTTGCAGTGTCTGTCGAGGAACTGTCAGTGTGCTTTGTGGCTAAAAAATCACGCCCCGCTGTCAGACTGATCAATCACAAGGTAACATATTTCGCGCGTTGTCTTCTAATTGGCTATTTGTTGTTCCGCCATGTTTTCTTAGGACCAATGGTTATTTTCCCGTCTTGTCTATTGCGGTGAGCTTGATTTCCTAGCGGCAAGATGCATCAAAGAATATACGTTTTTACAAGTTCTAAAATAGACGTTTTAACACTGAATTGTGTTGAGAACACTTTTTTGCTTAATTAACCGTAGCGACAGGCTGCTGTTTTAGGATAACACTTGCAAATTTGGTTGCTTGTCTGGGCAACAATATTATTCGTTCTGAAAACACTAAATGCATTTCGTTTCTCTGTTTCTCTGACCGTTGAGGAATTGTGTTGCTAATGGAATATTTGAAAAGCAGTTATTTTATCTAGACAAAAAGTAGTATTGATTCTGAAAACATTGGTTGCATTTAATTTCATTATTTTTATTGCATTTGAGCAATCGTTTCCCCAACAACATTTGTGATGGGCAATCCAGAAATATGAGGTGTTCTTTTAAAAGGACGGTAGTAATATGAACTAGGTAGGTACTGTTATTGAGATAAGTTTTTATTTTAGGGCATAAGTAAAAACATAAATACAGTTTTAACAAATAAAGTATAAAGGGTATGGTAATTTTTGAAGCAAAACTTCGGATGCAGAGGCACATTACATTTCTCACAGCGAAATTGTACCTTGTTGTGACATTCTCCACATCTAAGTTGCTTTTCTTGATACAGGTTTAACCCGTCGAACCTCGAGTTAGCATTTTCAAACGGATTTCGCTTTGATGGGCCTTTTTTGAGATCTCTTTGATTGGATTCCAAAATATTTTCAGCCACCGCTCTTCGGAACTCTAACTAGTCCAATTTTCCCCCTTGAGTTCGACGCAATTGCCACGCATTGTGAATAGCCATATCCAAGCATTGTGCAAACAGGGGAAAATACCACTTACCTCTAATGGAAACTCTATATAGACTGATATTCTGGTCCCCCTGTCTACACCGCCCATGTAAGTATTGTATGATTTTATCATATTTGGTTGTTCAATATTTATATGTTTCTTCTCCTTTTGAGAATAGCGCTTAACATAAACATAGCTCAAATAGAAAACTGGCGTAAAATTAGAAGCTATAGTGACGACGCTATTACCGTTCCATTGGCATACAACGATACCGGTATCTTTGTCCAGTCGATAGTCAAACTCTCCTCTTTTTGATTTATTCATTACAGAAGAGCTAGAAAGGGCATTTTAGTGACCGATTTTCACGTATGGTTCCTGTAGCATTTAGACCTCTTAGTTTTAGTTCATGTAATAAATGGATCGAAGTAAAGAAGTTATCAAAATACAATTGAAATTGAATACCAGGCCACTTGGAGCTAAGAACATCTGCATATTGAAGGATAATGCTTGCGCTTAACCCAAGTCTCTGAACCGCCTTGATATGGGGAAAACCAGACTGTATATCCAAAACGTAAAGCGCCCACCTAAAGCTTATACCCCCATCGAATTGGTTTGCCTTTAAAAAACTGTTTGCAAGCGTGCCTTCCAAAATAAGGCACCATTGCTTCGTCGATACTGTGTTGTTGCTCCAAAGGTGCGAAGTCCAAAAACCTTTCATTTAGAAGAGTGAATAGAGGGCGAAGCTTAGCATACTTATCCTGTTTATCAAGATTATCATTATCGCACATATGTAGTATTTTCATAATATAAGAAAACCTATCTCTTGATCTAGCTTTAGTCACTAAAATATTGTTAATGTCACTCCTGTTCTTTTAGGAACTATTCTGTTCTTTTAGGAACATCTACATAACCGCTCAAAATTAATACCCCCAAAAGAGATTTCATTTCTGTAGTGGATTTAATGACTGTAACTGTACAGGGTCTTCCAACAAGGACTGAACAGGGGCTCATTTTTGAGCTTCCTTGTATTTAAAGAAAAATCCAAAATAGCCAATCGATGTACTTTTTCCTGTAGAATTCAAAAATGAAACCAAAAATTTATTTGAACCAGAAACAAAACAGTTACGCTATGGATAAGGTGTTTTTTAAATGGAACATAGCTTTTTTTATACGATTTTTGGAACGAGTGATTTTTTTTTTGTCCGTTCTGATTAAAATATTTAATATTGTGACAGCTATTTTTATTAAATTTTAATGTTTTATCCAGTATAATTTAACTTTAACCTGTTTGAAACATACACTAGGTAATAAAGGTATAATCACCTTTGAATCCTTCAAAGTCAAAAAATTTGACAAATTTACTATAATATTGCCGAAATGAAATATTCATTAGATGAGAGATTGCAGATTGTTATCTTGTTCTACAAATGCCAAGAAAATGCAAGAGAAGCAAGGAGAAGATTTATTGCAAATTTTCACAGAAATATATTCGTCAATACTATTCTAAGGATAAAGAAACCTATTTGAGGAAAATAAACAATTACATGACAGAAAAAGAAATCCAACTCTATACTAATTTAAAAAAAAAAAAACATTAATAATTTAATTGTTCAATGTGACCTCCGTTGTTCTCGAAACATGTGCGATAACCTCTTTGTAGCCTTTCCAAACTTGCTGTTATACTGTGATTTTCCTGGTTAAGGCGATTTATTTCATTCACAATTTTCTGCATGATCTCTTCAATATCGTGGTTTCGCTGCTTGTATACCACGTTCTTTAAATGGCCCCAAAGAAATGTGTCTAATATTGACAAATCGGGACTATTGGGTGGCCAAGCATAGGTTCCATTTTTACCAATCCATTCTTCATGGCGTCCGTTTAAATATTGAGTAACCTCACGCACGGCATGCGGAGGGCCCCCATCATGTTGCCATATTAAATTTTGATATTCTTTCAATTGTAAATCTTCCAAAAAGTTCTCAATTTCGTTTTCTAAGAACTCGTAGTATCTCTGTCCATTTAAAGTCCCGTTAAAAAATATTGGTCCCAAAATTCTATTATATTTTATGCCACACCAAACATGGATTGAAGTCCTTTCTTGAAATTTAATTGTCTGAAATTTTCTTGGATTTCCAACGGCCCAGTGATGATTATTATGTCTATTGAAAACCCGCGATGTTGTGAATGTGGCTTCGTCAGTCCATAAGATATTTCTGAATAAATTAGGGTCTTCGTTTTCTTTCCGAATCACAATTTGGGAAACAAATTGGAAGCGAAGTTCTTTTTGTGCCGGTGTTAGATGTTGAAGTGAAAGGATATGATAAGACTTAAATTTATGATTTCTTAAAGTCCTGTGAACAGTTCCTTGGGTAACTCTTCTGCGTCTTACACCGCCGCCGTATTGAACGTCCCGAACTGCGTCCGAAATTGATTTGGTTGGATTCAGTCGAAAATAATTCACAATGGCACGGTCTCGATTTCTATTCCTTTCTGGATTTCTTTTTCTGTCATGTAATGTTTTATTTTCCTCAAATAGGTTCTTTATCCTTAGAATAGTATTGACGGATATATTTCTGTAAAAATTTGCAATAAATCTTCTCCTTGCTTCTCTTGCATTTTCTTGGCATTTGTACAACAAGATAACAATCTGCAATCTCTCATCTAATGAATATTTCATTTCGGCAATATTATAGTAAATTTGTCAAATTTTTTGACTTTGAAGGATTCAAAGGTGATTATAGGTACCTTTATTACCTAGGTATGTTTCAAACAGGTTAAAGTTAAATTATACTGGATAAGACATTAAAATTTAATAAAAATAGCTGTCACAATATTAAATATTTTAATCAGAACGAACAAAAAAAAATCACTCGTTCCAAAAATCGTATAAAAAAAGCTATGTTCCATTTAAAAAACACCTTATCCATAGCGTAACTCTTTTGTTTCTGGTTCAAATAAATTTTTGGTTTCATTTTTGAATTCTGCAGGAAAAAGTACATCGATTGGCTATTTTGGATTTTTCTTTAAATACAAGGAAGCTCAAAAATGAGCCCCTGTTCAGTCCTCGTTGGAAGACCCTGTACATAGAAACATTCTAAGTAAGGTACTGGATTCTGCGTCAAAGAAACACAATAGGCCCATTTTTGACCTTTTTGGAAGGTTCACGGGCTGGTCGAATAATATACGGTAACCCAAACACAAATAGGGTTAAAAAATTAAGATCGCAGCACCTGTGGTTTTACTAAAAAGTAGCTTAAGGACTCCACCCCGCATTTGTAATGTTGACGTTTTCGTTAAATTGACTGGCCACTAGTATTTGTATAATCCGGCACAAGCACTGCATAAAACATGCCTTAGAGCGCTCTGTGAGAGGTGCGTGTGCGAGGGTAGCGTTGGTTTTGATTTTTTTGAAGCTATATTCGTTGGATCAGTAAAATCGTTTGCTGTAACAAGGATTTAAATTAGTCCTGTGATTATCGTAATGAGCTTTTGAGGTATCTGAAGGTTTTTTAATTGAAAAATTACACTGACTTTAAGACAGAATACACACCCGATTGGATTTGACAGCAAAGCCGCTTGCAAACTGTGGCAGAAAAGCAATATAGTTATTTTAATATGGTGGTTGAAATAATACTAAGTTAAGTTTTAATCGACTAGGTAACTAATTACATTAACTGAGTAACCCAAAAGTTGTTTTTCTTTATAAGTATTTAGTTATATTTTAATATGTTGCACTAGAAGAATTGTGTGCCCACATGTAGATATTACGTTTTCTGTGGAGGTTTCTTGATGCATCTGACATTTGTAATACAAAAATTGTATGTTCACTTCCCAAAGGCAGGACAACAAAAGCATATCTTTTTTTTTTATTTTTTTTATTTATAGTCCTGGTACACTACAGAATAAAATATTCTAAATGGTACAACAATATAATACTAAACAAAGGCAACATATCAAAACTATAAAAGAAAAAAAAAAGGCTTAGCCTCACTACAGTAAAGGTAAATTTACAATCACAATGACAGGGTACTCAACATTCTCTTCACCGAAGCCAAACTCGGAGAAAATATCACAATCAGTGAAAAAATTGTTGTAATTCTGCAGTAAACGATCGACAAATGCATTAAAGCCATAGTTAGTTCTGTGATATCGCTCGTAAAATAACTGTGTTTGCCTTGTACGTCTTGCTGTAACTAAGAACATAATTAAATTTAAAAGGCAGGTGCAATCAATACCGCCGTTAAGAAGCTTATGGAGAAATAAAAGATATGCATTCCTTCGACGACACTCAAGGCTATTGACCCCGCAAAGCAGGAGTCTAGTTTCGTAAGGGATGTTGCTAAAAGGAAAGTGAAATTTGTACAATAAATATTTTAGAAATTTACTTTGAACTTTTTCGAGTCTTTGTACATGACAATCGTAACGAGGTGCCCATATCCATAACTGGAGGTTTAGTTCTAAATTGCTTATATTTGTTCAATTGTTTAATGCTGTGTTATATATTTTAGTTATTTTATGTGCTTTGTCAACAAAATTTTTTATTTTTATGACAATAAAGCTATTTTGAGCTTTGAGGAATCTAATAAATGTCACAGTGTCCACACATCTTACTTCAAATTTATTAACGGTTCATGCTAATTTTAGCTTACGATGCTCGAGCAAGATGTTTCATCTCAAAGATACGCCAGCCCAATGTCACTACAAGACGAACATTAAAGTTCGTGTTCCTTAGCAATACTATTTCGTCATTATAAAATTTAAAGAACCAAGAATTGACTCGAAAGACAATTGTACAAAATATGTAATCCTATATTGACGGTTGCCTTGGTCCCAGTTCTTTTTGAGGGGTGGTTCTGAACTAAGTAGGGATCATCCAAAACTCTTAAAGAAACGGACCATACAGCCCTAACAGATGAGAAAACAAAAATCCAAAACTGAAGTATGCTTGATCACATAGAACAAAAATTACTTCCTACTGCTTTTGCAATGGGAGTGCTACCATACGTCATCTGAAATACCTAATTAAAGTTATTTTTGGACTTGTACTCTAACAATAATTCTGCCTATAAGTGACGGTGCAATGTGTGTGCATGCCCGTATGCGCTGTGTGACGTATCTGCATAAACCACTAATTTAATAAAGGTTTTTGGTTTTCTCAAATGCAGTAGCAAAACCTTTTCTTAAGATTTTTTTTTATGATAAGGCACTGCAGGGCTAATCCTTTATGGCGCTCTGCGAGCGGTGCGTGTGCGCAGGAAACGATTCACTCGATGGAATCAAGCGGGCAACCTCGGTTGAGCACTTGCCATGAAAATATTTGTAAAATAGACTCAAATCGCCAACCTGCCTTCGATTTTCAAGGTTTTCCAGGTTGTTTGTCGGATCATGGTCACCGATCAAGCGAATGGCTCTTCTTTGAATGAAATCTAGCAATCTCGGGGTATGATTAGGAGAAGAGCCCCCAATATGCAAACAGTACTCCAGCGATGGTCGGATTTGGGCTTTATAGAGCATCAAAAGTTGTTGGGGTGTAAAGAGGTTCTTAGTTCGGAAAAGTTTTCCAAGCTTCTGCGAGGCTGCCTTAGCAATGGCCGCAACGTGACTATGCCAAAACATATGACTATCCAAATTGACGCCCAATAAATGAATTGATGAAGCCAAGAGAATCGAGTATTCCGCCATTAACCCAGATGTTACTGAAACTTTTTTTAAAACATTTTAAATATGTTTTCATAAATATTACATGGTTTCCTTAATAAATTCATAAAAAAAAATTTATTGCATTTGTGGGAATCAAGTTGTATTTTTAACTCCCACATTAAACGGTGAGGCTTTGTATATTCCTCGGGTTTAGGTTAGTTCACTGGTTGGTTTTATATTTTGGCTAAATGAATTTGACAGTTAGATCACATTTAATTTGGCGTTTATTCATCCAATTCGGCACTTGTTTACAAGATAACTCTTTAATACATGATTAATTACTAACCTATAACATTACTAACTTTATTTACTTGGTGCTTTTCATTAAGCTGATGCAATTATTGTCATGTCCGACGGACGATGACCCACGTTAATTTTGTCGTACATGTTTACCTTTGCAGAGTTTAACTTGCAGTGTCTGTCGAGGAACTGTCAGTGTGCTTTGTGGCTAAAAAATCACGCCCCGCTGTCAGACTGATCAATCACAAGGTAACATATTTCGCGCGTTGTCTTCTAATTGGCTATTTGTTGTTCCGCCATGTTTTCTTAGGACCAATGGTTATTTTCCCGTCTTGTCTATTGCGGTGAGCTTGATTTCCTAGCGGCAAGATGCATCAAAGAATATACGTTTTTACAAGTTCTAAAATAGACGTTTTAACACTGAATTGTGTTGAGAACACTTTTTTGCTTAATTAACCGTAGCGACAGGCTGCTGTTTTAGGATAACACTTGCAAATTTGGTTGCTTGTCTGGGCAACAATATTATTCGTTCTGAAAACACTAAATGCATTTCGTTTCTCTGTTTCTCTGACCGTTGAGGAATTGTGTTGCTAATGGAATATTTGAAAAGCAGTTATTTTATCTAGACAAAAAGTAGTATTGATTCTGAAAACATTGGTTGCATTTAATTTCATTATTTTTATTGCATTTGAGCAATCGTTTCCCCAACAACATTTGTGATGGGCAATCCAGAAATATGAGGTGTTCTTTTAAAAGGACGGTAGTAATATGAACTAGGTAGGTACTGTTATTGAGATAAGTTTTTATTTTAGGGCATAAGTAAAAACATAAATACAGTTTTAACAAATAAAGTATAAAGGGTATGGTAATTTTTGAAGCAAAACTTCGGATGCAGAGGCACATTACATTTCTCACAGCGAAATTGTACCTTGTTGTGACATTCTCCACATCTAAGTTGCTTTTCTTGATACAGGTTTAACCCGTCGAACCTCGAGTTAGCATTTTCAAACGGATTTCGCTCTGATGGGCCTTTTTTGAGATCTCTTTGATTGGATTCCAAAATATTTTCAGCCACCGCTCTTCGGAACTCTAACTAGTCCAATTTTCCCCCTTGAGTTCGACGCAATTGCCACGCATTGTGAATAGCCATATCCAAGCATTGTGCAAACAGGGGAAAATACCACTTACCTCTAATGGAAACTCTATATAGACTGATATTCTGGTCCCCCTGTCTACACCGCCCATGTAAGTATTGTATGATTTTATCATATTTGGTTGTTCAATATTTATATGTTTCTTCTCCTTTTGAGAATAGCGCTTAACATAAACATAGCTCAAATAGAAAACTGGCGTAAAATTAGAAGCTATAGTGACGACGCTATTACCGTTCCATTGGCATACAACGATACCGGTATCTTTGTCCAGTCGATAGTCAAACTCTCCTCTTTTTGATTTATTCATTACAGAAGAGCTAGAAAGGGCATTTTAGTGACCGATTTTCACGTATGGTTCCTGTAGCATTTAGACCTCTTAGTTTTAGTTCATGTAATAAATGGATCGAAGTAAAGAAGTTATCAAAATACAATTGAAATTGAATACCAGGCCACTTGGAGCTAAGAACATCTGCATATTGAAGGATAATGCTTGCGCTTAACCCAAGTCTCTGAACCGCCTTGATATGGGGAAAACCAGACTGTATATCCAAAACGTAAAGCGCCCACCTAAAGCTTATACCCCCATCGAATTGGTTTGCCTTTAAAAAACTGTTTGCAAGCGTGCCTTCCAAAATAAGGCACCATTGCTTCGTCGATACTGTGTTGTTGCTCCAAAGGTGCGAAGTCCAAAAACCTTTCATTTAGAAGAGTGAATAGAGGGCGAAGCTTAGCATACTTATCCTGTTTATCAAGATTATCATTATCGCACATATGTAGTATTTTCATAATATAAGAAAACCTATCTCTTGATCTAGCTTTAGTCACTAAAATATTGTTAATGTCACTCCTGTTCTTTTAGGAACTATTCTGTTCTTTTAGGAACATCTACATAACCGCTCAAAATTAATACCCCCAAAAGAGATTTCATTTCTGTAGTGGATTTAATGACTGTAACTGTACAGGGTCTTCCAACAAGGACTGAACAGGGGCTCATTTTTGAGCTTCCTTGTATTTAAAGAAAAATCCAAAATAGCCAATCGATGTACTTTTTCCTGTAGAATTCAAAAATGAAACCAAAAATTTATTTGAACCAGAAACAAAACAGTTACGCTATGGATAAGGTGTTTTTTAAATGGAACATAGCTTTTTTTATACGATTTTTGGAACGAGTGATTTTTTTTTTGTCCGTTCTGATTAAAATATTTAATATTGTGACAGCTATTTTTATTAAATTTTAATGTTTTATCCAGTATAATTTAACTTTAACCTGTTTGAAACATACACTAGGTAATAAAGGTATAATCACCTTTGAATCCTTCAAAGTCAAAAAATTTGACAAATTTACTATAATATTGCCGAAATGAAATATTCATTAGATGAGAGATTGCAGATTGTTATCTTGTTCTACAAATGCCAAGAAAATGCAAGAGAAGCAAGGAGAAGATTTATTGCAAATTTTCACAGAAATATATTCGTCAATACTATTCTAAGGATAAAGAAACCTATTTGAGGAAAATAAACAATTACATGACAGAAAAAGAAATCCAACTCTATACTAATTTAAAAAAAAAACATTAATAATTTAATTGTTCAATGTGACCTCCGTTGTTCTCGAAACATGTGCGATAACCTCTTTGTAGCCTTTCCAAACTTGCTGTTATACTGTGATTTTCCTGGTTAAGGCGATTTATTTCATTCACAATTTTCTGCATGATCTCTTCAATATCGTGGTTTCGCTGCTTGTATACCACGTTCTTTAAATGGCCCCAAAGAAATGTGTCTAATATTGACAAATCGGGACTATTGGGTGGCCAAGCATAGGTTCCATTTTTACCAATCCATTCTTCATGGCGTCCGTTTAAATATTGAGTAACCTCACGCACGGCATGCGGAGGGCCCCCATCATGTTGCCAAATTAAATTTTGATATTCTTTCAATGGTAAATCTTCCAAAAAGTTCTCAATTTCGTTTTCTAAGAACTCGTAGTATCTCTGTCCATTTAAAGTCCCGTTAAAAAATATTGGTCCCAAAATTCTATTATATTTTATGCCACACCAAACATGGATTGAAGTCCTTTCTTGAAATTTAATTGTCTGAAATTTTCTTGGATTTCCAACGGCCCAGTGATGATTATTATGTCTATTGAAAACCCGCGATGTTGTGAATGTGGCTTCGTCAGTCCATAAGATATTTCTGAATAAATTAGGGTCTTCGTTTTCTTTCCGAATCACAATTTGGGAAACAAATTGGAAGCGAAGTTCTTTTTGTGCCGGTGTTAGATGTTGAAGTGAAAGGATATGATAAGACTTAAATTTATGATTTCTTAAAGTCCTGTGAACAGTTCCTTGGGTAACTCTTCTGCGTCTTACACCGCCGCCGTATTGAACGTCCCGAACTGCGTCCGAAATTGATTTGGTTGGATTCAGTCGAAAATAATTCACAATGGCACGGTCTCGATTTCTATTCCTTTCTGGATTTCTTTTTCTGTCATGTAATGTTTTATTTTCCTCAAATAGGTTCTTTATCCTTAGAATAGTATTGACGGATATATTTCTGTAAAAATTTGCAATAAATCTTCTCCTTGCTTCTCTTGCATTTTCTTGGCATTTGTAGAACAAGATAACAATCTGCAATCTCTCATCTAATGAATATTTCATTTCGGCAATATTATAGTAAATTTGTCAAATTTTTTGACTTTGAAGGATTCAAAGGTGATTATAGGTACCTTTATTACCTAGGTATGTTTCAAACAGGTTAAAGTTAAATTATACTGGATAAAACATTAAAATTTAATAAAAATAGCTGTCACAATATTAAATATTTTAATCAGAACGAACAAAAAAAAATCACTCGTTCCAAAAATCGTATAAAAAAAGCTATGTTCCATTTAAAAAACACCTTATCCATAGCGTAACTCTTTTGTTTCTGGTTCAAATAAATTTTTGGTTTCATTTTTGAATTCTGCAGGAAAAAGTACATCGATTGGCTATTTTGGATTTTTCTTTAAATACAAGGAAGCTCAAAAATGAGCCCCTGTTCAGTCCTCGTTGGAAGACCCTGTACATAGAAACATTCTAAGTAAGGTACTGGATTCTGCGTCAAAGAAACACAATAGGCCCATTTTTGACCTTTTTGGAAGGTTCACGGGCTGGTCGAATAATATACGGTAACCCAAACACAAATAGGGTTAAAAAATTAAGATCGCAGCACCTGTGGTTTTACTAAAAAGTAGCTTAAGGACTCCACCCCGCATTTGTAATGTTGACGTTTTCGTTAAATTGACTGGCCACTAGTATTTGTATAATCCGGCACAAGCACTGCATAAAACATGCCTTAGAGCGCTCTGTGAGAGGTGCGTGTGCGAGGGTAGCGTTGGTTTTGATTTTTTTGAAGCTATATTCGTTGGATCAGTAAAATCGTTTGCTGTAACAAGGATTTAAATTAGTCCTGTGATTATCGTAATGAGCTTTTGAGGTATCTGAAGGTTTTTTAATTGAAAAATTACACTGACTTTAAGACAGAATACACACCCGATTGGATTTGACAGCAAAGCCGCTTGCAAACTGTGGCAGAAAAGCAATATAGTTATTTTAATATGGTGGTTGAAATAATACTAAGTTAAGTTTTAATCGACTAGGTAACTAATTACATTAACTGAGTAACCCAAAAGTTGTTTTTCTTTATAAGTATTTAGTTATATTTTAATATGTTGCACTAGAAGAATTGTGTGCCCACATGTAGATATTACGTTTTCTGTGGAGGTTTCTTGATGCATCTGACATTTGTAATACAAAAATTGTATGTTCACTTCCCAAAGGCAGGACAACAAAAGCATATCTTTTTTTTTTATTTTTTTTATTTATAGTCCTGGTACACTACAGAATAAAATATTCTAAATGGTACAACAATATAATACTAAACAAAGGCAACATATCAAAACTATAAAAGAAAAAAAAAGGCTTAGCCTCACTACAGTAAAGGTAAATTTACAATCACAATGACAGGGTACTCAACATTCTCTTCACCGAAGCCAAACTCGGAGAAAATATCACAATCAGTGAAAAAATTGTTGTAATTCTGCAGTAAACGATCGACAAATGCATTAAAGCCATAGTTAGTTCTGTGATATCGCTCGTAAAATAACTGTGTTTGCCTTGTACGTCTTGCTGTAACTAAGAACATAATTAAATTTAAAAGGCAGGTGCAATCAATACCGCCGTTAAGAAGCTTATGGAGAAATAAAAGATATGCATTCCTTCGACGACACTCAAGGCTATTGACCCCGCAAAGCAGGAGTCTAGTTTCGTAAGGGATGTTGCTAAAAGGAAAGTGAAATTTGTACAATAAATATTTTAGAAATTTACTTTGAACTTTTTCGAGTCTTTGTACATGACAATCGTAACGAGGTGCCCATATCCATAACTGGAGGTTTAGTTCTAAATTGCTTATATTTGTTTAATTGTTTAATGCTGTGTTATATATTTTAGTTATTTTATGTGCTTTGTCAACAAAATTTTTTATTTTTATGACAATAAAGCTATTTTGAGCTTTGAGGAATCTAATAAATGTCACAGTGTCCACACATCTTACTTCAAATTTATTAACGGTTCATGCTAATTTTAGCTTACGATGCTCGAGCAAGATGTTTCATCTCAAAGATACGCCAGCCCAATGTCACTACAAGACGAACATTAAAGTTCGTGTTCCTTAGCAATACTATTTCGTCATTATAAAATTTAAAGAACCAAGAATTGACTCGAAAGACAATTGTACAAAATATGTAATCCTATATTGACGGTTGCCTTGGTCCCAGTTCTTTTTGAGGGGTGGTTCTGAACTAAGTAGGGATCATCCAAAACTCTTAAAGAAACGGACCATACAGCCCTAACAGATGAGAAAACAAAAATCCAAAACTGAAGTATGCTTGATCACATAGAACAAAAATTACTTCCTACTGCTTTTGCAATGGGAGTGCTACCATACGTCATCTGAAATACCTAATTAAAGTTATTTTTGGACTTGTACTCTAACAATAATTCTGCCTATAAGTGACGGTGCAATGTGTGTGCATGCCCGTATGCGCTGTGTGACGTATCTGCATAAACCACTAATTTAATAAAGGTTTTTGGTTTTCTCAAATGCAGTAGCAAAACCTTTTCTTAAGATTTTTTTTTATGATAAGGCACTGCAGGGCTAATCCTTTATGGCGCTCTGCGAGCGGTGCGTGTGCGCAGGAAACGATTCACTCGATGGAATCAAGCGGGCAACCTCGGTTGAGCACTTGCCATGAAAATATTTGTAAAATAGACTCAAATCGCCAACCTGCCTTCGATTTTCAAGGTTTTCCAGGTTGTTTGTCGGATCATGGTCACCGATCAAGCGAATGGCTCTTCTTTGAATGAAATCTAGCAATCTCGGGGTATGATTAGGAGAAGAGCCCCCAATATGCAAACAGTACTCCAGCGATGGTCGGATTTGGGCTTTATAGAGCATCAAAAGTTGTTGGGGTGTAAAGAGGTTCTTAGTTCGGAAAAGTTTTCCAAGCTTCTGCGAGGCTGCCTTAGCAATGGCCGCAACGTGACTATGCCAAAACATATGACTATCCAAATTGACGCCCAATAAATGAATTGATGAAGCCAAGAGAATCGAGTATTCCGCCATTAACCCAGATGTTACTGAAACTTTTTTTAAAACATTTTAAATATGTTTTCATAAATATTACATGGTTTCCTTAATAAATTCATAAAAAAAAATTTATTGCATTTGTGGGAATCAAGTTGTATTTTTAACTCCCACATTAAACGGTGAGGCTTTGTATATTCCTCGGGTTTAGGTTAGTTCACTGGTTGGTTTTATATTTTGGCTAAATGAATTTGACAGTTAGATCACATTTAATTTGGCGTTTATTCATCCAATTCGGCACTTGTTTACAAGATAACTCTTTAATACATGATTAATTACTAACCTATAACATTACTAACTTTATTTACTTGGTGCTTTTCATTAAGCTGATGCAATTATTGTCATGTCCGACGGACGATGACCCACGTTAATTTTGTCGTACATGTTTACCTTTGCAGAGTTTAACTTGCAGTGTCTGTCGAGGAACTGTCAGTGTGCTTTGTGGCTAAAAAATCACGCCCCGCTGTCAGACTGATCAATCACAAGGTAACATATTTCGCGCGTTGTCTTCTAATTGGCTATTTGTTGTTCCGCCATGTTTTCTTAGGACCAATGGTTATTTTCCCGTCTTGTCTATTGCGGTGAGCTTGATTTCCTAGCGGCAAGATGCATCAAAGAATATACGTTTTTACAAGTTCTAAAATAGACGTTTTAACACTGAATTGTGTTGAGAACACTTTTTTGCTTAATTAACCGTAGCGACAGGCTGCTGTTTTAGGATAACACTTGCAAATTTGGTTGCTTGTCTGGGCAACAATATTATTCGTTCTGAAAACACTAAATGCATTTCGTTTCTCTGTTTCTCTGACCGTTGAGGAATTGTGTTGCTAATGGAATATTTGAAAAGCAGTTATTTTATCTAGACAAAATGTAGTATTGATTCTGAAAACATTGGTTGCATTTAATTTCATTATTTTTATTGCATTTGAGCAATCGTTTCCCCAATAACATTTGTGATGGGCAATCCAGAAATATGAGGTGTTCTTTTAAAAGGACGGTAGTAATATGAACTAGGTAGGTACTGTTATTGGGATAAGTTTTTATTTTAGGGCATAAGTAAAAACATAAATACAGTTTTAACAAATAAAGTATAAAGGGTATGGTAATTTTTGAAGCAAAACTTCGGATGCAGAGGCACATTACATTTCTCACAGCGAAATTGTACCTTGTTGTGACATTCTCCACATCTAAGTTGCTTTTCTTGATACAGGTTTAACCCGTCGAACCTCGAGTTAGCATTTTCAAACGGATTTCGCTTTGATGGGCCTTTTTTGAGATCTCTTTGATTGGATTCCAAAATATTTTCAGCCACCGCTCTTCGGAACTCTAACTAGTCCAATTTTCCCCCTTGAGTTCGACGCAATTGCCACGCATTGTGAATAGCCATATCCAAGCATTGTGAAAACAGGGGAAAATACCACTTACCTCTAATGGAAACTCTATATAGACTGATATTCTGGTCCCCCTGTCTACACCGCCCATGTAAGTATTGTATGATTTTATCATATTTGGTTGTTCAATATTTATATGATTCTTCTCCTTTTGAGAATAGCGCTTAACATAAACATAGCTCAAAGAGAAAACTGGCGTAAAATTAGAAGCTATAGTGACGACGCTATTACCGTTCCATTGGCATACAACGATACCGGTATCTTTGTCCAGTCGATAGTCAAACTCTCCTCTTTTTGATTTATTCATTACAGAAGAGCTAGAAAGGGCATTTTAGTGACCGATTTTCACGTATGGTTCCTGTAGCATTTAGACCTCTTAGTTTTAGTTCATGTAATAAATGGATCGAAGTAAAGAAGTTATCAAAATACAATTGAAATTGAATACCAGGCCACTTGGAGCTAAGAACATCTGCATATTGAAGGATAATGCTTGCGCTTAACCCAAGTCTCTGAACCGCCTTGATATGGGGAAAACCAGACTGTATATCCAAAACGTAAAGCGCCCACCTAAAGCTTATACCCCCATCGAATTGGTTTGCCTTTAAAAAACTGTTTGCAAGCGTGCCTTCCAAAATAAGGCACCATTGCTTCGTCGATACTGTGTTGTTGCTCCAAAGGTGCGAAGTCCAAAAACCTTTCATTTAGAAGAGTGAATAGAGGGCGAAGCTTAGCATACTTATCCTGTTTATCAAGATTATCATTATCGCACATATGTAGTATTTTCATAATATAAGAAAACCTATCTCTTGATCTAGCTTTAGTCACTAAAATATTGTTAATGTCACTCCTGTTCTTTTAGGAACTATTCTGTTCTTTTAGGAACATCTACATAACCGCTCAAAATTAATACCCCCAAAAGAGATTTCATTTCTGTAGTGGATACATCAGCTGCAAAATTTTTCTTCAAAGCATATCTATTGGAGAAGGTTACTATAGCACATTAACTATCTCGGTGTCAAAGAAAAATTCGAACAATTGCGAAGGTGTAAGCTCTTGAACTGGTCCAAGAGGCTGCTCCCATAAGTCACGTTGTGGTGTGATATCTTCTTGAATCCACAACATATTTTTTACCTTTTTTGTTGGAGGTGGATGGATGGATCGGTCATTACCATTGAATAGTAGAGTTGCCCCAGGATAAAGTTGAGCCAGTGGTATATAGTCATCAGAATCATATTCATTCTCATTAGCTTCAGGGTTCTATAGAACTATTACTTCGACGTAATTCCTCAGTTGGCTTCCTGGAAGATTATTCAGGGTAATAAGTTCTTCATCCCCAGAGTCACAATCATTAATGTCATTTGCATTTTCAGGGGGGAAAAGTATTATTTCATCTGGAGGAACAGATATTTCGACGACATTTTCTAGCTCCTCGAGTAGCTCATGCAGTTTCAACGGTCTTCTAAAATAACAAAAATTTATTACAAGCATGCAGCATCGCATATCTTACTACCGTCCTTTTAAAGGGACGGCGCCATTTTGAACCCTTAAGAATAAAACAGTAACAGACCTAAATACCTTCTATCAGCCTTTTATTTACTTGCATGAGATCAAAAAATAATAAAATAAAAAATAAAACTTATTCAAGTTTATCAAGAAAGTAACACATCCGTATAATTACATATACAGGGTCGTTGGTATGTATGGAAATGGTCGATTATTTCTTAAAGTAAAACAGCTAGCAAAGAATATTTAAGACAAAAGTTTTATGGTTTTGTATAGCCTATTAGAATTAAAAAAAGATAAGTATACAGGATGAGTCAGAAAGCCGTAGAACAATAAAGTTACCTTTTTTTTTAATAGAACACCCTATATCTTGGAATATTTTTGGATTTTACATAAAATTACAATTATTATTTATTAAGTGCATTATAAGTCTTAAATAGCTTCCGAGATATCGACTTTAGAAAAATTACATTTTTGAACTTTGACAGCTTCTAGCTTTCTAACGGTACCTACGCTATAGAGCAAAACGGCTTACATGCCCCTATCTTACTTTTTTATTATCTTTGCGAAAATCCCAGCTTCCGGTTAAACCGGAAGTACTATATTTCCGGCCTTTGAGCTGCATCCTGTTTAACCGGAAGTTGACACTTCTAGAATGAGACTTAAAAACTAAGATAGGGACATGTAAGCCGTTTTACTCTAAGACGTACCGTTAGAAAGCTAGAAGCTGTCAAAATTCAGAAATGTCATTTTTCAAATCTCAATTTCTCAGAAACTATTAGGTTTAGACCTATAATGCACTTAATAAAAAATAATTGTAATTTTATGCAAAATCCAGAAATATTCTAAGATATAGGGTAATCCATTGAGAAAAAAGTAACTTTATTTCTTTACGGCTTTCTGACTCATCCTGTATACCTTACTTTTTAAAATTCTAATAGACTATAAAAAACCCTAAAACTTTTGTCTTAAATATTTTTTGCTAGCTGTTGTACTTTAAGAAATAATCGACCGTTTCCATACATACCAACGACCCTGTATAATCTTACTAGGTAGAGAAATTAATGGGGTCAACAATAAGTTTTTTGGAGGTGGCAGCTCATTTGTCTCAACTTCATCCTCACTGTGAGTGTTTTCCAAAACTAAAAACAAATTTTACCATTATGGATAACCTACGTTTTTATAATATAAGTCACAGGCAAACTGACGTAAAAAACCCAGATTTATATATATTACATTTATTTATGAACTAACTTACCCTTTAAAACACGCTTCTTTGGGTTCAACCTTAAATTGCTATGTTTTAAAATGTCATCGCGAAAAAATCCCTCCCATGTGAATATGACTAAATGTACTGTCGGAATAAATAACGACGTGATAGAATGTATCTGCAAGTAAATAAATATTTTTTATTATGGGTACATATAAAAATGGTGCGTTTCAATATTCTTCGAAATTCTGAGCTGACCTGGTTTAAATCAAAACCAGTACCGTCATTCGGGGGGAGATTGATAATTTTTTTCTAAGACCCCCTAAGTCCCTAAAATATCTTTACAATGACAACTTATTTGACAGAAACAAATCGTTAAGTATAGTTAAGGGCTTGATGGTCATTTAGTTGAACATTAACTTCTAGAAAAATTAAATATGGCATTATCAAAGTCAAACTAATGTTGGGGTAACTTTGATAAGGAAATTAAAACTCTGTAAGATTACTGCTAAAAGCATAATGTATTATCAATGTCATAAGATAATTTTAAAAATTAGGAGTTATCAAAATTTACCTCTGGTGGGTGAGATTGATAAAAACGTAAACTAATAGGTTAATCAAAGACACCCATGGTTTAAATATTTTTATTTAAGGTAAAAATGAAAATTTTACATTAACTTAGACCTAAACTTAGATAGAAAAGTTATCTATGGCACTGGTTAAAAACAAACATGTTATTTTCTATTAATCCTTAAAAATTCGTTTTCAGGCCACATGTTTAAATTTAAAACAACTAAAAGTTCCTTTATATGCAAAAGTGGGCGCAGAAAAAATTATTGCTCATAAACATCTTCAGATTTTTGAAAAATATAACGAAATCGATCGATCGAAGAGAGCAATAATTTCTTCTGCACTAATTTGAAACACATCATTTTCAATAACTTTAAAATTTTCTTTAGCTGTGTCACATGATTTAAGACCTCCAACACTTAAACTGTTTGAAAGTATTTCTTGGACAACCACAACATATCTATACACAACCGTTTTTCTTCTACCAGACTTAACTTTTACAAGTAAAAAATCACCACACTTTATGTCTCCATAAATGAAATTACTGTAATCTACCTCCAGCGTTTTCAGTATAATCTTCGTCAGATTCATCTTGGCAAATATCTTCATTTTCGATTTCTGAAGAACTGCTTCGCTCAGGGCTTGGACAAGATACACTTTTGCCGGGCACAACCTCTATTTTCTTTTTTTCTTAATGGTTTTTTTTTGGCAAATTTCCAAATCGCTTTTGTTTCAAATAGTCTAGTAAACTGGCACTAATTTCAACTTCAGGCGGCACATCATTTGTCGGTTCACTAGGAAATTTGTCCAATACTTTTTGGGCATTTAAAGGGAATATGCCAGTGGCTTTAAAACCACTAACTAAATCTTTTTTTATTGACCCTTGGTCATCTGCAGATTTTCTGTCCATCCTGACCAGACTTAGGTTTAAAAGTTTTGGAAACTCCTCTTTGCAAATTGACGTCGCGCTTGGGTTATTTTGTTTCCATTCAGATAAGATGGATCGCCATGAAATTTTTAAGGGACGAAAAAAACAAACAAACAAGGGTTGGGATATATGGGTTGTGTTTGATGGGAGACATACAAAGTCTATATTATTTTTGCGACAAATTTATAACCTCATCCGTAAAGTGCGATGCGAGGTTATCGCCGATAAGCACTTTTTCCCTTCCAAATTTGAAGCATGTGGAAGAGATGTTGACACAAACCAATCAGTAAAAACATTGGCGTCAATCCATCCACTTTGTGTTCTATTAAATCGAGAACCCTTTGAACAGCATCTATCGATACAACAAGGTGCTCCTTTTGGACCATGTAAAGTCCATCTGTTCTATATGTTATTGGCTTTATATATAACATATGGGGGTAATAATACACCGGACGCTGACCCGCAAAACATCACCGATGTGGCTGACTTGCTAAAATTGACAACGTTGGTGGGATATTTGACTCCCCTTTTATACAGTAGACGTTTTCTCACAGGATCGTCGACCATGTTGGTCTCATCATAGTTAAAGAGATCCGTATCTGGGACTTCTCTAATGGTTTTTTCCAAGTTCGCAAAGTAATTCTCCATATCTGTCTTTGAAACCATAGCTCTGGTTCTTTTAATATTGGCTGCCAGTCTTTGTGTCACAATGTCTTTTTAAAAGAGATTCAACCCAATCTCGGCCAGGTATGTTGTGCCGAAATTTCGCTACATTTCTGCCTTGCTGTTGAAGATAGTTTTTAGTAACAATTTGCAAATCTAAAATCTCTGGTGGGCGGGCATACGCGTATAAGTGTAAAATTTACACTTTTCAAGAAACAGCATTTAAGTTTAAACGATGGACAGAAGAAACCTAATTAAAATACAAGAATCAAAACTATTTGTTTGTATACTTACTTTAGAGGGTATTAAAAAAGAAAGACATTTTAAGGATATGAAAACATTTTTATTTAAAAAAAAAAACATGAAAGATATACTATTAGAGCCATTTTTTTGACAAATAAAAAAAGCATTAACTTATACTCTCAGAACCGAAAAACGAAACTAGTGGAATTAGGCCATGACATAGTTCTTTAAACTAGGCATCCTGGTTAAACTCCTCTTCTGTACCCAGTAGGTTGTCATCGGCATCACTTGATGTCTTTAAGGATTCATAAAAAGGTCGGAAAAGTGGACTTATGAGTGTTAATAATTCTAAAAGATTTTTCTTTTTCTCTACAGCGATGGGAACGGTGTCTTTGTAACATTTTTTCGGAACTAGCTTACTTGTTTTACCTTTCCTGCTAAAGTTGAGCTTTTTAAATTTTCCGGCTTCTTCTAAATTTGTCTTGTAGCTTAAAATATAAGGCATCTTTGTATATCTAAACCATCTAGCATCATGCCATTTAAATGCAAGTCCGTCTTCATCTTTCTTACGCAACACAAGAGGACCTTTGTAAAGTGACGCAAAATCTAAAAACATTTCGTGTGTGAGTTCTTTTACCACAAATTTTCTTTTCCTTCCCGTCGAAGTACTAACTGATACCAGTCGTGAGGATGTTCAACTTGGATTTGTAAATGATTCTTCTGCTTTACTATTAGGGAATGGTCCACATCGCATTCCATGTGACTGTGTCCGCTGACCATAAATTTGTGGTCAATAGCATTTAAATGTTTTTTTTTGCATGACACAAAGAAACATTGCTGCAACGTGAGAGTTCTTATTCTGCCCCCCACAGGTGTCCGAATAGAAAATAACCCTCCACGTTAAGGGGCAACTCAATTAAATGAAAATATAAACAAGTTGCTATTTGATTAGCACCTCGTCCTCCTTCTGCCTCATGCCACATGCAGCAGGTAACTTCTCCTGTAGCCAAATCATGTAATGTTAAGTTATAGGTCCATAGTTGTCTCTTATAAAAAGAAACCGACGAGTTCACAAAAGGGTTAGAAAGGCATTGATGTAAATCAAAAGCGAATACTTTTATAGATGCATTCGCTTTTCCTAGTTCTTTATCCTTCTTCTTTTCTAGGTAAGCAATATCTGCTTCAAGGTGGTGCTGTTCCTGCTCTTTTTTAATGTCTTCTCGTTCTTTCTCATTTTCGCAGACTGTTATAATATCACATTTGTGACATGTGTCCACTTTTGGTTGTTTAAATGCTAAATTCATTTCGTGGAATTCCTTTGCATATATTTTTCTTGACGCCTTATTTTCTCTTCCTTCAGAGTATAAGTCATACATTTTTTGCAATGTTAGATATGATGGTAAATATTTTTTTGAATTCTCTCGTCTAGTATAATGCGATTCGTACGCTGGAAATAATTTTATATGACATTTTACCTCTTCAAGTACATCTAACAAATGCTTATTGCCAGGTCTATGATGACCTCTTTTATCATCGAACGTGACACCAGTGACCGTTGCGGACGCATTACGTAATGCCAATCACAAACATCTGAGTTTCACTTAAGACATCTTGAAAATATTTTCTACAGATAATTTGTAATTGACCATTTACCTTAAAGTTGAACTGGTGAACTACAAAGCGATTCTTGGTTTTTCGAGCAGGACTTTTATCACTGTAAACTCTCCTTGTTTTCGGATTTGATGTTTGTACCAAACTAGCAACATAGTGAACCCGTTTATTATGGGAGCCTAAAGACCAATACTCGTTAAAAATGCTTTCTTGAATATTATCCGATATTTTTTCATAGCATTTCATTCTACATGGCGTTAGCTTTTTAGTTTTTCTCGCTCCTATAATTTTTCCCTTGATAGTTTTGTATTCTAGTCCTTTGTTTCTTTTCTCCTTGCGTTCCGCTCTATTTTTCCTCCTGTTAGTGCTCTCTTTATTTTTCTCTTTGCACTGATTTGATAGTTTTTCTATCTTCTTATTCTTGACTTTTGATGTGGTAGGCAAACCCACAATTGAGACGTCAATGCTGTCATCATCTGAACTTGATGGTTCGCTTTCATATTCAAAGTCTTTGTCTTTAACGTTATCAGCAGTTTCGCTGATAACGTCACTCTGATAGTTTTTATTATTTTCATTATTAGGAACGTCAATTTTCATATTTTTCGTGCCCAAATCTGTTGCAGGTACGTCAATTTTCATATTTTCCGTACCCAAATCTCCTGTCGGTACGTCATTTTCCATATTTTTTTTGTCCAAATCTGTTGCAGGTACGTCAATTTTCATATTTTCCGTACCAAAATCTCTTGCCGGTACGTCAATTTCCATATTTTTCGGGTCCAAATCTCCTTCCAATACAACGTCAATTTCCATATTTTTCGTGCCCAAATCTCTTTCCGGTACAACGTCAATTTCCATATTTTTCGTGCCGAAATCTTTTTCTAATCCAAAGATTATTTGCTCCGAAGATATAACTAATTGTTCGCAGATATCCATTTCTCCTAGAAGCAAATAAATTATATTATTTAGAATTCAAAAATATTTTAAAATATATGGTGTCGTATTTAAAAAAATACAACTTTGTTACACTCCACTTTTTGGACGCACCCTGTACAATTTAAAATATTTTTTAAATGTGCAGAATCTCGAATCATACAAAAGTTTATTATCGACAATCTTATCTTCATGACATAAAATGACTCCGCGCAATCGTTGACTCACCCGGTACAAATTAAAAATTTCTAAAATATTCTCGATCTAAATTATTTACCTTCTAAGTTTCCGCAAATTGTTTCCTTAGCTGTTGCCATTTTAGTTTGGTTTTGTGAAATTTCTTGTACTAACTGGTGTTCATAATCTTCCAAAAACTCAATCGTCTTAATTGTACGTGGTGTGACTAATTGAGGGGGTCAGAAGCCAAGGGGCCCAAGTACTAAAATGGAATTATTAAGATATTTTAATTTAAAGTTATTTTACTCCACAAAAAATCTAGATATTTAACATACTTCAAATTTCTATCTGAGATTGTTTGTTATAGTTCACCTATACTTTTAGGATACTTTGAGACTTTATATGATTTACTCCTATTACCAGGACCGTACTTTGGTACAGGGCCACCGTCATCATAATTTAATTATTAACTATATTATTTAACTGTTATCTGTCAAAAGTAATTTATAAGTAGGTAATACAAAGCTCTGAATAAGTATGATAATTATTTATTAATTAAAAGAAATACTAATAGGCATACAATATAAATAAAATCCTTATTCTAGTCATTATCTGATTCAATGGTGTCAGCAAAATCAGTGCCGGATGGACCAATATTTTTTTGGGGGGCAAAGATGGCTTTTGCCGCCCTCTCCTTTAGAAGGCATTTGTGACATTTTAAGTCGTTAATAAAATGGATAAATTCTGGCCCTAAACAAACTAAAAATAAAAATAAAAGGCACGTTTTTTCGATAGTGGAATTAAAAAAGGTGCAAAGTATTATATAATAGTAGTTTTCCTATTCAGTGCGCAAAGTTATGTTTTCCCGCACGCGAAAGCAGTTAGACGAACGACGCGAAGCGGAGTTCGGATAAGCTTTAAGTGCGGGAAAACTACTTTGCGCACGTGTTAGGAACAATATTTTTTCTACGAGTGAAATAACTATATATTTTTTTAATTTTAAATTTTTATTGACATCAAAAACAACTATATCCCCCTTTGTTCGCACCATTTGGAAAACAACTCGTACTGTTTCTCGTATTTTTCTCGCGATTTGGCAGGCAGCAATTGCAAACTAGCCATGTTGGCGGCTTCTAGGACATCTTCTGGAAGTTCTTCTTCAGTGATATCCATTTTTAAAACAGTTTTTTTTATTTTAAATAGGTGAAAATGCTAGTGAAAATTTTGAAGAAGACCTCTAAACTGACATGAAAGCGTTGTATGACAATGTATTTTGGTTGCTAAGGGAACAAACCGCATTTGACACAAAAATACTTGATTTTTTTTAACTTGAACAAAATTAGAGGAAAATATAATAATGCAGATTTCAAAAAAATTTTGAGCCGCACGGCACAATACTTCGGTATAGTTTATAAGGCAACACATAAACCACCTGTCAACTTTGTCTTGTTACAATATTTTTGTATAAATATCTAAAAAAATTATAAAATATAAGAAAAAAACGCGTCTATAATATGGTAATTTTGCTTTAAAATAAGTGTGCGGGAAAAAAAATTTCCCGCACAGTGTGCGGGAAAGTGCTACTTTGCGTATGCAAAAGTGTGCGCAAAGTAGCTTCTTTGCGGTCACTCGTAGAAAAAAATATTTTTTTTTAAAGTTTTAATTAATTTTTGTATTTTTTTAGTTGTAAATACTTTTTTAAATAATTTTTATATTAATTTTTACTTCTGACAACGGTACTAGAATAGGTACCAAAACGTCAAGATTTTTTAATTGATCGAACGCCAAAAGTCAAAAAATAAAAAAAAACATTTATTTCTTAGTATATAAGTTACTTATGTGGCAAAATTCCCAAATAGTTAATTAAAAAAAAAGAGAATACATGTTCTAATTCAAAACTGCAAGTAAAATTTACTGAAAAATAAAACAACCAGCTAAAGTAAACATTTATTAAGTGTGTGTTGGTTAAGGTAATGGTATAGCATAAAACTATTTTATTCATTAACTCATTGGCTCATTTATAAAATCACTTTTCGTGCTTTTTTCTCGGCAAATTCATTTATAACATCGTCATAATTTACTGAATTAGATTCTTCGCTTTCAATTGATAGTATAGCGAGGTTTGTAAGTCTCTGTTGGGTCATGTTTGACCTTAAATAATTTTTTATTAGTTTTAGTTTGCTAAAGCTTCTTTCACATCCAGCAGATGTAGTTGGTAAAGTTGCGTAGATCCTTAACGCTATGCAAACATTTGGAAATGCATCCATTAAATCTCTGCTACGAATTAAGTTAAGTAAATCAAGACCGTTCATTTTTTTTAGATTTTCTGTGATGTTCTTAACTTGATCTCGAAAGACTAAAATCTCGGATGAAAACTCTTCGAAACTAAGATCTTCTGTATATTTATTTGCTAAATGTATAGCCCGTTTTTCAAGGGCTTCATCATTTAAATTGATAAGTTCTTCCCCACACAAAAAAGAAAAATTTTCGTTTATGAGTTTAGTACTCTCCATTCTGGTTTTTATTTGACTTAATATCACGTCGACTACTTCTTTTACAGAGTGGCAATACCTATCTTCGACAGAAAAAAGTCTTGCTTCATCAAGCATCTTTTCACCAGACATGATTTTCTTTTTAGGAATTCTGTATGTTTCCATAGTCGGTTCAACACCCATACATTCAGCCATTTCTCTAGCGGATTTTAGCCAGTGATCAGGCTTATTTCTCAGTCTTTCCAGTGTAGTGATAAGTCCATTCAACATCTTGAGTGACTTCGAGAGAACTATATCATCCTTTTGAATTTCTTTATTTACTCTATTTATTTCTTTTAAGAGTTCAGCCCATGCTACCAAATATGCAATAAATCGAAAATTAAGCACTGCGTGAAGGAGACTGTTAGCTTCGGACTTGGTTTCAGGTTGGTATTGTCCCTCTTTGAGTTCTTTCAGAGCTTCAATAATTTCAGAAAAATTTTTTTTTAGAGCATTTATTGCTTCTGACTTAGCAGACCATCTAGTCTGACTTGTTCCCAGTAAATTCGTCTTGCTGTATTTTTTCATAATCTCCCACCGTTGTGTTGAAGATACAAAAAATGTGTAGAGTCTTTGGACTACCCCAAACACATTAGACGTTTCAGCAGAAATTGATGCTGCATGCACACCTATAAGATTTAAAGAGTGGGCTATACATGGAATGTATGTCGCCGTTGGGTTAATTTCCAATAATCTAGCTTGCACACCTTTGTAAACACCTGCCATGTTTGATCCATTATCATACGACTGCCCACGGCAGTCTTTTATATTAAGTCCATCTTTCTCTAATTTACATAAGATTGTCCGAGTCAGGTATTCTCCTGTTTTTCCAGAAACCTCCAAAAAATCAATAAAACTTTCCTTAATTACATATTCACCTGTTTCACTTTTAGTTACGTATCGTATTACCTGACTCATCTGCTCGGTATGGGACACATCAGGTGTGCAATCAAACATAATAGTATAATACTTAACTTGGTGTACATCGTTAAGAATTTTCTGCCGGACTCGATTGCCCATCATTTGAACGATCTCATTCTGTATTGTTTTCGATAGATAAGACACATGTCCTTTTTTAAGTTCGTCTACGGCCATTTTCAATGTCGCGTTGTGCTTGGATAATAAGATAATGAGATTCAAAAAGTTTCCCTGTTCTTTTGAGGCATATGAAATGTACAGTTCACTTTGTGATTCTTTTGAGCCGCGCAGTGGAAGACAATTTGTAGCTAGGTACAATATGGCATCAATTACTATATGTTAAATTTCTCTCCATTTATTTTTTTCGCATTCAATAATTTTTTCAAGTCGACTGCAAACACCTTTGTCGCTGTTCAACGTCATTAACAAAGATTTCCATTTAACTAAGTTTTCTATATGTATTTTTGAACCTTCGTGTTGACATAATTTCTCCAACATTTTTTTCCAATTTGTAAAGCCAGTTGTTTGTAAAGAGTACATCCCCGGTTTAAAAGATTCATAGCTTTTAAACAGTTTGCATGGAATACAAAACAAAGAGTTCTCTTTTTTAGAGTAAGTTAACCAGGTTCTTTTCACTTTTTCATTGTTAGACAATTCTTTGTACCACACCGCAGGCGTAAGGTGACGGTTATCTCTCTCTGTTGATTTGAAATCAATGGATTCAGGGAATGTCCTTGATAGCTTGACAGATTCACTGCACAAATAACAGCGCACTTGGTCACTCATATTTCCATATGTTGGCCAAGTTCCTGGTTCAGATGGGTCAACTGAAACTGAAACTATCTTATCTGTTGTGCAATCGTTTAATCCTTTGTAGCAATTTTAAAATTGCCACTATTTATTTTGTGGGGTATCATCTTTAGTTGTATAACACTAGCCAAAATATGGGGCGAACGCACTGCTTCTGTTTTCTGTGGCTGATGGCATCAGGCGCCGCACATAGGTGAACCATGTAATTCCGGTTTCGCGTCTCGGTCAAGTCGCAGACCGTACATTTCTACTTTTGGCGATTTTATGTTTAGACGGGGTTGTTTAGAATTACTTTCTTCATTTCCTTACGTAATTTATGTTCTGGTAAAAGCCCAGACCCTTGTTCGTTCTGATCGTTTGGATCCTTTAGGTTGTCACTCTTGTTCTCTTCTTCTTCTTATTTTCCTTGTCGGGGTTTGTGTCCAGTTGGCAGCCTTGAGTCAGCGGATTTTGCTAGAGAAGGGGGTCTGTCTTACTTGGAAGATCTTGCGGCCTCCATTTTACTTTCAAAAATACCTTGAGAGAAGAACGTCGCTGTTGGGCCATTTTTTTAAAAGAAAAAAGACCACGAGGTCTCACCCCCCTTTTAGAGGTAAGCTATTTTCTTTTCTTTTGTTCTTAGTTATCGTTTTTTGGGAATTCAGTGGGTTAATTTTCTTTCTATTCTTTTTTAGGGGTTGTGTGTTTTGTTGGTTTCGGCTGAGTATGCCGTTTCACACTTAACTAGGTTAAGAAACCACATGGGATTTTAGCATCCACATAAGTAGCCCTTGAGCTACCAGGTTCCGGTTGGCCCACGTAAGAACTGAGTGGTTACGAGCTGTGTATGGACTAGATTTCACCTGGCCGATCATGAACAGCATTCAGGAGCCACATGGTCCATGCCCAGTATAACTGCCCCAGCAGAAGCGAGGGATTAAAAGGCTTGTATAAAGCAAACCTCAATTTAATGCATTCTGCCTTTTTAATTTAGTTAGTACGTCACCACACTTAAATAAACTGCTGGTTAATCACTAATTTTTTATGTAAAGCCATCTTGACAAAGGTACCTACTCCTTTTGTAACCATACACCATCGAAATATTTAAAGGTTCTAGAATCTTCCCCCGAGGTTATACATAATTGTGACTTAAATCCTTGCGTCCAGAAAGGCTGTTTTTTCATTCATTTCATTTCATAATTCAAACTTATCTAAATTTTAAACAATTTAACATAACAATAAACCTAAACCCCTTTTTATTCAATAAAAACTTTATTATTTGTGTGGGAAAGCTTTAGAGTTTTATTTGTTGCTTAGATTTTCCAATAGAACTGATATTCGGTATATTTTTCCTGGTTTGGACATCGATCAAACCAGGTGGCGCCCAAGACAACCAAAGACGAAGGGAAGGTGTAAGTATTGGACCACGACCTAGTGCCTCCACATAAAGAGCTACCGTCAGCGGATAGTGACAACCTGTTGTCCAAGACAACAGATTGCCATTGCCAAATAAAAATAGCGCCCAGTATCGTGGGGCTTTGATTCTAATTTTTTCAACTTTCTTTCGTCTTGGTCTACGTTTTTTAATTAATGTTTATATTGGAAAACTATGCAATAAATTTCATGCGGTTTGAATTTTAACTTTCTTTAGTGGGGCAACTTCGTACAAACTTGAACCTTAATAAATATAGTGTGGTTACCTACGCATATCTTTATTTAGTTTGGTTTAAAAACTCAAATTTTAAGGATTGTATTTGAGGAATGTTAAACCTGTATTTTTTATCTAGCATAATGGAAGTACCTGATATTTTGGTGTAAGGAAGGACAGTGGTTCAATGATATTTGGTATATTGTTATAGGTTTACACTTTGAGTGTGTATTGAACTATTTCTGTCGCTTCTAGGTTTTTTGGTAACTTCTATTAGTGGCTTTTGATTACATTTTTGGTATTCGTACTTTATACTGCATATTTTACAGAAAATATAAGGTTCGATACATTTTTGGTGAATTTTTCTATATTGGCTTCCTTGAACATTGAGTGTTTCTAGTTTTGATGTCTGTAAGCAGTACATTGTGATTTTGATAACTGACTTTTACTTGATCACCAATTTAATTAACAATCACTATACAGAGTGTCTAAAATGTTGAAATTTTACTTACACTGTTCCTGATATTATTTAATTCACTTTAATTAAGTCCAATTGACTTAGTTGCGGGAAAATAATTACTTTTCAACATAGTTGGATAATTCACTATACCGGGTGTCCCGATTGTAGTAATTTTTTTAAATTTTATTTTAATATCTCCGGATAATTCTGAAGGAGT
Source organism: Polydrusus tereticollis (assembly GCA_963920685.1). NCBI lineage: Eukaryota > Metazoa > Arthropoda > Insecta > Coleoptera > Curculionidae > Polydrusus > Polydrusus tereticollis. The sequence goes on along the minus strand of OY987332.1, from coordinate 79,997,204 downwards.
ACAACACGTTTTCTAAGCTCTGCTGTTATCATTTAGTGTACAGAGTGGCACAAATATAATTTAAATTAAAGATTTAATTTCTTGATTATTTCTCGATTTTGAGTTTTATCTTATGGACACTTGGATAATTTTCTGAAATCCTTTTAGTATACAGGGTGAACTTGAGTAATATTTGGACTTGTAAAATATCTTAAATTTTTTTTGAATTCCAAATTTTTTTATATACAGCCGCCTACTGATATAGCCTTTGATTAGTTTTTATACAGGGTGGTCAAAGTATTATATTGATTTACTGCTTTAAGCTTACTTAATGGTATTTAGTCTTGAAGACTTGTGATTGAGAACACTCGACTTCATTGTGCTTATCTGATTTTTTTGATTTGTAGAATTTTTTTTGAGCTTTCACATTTACTTACAATCATGGCAGAGTCAATGCAGCCTAATCATTTATTAGATTCTGAATTAAGCTACGAGTTAGCAATTCGCGCGGTTACATCTACTCGACCTGTTGCAGACAGGCGTAAAATTTTGAGACGACTTTTAGCTAAAGAGACTAGCAGTAATAAATCCGAAATTGTGACTGCTCTGGTTAGGAATCGCGAGTTTAGGTTAGAGGCAATTGCAATCGAGGAGACAATGCAATCAATTAAAGAGATTATTGCTGATTTTGAAGGTAGTGCAACAGACTCTACATTTTTACGAATGACTTCCAGGTTAATTCACCTCTCGGGTAGAATTGGCAGATTGTACTGTCCAGAGGATAATGCTGATGCTAGTAATTTTAAAACCGAAGCTCATGCGTCTTGCTTAGTTCTTGAGGCAGATTTATACGACAGCATTATACCTACATCTTCTGGTACTGGTACTGCTAATTATTCAGCTCCTCAAGCACCAATTATTAACGTTGCACCACCCATAGTTAATTGTTCAGGCAATATTCCAGCTATAGGTGATTGGCAGATTAAATTTAATGGTGATTCTAAAAATCTTTATAACTTTTTGGAAAGAGTAACCGAACTTGCTGAATCTCGTAAGGTGAAGCAAGATGACTTGTTTATTTCTGCAGCCGAATTATTTGTCGGTGATGCTTTTGTTTGGTTTAGGAGTGTAAAGGGCTCAGTAAACAATTGGGATTCCTTGGTGGCTAGATTAAAAGCAGACTTTTTGCATTCTGATGTGGAGGATGATTTGTGGAACCAGATAAAGCATCGCAAACAAAGGCGAAATGAAACAGTAGCTGTATTCATCGCACATTTGGAAATTTTATTCTTTCGTTTAGTTCATCCACCTGCAGAAGTAACCAAGGTTAAACATATTCGGAACAATTTATTGCCAGACTATATTACTCAGTTAGCCTTAGTTGATATCTCTACAGTTTCTGAGTTAGCAAATCTTTGTAGGAAACTTGAAGAAGCTTCTTATATTAGAAATAAAAATAATACAGTTAGCGAACTGTCCAATTTAGATATTTCTGGTCCTTCGAATTCTAGTAAATCTAATACTGGTTTTGGTAGGGGGAAATTTCATAATTCTTCCAGTAGAACTAATTCTGGAAATTTTTCTAATAACCATTCTAGTAGGAATAATCGAAATATCTCAAGTGAAACAGTCGACTTAAATTCTAATGCTTCTCCAACTTCTTCAAATTCCGGATTCAAAAATAAAGTAAATGCTAGTAATCGTTTAAGTAATAAAAATAGTAAACCTCAAAGTAATGTAGTCTGTTTCAATTGTAATATGCCAAATCATACCTATCAATTTTGTAGACAAACTCGTAAACTCTTTTGCTTTAAATGTGGATTGCCAGATGTTAAAGTGACTTCTTGCCCTAATTGTTCAAAAAACTAGTAAAGGAAGTGTGTCCTCGAGGCAGGTACACTACTTCTAAATTTAATGTCTCAAGTAAAGTCAAAATTAGTAAATTTAATAAACATGATTGGAGTAAATGGCTTAAAACAGTTTCAAATTTTTATCAGAGTTCTAAAAATGAAGTTTCTCCTTTATTTGTAAGGAAACCGATGGATAATAGACCTTATATTTTTGTAAAATTATTTGATCAAGATATTACCGTTTTACTAGATTCTGGTGCTACAGCTTCTGTTGTAGGCACGAAAGGTCTAGACATTTTACGTCGTTTTAATTTAGAAATCTATCCAGCCAAGTTAAGAAATATATGCACTGCAGATGGAACTCAGAAAAATGTCGATGGTTTAGTTGATTTGCCTATTGTTATAGGAAACATTTGTCAAGTTATTACAGTTTTGGTGGTTCCGACATTACCACATAGTTTTATCTTTGGATGCGACTTTGCCAAACAGTTTAAGATTTCTGTTAATTTTAAGAATGATTCTTGGCAAGTACACGCTAACTTAGCAAATTCTTATGTACCTACTGTTAAGAATTATTCTGATTTTGTTTTTGAGCCGCTATGTTCTTTGGATGATCTTTCTAATTCAGAGCGTTTTAAAGCTGAAAAGGTTATTGCTTCTTTTAATTTAATTAATAGTAAAAATCGTTTAGGTAGGACCAATAGATTAACTTTAACAATTGACACAGGTAATGCTTTACCATTTCATAAAAAACAGTATCCAATGTCGCCATACATGTCTCAAGTTTTGAATAAAGAGTTAGATGAAATGTTAAAGTTGGGTGTTGTTGAACCTTCACAAAGTCCATGGTCTTCTCCAGTACTTTTAGTCAAAAAATCTAGCGGAGAGTTTAGATTTGTTTTTGATGGACGATTTTTAAATAATATTACTAAATTTGATTCTTATGCTCTTCCTAGTATAGACAAAATCCTTAGTTCATTACGTAATGCTAAATTTATTTCGTCTATTGATTTACGTAAAGCATTTTGGCAGATACCGTTAGATGAAAATTCTAAAGACAAAGCTACTTTTAATGTTCCTGGGCGTGGTTCTTTTAGATTCAATACAGTACCCTTTGGTTTATGTAATGCAGCACAAGCTCAGCAGCGCTTGGTTGATGCAATTTTTGGTGCAAAGTATGAACCGTTTATTTTCACGTACCTGGATGATATTTTAATTTGTAGTCCTGATTTTGAGCATCATGTAAAATTATTAGGCGAAGTTAGGGAAAAATTGAAAGAAGCAAACCTTACTATTAATTTAGAAAAATGCGATTTTTTTAAGACAAGCTTGAAATTTTTGGGTTACATAGTTGGGTCAAATAGTTTGCGCACGGATCCTGACAAAATTATTTCAATGGTTAATTATCCGAGACCAAAAACTGCTACGGAAGTTAAACGTTTTGTAGGTTTATGTTCGTGGTATAGGCGTTTTATAAATAATTTTTCCTCATTAATGTCTCCGATCAATGATCTTCTGAAAGGTCGCAGGAAAAGCCAACCTATTACCTGGACTGAAGCCGCAGAATCTTCCTTTGTTAAAATCAAGGAACTTCTAGTCTCGTCGCCAATTTTGTCTCAGCCCGATTTCAGCAAACCATTTATTATGACGTCCGATGCCAGTTTGACAGGTGTTGGAGGCGCACTGTCACAAATTATAGATGGAGAGGAGCACGTGATAGCATACGCCAGTAGGTCACTCTCAAGAGCCGAGAGGAATTATTCTGTTGTGGAACGGGAATGTCTTGGAGTTTTATTTTGTTTAGATAAATTTCGTATGTATATTGAAGGCGCTCCGAAATTCCAGATCATAACAGACTGTTATTCTCTTTTGTGGCTAAACAACATGAAGAACCCTACAGGCAAATTAGCTCGCTGGAGTGTGCGATTGCGTCAGCATAATTTCGATCTTGTTCACAGGCGCGGAGTAGATAATGTTGTGGCAGATGCATTGAGTAGAATTCCACCTCCTAATGACAGTCAAGAAGTCTCACCTATTGTTTTACTTATAAATCCATTTAATGTGGATATTGATCGTATTGACCCTTGGTATAATGACCTACGCGAAAAAATTATTCAGTCTCCTGATAAGTATACTCAATGGAAAGTTGAGGAAGATTTTATTCTAAAGTTTATACCTAATAAACTTCCAATGAGTGTAAATATTCCTGAGTGGAAAATTCTTGTTCCAAACCCCCAAATTTCTGATGTCATTCAACATTGTCATTGTCCGCCAACTTCAGGTCACTTTGGTTTTTTTAAGACTCTTAATAGAGTACAGGATTTTTATTATTGGCCTAAGATGCGGCGTGACGTTTTGAAATTTGTTAAGTCATGTTTAGTTTGTGGTGCTCAAAAGGTATCAAACACTTCTCGCATGGGACTTATGGGAAAAGAGAAGAAAGTCGACCTGCCGTTTCAATGCATAGCTGCAGATCTTATGGGACCCTTTCCCAGATCTAAGAAAGGGCACAAATGGCTATTAGTTGTAGCGGATTGGTTTTCAAAGTACACTCTTTTATATCCATTACGTAGTTCCAAGTCCTCTCATATCGAGAATATTCTAGAAAATCAAATATTTTTAGTATTTGGGTGCTCCGAAACTCTTATCTGTGACAATGGACCTCAGTTTATTTGTAAAAGCTTCAAAGATTTATGTTCAAAATATAATGTAAACACTCGGTATAATCCTCTATATTCTGCACAGTGTAACTTCGTAGAACGGAATAATAGAACAGTCGGTACAGCTATTCGTAGTTATGTTAGTGATCACGATGGTTGGGATAGAGACATTTCAAAAATTCAGCAGGCTATAAATACCTCTAAGCATGAAGTTACTCACTTCACTCCTGCTTTTTTAGCTTTCGGTAGACATCCGCCTTTATCGGGAAAGTTTTATTCTCAATCATCTGAACGCAAAAGCCAAGATATCGAAATTATTCCAGGAAATAGGGATTCGTATGCTGAAAACATGCATGGTCTTAGGGAAATTTTTGTAGCAGTTAAGAAACGACTTCATGAGGCATATGAACGAAATTCAAAAGCATATAATCTTAGGAAGCGGGACATTTCATTTAATCAGGGTGATCGCGTGTGGCGAAAAAATCAAGTTTTATCTAGTGCGGCAAATCATTTCATGGCAAAGTTAGCTCCAAAGTATACTCTCTCGATTGTGCATAAAAAGATTTCAAATTTGGTGTATGAACTTAAGAATGTTAATGGTTCTAAGGCTGGTAGATGGCATATCAAAGATCTTAAAAAGTATGATGGTACTGATCTGGATAATTCAGATCAGGATTCTCAATTTTCAGATTAAATTTTGGAATTTAGGGAGAATGTTAAAATTTCAGGGGCGAAGTTTGCCTAACCACGTATTCTGTTGGCAAAATCGTTACGATTTGTATCCCTGATTTAGTAGCATTCACTATTCCTAAAAAACCTTTATTTCTGTTTAGTATCTTATCTATTTTGCAGTCAGATATATATTTTATTTTGATGCATAATTTGGGTATTTGGTAAGCGAATAAATTCGCTGATTTTTCTCTCTTCACTTACCTATATTTTTGGTATATATTTTGGTTCAAGTAAGTTGAAGCTTTGTTATTTGCTAGAGGCATTGACATTTATCTTTCTGGTTTTTATCCTTTTGCATATCACCGAAAGTGATCATATATTGTTGGGTTATTGGTGTAGACGTACACTAATAATTTTTTACCTCTTACGTTGACTTTTTTAAGTCAAAGAGAAAAATAGTTTTGTATATATAAAGGCCGTTTATTGTTGGGTGTTACCAGGTTTCATATGGGAGATGGTTTAACCATGTCTGGCTGGAAGGATGAGCATTGGGGGGGATGTGTCATTGGCGTAAGGTCCTAATGAGTCCTTACACTATGCTGGGGCCATCCTACTGTGTTTCGTCTGAGCTCCTTCTCGGATCATTTTATATGGAGGGCTGGTGACAGTGCCAATTTACGGAACAACCTATTCCGTTCAGTATATTTTTCTCTGTGCTTCGGCATTTTTAGCGTAGCGAGCGCTATAGTTTGCTCCCTTGTGACGAGTGGAACATTTGGGTTACCATTATCTATTTGATATGTTTTTTTGGTTTTCCACTTTTCAGAGTGTACCTTCCTGGTGGGTGTTTGGGTCACGTCCGGTGTTGGTGGGCGTATTCTCCAGACCAGCGGTGTGAGGTTAGTAGACGAGGTGCTTCACGCCATTATTGAAGTCACGCAATGCTAACTTTCGTTACCACTTAATACAGGATTGCCACACTGCTGCCTGGAGAGTGCTTCTTCCTTCACTTGGGGGTTTCATGGGCATTTCGCCATCGAGATATTCTCTGAAATTATTTTTTTTCGTTTTTCTTTAGTCTAGTACTAGAGGTTTTATTTTGAATTTTGCTATTACACTTGGTGTGTATATTGTACAGTGTTTTGTCTGTAAATTCCAGAATAATTTCCCTTGGGATTAATTCCCTTAATCTGCATTATTTTATTCCTTAGTAGGCTAGATCCTACAGGGGATTTATTTACCGTTTTGTTGTGATTACATGACGTATATGATGGTGGGTAAATATTTTTCTTATTGATATTTTCACGATACTTACCATATCTCCATATCTGTTAGTTTTAGATAGACTTTTCCCTATTATGACTTACCCGATTTTGACCTTACCGATTTAGTCCCTTTTAAGGCGAGTGATACACGCAGCTATCAAACTAAAACTACCCAGAAATCTCTACTTTTATTGTATCCTTGATTTTGTTGACTATTATTATAGTCATTGCGTATTTTTTATTTTTGGAAAATAGTCTATTTCATAGCCTATTTTATTTTCGTTGGGGGATAATGTAGCAATTTTAAAATTGCCACTATTTATTTTGTGGGGTATCATCTTTAGTTGTATAACACTAGCCAAAATATGGGGCGAACGCACTGCTTCTGTTTTCTGTGGCTGATGGCATCAGGCGCCGCACATAGGTGAACCATGTAATTCCGGTTTCGCGTCTCGGTCAAGTCGCAGACCGTACATTTCTACTTTTGGCGATTTTATGTTTAGACGGGGTTGTTTAGAATTACTTTCTTCATTTCCTTACGTAATTTATGTTCTGGTAAAAGCCCAGACCCTTGTTCGTTCTGATCGTTTGGATCCTTTATGTTGTCACTCTTGTTCTCTTCTTCTTCTTATTTTCCTTGTCGGGGTTTGTGTCCAGTTGGCAGCCTTGAGTCAGCGGATTTTGCTAGAGAAGGGGGTCTGTCTTACTTGGAAGATCTTGCGGCCTCCATTTTACTTTCAAAAATACCTTGAGAGAAGAAGGTCGCTGTTGGGCCATTTTTTTAAAAGAAAAAAGACCACGAGGTCTCACCCCCCTTTTAGAGGTAAGCTATTTTCTTTTCTTTTGTTCTTAGTTATCGTTTTTTGGGAATTCAGTGGGTTAATTTTCTTTCTATTCTTTTTTAGGGGTTGTGTGTTTTGTTGGTTTCGGCTGAGTATGCCGTTTCACACTTAACTAGGTTAAGAAACCACATGGGATTTTAGCATCCACATAAGTAGCCCTTGAGCTACCAGGTTCCGGTTGGCCCACGTAAGAACTGAGTGGTTACGAGCTGTGTATGGACTAGATTTCACCTGGCCGATCATGAACAGCATTCAGGAGCCACATGGTCCATGCCCAGTATAACTGCCCCAGCAGAAGCGAGGGATTAAAAGGCTTGTATAAAGCAAACCTCAATTTAATGCATTCTGCCTTTTTAATTTAGTTAGTACGTCACCACACTTAAATAAACTGCTGGTTAATCACTAATTTTTTATGTAAAGCCATCTTGACAAAGGTACCTACTCCTTTTGTAACCATACACCATCGAAATATTTAAAGGTTCTAGAATCTTCCCCCGAGGTTATACATAATTGTGACTTAAATCCTTGCGTCCAGAAAGGCTGTTTTTTCATTCATTTCATTTCATAATTCAAACTTATCTAAATTTTAAACAATTTAACATAACAATAAACCTAAACCCCTTTTTATTCAATAAAAACTTTATTATTTGTGTGGGAAAGCTTTAGAGTTTTATTTGTTGCTTAGATTTTCCAATAGAACTGATATTCGGTATATTTTTCCTGGTTTGGACATCGATCAAACCAGGTGGCGCCCAAGACAACCAAAGACGAAGGGAAGGTGTAAGTATTGGACCACGACCTAGTGCCTCCACATAAAGAGCTACCGTCAGCGGATAGTGACAACCTGTTGTCCAAGACAACAGATTGCCATTTTTCATTTTTTTGGGGCGAAAATTTATTTAGCATTTCAATATTAGTTACATCCTCCTGTTCATTAACATTTTCTGCCCTCTCGTAACTAGTAGAGGCCTCATTCTTATTCAGTTTTTCTATGTCACATGTGGAAGGTAATTCTGTTTGTAAAATTAAGTTTTCTTTTTCCATGGTTTCGGATTCATCCGAATCGGATAGTTCTTCTTCAACTGTTTTTTTATTTTTTTCGAGCCAACTACACATTGCTGCTCTGCTTTGTTTTGCTTTTTTTACCTTTTCTTCTGCCCTTTTCCGATACTGAGCCCCAGAATAACGTTTTCTAGGAATCATGATATGATTATCGACCAACCTAAAAATAAAAGACACTCTCAGATTATATAATTAGTTTCCAAAACTTTGATCAAATATACATAATATTCCAAGCGTTTCTAAAGTTCCTTGTAGACAAAATGGCAACGTCGCTCCTAGCGTCAAGGAGATAAACTACAAGAAAATCGCGCGTGCCTCGAGAAAGTCATCCAGCAACCAGCAACAGCAGGCATTCATCACCATCACATTAATCTTCTTTCAGTCGCTTTTATTTCACAGCAAACGAAAACAAAATAATATGCGATTGTTTACTTACCAAATAAAGATAAAGGTTGTCAATGTAACTGATTGTAACTTAATTGTTAATTGCCAGACCCACATAAAACTAGCACTTACTGCAAGAGTACACGCTAAAACAAAGAACAATAACTTATGCGCCGAGTTATGTAATTATATGCAATGTTGCCATAATATTTTTTTAATAAAAGTAATGAGTAGTTATGAACTTAAAAAATTAAAAGATCTGAGGTTTTTTATATCGCTGCGTTATTACGCAAATCATATATTAAATATTCTATTTGAATTTTTTATTTACAAAGATTGGTTTTGCCGCCCTACAAATGTGCCGCCCGGGGCAAATGCCCCCTTTTGCCCCCCCCCCCCTTTATCCGGCCCTGAGCAAAATTATCATCCTCGTCGTTTCCACTATATGCTTCTTGCCCTACTGTACTCAGTGATTTGTAAAAAATCATAGTGTATTGGTGGTACATAAGGTAGAAGTTCAATAAGGTTATTATATTTTGCCACTTTTATTTTTGGAGGTACCTCATAAAGTGCCGGTAGTAGTATTTTTGTAGGTCTTCCACGTGAACCAGCTTTTTTGGAACAATTCATTTCTTCAAAATATAAATCAGTATTATAAACTTCTTTATAAAAAAGTTTGTATGGATACTCTTTCTTAAAATGTAGCCATGTCATTTTGCTTAGTCCCTTGAAATTTGATTTTGTAATGTTATCCATGGGCAATATAGATTTAAAGTCTTCAGGTTGCATTTTTACCACAATGAATTTTCTACTGACTCCTGTTACAAAATTAACCCACTCCTCTGGAATAAAAATGTGAGTTAGACGTCTCTTTGCTTTCTCAATAAGAGCAAAATCCTGGTCGCATTCCATAAAGGAATGTCCCGAAACCAAAAAACGGTGATCCACGCTCTTAATATGTGTGTATTGCACAACATACATCCAAAATTTTATCATGTTTTTATTCTTGTTTTGCCCTCCGCAGTTATCACTAAATGCATCGATGTGAGTTACTGTTTCCGGCAAACTTTGAATATACTTTAGCAAGCGTGACATTACATCTTGAGAACCTTTGCGGCCTTCAGCTTCATGCCACATATACATGGTACCGAATCCAGATGCTAAATCGTGGATTCCCAAATTGTAAGTCCATAACTGGCGTAAATAATATACTTTGCTACATGTTAAGTGTGGAGTGGGCAACGTCTTTTGCAGATCAAAACAAATAGCACGTTTCTCTGGACACTGTTTTGCAGATTCCTTGACAGAGTTTTTTAAATCTCTGGCTGCTTGAGCTTACCGTAGATGACGATCGTGTTCTCTGGCTAAACGAACGCCCTCTTCTGATTTTGGGTCGCAAGCATTTTTTTGTGTTGTGAATGTATCACATTTTGAACATGTGTCTGAATATGGTTTGTGAAAGTCTAAGTTAAACTGAGTATTAAAAATATCGCGGTATTTACTGTGCTTCAACGGCTGAACTTCTTTTTGTGTACAAAATTCTCTATATAACTTATACATTTTAGTTACATTCAGGTCGGGCGCCAAATACTTGCGATTCGGATTGTTTCTCCTAGTATAATGACTCACATATTTTGGAAATAAATTTATATGCTGCTTTACCAAGTTTACAGAAACCTCATCTATTTTATTACCAGGTACATGGCGACCTCTTTGATCCATGTGGGCGACTCCAGATATTTTCTTTTTTTTAAAAACATTGTAAAATCGTTTGCGGCTAATGTCTAGCGTTTTTAGGAAAAATTCTTTGCATACACGTCTAGTTTGCAGTTTTATACACGTGCTTATACCTTTTTGGTTAGTGGAATTTTGACGATGCATCTTTGGAATATTTTTTTGTACACATGATGCAATAAAGGCGCTCTGTAGATCCCATCCATTCGATTTTTTTCCAAGATTCCAATAATCGCTGAAAAGTGTCTTTCTAACTTCCTCCGAAAAATGTTCTGTACACTGGTATCTGCACGTATGGTTATATACTTTTGGTGATTTCGCCTGATGCACTTTACCCTTGCGATCAACATATTCCTGGCCACTGTTTCTTCCAGTTTTTGCCATATTTCTTTTCGCAGTGTGAAATTTGCGCCCCCTTTTTCTGGATTTTCCAGCTGGCACTTCATCTGACTGTTCACTACTAATAGGAACGAAATCTCTATCCATATTAGAGTTCTCGGAAAGTGGTTCTAAAAAAAAGTGTTAAAGATTTAAAAGGTATAAGATAAAAAGAAGCAAAATTTATTCATAACCTTAAAACATTAATTAAATTTTACTTCAAATTGCATTAATATATAAATTTTTACTTATAAATAAGCACTTACCACTTTGGTCGTCTGATGTATCCATTTTGTGAAGAAAATCTTACTAAAACACTATTTTTTATACTTTTAATACGGATGACAGGCAACCACAAAAGTGCTAGTATATAAGTAAAATTGACAAATGCTTTGGTTGCCAATAGGTCCAAGTGTGCTTGGACCCCTTTGGTTCCAAGCAAGTAACAAAATATGGTAAGTATTTAAAGAAGTCATTCATAGATGGCAGCAATTGAACTTATTTTATACTTGGATCTCTTTGCCACTAAGTAAATTTATGTATCTAGTCTTCATTTATTCACTTATCTCAATATTAGAAGAAACTCGACTTGGACCCCTTGGCTTCTGACCCGCTCAATTCAGATGACACTAAATATAAAATAAAAAAGGCATAGCTACAAACATACTTTAAAAAACATCCGGACTGCGTACACTGAGAAATTTTTTTTGTAGTATTAACTAAAATTTTAGTTAAATTAACTAAAAATTCATAGTAGAATAGGCCTCAGCCTAGATGTCTTGTTATCCTTACTAAAGTAATCTTGTTAAAATTATTTAAAAAAATATTCTGTAAAAAACATCAGAAAAAATAAGAATTAATAGTAAAAATGTATTCCATTTCTTGCAAAACTATTTTAGCTCTAGTCAAGTTTGTATATTTAAAGTATTGGGAGATTTTTTGACTTTTTATACAAATAGGTGACTACAATGGAAATAAAAGAAAAAATCATTTTCTAATATAGGTAGGGTAAACTGTCCCACAGTGAACCACTTTTGGGTATTATTAATGCCAAAGCTATAGTTTTTATCTAAGAGAATCAAAACTTTTTTTCAGTATACTTGAGTGTGTTGGCAACAAAACCACACTAACAGTTTTGGTTCAGATCAACAAAGATAATTTTAATTAATTTTTTTAAAAAACATGTCATGTGATTCACTGTGGACCATATCGTGGAAACAGTGAATCAGGTGATAAGTTTACAGTGAACCAGTAAAAAAAAACAAGATAAATACACCTTTGGTATAAAAAAACAATATATTCTCATAAAAAGAAACAAAAGCGAAAACAATACAGAAACTAAATATACAACTCCATTCGGGGCAAAATAAAATCTTATTTCTTAAAAACTAAAAAATAAATCGCAACTTTGATACCTAGATATTAGCGAATATCAAGAAAACTCATATTAATATTAAATGTAAAATATGCATTTTGTCTGGAAGTGCTTCCGTTTACATGGGGCTTTGGTAATATTGCTCTAATGTCTTTTTGGTTAACATCGGAAACATCGTCTACTTGTGGCAAATAAAAAACCTTTTTACCCAACTTTTTACGCAAGAAAGTGACATAACATGTGCAACCTTTTGCTTCTAATACCTTTGCCACATAATAAACACTATTTTTCTTTGAAGCAAATTCGACCAAAATATAATCGTCGTTTTGGGGCTGTCTTTCCAATTGCAATTTGAGGGTGTCAAGAACTTCATCATCTGATGCATCACTATCCAATGACGGCTCTGATTCAGAAGAAGAACTTTCTAGAACAACTCTTTTTGTCTTAGCTGGAACTTTTCTAATTTTAGATCCCTTCCCCATTGCTAATTGGTCTTTTTCGGGAGTATCAGTAGCAATTAGGCTTCGTCCTTTTTTGCGATTTTTTCTATTACCTTTTCTAACAGCTGCGCGTAAAGGTTGTCTAAAATTTTTTGGAGATACAAATGCTTGGGTTTTGGCTTGAGGTAATAAGGTCGATGTTGATGGAATAGCCGCATCATTTAGTATTGCAACTTCTTTAGATAATAAGTCTCGATTCGAAGGACCTGCTTCATTATTCAAAGGGTCGATTTCTGTAATTAAATTCCGATTTGAAAAACTTGCTTCAGTATGACTCGAGTTATTATTCGGGTTATCATCAGCGTTATCATCTGTTCACCTGGATTTGGTCTGTCCGTAACGGAGCTGGGAAGAAAATCTACATCCGAAAAAACATATCGGTCAAAGGGAAATATTCCCGTTTTTCGAAATGCATTTGAAATAGTTGTGGGTGTCATGGCTTTTTGGTAAGCCTCCTCTATAAAGGATCCTAATTCGTAAATGGTAACAGAAACTCCTGGGTTTCTAAGCATCCAGGAATCCATAGCTGCATTGTAGTATTCCTTGAAAGGTTTCATAACTCCAACATCTAATGGTTGCGTTTTGTGAGTCGTATGCGGCGGAAGAGTTAAAACGATAACTCCGTTTTCTTTTGCGATATCCAAGGCCGGAATTGTTAGATGTGATTCATGGTTGTCAAGAATTAATAATGATGGATTTTCCTTCGAAGATGAACTGTGCGTAATGAAGTGTTTTACAACTTCAACAAAAGTTCTGAGTTCATCCAACCACTGGAAGTAGCTAATCCCAAGGTGCCAGTTGGAGCTCCATTTATCATATGAGTTTTAAAATGAACTCGGGGAAAAACCAGAACTGGTGGCAGACTTTGACCACTTCCACTTATAATACAACAGGTAGTAACTAGGGTGTCCTTTTCTCCACTAGTTACGTTTGATAAACACCTAATGCCTTTGGGGGCAAGAACTTTTTGTAGCTTCTGCACTGTTGTTGTAGAAGTCTCGTCTAAATTAAAAATCCTTGTAGCATCAGCAAAACGTGGCTGCCTCTGCAAAATATGATGCAGATTTTCAAAAAATGTTGCAATATTTGATCGATTAAAAGCTGTCGCTCTAGCCAAACTACAACGTTCCGGGCACCGTAGCGTTAGATCTGGATGCCTATTTCGAAATGATCGTAACCATTCGATACCAGCTAAACCATTTTATGTCCATGAATTTGGCATTCGAATTTGATTATGTTGTGCCATTTGGTAAGCTATAAGGCGACACTCTTTATTTGTTATGACGTAAAAAGCAAAAGCACATTCAAATAAATAGTCTAACAAAGATTTTTCTTGTTCCTCGGTAGAAACTCTGTTAATTTCATAGTTAGGAGTTAGTTTGGCTTCCTGTCCCAATCGCTGTTGTTTTAAAAAATATCGTCGTAATGTTGGGTAGGGAATTGACCTCCTTTGAGCCGCTTTTCTTATGCTTGAACCCTGTTTTATCAGAGAAAGGGCATCTCTCATCTGGGCTTCCGTATGTTTGCCGATTTTTCTGACTTTTTTTTGCCTAGCCATGCTGAAACAACACAAACTGTAAGAAGCAACTAAATATATAGTACACAGTAAACCATGGATCACTGTGTATTTGAGCAATAACATAAAAGAGTAAAAAATAAACGAGTTTTCTACCCCGAAGGGAGGAAAACATCGTATTTTAGGTCTTGCGAAGGCTTGACCTTTCGGAGACTACACTATGCCTACTCGAGTGAATTCCCGCCTGCCTAGCGTTTAGATGCGGCCAACTTCTCCTCTATATGTATGCCGGAAAGATACCGTAAAACGGGGCTACTTCGAACGCTTTTTGGAGGTTTTTTGAATATTGTGTTGACACCTTTTAAGAAAAATTACCCAAAATTTAAATATAACTTTATTGAACCTTCCTTTAGGCATTCCGATCTTCATAATTATTAAAAAAATATATATAGTATTTTTTTTAATTGATAAAGGTTGTTCGAACTTACCCCTATGAGTGGGGTAAATTCGAACATAGTCTTAAAACGCACAGAAATTTCAATATAGACCCAGATAAGTGTAAATTCGAACTATTAAAATATTTTAAGCATATAGGAGATTTAAAATAAAAAAAATGATATCCTAAGTATTTTGATAAAACAATGCTTTATTTAAGACACAACGTGATTTTAAACATTATTGAGCCATATAAACTTAAAAACTAAATTTTTATGCGAATGCAAAGTAAAAACAAAATATTCCAATAACATAATCAGCCAATACAGTACCTACTTCTTAAAAGTAAAAACGAACAAACAAAATAAAAATGTTTAAAATTTATTCGATAACATATTCTACCGGTAAATTATTAAATATGAATCGATTTCTTCTAAAATCTTTTGGCGGTTTAAGTTTCTTCAAAATGTCTTTTCGGTTCACCAACGATTCATCCTTGACATCTGGATAATAAAAATAATTTTGTTTGCCACCTGATTTTCGCCTTAAAAAGTTTACCAATAAAAGCTCAGGTTGGTCAGCAAAAACTTCAGTAATTTTGCCGACAAAATATCTCTCAGTATTTTTTTGACATTTAAAGGTGACTAAAACATAATTATCCACCATAAAGTCTTCATCTGATCCAATATTTTTGTCCGAAATCAATTCATTGTTTTGTTCTTTGTTGGCACCATCATCACTTTCTTTGTCAGAGTTAGACTGGTCCACATTATCAGACACAATTTCATCGTCGGAGCTGCTCGACTCTCTTGAAACAGAAGGCTGGCCTAAATCAGATGCCTTTACTCCTTTTCCTGGCGCTACATTAATTTTTTTTCCTCGTTTTATATTTTGTCTGCTTTCCAAGGTTCTTGATTTTTGTAGAAAATCAGTGAAAGTTGCGGACCAGCGCTGGTCAATATCAATCTGTTTTTGCTGATCATCCAGTTGATTAGGTGTGAGTTTAGGAAGTTTGTCCAAAACAACATTTTTGTCACAAGGAATAATTCCACAGGCTCTGAAACCAGAAAGAATATTGTTGACAGCATTAAGTCCAACAGTGTCAACTAGTTTTTTCAACATTTTTGGAAATTCTGATTTTGGGAGAACGCCTCTGTTTTTTTGTTTCCACTCCGTCAAAATGCACCTCCAGACTTTTTTGAATGGAGCGAAAAAAGCCACATCCAATGGTTGAAGTAAATGAGTTGCATTGGGTGGCAAAAGTACAAATTCAATATTTTTTTCTTCACATAGTTGAATCACTCTGAGGGAAAGATGACTGGATAAATTATCTCCCATTAAAATTTTTTTTCCTTCGCATCTTCTGAAATATGGTAGAGCCACTTTCTCAAACCAATCTTCGAAGACGGCGCCTTCAAACCAACCGCTTTTGGTACGATTGTACACTGTATCAGCGGGGCCATTTTCTGTCCAAGTAGGGTAAAGGTGTTGGGCTCTATAAACTATATAGGGGGGTAATAATATTCCAGACCCAGTAACTGAAATCATTATAGAGGTGCTGGATTTACTAGAATCTAAAACTCTATTTACATATTTTGTACCTTTCTTGCAAACGACCTTTACCCTACCAGGATCGTCACATAAATTAGTTTCATCATAGTTCATGATGTTACATGCTGGCACACCCTGTAGACTTTGTGACAAATTTTCGAAATAGTGGTTAATAACTTCGGGATTCAATTCAGCTCGACAGCGTTTAATATTTTGACATAAACGTTCAGTTAAAATAGGGTTTCTCTTCACAAAACTGTAAAACCAGTCTACGCCAGGCATGTTGTTCTTAAAAGTTTTAATGTTTTTACCTTGGGAATCAAGAAACTGCTTAACCAATAACCGAATGTCCAACCTAGTTAGAGGAAAGCCCCACTCTGCAGCTTTTTGAATTGCCGATGATAGACTGTCTTCTTCTTCTTTTGTTAAAGTTGGTTGCCTCCCTGCTAGCAATGGATGGTTTTTCTTCATTTTGTTGGAAAGGGTGGCTATCGGGATTCCATACACTTCCGATGCCTGTCTATAATTCATTCTCTTTTTTCTGAGATCATTAAGTGCCTTTTCCAGAGATTGTTCTGAATAATTGACATAATGCAAGGCCCCAAGCCTTTTTTTATATTTTCGCACCATGTTCGAATTAGCCCCTCTAAAAGTAAAAAAATTGCTTTTAATTTTTTTGTAATTACCCTATTTATTAAAATCAAAATTTTTATTGCAAGTCATGTTAATGACATGTCAAGCAATAGTTCTACAAGATTATATAGAGATATGACTTATAGAATCAGTAATACAGATGTTTGTTTGCAACTAACCTAAAAAACGTTAAAAATACGAATACATGATAAAATTTACCCCGTAGTTACTTACCGCTTAAAATGCGTCCAAACAACCTTAAGACACTCGACCGACTGCCTACTTTTAATTCGCCACCAAACAAGTTCGATCGCGCTAAAGATTTTCGCGTTGTGATGAGAAAAGCGAAAGGAGGGGGGAATGTTCGAATTTAGGCTACCCGTTCGAAGTAACCCCGCTTTACGGTACCCGACTGTACTCTGTCGGGAGCTTCTTCAGTACTATCGACGAAAAAAAGAAATGACGGCAAGACATTACTCGGTCAAGCCTTCGCAAGACCTAAAATACGATGTTTTGCTCCCTTCGGGGTAGAAAACTCGTTTATTTTAAGTCTGTGCTCCGGCTTGACCTTTCGGAGAAGTGTTTGTAATCTGCCGGCATGACCGAGTGAATACATATTCCTAAGTCAGAAGCGTACTGTGATATAAGAAAGAGCATAAAAATAATAAAAGGATAATACAAAAGAACAAGTTGAAACTTTATTAGAGTACAAAACAAAATAACCTTTGTAAGGTATAACAAATACCGATTATTCAAAACTATAATCTAAGAACAAAGGAGTATTAACAACATCCCCTTACACAAACAAAACAAATATCAGTATCAGTTTACAGGGAACTAAGCATTTAAAACGTTGTACTAATATGGCAATTTAACAGAAAAAACGGAAATATCATTTAAATATGTAATTTCCAATTAAACAGACTCAAAACTGTCAGTAACAAACATATTGCCATTGTTAAGACCCTCAGCTCGAGAAATATTTTTACAATAATGTTTAAAGAAATTTTCAGAACCACGCCAATTACCCCTTTTTAAAATTTTGTGAAGTGGTAATTATTTTTCAAAACTATAAGAAGACACTGCAGAGCGTATACTACCTGGGGAATTTGTTATTCCTACTGCCTGAAAAGCAGTCTTAACCCACCCTGCTATAATAGATCTGGAAGCTGCTTTAACAACACCGCTTGTGGTTATGAACAAATTGTTTAGGTTATTTTTACAGATCTTCTAGATTCAGAGATCTCCATTAATTTCTTGATCCAATAAACTAAATCAAAAATCTTATCTGGTAAAGAAATAATTTTCCAACCCGACTGGCGAGCTCTGGGATTATCTGTCTTTGATCCGAATATAGGCCAGAAGATCACATAATCTTTATGATCCTCAAAATCGTGTTCTTTTAAAGACAGGAGAGTTAAATCATGAATCCTACGGCTTGAGGCTAACAACAATAACAATGCCGTGTGCCTAGATACTTGGAATATGCTAGATTCATTGGGATCATTCTTCCTCATCCAGTCAAGCAAAGTTTCAATATTCCATATTAGATTTCTTTGTGAGTTTCTTTGCAAGGCATCCTTGATATTAATTGCTTTAAGTATAGCTTTAATCATAGGATGACTACTAACTTCTCGGTCTCCATGTGGATTTAAAAAGGTAGCTATAACCGATTTATGTACCAAAATCGTAGTATATTTTAATTTCTTCGATCGCCATAGGTAACTTAAATATTTAACAATGTCTTGAGGGGAAGCTTTAGACGGACATATTTTATTTTGGCTGCACCAAATTGTATACTCGTTCCAGGCAGAGCGATACGTCTTCATAGTAGATTCACGCCATGCTGATTGAAGCAAACTTATGTCTTCCTGATTCCAGCCGATGATTGCCGAACCCTAGCCCGTTCCAAATAAAAGTCCTTTACCCTCGGAGGATGTTGATTGTTCGAGAGGTCTATTAGATTGCGTTGTAGATTCCTTATTTAAAATGGAGCATCTAATGCTCTGTTTTTTATATCCGCCCTCCAAAATACCTTTTTCCGTCGAGGAACTCGCAGAATAAACATTCCCTCCGAAACGTTGAGATGCTGCAATACTCTGGCTATTAGCGCTGGCGGGGAAAATATCCATCCCAGTTGACACTTACAACTCCGACTGAACGCATTGATGTCGGTCGGATCCATAGTTACATAATTCTGGACTATCGCTGAATGCCTTGTCGCAAACAGATCGAGATCTGGAGTTCCCCATTTAAAAAATATTTTGTTTACTATTTCTGGCGAAAGATGCCAATCTGGTAATTCCTTGTCGCGTGACAGACGATCCGCTATATCGTTGTATTTTTCTGGCACATAATATGGTATCAAATGAATCTGATATTGAGCCGCCAACAACAGAATCCTTCTGACCATTTTGAGTAAAATTATAGACCTCGTTCCTCCCTCCTTTCTGATATATGCAACAACGGTTTTGTTGTCCGACTGCAATACTACCGCTTGATTTCGAAGCATTTCGAGATTCTTTTTCAACACAATCCATACGGCCCAAAGTTCTTTTAAATTGGAATGCCAATTCTGTTGATGGTTTCTCCATGCTCCG
This sequence comes from Polydrusus tereticollis, assembly GCA_963920685.1. Taxonomy (NCBI): domain Eukaryota; kingdom Metazoa; phylum Arthropoda; class Insecta; order Coleoptera; family Curculionidae; genus Polydrusus; species Polydrusus tereticollis. The sequence continues at coordinate 79,977,768 of OY987332.1, read as the reverse complement.
GAAAAATAAGCGTCGTTTAGATTGGCTCCCCAGCCTTTCTGGGAAGCATCTGTTACCAGAAAGAATGTTGGGTTTTGCTGGAAAATTACTCCTGCTTTTGCTATATTTAGCTCCCACCAGCGACAACTTTGGCGCGCTTTTAAGGCCAACCGTATCTTTTTGTTTGGATTTCGCTCGAGGAGTTTGCGGCTTTCTATTTGAAGATTTCTTAAATGTAATTGACCTAAAGGAACCACCATTGAGGCAAAAACCAACCTTCCTATTAGAGTTGTTCCGGTTTTCCAACTCCAAGTATTGCTGTTTTTTATAGCTTTCAAATCTTTTAGAATCCGGCTCTGTTTGTCCGAAGGTAAAAACGTTTTGTTGGTTAAGGTATTCCATAGTATTCCCAAAAATTCGATTTCTTGACAGGGCTGAATTACAGATTTTTCCAGGTTCACCGCCCAACCTAAATTTTGGAGTATTGAAATTACTTTGGAAATTTGACACACCAGAATTTGAGGACCTTGGTTGGCTAATAAGAAATCGTCGAGATATACCAGAACTCGTATACCCATTTCTCAAAGTTGCTCGGCTATCCAGTTTGTTATTCGAGAAAAAGCAAGTGGAGCAGTGGCTAGGCCAAATGGTAGACATGTCCACTGATAAATTGTTTTTCCATATGCCAAGGCGAGAAACCTTCGATGACTCTTTTGTATTGGTATATGCCAATATGCCTGGGAGAGGGGAGAGGTCTATTTTTGCCATAAAGTCCTGATTTTGAAGAAAACTTGGCACACGGTTCTGGTTTATCAACCGGAATTTTCGAGGAGCCAGCCACTGATTGAGTTGAAAATTTGTCTTACTTTGCCATTTGGTTTTGGGATCAAAAACATTTGAGAAATAAATCCCGTTGGAGAATCGCATATTTCTAATACCTGCTGCTTTACTAGGTTCGCTATTTCTTCCGACATTTTGGCATATTGAGGTGTTAGAAATTTTTAAACAATTTCTTTTGAAAATGGCACTATCGGTGGACGTTTTGTAAAGGGGATAGCGTATCCTTTTAATACATTGATCAGGCCTTTTGGTGCGTTCTTTTTCTTCCAATATGGTATAAAATCGCTTAGTTGGCCTCCCTGAAAATTCATATAGTCAGTATTTTCTTTTAAACTGTGCATATTTGGGCTTATCCTGCTGAAACCGTGATTGCTGTTTATGTTTCGGCTGCTGTAGAGAACTTTTGTATTTGTGTGGATATTTTCTAAGTTTCTGGCGATCAAAGTTTGAGATTGTACGGGCATTATTATTTGAGGTGCTGGCCTGAAATGTGGAATTTTGACTTTTCGGTGCAGCTCTTTGTGGACGCCCGTAGAAGGTACGAAAAAGGCCACCTTCATCCTTTAGCAACTGATTTAATGCCTGTTGTTCAAACAAATAAGTTTCAGAAGGAGGAATTTTATTGATCTCTGCCATCATATGATTCTTTCTGGGCTTGAAACACTTTCTTCGGGACTCTATAATATGGTCTCCGCACGTCGTGCACAAGTAAGTTGTAGCAACTCATCCGAAGTTGTCTTATATTCACTTTCTGTCGAAAACAAACCCCTTTTAAGATCATTTGCAGCTTCGGGATGATTGATTGCAACGCTGGTCACCATTTTTTTCAAAGGTTGGCGTTGCTTTAATAAACCATGGGTGATGGTTCCCAAAGTAAGATCTGAGCGTATTAACAAAGTTTGGCTGTATGACTTTTGATTAATTTCCTCGAGCTGAGGGTTTACTTTTAGAGCTGAGAAAACCGGGGAAGCTTCCAGTTTTTTCTGAACCTCTTTATAACGAATATTGTTCCATCCAGAAGAATGTAATTTTTGACAATTCACACCTTGTCGCCAAATCTCCAGATCTGGACAAGCAACAGTTGGTTCCGCCTCCCTGACTTGTGGCTCAAATTCCATTTCCTCAACTAGAAATGGTACAGAAGCTACTGAACCACCCTCTTCTCGTGAGTCTTCTTCCTCTTCCGGTATGTCGTCGTCAAAATACTCCTCACCTGAATCGCTTTCGATTCTTACATTATTTGATGTCGACGATCTTTCCTGCAATATCTGGATTTCATTTTTTAAAGATGAAAACATCTGGCACACCCTGTCTTCCAGCAAATCCAATCTAGATTTCTTAGGAAGAGGTAAAACGTTTTCCTCCTCATCTTCAGAAGATCCTCGTTCTTTTTGAAGCTTCTTGGAAGCTTCCTTTCTTGTAATAAATAAATGACTCAAGGGTAACACCGCTTTGTCAAATATTTCAGCCGCTGCTGCTGACCCCCGAAGGTGGGCTTAAAATGAGGCCCCTGCAAAATGCCCAGTCCAACATTTTAACTTTATCCATCTGGATCAAATGCTTTAGCAATAACCAGAGTCGGAACAGCATACCTTAACGTGTTTAATAGTTGTCCATCTATATCTCGACCAACAAGCTCTTCTTTGGACAAATCAACTACTTTGTAAGTCTGCCACCCTTCTGGTAAGAGACACATCATCTCGCCTATAATTCTGTCCAGTATTGGGCTCCCGTCATCCCTTTCGTATAGCTGGCCAAGCGTAACAAATGCCTTAGCAAGTGCCATCTAAAATAAAACAAACCACATTATTACCTAGTATATAATGCTCTACTTAAGCCGTACGGCTGTTATTTTCGAGCCGTAAGGCTGCTGTTTTCCAGCCGTATGGCTGCTATTTTCGAGCCGTAGGGCTGCTGTTTTTGAGCCGAAAGGCTGCTATTTTCGAGCCGTATGGCTGCTGTTTTTGAGCCGAAAGGCTGCTATTTTCGAGCCGTATGGCTGTTATTTGTGAGCCGAGAGGCTGCTATTTTTGAGCCGTAAGCCTGCTAATTTTCACAATATTGACACTGTTGAGTTGAATTTGTATGGTCAGAACCGAGGGGTCAACCACCCATCAAAATTTGTACACCTATTACCATTTATTACGTAATTATTAACATTATTACAATTTATTACCTAATATTACGTGTTATTACCGATTATTACGTGTTATTACCAAATATTACGTGTTATTACTAAATATTACTTGTTATTACTAAATATTACGTGTTATTACCATCTATTACGAGTTATTACTAATGAAGAAGAAACATATGTATATGGAAAAAATACAAACTTTATTTGTATACTATCGGTATTATAAAAGCATCTTAAACTTAAATAGGTGACCAAAGCAAAAAGATAATTTTTCATCAAACTCCCTGCAATACGCTTAGTGTCATTATTGACCTAACTTTGCAAGTGATTTAGAGAAAGAATGAACTATGTATAACTATGACCTAACGAGACCTGAAATCTCTTTTGATTGACTTATATTTTGCTTTAATTTTTATTGAATCATTCCTTTTTACGGTGAATGGCTCATTGCCTGCTAATTGAATGGGCCCATAAAAAATAAATTCTTTTTTTATTTGTTGAATGTCTTCCCTTTTTGGCCAGACTAACTTATCAAAATTTTTCTCTAAAAATTTTATTACATAATGTGTATTGTTATCATCAGATTTAATAATTCTACCAATGACCCAATCTTCATCAAAATAAACCGAATAATAATGCTCACTGAGCAATAAACTTTCTTTAGTAATATCCTTTTGAGTAGTCTGCGAGGCAACGTCTTCATCTGATTCTACCGAGGATTCTACAGACTCACACTCAAATTCACTTTCCAAAACAATGCTATTAAGTTCCTCATCCGATGAAGAATCGAATAGATGGTCTGGTTGAATTTTCCTTCTTTTGAAATTAGATCCTGTTTTAAAATTTTTTTTTTTTTTGTTTTCTTTTTATTTCTATTTCTTTTTTTTTCAACTGTATTTATCGAGGTATTTATACTGGAGCTCATACCCCTTACTCTAAGTAACCTATCCGTCGATAATCTGCCTTTTTTATTTGAAAAAAACCATACCAAAGTAGATTTTTTAATAAGTTTTTCCCCTATTTTTAAACAAAACTTATTGTCTTGGACCTGGTGGGACGTGAATGTCTTGAGGTCGAGCGTCGAGAGAAATTCAACTGTATCGTTGTTGTCCCGATCTTCGTCGTTAAGTTCGTCATCGCCAATTATGTTTGTAATTTCATCTTCAGAAACTAAATTATTTCTAAGTTCAGTGTCGGAGTCTTCATCATCATCATCATCATCATCATCAATGAGCTCAGTACGAGGATCTGTAGTTTGTCTTATTACCACTGTATCAATGTCAGGACATAAAATACCCAGTTTGCTTGCTGCTAATTTGGCGTGTTCTTCGGCTCGTTTAAGGATGAGTTTTATTTCCTCTAAAGTAGGGATTTCTTCATTTGATAAGAATCCACTGCCTAATCTTCTGTTTTCTTCCCGCGGAAAACAATACTCGTCCTCTAAAAGTACAAAAATAGAAAAAACCTCGAAAAAAAAAAACGTAAAATATGTGCTTTAGGTCTCACCTAAATCAGTTGTTATTTCACCAAGTGCTTCTACTCTGTTTAGTCGTCTCAAGAGGTCCAAAATTGAAAAATTTACTTTTGTAGAATAGGTTGTAGTCATAGCTCTAGTCTGACGAAAAATTTTCTCACATGGTTGGCTACTCATTAACCATGGAAGAAAACAACTAGGTTCATCTCTGCATTTTTCCAAAAGAAGGAGAATTTCATGCGCATTTATTTCAATACATGTGTAGCAATTCATGGTTATAAAATTTTTCTGAACGCTTGTTTTTGATGATACCAACCAATTTTTCCAAATGCGCAGAAAGAAAACGACATCCCATATCTTATATATTCTCTCATCAATGGAAAGGTCTTTTTTTAAAAAAGAGTCCAGTATATCCCGTGTCATGGATAGATACTGCACTGTAGCTTCACTGTTAGGAATTTCTTTTAAAAGATTGATTACCTTTTCTGAGCATATTTTTTCAACAGCGTCAAAATTCATTTTATCTTGCGCTGAAACCAAAAATATAACACTAATTTCATTGGAAAAAAGGTAGTACGCGATAGTAGAACAAGAACTATGCTTACCATCAAGATGTGATTCAGATAGCAGATGTTTGTCTTTGGTAAAACTAGAAATCATTTCCTTGATGTGTGCAACTGAAACTGTTTTATTTCCCATACCAAGTCCAAATTGAGAAATTTCCTCTGTCGTCTTTCCTGTTTTAAGTAGCTTGGTTCTTAGTTTAGTTCCTATGTGCACTGTATCTTGGATGCAGGATATTCTGTTTAAGTTATGTTCGACCTAGACCAGAAATTGCCTTGAATTGGTCACAAATTTGTATTAGTCATTTCGAGATAAATTTAGAGCTAAATAAAATCTAGTAAGGGAATGTTGTTAAATAATTATAAACCGCTCAAAGATTCATAGGGATTACTCGAGGGATTACTACAAAGATATTTTCAGCTACTTTTACTTTGTATTTTAACTACACTTGTACTTTTATATTTTCTGTAGGTGTATTTGAATTTTAGTTTACAAAAGTATCATTAAAAAGTGAAACTTAAAATGCAGCTAATAATAACATGTAATAATTAATCTAGAATCCAACAATAAACAAAATATTTATCTGGATATTTGTTATCTATACCTGAAAAAATCTGCCATATGGGTTTTCAGAGATCTGTGGAATCATTGTAATTTCTTTCATTGCCTTAAGACATCGGGGATCTCCATCAGAAGAAAATCCAAGTACCTCGATATTTTGTGCCCTACATTCCTGTTCTATGTATTTCCATCTTAAAAGAACCTTCTTACTATCAAACACGTTATCCGTACCAAAAACAGACAAAACAAATGCAGGAGCATGATCTACCAATGGCTGTGCCATATAAACATACGCGTTGATACTGGTCTCATAATTTTCAAATGCTTTTTGTATGTCTCCTGCAGAATTAACAATAAATTTCCCAGTTTCTGGAAATCCATTCTTATTAGTTGGACCAACAAAACCAACAATACGGTTGGTTTTTGGATCGTATTCAGTTCTATTGATAAGTGCCGTTTGGTCTTCTGACACGAATATTTTTTTGTAATAATTCCTTTTCGTTAAATACGTATTTAATTCCTTACTCCTTAGTGATCCTTCGCTAATCCTAAACACATCAGCTAATAATCTCTGAATTGTGGTTATAGAAGGTAATCCATTAGTAATATTTCTGTATAGAGTTTCATATAGCATCCGGCCTCCTATAAGGAAAATATATAGGGCAAATCTTTTTTGAGAATCATCAAATGTTCGGGCATGCTTATTCACTAAAGAATTTTTTTCTGTAGCTTCCAATAGTCTTTTAAGGAAAGGACCTACATTATTTTCTTTATCTGTAGATTTGATCAACTCAAGATTTTTTAAATTATTTTGTAAAACACTTTGTACTTCTTCAGAATTATTTACAAAATTTACCAACTTATCAAAAAACTCTGTTATGCGCATCTGATTGTCAGTGGGCATATTGATCATGTTTCTAATATTTCTGGCGGATCTTGAATATTTAGGATCTTTCCAATTTTTTGACAGTTTTTGTGTCTCTTTAAAAGTTTCTTCGGAGTTTTTATCAAGACTGGAGACCCCTGCAACCGGTTCCAAATCCCATCCGTCCTGGGATTCGTTTATAACTTCCTGGTCCTGGAGTTGAGCCTTCGGCGAAGTTTTCATTCCTTGAGTGAACAAATGATAACAAGTTACCTTGATTGTTGCCCGATTTTTTCTTCACTATTCCGGATGTTTTATTTGTCAAGCAAATTTTCAGATGCCTCGTGAAATTGGAAGGTACCCATTTCCTCTTTCCAGTCTTCACATTCATTATGGTGAAGTATACTGTCGTTTTATAGGAACAAAAAGAACAGGAAATCTTCGCCTTGTTTTCGTTCATGTTTACATTACAGTCAATATTCTTGATTAACTGCATATTTGTCTCACTTACATCTTTCAAGTTATTTTGGACATAATTCATAATTAGATTTTTTAATTGTTCATTTGCTTTTTGCTTCAGGTCCTCGTCCAGGTCAGCCGCTTCTACAGATTTCTCTTCAACATTTCTAACCGTCGTTTGAGAACTCAAGGTCGCTTGTAGAAGGCTTCGTCGCGGGCTTGGCTGCAATATATTTTCTATTTTTTCCTTCAAATCAAAAAGAAGTTGTCTATCTCCTTCCACTACTTCAAATAGGTCTGGCATTGCATCGAAAATGCCGAAAAAATTTTGTTTCTCTTCACCTTGTAAAAGTTGGGAAAGCTTACTTCTTGCAAAAGTCTCCATTTTCTCAATAGCTAGATTATCTATTTTTGATAGAGACACCATGTTATCATATCCATTGTAAGTGAGCAAAAGAAATAGGTAATCTGGCAGTTCTATTTGGATGTCGATTAGTATTCGTGTCAACTTTTCTTTCCTTTGAACTAATGCCATTTTCGTATCTATAAATAAAATATTTTAAAGCTATTTTAAAGCGATAAACAATATTAAATTTAGCTTCGAGTTCAGGGCAAACATAAAAATATTTTTTTCGACACCTTGTAATTTATTTTTGATTTTTCATTCACGTAATTTCAAAATTAAATTAGGTATATTATGTAACTGTTTTTTTAAAAAATAATAGACCGCATGCAGGTTATGAGTAAAATTGCATTATGAGATTGCATGGTTTCGTATGGAGCATATTTTTTTAATGGGTGAGGCTCGTGGTGAGGTCAATGGTTTATCCGAGGCTTATCATCACGATTTATTACAAAATTTTGCTAGGTACTCTTTACTTTTGTTCACTTACCTTGCTTGCATCCAAAAAACACAATAATCAGATCAAATTAATCATCACCAAAAACCAGAATTTAGTTTTAAATACACAGAATAATCACATAAACAACAGAAACCTCGACAGAAACAAAACAGCGAACTAACTCCACAAAACACAATGGAGTATTAGTAACTAGTGACTATGGGATTCCCCCGGATTCCCCAAATATTCGTACGTAAAACGTCGCCGTCGCGCTTCGGTCAACACCCTCTATCGAGCCCTCTATAACATTCAAAAGGCCGGAAAACTGATTTCAATGGCGGATAGATGGGGAAATATTCCATTATAATTCCATGGAAATTGTCAATATGACGAGAGCATGGGGACATATTTCATTGTATTTCCATGAAAACATATTTCAGTTTCACCCCCTTTTGAATATTATAGAGGGTGTTGCTTCGGTATACACTCGGCGTTAACCCGACTGGTTCAAAATTGTGCGTTTTCGGTGGTGCTTTTTTATAGATTTGATTGGTTGTTTTGCCTCACGCTCGGTCTCAAGTGAATAAATAAGGCCAAAATATTTTGAAGCAAAGCAAATATAAATTGGGTGGAAAAAAACACCTAATTATTAAGCGTGATTACGTATTTATTACTAAAGTATTACGTATATTACATGTTATTACGCAGTTATTACGCATTATTACGGATATTACGTAATTATTAACCTGTATTACCGTTTATTACGTCTTATTACTGGTTATTACGTAATTATTACCAAAGCTTGTACACCTATTACCGTAAGTGGTTAACCCCTCGGTCAGAACCTAACAGTGCTAAATGAGTTACTAAAAACCAAAATTTTGTAAATTAATTTTCACCATATAATTACATCTCTTTCCTATTGGCCACACCTAAACTAACGTTGCAAAAGGGAAAATAAATACACTTACTTTCTTATAATCCAATTTTCCTTCTGCTACCTCTGTCGATTCGAACGCTAACAGCGTTAAGATACACTACGGCACCTATCACTCTCGTAGTCAAAAGCCATAGACAAGGGATTTCGGGTTAGTTTATGCTAGTTATAGATAGGCAACTTAGTATTCAAGATTTGTTCCGTGACTACTGCGCCCTCCAGCGGGTGTAGTGCGAAAGAGACATTCAAATATCTATTCAAATTATTTTAAAAAGTTTTTACTGGATTATGCTAATCCTTTTTTTACGCCCACTAGAGAAATAATTATAATATTTTTTTAGTGAATGTTAAAATAGGAATAATAAACATAATAAAACTACATTATTGTACTTAGCTATTATTTATTTGCTAAGTTAAGAAGATTATTTATATACAGTTTTTCTTAATTAAAATTAGCCATGGAACAGTTTCCATTTTGCTGCAAGAAGGAGAATTCCAAATTTATATAAACACAAATATTGAGTTAAAATCAGTCTACATCAGTCAATTAATAATAAAAATAATATCTATAATATTTCTATATCCTAACTTTTTATTAACAAGAAATTTAAAAACGACGGTTTTATATTTTACCAATTTCCCCCGCTGTTAGGATTTAAAAGTGAAATGCGGTGTAAATGCCGCAATGCGCCCGCCGGAAGTTTAAACCACTGTGTGTTAACAATATTAAACAACCTATACTAAAATATAAAAAAAGATTTATGTCACCATTCAACAGTAAAAAGTTTAAAACCGATTTGATAAGAAACATTTTGTGCCTTTAGAACCTAACTACAAAAATACAAATACATGGTAAAAGTATAAATAATATAACATTTTAAATTATCCGGATATTTTTCAAAATTTATTGTAAATTTTTCATATCTCGCATTTTTTTTTAAACTTTTTTGTGAATGTGATATCTTTTTGTTGCTTCTATTTTGATGGGGTCTTTGGTTACAACACTTTCAGCTTTGCCTTTTAATATTTTATTGACATTCTTTGACCATGTCACAATGTGAAAATAGCATATTTTATTAATGATATCATAAAATACATTATGTTGGTCGCATATAAAATGATTTTCAATATTTTGTGATAAAATAGTGTTCAAAATTGATTTTATGTTTTCTTTGTAACACAGTTTAGGCAAAATGTCCGAAAGAATATTAACAGCTCTTTGATACAATATATCAAAATTTTGAGATGGACATACTAAATTTTGTCTTTGAAATTGACGACTTTCAATAGTAAATATATCTTTGGGATTACGTTCTTTTTTATTTCCTAATAAATCGCTTTTACATTTTGAACAATTATTAATAGTTTTTAATGTTTTTTTGGCAATATATCCTGCAATATAAGTCAAAGTACCTCTACTTATTATTGATTGACTATTTTGAGGTAAATGATCAGGTAAAGATATATCTGGCACTTGTAATAGAGGTAAAGGTTCATCTCTCGAGTTAGAAAAAAAATCTCTTAAGGGATCTAGTGCGACAGCTTCATCATTTTCGCAGTTTGAACCCGGAGAATGTGGTGAAAGAAAATTATTTATTAACAAAGCTTTAAATGAATTAACAAATGACTGGCATGTTGGATTGATATTTCTAACACCATGACTTCTTATACTGCCAAAAAAATTTTCTAAAGGGTCCTGGTTAAAATTTCTAACAGAGAGGAATGTAAATCCCTCTTTTTTTAATTTTGGCCAAAGATACCTAAACCCTTTTAATGTATGGATATAGTTGTTTACTGAAGGAGGTACATACTTTGCACAATTACTTTTAATAAATTTAACTGACTGTAGAGTCTTTATAGCCTCTATCCAAAATGCCATATGGGGAGAATCTTCATCAACAGCACATCGAAGGTAATTTTCTTCATTTGATGTATTAACTTTAACACCGTTTAGACTGTCGAAACATTTGTTCATAAACAAAATAAACTCTGCTGGTTCACTCGCCTCAGAAGGCATTTCTTCATTTGGAGCTAAAAAGTAAGATTAAAATAATATTATGTCACTATATGTACTGCGTATATAGTGTAACATATTATGTACTTATAGATATAATGTAAAAAAAAATTACCTAATCGTGCTAGTCCTTTTAAGACAGCTGCAACTCGTCTACTAAATATTTGAGCAGCAATAGATACTTTCATTTTTTTTGAATTGTTAATATGTTGTTCAGAAATTTTATGTAACATCTTATAATCTTGATCTTCATTGGAATCGAGGTTGTACAGTTTCCTTAAATGTTCCCACTTCGCAGTCATCTCTCCTGTAGTCCCAGTAAATATGCAATTACGTTCAAATAGATTATTTCTCATACACTTTAATAGATGAGGTGGATCATATAGAGGAACAACTTCTTCATCATCAATGAAAAAACCAAAACCATGATTTTCTTTGTTCTGCAAGGCAAAATTTCTCTTTGTAACTTCATACAGAGAGTTTATTGCCGCTCTGTTTGGTCCACCCTGGTCACAATATGTGGCAACCACTTTTAATCCAGATGCTCTTGCAGCACGTATAACATCTTTTGTCGCTTTCGCCAGGACTGCAGATTTCATGCCACCACTATTAAAGTAAATATGGTTGTTTCCATTTTTTATGAATGCCTCGTGCCATAAATACCACAGCTTTATCTGCTAATCGTTGATTTCTATTTTCACCTCCATTGTCTTCAAAGCCATCCAACATATCTTGTCCATGATTGTACTGGACAGATGGATCTAGGGATATTTCATCAAAAATAATCGTACAGTATTTGTCTAATTTTTGCATTGTAGATACAGTATTTTCTAACTGTTTAAAAATTACATTATTAATGCCAGTTCTAAAGGGCACACTACTTAGCAAATCGGTTAAAGTCTTTCTACTTGGTAATGCAAAAGTTTTTTTAAGCATCTTATAACCCTTAGGACTTTGCTTTAGTAATCCTAAAGCAAAAATTTTATTATCCAATGAATATCTCCGTCCTTTTGGAGCTATTTTTTGCTGCTTTAGTTGAGTCATAACAAAGTTAAAGGACTGTTCATTTAGCTTCGCTCGCATATATGCACCTGATTCTGCGAACTTGCACGCTTCTTTCAAACGCCTTTTTCCATCCAATGCCCTCCTTTTCATTCTTATTGCAGTTTTATTTATTGAGCTTGCTATTTTATGCAGTTCTCTGGCTTGTGGACTAAGCTCACTTACTTTTCGAACATTTATTGAGTCGAGAAGTTTTCTTCTTGGCAAATCTGCAATACAGTGAAGTAACTTAAGGGTGTGCAATATTTAACATTTAAATAGATCACAAATATTTTAAACAGGAATCAACGGAATTTCCAACATGTAAGGAAATTATTATACCTATATTTAAAGAAAGATGTGATCATCGAATCAGTTTGTTACACAGCATTATCAAATTTTTTTATAGGCAATTAAATAAAAAACTAATATCATATTATTGATCTTACCTTGACGTGTTTTACGGGTAGAGAGAGTCATGGATGTTTGGGTTTGCAACAGAGAATTAGCAACCTCCTTAAATGGAACATGACAAATCTCTTCATCAGATAATCTTAATCTTTTTGCTGAAGATCGCAAAGTAGAGCTTTCTTCTGAAGATCTCCGTCTTTGATCAAAGAAGTCAATTATACTGGCTTGATTCTCATCATTTTCCTTCTCTTGGTCGTTATCATTTTCATTACCTTGACAAAAAATCAGTAGTATTACACAATATTTTTTATTTACTCTATTTATTATTTACTTTTTCAAATATCATACGCTCCATCATACATTATGTGAATATGTTTTTTCCTAGTAGGTAATTATTTTAAACATTGAATAGCCACAATTATATTATTATAATTATAATAACTTACCTTCTAGGGCAAAGTCTGCTAAATAAAGAGTGGGAATGCTATCTAATTTTAAATTAGAGCCACTGCGTCCATGTAGGCGAGAATTACTTTCGAAATGTATATCGCACACTCTGTAGTTATTTATAACCAACTTCGGATCCTTTATTAACAAAACTCCATTGTTAATTTTTTGCAGCCATTTCATAAACAACTAAAGAAGAAATAAACAATTAGTGACTTATAATAATTATAAAATCAAATATCAGCTGGTAATTTGTTAAAATTATCCTAAATGAACAAAGCGGTCAACATACAGATTTGCTATTGTTACTTCAGATTCAAAATATAAAAAGCTGTAGATAAATACATACCTCATCGTTTTTGGGAAATCGATGCATTTTTACACTATCGCCCCTGCTTTTGCACTTTGACACACAACAATAATACATAATAAGACACAAACTTAAAAGATTATTAATGAAGACTTCTGGTTCGCACAAATTCAAAATTCAAATATTAAATAATTTTCGCCGCGTCTGTCTATTTATTATGACAACTGTCAGGTCTCGGTGACGAAATAGCCATGTTGCCACATAGCAAAATTATTCGTAAAATTTCCCTATGTCTAGATTCTATGCTTTATAATAAATATATTTAATAAAATTAAACGATAAAAGTTGTAAATACGCAGTTATGTAATATACTGAAAATATCTTAATTGTAGGACAAAGAGGTTTTTCATTTTTGAAATCTTTAAAAGAAAATGTCGAAGTAGTAAGGATTTTTGCTTTGTAAATCTGAAAATGTTGGTGACATTAGCGCCTCTATCGGGGGTAGTCTTCAAACTCGCAGCGGACGAACTTTGTAATTAGAGTTGCCCGAGCATGGTCAAAAGCGTACTGAAGAAGCTCCCGACAGAGTACAGTCGGGTATCTTTCCGGCATACATATAGAGGAGAAGTTGTCCGCATCTAAACGCTAGGCAGGCGGGAATTCACTCGAGTAGGCATAGTGTAGTCTCCGAAAGGTCAAGCCGGAGCACAGACTTAAAATAACAAATTAAACATCAGACAAATCAATCCAGTTTTTACGTTTTTTAATTGTAAAATAGACATGTTTAAACATACAAAACCTAATATTGCAAAATAAAAACGTATAGTAAAAAAAACGTGACGTGAAATGACTAATAAATTATACTTTGCTTACCTTAAATCACAATCTCGCTCACTTCGTGTTTTAGGATCAACTAATGGCCGAAGACGGTTTATAATACTGATATGGCGTCATAAACGATCATGCTACGTACATCGGCGCGTCGCTCTAAACAATGGTGGCGGTAAATTTAAAAATGATTCACTGTGTACCGTGGTTCACTGTGGGACAGTTTACCCTATGTATTATTAAGTAATGAAACTTAAAAATTTTTAACAACTTATTTCTAATTTAACTAAGTAATAAGTACTTACGAATTATATTTTTAGTAACTTTTTAGGAAACCCTTATTAATTATAAAAAAAAAACATAAACTTAACAGAAACTTTTAAATCATATAACAAACTATGCTAGCCACGTTTTATACTAAAAACTCATTTCTGAAAAGGTATTGTTAGAGCATACACAGTATTAAAATTAAATCTTAAAACCAACATTGTAATATGAAGACACGGTAATAAACCATTTATTATTGTGGGAAACTGGCATGTATTTGTCAATTGAACGAATGTCCCCCAATAGCATCAAATATTCATTAAATATTTTTTTAATGTTAAAGAAATATTATATGTTTTTTAAATATTTGTTATCTAAAAGAAACATTTATTAAATATTTGGTTTACAATATTTTTTAATTAATAATTTATAAATATTTTTTATATGTTTGAAAAGTAATATTTGTTTTGTAACATAGAGTAAATATTTATTAAATATTGTGTTTACGATATTTTTTATTAAATATTTTATAAATATCTTGTATATGTTTGAAAATTTATATTTATATTTTAACTTATAGGAAACATTTATGAAATATTTGGTTAATAATATTTTTTTTTAAATATTTTATAAATCTTTTGTACAGGGTTGAAAAGTAATATTTATATTGTAACATTTAGTAGATATTTATTAAATATTTGGTTAACAATATTTTTTGATAAATATTTTATAAATATTTGAAAGTAATATTTGTATTGTAACACTTACCTAGTAGATATTTACTAAATATTTGGTTTACAATATTTTTTGTTACATATATTTTATAAATATTTTGAGTATGATTGAAAAGTAATATTTATATTGTATAACATTTATAGTAGATAGGTATTTGTTAAATATTTGGTTTACGGTATTTCTTATGAAACATTTTATACATAATAATATTGTATAAATGTTTGAAAATTCATTTTTAATTATATTGTAACTTATAGTAAATATTTATTAATGATTTGGTTAACAATATTTTTTGATAAACATTTTATAAATGTTTGAAAAGTAATATTTGTATTGTAACATTTAGTAGATATTTATTAAATATTTGGTTTACGATATTTTTTATGAAATATTTTATAAATATTTTGTATATGTTTGAAAATTCATATTTATATTGTAACTTATACTAAATATTTATTAAATATTTGGTTAACAATATTTTTTGATAAATATTTTATAAATATTTTGCATATGTTTGAAAAGAAATATTTATATTGTAACATTTAGTAGATATGGGTTTCCCAATGGTTTACAAATACTTGCACTGAACTGTCCAATGGTTTACGAATTTTGCACTCGTGCCGCACTGATTTTACCAATGGAATTCACCAAACACAATTTGAAACTTTTCAACTTTTTGTTTCTCTCATCATACTCACTAATCCTTGATTTTGAACCAATAAGCTACGATTGTCGCAAATAGACCGCCGCGCACCGCCGCCGGTACGCTAAATTACTGCCAAAAGATTGACAACACTGCAGCGGATGGTGTGGCGATTGGGAATGGGAAGCCATTATGATGTTTGTTTTGTCAAGTTGAGGTGATAGTATCATGAGATTTCGGCATTTTTACTATTTTTTACACTTTGTTGCCGCGTTTTATTGATTATTGTCGTCTGTGAATGCTGTTGTAACGTACCTACTCATTACTTATCGTACAGTAATATTAATAGTTGAAATTGAAGTATTTTATTGTGATGTTGTCATTGTTTTTAAAACCCACGCCACGGTTCCGCCATTATTATCGACATCTAATAATTTTGCAAGTTATGATCTTGGATCGTTATTACTAAATCGTTATCTATAACAGTAAGTACCTAATGAATGTATATTTATATATTTTTGTTATTAGTTAAAGGATATTGTTAGTAATGGATAAGCAACGTAATTCTTTATATTGTAAAAAATAAAAAATAAAGCAAATGAATAAGTTAAGTCTTAAATTAAAAAGCAATAACAGTTTTACAGAATGTTAAATTGCAAACAATGCTTTGAATGATTTTGCTAAACCTAATACGGAATTTCAGGAAAATTTTCTGTACCTAGCAGGAGGGAATACTTCACATAAAAGTGTTTACATGGCAATGCAAAAGCTTTTCTCCAAGGAATTAGCTCTACTCTACGGTGGACAAGGAAAAAAGAAAAAAGTTCCGTTTTGCAACATGAATCAAGTTGTTTTTGGTAAGTATATTGGTCAAGTTTTAATTTTTGGTAGAATACTAATAATCTATACATAGTAATAGAACAACTACAATTATGAATTTACTTACCTCATTTTACTTTTACCTTTTGACTTTTTCACTGCCTTACTTTTTAATGCAGTTTTGGCTTTGACATGGAATGGACTAGGTACTTCTTTAATTTTTTATTTTATTAACATGTTGTTGGATAGGTAAAATTAAGTTATATTTTACTCTAGCAAAATATTAATTGCACTGATAAACCATACATACACATTTTTTGTCTACCCCATAACTAAGTTAAAGAAAATAAATAGGGAAAGAAATTTAAGAGTAATGTGTGTTAGGAAAAGATAGGATAAGTACCTACTTAATATTAGGGACTTTTTTAATATTCAATGAAAATTAAAGATTTAAATAATTCATTTTAGCTGAGATTAGAAAAAAGCATCCTGTGTCTGATGATTCTATGAAAAAAACTATTTTCTTGTTCATAGCCACTGCAAAGTCACGATTAACTGGCAAGAGCAACTCGTCACAAAGGTAAGTGTCTTTCTTGTGTTAAAAGTTTAAAATATTTTATTGGTAATTATTTTTTATAATTTTAAAAGAAGTTCTAAATATAAATTAACTTTGAAAACAAAACTTTCTTGACTGAATGAGTTTGACCAGGGCTTTTTGGGAAAGAAATAAATCTAAAATAAATAAATAAATGCAAACAATAGGTAGTATAAGATGGGGTTTCGACAAACTATGCTACTTTTTCTAGAAACAAATGATGCCATAAACAGAATTTTCCTAGTCCTCTTCGTTTTCGAGATACGGGCACCCCTCATATCGCAGTTGTGTAACCTATCGAGAATGGAAAAACGGATTATTATGTAGCCAGTGGTAGCTTTTTTTTTTAATATGTTTGTTTTTTTTCGGACAAACGTAAACGTTGTTTAAATATTTATAGTTTTTGTGCAATCTTATTTAATTTAACTTATATTTTTTGGGCTTTTCAAAAATATATAGCACTTAAGTATATCGAGATTTAGACATATAATTTTTATGTTTATCTTTTATTTGTATTAAATAGAGGGGGCCATAAAATCTTTGTTTTTTTATTTTGATAGATCTAATGGGAATTTTAAGCTCATTTGAAGTTTAAGAATAGTATTTTAATTATATCCGATGTTCCCGCTGGGCTAAACGGAAACAGACAAATAATAGGGGGTGCCTTAAATAAACATTTTTTTTTATGACATCTTTTGTTTCTAGGACAAATAGCCTTCGTTTGTTGAAATCCCATACCTACGCCTTTATCTTCAATATTAAACATGAAATTACTTTACTAAAAAAATGTGTTTTGGTTTCAGTGAAATGTATGTGCCAGAGGCAGCAGAATTTTAAGTTATACATATAAACTATTATATTTTAAGATATATATTTCTTACCTTAAAAATAACGTTGATTCTAAAATTGATTTTTAAATATAGGATGTCTCATTTGATTAGAAATGTTATCATTATAAATCGTACAGGGTGTTTCAAAAAACATCTAGCATCGCTCGTGTGGTAATTCCTGACCCAAAAATAAGACAAATAGTTCCTATCAACATGGGTCCGCAGATGCGTTGTTTGAAAGATACAGGGTGTTAAAGTTTTGAAATTATTTCGTTTTTTTTCAAAATATTTCCGAAACGACTTTAATTTGAGTGATATTTGGGTTGTGAAAAGTACCTAAATTCTACAATAGCACATATTTTAGCAATACAAATGTGTGAGCAGGTTTACCAGGGACATGCGTGCGAGCAGGCGCTCTAATAATTTTTTACAAAAAATTGGTACGCCACTGACTTTCACATTTTAATAGCACTTTTGTTAGAAATGTAAATTACTAACAAAAAACATATCTTAATATTTTTATTAAGGCGGCTACGTTTAGGAGATAAATGCAATTTTACAAGGTAACATATAAAGTATGTATTTTTGCATCAGGTATTTATTACTATAAAAAGATATCTACCTAAATAATATTACAGTAAATGTTACAAAGGGCCACCAACAAGTCCATTACAAGCCTTTAACTTTCTTTTCATAGTAATTTATTTATCGTATGGCTGCACATGTCACAAAACGCATAAAACGCACATAAAAGTGTACAAAAAAAAAGACATAACCTAAAGTGTGTAGAAGGACATTACAAACTATTCTAATTCACAAACGTGCATTTAAACTCGATATATAGTCAATTGAGGCGTCGGTTGCCATTAGGAAGTCTTCAAAGTTTCCCTCATATGCTGTATTTGGGCATTCCATAACCATATGTTGGACGGTTTGCTTTTCTGCCCCGCAGTCACAGCTCGCAGATTGCGCCCTACCCCATTTGTATAATGAGTCCGCACATATACCATGGTTGGTGCGTATTCTGTTCAGTGGTGCCCATATTTTGCGGGGCTGTTCGAAGGCGGGAGGTTTCGTCCTTATGCACGGGAAATTTCTGAGTTGGGGGGGGCAGTTATCTGTCCACTTTTGCTCCCAAGAGTCTATAGGGTCGAACTGTGACGTGTGTAGTTCTCTTGCAGTTCTTATGGTTGGTCTTCTGGATCGTAGTCTATTTCTGCAAGCTTTATTTGTATCCTGGTGTATGGGAAGCTGAGGATTGTTTTGGATACGTTTATATTCTCGGAGAAGAGCTGCCTTGCGTCGGAGGTCTGGGGGAGGTATATGACTTAGTATTGGTAGGCATTCGGTAGGGGTAGATTTTAACGTTCCGCTGATTATCCTCATGGTCTCATTTAGTTGAGTATCTACCTTTTGGGTATGCGCGCTGTTGAGCCAGATCGGTGCGCCGTATTCTGCAGTTGAGTAAACCAGCCCGAGTGCCGAGGATCTTAATGTTTCAGCGGTAGAGCCCCATGTGGTACCGCATAGCTTATGGAGAATGTTGATCCGAGTTCGCAGCTTTGCAGCCGTGTTCTCCAGGTGCCTCTTATAGGTCAATGTCCTATCTAGGGTGACACCAAGGTATCTTGGGTGCGTGTTGTGACGGAGGAGAGTGTCCTCGAAGTAGACCTGGAGCTGTCTATTTGCTGCCTTGTTAGAGAGATGGAAGCACGTCGTCTCCGTTTTATTGGGGTTTGGCCGCAGTCTCCATTTACGGAAGTACGTCCCCAAGTTCGCCAAGTCTGTAGAGAGGACAGTTTCTGTTTCTTCAAAGAGACGGTGTTGTGTGGCTAGTACCCAGTCATCCGCATAACCGAACTTCCGGGATCTAGTTTCAGGCATATCGGAGATATAGAGGTTAAAGAATAGTGGGGCCAGGACAGACCCTTGGGGAAGGCCGTCATTGAGCGTCCTTGAGGAACTTGTTTTGCTGCCCAGTACAACCCGGAAAACCCTACCAGTGAGCATATTATCGATAAGTTGCAGGGTATGTTTACATGGGACTGTTTGATAAAGTTTATAGAGTAGTCCATGTCTCCACACGGTGTCGTAAGCTGCAGAGAGGTCCACGAACACGGCTGATGTTTTCAGGTTATCTTGGTAGCCTGCCTCAATATGGGTTGCGAGGGACATGATTTGGTCTGTGCAGCTTCTCTCTGGTCTAAAACCGGCCTGTTCGATGGGGACCCTTTCCAATATTTTGCTCCCGATTCTATTATAAAGAAGTCTCTCAAGGAGCTTATAGATTGCATTAAGTAGCGCTATTGGGCGGTAACTTTTCGGATCATCGTTCGGCTTTCCCGGTTTGAGGATGGCGACAACTCTGGATCTTTTCATTGTGCTCGGGATGGTTCCCTTTTCCATGATGTTCGTGAAAAATTGGGCTAGCCATTTTATTGTGTATTTACCGCTGTTCAGGAGGAATTCTGGGTGAATTCCATCAGGCCCTGGTGCTTTTCCCGCCTTCGTGTCCCTCAGAGCGTCTGCCACCTCGTCTGTGGTGAATGGGCGTGAGAACTCGGTTTGTTCCTGGCTGTTGGCTTTTAGGACTTTGAGTTCATGTTTAATGCGAGTTGAGTGGGCTCTGTCCCGAGGGGCTCTTGATGTGGACACTACGTGGGAGGCGATCCTGTCTGGATGTATTTTCGAGTCATTTTTTGAGATTTTTTGGCCCTCGCCGAGTTTTCTTAATAGTGACCACGCTTTCCTGCTGGATTTTTTGAAGTCTAGGTTGTTGACTGTTTCTGTCCACTGTTGTTGGCGGGCTATGTCCAGTCTGTGCAGCAGTTCATCGGCCACTTCTCTGTCTCCGCTCTCGAGAAATGTCCTGTATTGTTCCTCACAGTCATTATTCCATCCTGGTATGTACTCTTTACGGAATCCTCTGGGTATGGTCTTTTTTGCTGTTTCGATAATCGCTCCCGTGAAACTCTGATAGTTTTCGGTCGTTGGTGGGATCCATCCAAGGCATTTATCGAGTCTGTTAGAGTAGCTCTTCCAGTCGGCTTTTTTAAAGTTCCATCTTGGTCGTGGGAAGGATGTAATAAGTGGGATGCTTATGCCGATCTCTATAAGAGCCGGTCTGTGTTGGCTATGAGGGAAGTCTGCCAGAATTCTACGGGTAGCTCTTAATGGTATATTGTCATCATTTGTGCTCACAAAGCAAAGATCCGGGTTGTACTCCTGATTCCATGCTGCAGATTTAAAAGATCCCCGTTGTTTAGCGTCAAAAACCAAGTATGCATTATTAACATCTGCCCAGTTCGTTAATATTTCGCCATTGTGGTCTGTATTCCTGTATCTCCACAGCGTGTGGTGGCTGTTGAAGTCTCCTACGTAGACAGCTGGGTGGGGTGAGTTAGGTAGGTCGTCAGGTGACCAGGTGATAGCGGGAGGTTTATATATATTGCTTATGGTTATTTCCCCCACCCTGATGACTACCTCGTGGATATAGTGTAATAAATACCTAATTTACTAAAATCGTGTTACGCTACCTAATAAAAATTGCAGTTACATTTCTAACAAATTGTGCTATCGAAATGTGAAAAAGTCACTGGCGTACCAATTTTTTGTTAAAAATTATAGAGCGCCTGGTCACACACACGCCCCCGGTTAACCTGTTCACACGTTTTTATTGCTAAAATATGTGCTATTTTAGGTATTTTTCACAACCCAAATATCACTGAAATTACTAAAGCCGTTTCGGAAATATTCTGAAAAAACCGAAAAATTTTAACACCCTGTATCTTTCAAACAAAGCATCTGTGGGCCCATGTTCATAGGAACTATTCGTCTTATTTTTGGGTAAGGAATCGGCGCACTAGCGATGTCACATGTTTTTTGAAACACCCTGTATATTGTCATCGCATAAGTTTTATCAGAAAAATATGTTTTTTATTGCACGTAAATTTTACACTTAAACTTTAACTCCATTATCATGAACTCTTGGAGTGTGTTGAATTCATATAATGTTGACCTTCTCTGTTTATTCTTCTAACTTTACATTTTTATTTATATACAGGGTGTAATTTAATTGAGTGCCGATACTTAAGGGTGATAATCTATGAATGATTCTAAGATAAAAAGTTCATATGGACATATGTCCTAAACCTCTTCATTTTTGAGCTACAGGGTGTTAACATTTTAAGAAAAATATAACCTTTTTATATAAATCACTCTTAGATATTTTTATGAAATTTTGTACATACCTTTTAATCAATAAGGAGCATTTTTTGACCTAACAGATTTATAAAAATTTTTACCAGTGACGTCCGTACGGGGTTTGAACTGAATATTTTTAAAGAAAAAATGGATACGCCACTGCTTTTTCTAAAAACGAAACTTACTTTTGAAATTCTCATTTATTTTAAAGCAAATTTCGTTTATAGACTTACTTTTGTACGACGCACCGTTTTCGCGTAAAAAATAAAAACAAAAAAAAATAAAAAATTTTATTTCAAAAATCGCGATTTCTTTAAAAGGAAAAATTCCAAACCTTAAATCGAAAGCGAAATGACAAGAGAAGATAAACAGAATAAAGAACCCACATTATTTACAGTAGTTGTTCGAAGTGTCGTCCACCCACACGTATGCAAGCATGGACTCTTCTTCCCATAGACTGACGCACATTTTCGAAGATTTCCGGGGTGTTTCTTATGGTTTGGCAGCATACTAATATACGATTTCGTAACTCTTCTTCGGTATGAATCGGCACTTGGTACACTAAGCTTTTCAGATGCCCCCAGAAAAAATAGTCTAAACTGTTAAGGTCCGGAGATCTAGGTGGCCATGGCTGCGTTCCTCCGCGACCTATCCACCGATTGCGATAGGTGTGATTTAAAAATTCACGCACTCGTAAGCTAAAATGTGGAGGCGCACCATCGTGCATTAGCCACATCTGGTTTCTTAATAATAATGGAAGGTCTTCAAGCATTGGCGTCAGATCTTCTTCAAGAAAGTGTAAATATGATTGTCCATCAAGTCTTCTTGGGAGAAAAAATGGGCCTATCAAATAATCATCAATAATGCCAGCCCAAACATTTATTGAGAACTGTTCTTGATGATTTGATTCTACAATTGCATAAGGGTTTTCATCCGCCCATAAATGGTTATTATGGAAATTTCTTATTGAGTTTCGAGAAAAATTAGCTTCGTCGGTAAAAAGAATGTGCCTGTCAAATAACGGATTTTCCATCAGGTTTTGAAGAAACCACACACAGAAATTAATACGCATCGGGAAATCTCTAGGGAGTAATGCCTGGACTCTTTGAATGTGATATGGGTATAATAAATTTTCGATGAGAATTTTCCAAACAAGAAAATGTGAAACATTAAATGTTGCCGCGATTTTCCTCGTGCTACTTTCGGGGTTCTCCTCAATTTCGTGTAAAATTCCTTCTTCAAGTTCCGGTGTTCTTACTGTTTGATGGACTCCTTTAGCACTGTGGTCTACTCTTAAAGTTCCGGTCTCGTGGAGACGTCTATGAATCCTAGAAAATGTTCTCGGATCGGGTACTACGCGATTTGGATACCGCTCTTGGTATATCCGCCTGGCTTCGTATGCATTACCGTCTGCAAGCCCATAAATAAAATGCATGTCAGTTAATTCACTGTTTGTAAAATTTACCATTCTTTTATTATAATTTAACGTCTTACTGTAATAATAATTATTTAATAATGCAAAATCAATGCCAGGCCTTTTGTCTTTATGAAAAGAAACGTCAAAATTGATGTAGCTTTACCCAGCCTACTGATTTTTATTTGATTTGCTTTAAGAGGGCATTTAATATGGTTACCGTTTTTTTCTTTTCAAACGTTCAGTTGAATGTCACTGGTGAGTAGAAAATAAATTGTTGTCCCAAAAAAAGTGTTTCCACTCATGGTGGGTGCCAACCAAATTCAACAAAATAAATAAAAGCAGTCTCAATGAACCGAAGAAAAAAATGTTTTTTTTGTTTTTATTTTTTTACGCGAAAACGGTGCGTCGTACAAAAGTAAGTCCATAAACGAAATTTGCTTTAAAATAAATGGGAATTTCAAAAGTAAGTTTCGTTTTTAGAAAAAGCAGTGGCGTATCCATTTTTTCTTTAAAAATATTCAGTTCAAACCCCGTACGGACGTCACTGGTAAAAATTTTTATAAATCTGTTAGGTCAAAAAATGCTCCTTATTGATTAAAAGGTATGTACAAAATTTCATAAAAATATCTAAGAGTGATTTATATAAAAAGGTTATATTTTTCTTAAAATGTTAACACCCTGTAGCTCAAAAATGAAGAGGTTTAGGACATATGTCCATATGAACTTTTTATCTTAGAATCATTCATAGATTATCACCCTTAAGTATCGGCACTCAATTAAATTACACCTTGTATATAAGACAATTATGTATTACTTTTTCGTTGGACCTTATGTTTTATTTTTTACTTTTTCGACAAATGTTAGTAGTTTGAATAAAATAAAAGTAAATAAAATTTTTCTATTGGTATTTTTATCAGTTTCTTCCCCGCGTGTAAAAGGCATTATTCTTATGGCATTTGGTAAGGTAATATTTAAAAAATATTTAAGCTAATTAAAAAATATTTGAAGCTAATATTTACATACTATTTTAAAATAATATTTAAAAAATATTTAAACTAATATTTAAGTAGGTAATATACAGGGTGAGGATTTTAAAGTGTTACAACGCAATATCTGAAAAACGGCTATAAATATTTTAGTCAAATTTTGGGACGTGGATAGGGAGGTTGGGGGACAAATTTTAAAATATTTTTGATATTTACCCCCCCTCCAGATTTGATGTGGCTAGTGACAAATTTGAAATGTCAAATGGAAAGGTATTTTTTTTTTTTGATAATTCGATTCCTCGTCAATAACTACGTAAGTGAGCAGAAAATTGTTACATTTGCTCTACTAGTTGCTTAGTTACGAATTTTTCAATAAATAAAATAGGAATACTTAAAAATGATAATTCCTTAAAAAATCTAACGACGATCATGCTTCAAAAGGTGTTCGAAATGACCCCCATCCATTTCTAAACATTTTGCAATTCTTTTTTGACATGAGTTGCGCACGCGAGTTAACATTTGAGGCGTTACTAAATTACATGCTTGTTGAATACGATCTTTCATGTTTTCTGGTGTGGTCGGTGGTGTAGCCATAACTTTCTCTTTTATAAATCCCCACAAAAAAAATCTAATGGGGTTAAATCTGGTGACCTTGCAGGCCAATTTACAGGACCACCACGACCAATCCATCTGTTTCCAAACATTTCATTTAGTGTATCTCGAGCTTGTCGGGCAAAATGTGGCGGAGCACCATCTTGCTGAAACCATAGTTCTTGTTGATTTCCATTATTATTCAGAAGTTGTGGCAAATCGGTTTGTAAAAAATTATTATACATTTCTCCATTTAGGTGACGGTCAAAAAAATGTGGTCCAATGACTCTATCTCCGACTATGCCACACCAGGTATTAACCGACCAAGGATGTTGGTTTGGCAGAAATCTCATCCAGTGAGGATTTTGAGGTGCCCAATAGTGTAAATTGTGCCGGTTGACCTTAAATTAAGAAAAGCAAAATTGATTGAATCAGTATAAAATTAAAAATAAATCTAAATGTATGTGAATATTCTCTAAACACCCGTTAACGGGTGTTTAGATATGTATTTATTTATGTACACCCATCAAGTAGTGGATTACATATTTTTTATTATTAAAAGTTACATTAATCCATATTGATTTAAATAATTACCTGACCACAATTGGTAAATGTAGCTTCGTCAGAAAATACTATCTTTCTTAAAAATGCATTGTTTTCGTGAATTAAAGTTTGTAACCACGTACAAAATGTAATCCTATTTTGAAAGTCTTGGCCATACAATTCCTGATGAATAGTTATGTGGTAAGGGTGAAAATTGTGCTTGTGTAAAATAGCCAGTACCGATTTTTGGCACATTCCTGAATCACGAGCAAGTTCTCTTGAACCAACATGAGGATTTACAGCTATTACACCCAACACTCCAACGGCCATATCGTCATTAGTTTTTGTTTGTCTTCTAACTCTGTTCTTATTTTTTAGGATTCCCGTGCTGCGGCCTCGATCTTCTAATCGCTTAAATGCCATATGAGATTTTTGAATGGCGGGAAACCTAACAGTCCACAATTGCGCCGCTTCCCGGTAGTTTTTTCTACATTCTCCCAGAATTAACAACATGTCTATTTCAATGTCATAAGATTGTTCCATAATTGCACTGAATAATGAACTTTATCAGATTATCACTACTTGTCAAAGTCAAAAGTGGTTTCCTAGGATACAACATAATTAAAGGTTTGGATAAACAATAATCATAGGTGTCATGATTTAAAATGTGTAGTTTTAAGTATTCCTATTTTATTTATTGAAAAATTCGTAACTAAGCAACTAGTAGAGCAAATGTAACAATTTTCTGCTCACTTACGTAGTTATTGACGAGGAATCGAATTATCAAAAAAAAAAAATACCTTTCCATTTGACATTTCAAATTTGTCACTAGCCACATCAAATCTGGAGGGGGGGTAAATATCAAAAATATTTTAAAATTTGTCCCCCAACCTCCCTATCCACGTCCCAAAATTTGACTAAAATATTTATAGCCGTTTTTCAGATATTGCGTTGTAACACTTTAAAATCCTCACCCTGTATATAAAAATATTTTAAACTAATATTTATGGAATATGTTAAACTAATATTTAAATACTATTTTATGATAATATTTAAAAAATATTTTATACCAATGTTTAACTAACATATACAATCAAATATTTAGGGAATATTTAATAATCTGTTGCTACAAATATTTAAATAATGTTTTTTAAAAATATTTAATAAATATTTAAAATATTTAAATAGATAATATTTTAAAATAACATTTAAAACATATTTAAGCTAATATTTAAAACATATTTTAAACTAATATTTATGAAATATGTTAAACTAATATTTAAATATTATTTTAAAATAATATTTAAAAAATATTTTTTGCTAATATTTAACTAATATATACAAAAAATATTTATGGAATATTTAACAATCTGTCGCTGCAAATATTTAAATAATATTTTTTAAAAATATTTAATAAATATTTGATGCTATTGGGGTCATTATAAGAAACGTATTTACAAACATCAGATTCTTCAACCTCAAAAGAAAATAAATGTTTATCAAAGGATATAGTTTTAAATTCTCTATATAAAAACCATACTTGGTAATGATCGTTAAGAATAATGGATTTTATTTTATCAAATATTGGATAATTTTGATCTCTAACCCAAATAGCATTATTTAATTTAATATTGTGAATATTAATAAAAACATGGGACACCTTAAAAATAGATGTTTTTAAAAAGTCCGAAACAAGCTTAGTTTCAGATTTTCTTGCAATTTTTAAAAAATCTTCCTTCTTAAAACATTCAACAATAAACCCCTTTTGAAATACAAATCTCGAACTTAATTGTAATTGGTGCTTTATAGCCAATGTGCGAGTAATATTTACCCTCGAAGCAACAACATTACTTGCTAATTTCGACTGTCTATGTTTAGATTCATATCGTAGGCAACTTATTTTACCTAAAGGGCCAGACTTTTTTATGATATAGGGGTAATGAGTGACAAAATGAAATTTAGGTTTAAGATTCACATTGAAAAGTTCCATAAATACCTGATGGTGCTGTTTAATCAAAACGGCTTAAGCGATCTGGCATTCCCGGTGTAATAGACTCACTTAAAATTATGTTTAAAATAGCTCTTAGCAATAAATATAAACATAATTGTAAGACGAAAAAACAATCCAATTCTTCACTGAATATCTTTATTTATTTAAACTCTACGCGTTTCGGCGTTTCGCCATTGTCAAGAGTTAAAAGCTTATTAATCTAAAAAAATTTTTTTGATATTTAACTAATTATTATTATTAAGACATAGAATAATAAACTTACATGTCACATTTACCAAGATTTCAGTCTACTAGGACACACAATTATTACTATTAAAACCATCAAAAATTTCCACAACAACAATTATTCTACATATTAAAATAACCTAACTTGCACACAAATATTTTGAAATTTTAAACCACGGCTGTTTGACTAGTGGTAGTGGTTAATGATACCGACGGATCACAGAATAAGCGTAGGACGTGCGCCGCATCTCTAAAGTTCGAACAAATCGGTTCGTTTAATGATCTCACATTACGGTCTATAGAAATCTTTCCTATCTCTAAGTTTTCGAGTACATCTAATCTCTTACCAACCTGAACATTATGTAAAATTTCAAAATTATTAAGTATATTAAATTCGTGTTTTGATTCTTTCAAATGTACACCGAAGGCAGAACGATTGTTATTTGGTGACTTTAGAGAGTTAAGATGTTCCTGAATCCTAACCTTAAAATTACGTCCCGTTTTTCCCACATACTTCGAATTACAGTTATTGCATGAAAGTTTATAAACTCCACTCTTCTCAAGATCCTTTACTTTATCCTTGACCGAAGGAAAATGGTTTCTCAATGTTTTTGCTGAACTAAAAACTATTTTGATGTTGCTGATGGCTTTACGAAGAGCATTTCCTATTTTGTATGAAATCGGGCCCAAAAATGTGATTTTTATATATCTTGGAGGCTGCCAAGGTGAAATAGACTCATCGGAAGTTAACAACAGCTGTTTTTTAATTTTATGATATTTTTTGTTTAACAATTTATCGATTAGATTTGTAGTATATCCGTTATTCACAGCAATTTGATATATGGTATTACGTTCTTTAATAAAATTTATTGGTGAAAGAGGTATGGAAAATAACCGATGGACAAAAGCGTTAAAGGAAGCTATTTTCTGAGTGAAGACGTGACCAGATCCAAAAGGTATCACGTGGTCTGTCTGAGTTGGTTTCCTATATATTGAATAGCTCAACTGATTATTATCTCTTGTGATAGTTAGATCTAAAAAGTTTATTTCATTATTTTTTTCAACTTCCATAGTAAATTTGATATTGTTGTATTAACTGTTGAGAAAACCTAAAAACGAGTCCAACTCAGCCCTAGAGCCTGTCCGAATAATAATAATAATAATAATAATAATAAACTTTATTCAATTATACATAGGGTATACATTGAAAAGGCAAGAGTGCAGCTGAACAGAGACTGCCTAGCTGATTTATACACTTATCCTTATTAGGTAGATAGATACGCTTTACAATAAAATATTTCAACTAATAGTACATTTCTTCTTCTCTAAATAGGTGAACATCAAAAAATAAAAAAAAATAAAATAAATTTAATTTATATAATATATACAATACATATATAGAGACATGTATTATAGCCGTACATAATAGCAGCAGGTTAGCCAGTAAGGTGCTGTTTTAAACGCTTGGAAAAAGATTGAACAGAGCAGGACCGAAGCGGAGGGGGTAAGCCATTAAAAAGTTTAGCAAGGTCATACGCAAAAGATCGCTCAAATATTCCGGTTTGATGACGAGGGATAACTATTCCATTAAACCTCAAGTTTAAGGTATTTACATCGGTTCTAAACGTAATCCTCTTATATAAGTACTGAGGATATTTGAGTTTAACAATTTTGTGATACAGAGAGCCTCTATGAATATAGCGCCTTGTCTTCATATCGAGCCATCCAGCTTCTACAAGTTTGTGACTTATTGGGCGTCTACGGGGAATACCATATATAAATCTCAAGCAATATTTCTGAATCATTTGTATCCGCTCAGCGGACTTTGCTGTTAAACACGGACCATACACAACATCACAATGATTAAATATAGATAGAACAAGAGAGTCACACAAAACTTTTTTAATTTTTTGGTTGAGAATGTGCCTCGAATTATATAGAACTCTTAATCTGCCGATGCATTTTTGGATGCATAAAGCAATATGTTTATTAAATCGGAGTTGATTATCTAAAATTAAACCTAAATTTTTTGCTTCTGTCTTTACAGGCAACACTTTATCTCCAACAGTAATGGAAACTATAGGAGTCAGGCGTTTGATATCTATAGGTCTGCCAAAAAGCATTACAACTGACTTTTCAGGATTCAAGCAAAGAGCATGGTCTCTCGAAACTCTTTCAATAACTTTTAGGTCATCATTCACAGTTTTGCACCCCTGTCTAATTAAGGAAGGCGGAAATGAGTGGTAAATCTGGGTATCATCCGCATATTTCTGGATATTGCAATTTTGTAAAAACTCTGGAAACTTAGACGTGTAAAGAATAAATAATAATGGCCCTAATATAGACCCTTGCGGAACACCACTGTTTATGTCTAGATACCCAGATTTTACACCGTCCAGAACAACCCTCTGCTTGCGATCTTTTAAATAACTTTGTATTAATTTAACCGAATTTAAGTGAAAGCCAAGATACCTTAAGATGACTAACAAGGTTTGATGATTTATAGTGTCAAAGGCTTTCGAATAGTCAAGCAGAACCAATATCGTACACCTGCCCTCATCAATAGCCCGAAAAATGTCGTCAGTGACATTCAAAAGAGCCGTTGCACAACCGTGTCCCCTCCTAAAGCCCGACTGAGTGCTGTCAATTAATTTTTCTGTTTCTACATAATCAACAATTTGATTTTTTAAAATGCGCTCAATAACTTTTGACAAAATAGGAAGAATAGAAATTGGTCTAAGGTCGCTATATCTTTTTGGGTTATCAGTTTTAGGCAAGGGCAATATATGAGCAATTTTCCAGTCGAGAGGGAACACTGAGTGAGTTATGCAAAAATTAATTAAGTGGCAAATATATTTAAGAATAAAAGGACAGCAAAAAATTACAAAATTTACATGAATCCCGTCGGATCCAACCGCTCGGGTTTTAATTTGTGACAAATATTTTGAAATTTCGTTTTCAGAAACGGTTGAAAATTCAAATTGTTTAGGAATTTTAGAACCAGCACTCCTATAATACTTATTAATATCTGGCAAAATAGTGGTTGGGGGAATGGTGTTGATGAAGAAATTGTTAATATCATCAGGGTTTGAAAGATGAGCTGGTATATTTTTATTTTGTTTACTATTAATAATATTAAGACGTTTTAGCGATTTCCAAAATACTTTGCTATTATTATTATTCAGTTGTTGCTCTAAATAAACTTTCTTTTCACGGCGAATTGCGTTATTTGCAAAATTTCTTAAGTCTTTATAGGCTGCATGACTTTCTGGTGTCTTATTTTTTTTGAATTTAAATTTAGCTTTGTTTCTAAGTTTTATTAAAAGTTTTATATTTTCAGTGATCCAGGGCAAATGTTTTTTTTTAAATATGGATGTTTTTAAAGGTGCATGCAAGTCCAATAAGGCGTTTATATTTTGGTTGAAAAATGCAATTTTTTCATCGATATTGTTAAGATCGAAAATATTTCTCCAAGGTATGGATCGCAAGCAGTCATATAGTGCCTGAATGTCGATGTTTTTTAAATCCCTGTACGTAACCGGTTCCACTTGACCATTCTCCTTATGGAGGTCGATCACCGCAAAAATTAACTCATGATCCGAGACACCAAGATGAAGAGTTCCAGATTGCAAAACACGTAACTCGTTAGATATTATTAGGTGATCAATTAACCTTGCAGAAGTTGGCGTTATTCTGGTAGCCTCATCAATAATTTGCTCCAATCCTAACAAATCCAAAACTTCCATATACGGACCAACTCCATACTCATTCAAATCAAACAAATTCAGATTAATATCGCCAAGACAGACCAAGTGATCAGTCCGAGGGAGAAGGTCGGTACAGATCCTTTCGAGTTCCGGAATAAATTTTTTTAATTGAAAATCTGGTGGTCTGTATATGCATCCTACAGTCACGGTTTCAGTTTTAAATTTAATTTCTACCCAAAGACATTCAATTACTTCGTGATATTGGTGACTCAGTTCATGAGGTAATGATGATTTTACATATAAGCCCACCCCGCCTCGATCACGCTCCAACCTGTCCCACCTATAAAAATTATAATTTTCAATTTCTATATGCCTACTTAATATATGTGGCTTTAAATTTGTCTCCCCCACTGCAACAACATCATAGCCTTCTTCGAGAATATGTTCTCTAAATTCATTAAAGTGTGCTGTTAATGAAGAAATATTTAAATGACATACTTTAAACTTTGTTGACGGCATAATAATCAAAATTAATTGTTAATAAAACCAAATGAAAACAAACAGAAATTGTGAAAAAAATTTAGAAAAAGATAAATAATTTAACTCAAAATAAAAAAAAAAATATAACAATAATAATGTAGGACTTATAACAAATTATAGGTTTTCTACAACCCCTCATAAAAATTTAATATAATATTTAAAATTACGCAGTAAACAGTAACACTAGTGACAATAATAGTTAGGTGTACGTTGATTATTTATAGATCTCAAGAAAGTATATAGCAATAAAAAATTTGAACTTACAGAATGGTGGAGACCATATTCATTAGTGTGTGTAAACACAGTGATTGCACATTATAATTTAGAATTCACTTCGAATATCAGCCCACATTTTTTCAGAACTTACGAGCACTTTTTTATTATTATGAAAAATATACACCGACCCGCCTTGGGTCCATGCCGAGTTACCCATAACTTCACGAACACTTGTAAACAGTTTGCGATTTACGTTTGTTAACAATTCAGTGACTAAAAACTTACTATTTTTAAGTTTCTTTTTTGAAAAGAATATTTCGTCACGTTTCCAACGATGCACAAAAACTATTACAATCGGACGTGTTTTTTCAGTATTTTTATTTTTAGAACCTAATCGATAGCACTGAGATAAATCGGATTTTTGAATGCTTACATTTAATTTTGTTGTTATAAAGTTAATAACCTCCTTGTAGACGTCTTCATTTTTGATTTCCTGAATGCCATGGACGACACATGCAATGTTGTTATTGCGCATCTGCAAGTAGTTGTGTTCGGAGATTTGTTCTTCGGAGTGTTTTTGAAGAATTCCCAAATCATTTTTGATGGCCTGAATTTCAATTGTCACCATGTCTTTAAAAGTAGAAAGCTCTTCAGATAGGCTGGTTTGAGACTGGTCACCTGCTAAAGATAACCTAGGACGATTGAGGGTTTTGTTTTGGTTTTCAAATTCATGCATGAGGCGCTCAAACATGCCACTAAGTTTGTCGATACGACCATTTAATTCTCGAAGAGTTGGGGCCATCTCTTACAAATACAACTATGTAACTTTATCACTTTTATACAAAAACACTGAATGACAAAGGTATCATCTACATATCTTCTCCAGAAAAATATATTCTTAAGTAAGGGATTGTTGCTCTTAAACAGCAACTTATTTTCAAAAAAGGACATACAAATTTCGGATAAGTATGGAGAGAGTGATGAGCCCATGGGGAGGCCTTCTTTCATTCTGTAAACTTTGTCATTGAATTTGAAAAAGTCTAGATTAAGGCATTTTTCCAAAATAGTTATAATAGATTTTCTCTTTTCTTCAGTAAAGGACTGGATCTCGAGCAAATGTTCGTTTACAATAGATATCACTTGTGACCTTGGAATGCTAGGAAAAAGGTTTACAATATCGAAAGAAACCAAAAGGAAATTGTGTGGTAAAGTTAAACCCTTTAAATCTTCTATTAAATCCAATGTATTTTTTATGCTAAATTTATTATTAAAGGATAAATTTTCTTTAAAAAATTTGTTTAGCCATTTCGCCAAATAATAGGCTGGGGCGTTGATAAAACTGACTACAGGTCTTATTGGTTTATTGTTTTTATGAATTTTAATCATACCATATAAACACGGTGTTATTGGATTCATAGGGATTCTGGGCTTATTATATTTAATATCTGTAATAGTTATTTACGATATAAGTGTTGTAAAGATTCATATTACAACACGAGATGTTAAAGTTGTTAAACGAGGCGTCAGCCGAGTTTAATAAAACATCGAGTGTAGTTATATGAATTTACAACAAGAATATTGTACAAAATTTTATCTACTTTCATCTATGAATAAAAATATTTGGCAAAAGGCATTTTTAAAAATAAAAATGCACCTGCTATTAAAAATCGTTTTGTAAGGGCATCTATTACAGCACTAGTGCTGTAATGGCATCTATTACAGCACTAGTGCTGTAATAGATGCCGTTACAAAACGATATACAGAACTGTAAAATTCATATTACTAAATGAAAGTAGATAAAGAAAGTTTCAAACTTATCAATGGTATTTTTTAAATCACGTGGTTTAAAATTTCAAAATATTTGTGTGCAAGTTAGGTTATTTTAATATGTAGAATAATTGTTGTTGTGGAAATTTTTGATGGTTTTAATCGTAATATTTGTGTGTCCTAGTAGACTGAAATCTTGGTAAATGTGACATGTAAGTTTATTATTCTATGTCTTAATAATAATAATTAGTTAAATATCAAAAATTTTTTTTAGATTAATAAGCTTTTAACTCTTGACAATGGCGAAACGCCGAAACGCGTAGAGTTTAAATAAATAAAGATATTCAGTGAAGAATTGGATTGTTTTTTCGTCTTACAATTATGTATACACTTCACCCTGGAACAGAGTTTGATTATATAAATATAAACGCCAGTACTTATTATTTTCTGGAATTAAATATCCAAATAAAAGGCCAGCACTTAAAATAAATGTCTTCATTTCTGCGGCCGACATTCGTATTGATTTCTTTTTTAAAGTATCATATGTTATTGCCTAATGGTGGTTTGTTATGGTCTGGGCTAAATTTAAAAAATCTAATTTTGCCATTAAGAAAAGTTAAGGTAAATATTTTATCGATAACAATAAACTGATATAATAAATGCGACATAACAACAACGCCTATACCTTCATACCGCATAATTTTCAGTTACGTGATATGACTCGATGTTATTAAAAACTGGGCTATACTTTATACCAGATAAATAAGGATTATTTAATGCTAAATCTTCTAAGTAATTTTGTCTATTTCTTAAATATATCAAATTATGTGTAGTCAACTTCTGCGCATTAGGTTTTAAGCATTTACAAAAACGACAATAAGAATTAGCAGAAAAACTTTCTTGAAATCCCAAAATTGTATTTAGTGCAAGGTTATCGCCTAAGATTAACGCAAGACAAAAATACAAATGAACACGCTTCTCGGGTAATTCTATAACTATGCCATCATGAAATAATTTATTAAGTTCATCAACCAGTTTTAAAAAAATAGCTTTTTCGCCAAATTCTTTCAAATCATCAGTATGAAACAAAAGTACTAAAAAAATGTTTTCAAGTTTTGACTGAAATGCTACTGGTAACGAAGCAACTGAGCAATAGACAGCGCCAAGCTTGTGTATACCGGAACCGGAACGGGAACCCAACGGATTACCACATTCATAATCATCATAATAAATAATTAATGGCACTACAATATCATCTTTTTTAAAATTTGACGTTCTATTCTTCCAACAATCGGTCTGAATTATATTGCACACGTAATTTTTATTTTCTAAGCTTTTCATGTAAGACATTGTAGCTGTTAATATATTTGGCAAGGAAAAAAAAAATTTCAAAACTTGGGTTAATGATATAAATTGTGCAGTGAAATTTTTTGGTGAAGATACCTGTGCTCTATTTAATTCTAAACGTTGTCCCACGACAAACTCTATGGGCTTAATAAAAAATGTAGAATTTTCTAAAATTTTAAAGCGCAAATGTTCACTTTCAAAAGAAAAAAAAAACATTTTCCAACTCTTCGAAATATTGTTGTACAACTTTCTGCTTAGCTTCCTCGACTGAATGAATTTCTAAAAGTTGTAATACTTGTTTTTTTAAAAGATTTACGGGTTCGTTAACTAAATCCTTAAAGCTAATCATTATTTTTGGGATGTCCTTTCTGCTAAAGGTATTCTGAGCATAAAGAAATGAAATAAAATTAATATTATTTTTAAATGACTGGTTCTTAAACTCCAAAAATGATGTTTGTAGGATAGATACAACCTGTACCTCATCGATAGTACATTCTAATTTTGAAGTAGAAGGAACCTCGGAAGGAACGCTTTGATCTGGGAGAATTTCACTATTTTGATTTTGAGATCTTACTTCTACAAAATTATTAGATCCCATTGAGTCTCTATTATGAAGATTGTTTAAATGTTGACGATATGATTTTAGTGACGGAAAATGCCTTTTACAGTTTTGTTCTCCACACACAAAAATATGGCTGTTTTCACATCGATGTATTATTTTTAAATGAGTTACTAAACCAAACGAAAAACGAGTCTTGATAAAAGTAGCACCGTGGCGTGGCATAGCTAAGAAATTATTAAAATATAAAAATAAATATGGTATATAAGTAATAAGTATACAACCTGTCACATATATGGGTTATTCTCATAATTTTGCCAAATAAGACTGACAAAATTTTAAAACTTTAAATTGCTTTTAATAAGGAATTTTATTAAGGAAATTTGGCCAAACTATTTTGTTATATGCAGTGTTTATAGTGGTCAAGCTAGGTAATTTTTACTTTTGCTAAATTGTTTGAAAATTTATTTGAGTGGAATACGGGCGTGATTACCAGGTACCACGGACGTGATTATTTATATACATACACCTTATAAGTTGAATAAAAAACATATGTTTGCTAATCAGTTTATACTTATATTAATATTTCTTTTTAAAAAAACATTTTTTTTTTTAACTTTGTTGAACAAGTAACTAACCCTATTTATTTTCCAACGACCTATGATTTATTATTTAAAACAAGTTTGGGAAAAAACCTATATTGTTAAATAATTATTCATCTTTTTTCTCAATATATTCAGGAGAATTTAAAACCATTTGGATATCTTGCTCATCAATGACCAC
Source organism: Polydrusus tereticollis (assembly GCA_963920685.1). Lineage (NCBI taxonomy): Eukaryota > Metazoa > Arthropoda > Insecta > Coleoptera > Curculionidae > Polydrusus > Polydrusus tereticollis. Next base: position 79,941,275 of record OY987332.1, on the reverse strand, counting down.
TATCTCTGGTGTTTCTGGATACGCAAAAGACTTGGTTCCAGTTTTTTTTAGAAACTTAACTGTGTAAGGTAGAGGGGGCAAACATTGACATAACTTCGGAAAAAATGTTTTTAGAAATTAATAAGTAAAACTAGGGGATCAAATTTTTCAGTTTAGGTACTACCTGTTATATGCTATGTACCATAAATCTAATTTTCTTAATAAGGCTGGCCTTAAAATAGATACAATTTTTTTTAAAAAGTCTGTCAAGTGTCAATGTTACCCCATGGCATGGGTAACATTGACACATCTTGTAAATGGTATCAATAGTTACTGTTTGACTTTGTGAGGGCAAAATTAACAAAAAAAATAATCTCTAATTCAAAAAACATATAAATTCATAACGTCATTTCATGAGTAACATTGACACTTCATATAAAAGGTATCAGCAGTCACTGTTGATTTTATGTGAGTAGCATTAACATAATAAAATATCTCTTACTTAAAATGATACCTAAGTACTTACATTTATTACTTACAAAAGATATTTTTTAAAACCTACTGATATAACTTCAGGAGTAAACAAAAACTAGAGCTCTAAGGCAACAAAGTTGAAAAAAATCAAAGAAAATTTTCTTAACACAAAGCAAAAAAACGAATTAACAAACTGTGAAAAGTTAGTTTTAAATAATGCTTTCCCCCGTGAACATGAGGATTATCTAATACTTGCTTGATATCATGCAACTCAATATTTGCTCTATCGATTACATCAGGGTAAACAAAATATAGACCCTTTTTTGGCAAGAAATTAATTTCTGCGATAATTGTATTTATTTCTAAAACTTGTCCAACATAGTGCGCATTTCCGAATTTCGCAACAACCCATGATCCTTCTTTGATTTTGTTTTGGTTCTGAGATATCTGAGGTTCGTTAATTTTATCATCTTCAAGAGTATCATTATCAGCTGTTATCAGCGGGGCAAAATCTGCATCCTTATCATCATCGTCGTCGCAAATTACTTCGACGTCACTTTCAGAAGAACTTGATTCCTTGGCCATTTTCTTTTTTTTCTGTGCCTTCTTTGCTGATTTCTTGTCCTCGCTTAGTTGAATTCTTTCCTTAACTTCATCGCTTGTTAAGCATTCTGCAAATTTTCGGGATACTCTGCTCCGCTTAGTTGGAGCTTTTCCTTTTTTATTCTTAGTCGTCAAAACTGACATAATAGCAAGTTCTAAGCTTTTTTTATGATCTTCCAAATTTCCAGATGACGTAGGTAAAGGATTTGTTGCAGATGTTGTCGGAGACGTTTGGCTTAGAGGCTCTTGTTCCGGTAAAAGATCGTCCTCCCGTAAAATATTGTCTTCCTGTGAAAGATCTTTTTTTAGGATTTCGGCTGTTTCCACTTTTTTTAATATTTTTTCTTTTGATAGAGGATATAGGCCACTACCCTCAAAGCCCCCAATGGCATTGGCTCTCGAGATGGCTCCAGATGTGGACAACTTTTTCATCAGTGCAGGGAACACCAATTTGTCAACGTTTTTATATCCTGTTTCTTGATAAAATTGTCTGAGAATTTGTAGTGCTACGCTACCCCTCTCTAATAAAGTAATTTACTTTACTTACGGTATATATATCTAAGGCCTACAACTCCTGGCAGCAGCTACAAGGGTCTTTGCTATTTTGGAAATAGGCACCTTCTTTTCACGCACTAACACAAAACTACACTTTACCTATGCTTCTCAATTCTTTTCCACACTCTCATATATTAATGATGTTCCTGTATCATATTATATCAGGTTTTGTAACCAGAAAGAATAAAAATGAACAATTTTTATATCTTGACTTAAATGTTAGAATCAGATTACTATTCGTTCTCTTAGCTTTTTTGGAATAGTAGAATGAACTTGGTAGAGCAAAATCAGTTTGGTAGAGCAAAATCAATTTGGTAGAGCAAAATCAATTTGATAGAGCAAAATACTAAAAAATCCCTTTCTAAATTTAAGCATGAAAACACCGAGAATTTATAGGGTTAAAATAATTCCTTTATTTAAATATAAGTATCGTAATTGGAGAAATTTTCAAAGTATTGATAAATATAAAAACTTTACACACAATAGATACCAATAATTAATTAAAAATAACAGACACAAAAAAAATAAGAAAAACTCTATGCTAAAAAAAATGATCCAACGAAAATCCAATATTATAATTACCTCTTGTTCTCTAATTGATTACAAAAAAACTTACAATTCGTGCCAACATCAAAAACTAGCAACTTAATACCAAATCCTGAAACATTTATAAAACAATACAGCACACCTTTTGTCCTAAATCATATTGAAACAATTAAAGTTGTTAAAATAAAAAAACGGCTAATAATTATACAGGTAGCCAACCTCACACGGCCAAATAGACTTTAAATCAAGTAATTATTTATAGTTTTACAATCCCATTAACTCCCACAACAAGTGCAATTCAAATTACCCTAGCCGTCCTCTCAGGGCTCCAAAATATAATAATTAAAACTAAAAAAAAAATCTCAAAACTCCCTAGCAAAAATCTACTTAGACATTTATTTAATAGATGTGCTTTCTAATGCTTTCAGAAAATGGCAACAGTTATAAATATATAAATTCTTTTTTCTTTTTAAACCATGACCAAAATATAAAGTTTATTCGAAACCAGACACTTACTTTTCATTGTTCTTACGTTCACTGTACGGTACGACACTGGCAAGTATTTGACAATACTAGTCTTCACTAAAGAACCACTCACTTATAAATAAAAATATTGAAAAAATTTTCTTTTTAAACTGAACTCATGTTACTTTTTCTAAGTCTCTAATTTTTATTTTTAAAAGAAATTAATTAATTAATCAGTAATTCATTTTTGAATCGGGCAGAGTTTTGTTCTGCAACTGGTTATTAAGATCTGTCTTCTTTTTCTGAATTTCACATCGTTTTTATAGCTGAAAATCGTGGCCCTATTTGCGTCACACAACGCACTTTTCCTGACCCTAATTGAGTTCAAAAGAAGTTCAACAACCGAAAACTTCTAGATTGTTCTCGAAGCTTTTGGTTTGACGTCACAATCTTTAGCCAAAGATATCAGATGTTTCGTGCCTGTGACGTGTTTTATGTGTATTTAATTTCTACACGAAAACAATCATTGTCTTTTGACATCGACATTGATTTTAAAAAAACAAAGATTTTAAATGTCAATTAATGAACCTTTTGTGAAAGTTAGCTGAAAAATTCAAGTAAAGCTAAAATTATATTTAGTAAAATTTTAAGTTAAAAGTTTAGTAATTTGTCACCCTGTATCGGGCATCACATTACTCCCCCGTTATCTAGTCAAAATGTCTCTCAAGAGCTTTTTCGACAGGTCTACTTATTATTGAAATTTATGTGTACTTTATTTATTACCAGATGGCAAAATCTCAAGGGTTCATGTCCCTTTTGATTTACAACTCTTTGTGGTTTCAACTGACTTGTCGTCCCTACCTGTTACTATAAGTATCTGATTTACTTCAATAAAAAAAAATGGTCTATAACTACTCGAATAAAAATTATTCATATAGGGTGTATAAAATATATATTGTAAAATAGTAATAATAGCATTGTAAAATGTAAAGGTAAAAAAAATATAGAAAGAAATATAAAAACTAGAATATACAATCGTACATGATCCATCCAAGCATTTTCGTGGAACAACCAAAATCAAAATATTTGGCAACAAAACAACTGCAATTCCACAACTACAGTTAAACCTTCATGATTAAATTGTCTTTTTCTTTCTACTTATAATATGGGAAATCATACTGTTCCTTAAAGTAAAATTAATCACATACGTCTACTATAACTAAATTTATAACTAAATTTACCTTACATTTTTCTTATCAACTATAAACTGTCCCAATTGTTTTTTTTTAACCCCAACCTGTCTTACTACATTTAGATCCTACGGAAACGTAATCGGAACTCCTCAGTTTGCTCGACCTGATAGCTATCAGGGAGGGGTCCATTTTCTGTGGGCACAGGTCGTCCGTGCCCCACAGGTGTAGGTCTGCTTCGTTGTGGCAAGACTGGTCCTGGGTCGGCGGTGTTATTGCGCCGGCGGTGGGGCCTGCCATGTCCGAGGCCCTCCGGAGTTTGAGGCATCACTGGGAGAGGATCCAGGGGCACGAACTGGGATCCGGCCCTCGCTTCCTGTCGTCCTGCAGGTGATGGGGGTGGGCCGCCGTTGCCATATGGAGTCTGGCGGGTCGTAGGATCTGGCGGGCTGCTCCTCTTGGGACGCCGGATGGCCCTGGCTGGGGGGGGGGGGGAGACTCTGGGTGGCTGTGATGGTTGACCTCCTAGGGGACCCCTAGTACACAAGTTGCATGGACATTGCGGGATCCCCGCTTGCATTAGGAAACCCCAATAGGTCGAAGCCACCGAGACCCCGGTTGGTGGGGAGCATAAAGCGCAATCCATTTCCAGCTCTCTTCCTTCCGCTGTGGCCCAATGTACAAGGAAAGTTCTGTATTCTGCATGTAGCATTTCACACCATAAGGCCACTAATGCCTTTAGCGGAAACAGAGCTGGATAGCACAGTCCGTCTCCACCCAACAGGAAAAAGAGGTCCCTCAAATGGACCAGGGAAGCCCGCAACAGGAGATTCTTTATGGAGTTGTCCTCCACCACCCGCAAATAGGTTAGAAACACAATTATCCACGTGGTCATGGTTTTGTTTTTATATTACTTTGATAAAGTAAACTGCACTTTTATCTTTTAAATTTTTCTGTTTGTTGTGGCACACTACCGCTCAATCAGAGTTCAAAGGTTTTACTGTAAGGTCGTTTGAATTTCGTAAGTTACATCACTAAGAATTTTTGTAAACCCCTCGGTGGTGGGGACTTAAACGTATTCTAATAGTTAAGATAAGTATTCTTGCTACCCCAAAAACACACCCGACATGAAATGCTCTCCTTTGTTAACGTATATCTTTATTCTTTCGGTCTCCGTCATTAGTTTAACTTAAGTGTAAATAAAATAATCCTACCCTATCACCTTCTACCCTACACGACAATTGCTTTATCCTTGTTTTCTATATGAATTTTTTATACAGGTGTCTTTATTCTTCGCCTCTTTCCTTTTCTTAAGTAAAACTCATTAGTCCTTTTTACTTATCTGTTCTTAGATAAGTTCTCGTGTGAAAATAAAATTCTTGTTTCTTAAGTGTTAAATTTTTCCCATGTTCTCATAATTAAAGTATCTTTGAGTTTTCAAGTGGTTATCTTTTCCTAGATTATCGCTTTTTATCTCCCTATTCAAGTACCTATTTTAGTTATCTTATCCTTTATTTTTAACTATAACAACTTAAATTTAACTTACAGATAGCTTATTTCTTCGACACGGTTGATTCTTCTTCACTTTTAGTGGAGCGGTCGAATAAGCTCCATTTTACTGGTGGTAGTTTTGTTAGTTCTTTTCTCAAATTAAAAAAAAACATTTTGATTATTCCCGATACTTAATTCATTCTTAGTAGAAAAGTTTACTCGCCTCTCTTGGGCATTATCTGCTGATAGGCTTCTTTCTTACGCAACACTCTAGCTACTAGTAAGCCTTCTGGTAGATCAGAATTAGGCTCCATAATCAGGCACGAAGTCTTAATTTCAGACTTGTTTTTTTAAAAATAACAGGGCACACAGCTTCACTCATCCGTGGACTAACTAATTCTTGATTCAAGTTCACAAAAGCCTTTATACACTTGTTATCTCCTTTTAATTCACTTGGCTTACCTTTTTCTTCTTCTCGTTCTCGTAAAATTTCAATATTGCTTTCGTTAAGGTTCTCTCCCATGCTTGGCACTGACATATTCAGTCCAGGATCAATATCTGATCCATCCTCATACGGGTTTAAAAAACTCTCACTTTTCCCTTGCTCTCTCTCAGCAAAAACTTCCTCCTGACTCACATTCAGGTCATTCAAACTTTCTTTCTTCAAAATCTCACTTTTCCCTTGCTCTCTCTCAGCAAAAACTTCCTCCTGACTCACATTCAGGTCATTCAAACTTTCTTTTTTCAAAATCTCACTTTTCCCTTGCTCTCTCTCAGCAAAAACTTCCTCCTGACTCACATTCAGGTCATTGAAACTTTCTTTCTTCAAAATCTCCATATTCTTCCTCTTTAGTTTATTTACCAGGGAAGCTTTAGTCTTCCTAGATTTAGTCGAAGAAACTTCCATCAGTGGTTCAAGTTAAGGGCGAGTGCCAATCACCTTTAAACTTTCTTCCTCCGTTATTGGCACTAACGAGAAAGTCTGCGTAGAAGTATCTTTTGACCAAGTCTTCATTTTTCTGGTATCTAAACCTGCAATAACTTGCCTTAATTGCACTAGCTCGAATTCTAACTTAGCAATTCGACTACAAAACCCTTCTTCATCTTTTGTCAACAAGCCCTGCTTGCTACCTACCAAATTCTCACTAAACAGTGGTATCACATTATCAAATGCATACATACAATTACTGTTCCAATCAATTTTAATCCCGTGAGTTTGTAAAAAATCAATTCCTAGCAACATTTCAGTACGAAAGCTGTCTGTATCAACGACAATAAAATCATGTTGCACTATAGTATTTTCTGAAAACCTTAACGAAATTTTTGCAACTCCAAAAGTTGGTATAGTATTTCCTTGAATATCGACTAAGGAAATTCCATTATACTCTTTTATAAACCCCTTGGCAATATTGGGTTTAATTAGGGATACGCATGCTCCTGAATCAATTAAAGCGTAACAGTTCCTGCCACTTACACTTACGGTAATTGCATTACCTACTTTAGGAGCTTTATTACCTGAACATGCATATATCCCTACCCTCCTCTCAACGTCTATTCCCAATATGTTTCCTTGGCAGCCGAACTTCGGGGTTAAGAAGTGGCTGCGTTGGTGTTTAAAGCTCTTGAGCCATTTACCTGTTGATTTTTGAAACAATTTCTTGCAAAGTGTCCTGGTTTTCCGCAAGCGTAACACACCTAATCTCTATTTCCAAGTGTTCTTTGCTGATAAGCATTATTTTGGGGACAGGACGCCTTAAAATGGCCGGGTTTACTACATTGATAACATACCATTTGATTGGTCATCCTGCAAAACTTCTCCGTGTGTCCTGTCTTCTTGCATTTATCACACTTAAACACCTTGGCTTGTGAGGCAAAATTCTTTTTATAACTATTTTGTTTCTCTGCTGAATTCCAATTCACTCCTCTGCACTCTCTACTAATGGAGGGATGAATGAGATGTTCGATAGACTCTTCTCTTTCTGCAGTATCTAACGCTTCGTCAAGAGTCTGTGGATTTCCTGACAAAACTGGCTGCTTTATTGGCATCACGAGTCCCAATATAAATTGAGTCGTAATATCTTGCTCCAATTTTCGTTGTATAGGTAAGTCATTTGCTGCATCTCCGGTAAGAGTAATTGTTTGATTACCGAGTAACTTTAAACGGGTCAAGTACTGTCTACAGGATTCTCCAGTTTTTTGCTTACAGTCCATAAAATTTTTCATTGCCGATCCTGTTACACAGGGACGGGTAAATTGTTTTCTTAGCGAATTTTTCAGTAGGTTCCAATTTGAAGTGATTAAAAGAGCGGGTTCAGAGTCAATAAATTGCTTGGCTCTATGACGAAGTTTGAGCAATTGACACCATTTGTTGGTCGGTCCAATTCGCAACAGCACTTGTTTCTTCAATTACTGCCAAAAATTCTTTAACATTGGTCGTTCCATCGTATGTTGGTAACGAATCAAGACCTATAACAAGGTTTCCAGGGGCAATATTTGGACTAGCAGGAGGTCCTCCTCCTGTAGCACGAGGTGTAGGCGACGTGACCGTTGAAGTGGTGGTCATTGTCGACGTCGTGGTAGCAATGATTGGCGTCGTTGTAGGACCGGTAGCCATCTTAGTACAAGGTTACAAAAATCTTCGTCCTATTGCCAAAATAGTTTTTCCTTTTCCAAAAAAAAATTCGGTAGGCCCTCAGCGTCGGGGTATTTTACGCTCAAATTTGCCTTGCCCGGCGCCTCCACCAATTGTAGTGCTGCGCTACCCCTCTCTAATAAAGTAATTTACTTTACTTACGGTATATATATCTAAGGCCTACAACTCCTGGCAGCAGCTACAAGGGTCTTTGCTATTTTGGAAATAGGCACCTTCTTTTCACGCACTAACACAAAACTACACTTTACCTATGCTTCTCAATTCTTTTCCACTCTCATATATTAATGATGTTCCTGTATCATATGATATCAGGTTTTGTAACCAGAAAGAATAAAAATGAACAATTTTTATATCTTGACTTAAATGTTAGAATCAGATTACTATTCGTTCTCTTAGCTTTTTTGGAATAGTAGAATGAACTTGGTAGAGCAAAATCAGTTTGGTAGAGCAAAATCAATTTGGTAGAGCAAAATCAATTTGGTAGAGCAAAATACTAAAAAATCTCTTTCTAAATTTAAGCATAAAAACACCGAGAATTTATAGGGTTAAAATAATTCCTTTATTTAAATATAAGTATCGTAATTGGAGAAATTTTCAAAATATTGATAAATATAAAAACTTTACACACAATAGATACCAATAATTAATTAAAAATAACAGACACAAAAAAATAAGAAAAACTCTATGCTAAAAAAAATGATCCAACGAAAATCCAATATTATAATTACCTCTTGTTCTCTAATTGATTACAAAAAAACTTACAATTCGTGCCAACATCAAAAACTAGCAACTTAATACCAAATCCTGAAACATTTATAAAACAATACAGCACACCTTTTGTTCTAAATCATATTGAAACAATTAAAGTTGTTAAAATAAAAAACGGCTAATAATTATACAGGTAGCCAACCTCACACGGCCAAATAGACTTTAAATCAAGTAATTATTTATAGTTTTACAAACCCATTAACTCCCACAACAAGTGCAATTCAAATTACCCTAGCCGTCCTCTCAGGGCTCCAAAATATAATAATTAAAACTAAAAAAAAAAATCTCAAAACTCCCTAGCAAAAATCTACTTAGACATTTATTTAATAGATGTGCTTTCTAATGCTTTCAGAAAATGGTAACAGTTATAAATATATATATTCTTTTTTCTTTTTAAACCATGACCAAAATATAAAGTTTATTCGAAACCAGACACTTACTTTTCATTGTTCTTACGTTCACTGTACGGTACGACACTGGCAAGTATTTGACAATACTAGTCTTCATTAAAGAACCACTCACTTATAAATAAAAATATTGAAAGAATTTTCTTTTTAAACTGAACTCATGTTACTTTTTCTAAGTCTCAAAATATTATTTTTATTTTTAAAAGAAATTAATTAATTAATCAGTAATTGATTTTTGAATCGGGCAGAGTTTCGTTCTGCAACTGGTTATTAAGATCTGTCTTCTTTTTCTGAATTTCACATCGTTTTTATAGCTGAAAATCGTGGCCCTATTTGCGTCACACAACGCACTTTTCCTTTGTTCTTAAGAACGGTGGCAAAATAGAACGCAATACTAGACTCGTGACAATGACACCATCCTGACCCTAATTGAGTTCAAAAGAAGTTCAACAACCGAAAACTTCTAGATTGTTCTCGAAGCTTTTGGTTTGACGTCACAATCTTTAGCCAAAGATATCAGATGTTTTCGTGCCTGTGACGTGTTTTATGTGTATTTAATTTCTACACGAAAACAATCATTGTCTTTTGACATCGACATTGATTTTAAAAAAACAAAGATTTTAAATGTCAATTAATGAACCTTTTGTGAAAGTTAGCTGAAAAATTCAAGTACAGCTAAAATTATATTTAGTAAAATTTTAAGTTAAAAGTTTAGTAATTTGTCACCCTGTATCGGGCATCACATTACTCCCCCGTTATCTAGTCGAAATGGCTCTCAAGAGCTTTTTCGACAGGTCTACTTATTATTGAACTTTATGTGTACTTTATTTATTATCAGATGGCAAAATCTCAAGGGTTCATGTCCCTTTTGATTTACAACTCTTTGTGGTTTCAACTGACTTGTCGTCCCTACCTGTTACTATAAGTATCTGATTTCCTTCAATAAAAAAAAATGGTCTATAACTACTCGAAAAAAATTATTCATATAGGGTGTATAAAATATATATTGTAAAATAGTAATAAATGCATTGTAAAATGTAAAGGTAAAAAAAATATAGAAAGAAATATAAAAACTAGAATATACAATCGTACATGATCCATCCAAGCATTTTCGTGGAACAACCAAAATCAAAATATTTGGCAACAAAACAACTGCAATTCCACAACTACAGTTAAACCTTCATGATTAAATTGTCTTTTTCTTTCTACTTATAATATGGGAAATCATACTGTTCCTTAAAGTAAAATTAATCACCTACGTCTACTATAACTAAATTTATAACTAAATTTACCTTACATTTTTCTTATCAACTATAAACTGTCCCAATTGTTTTTTTTTTAACCCCAACCTGTCTTACTACATTTAGATCCTACGGAAACGTAATCGGAACTCCTTAGTTTGCTCCACCTGATAGCTATCAGGGAGGGGTCCATTTTCTGTGGGCACAGGTCGTCCGTGCCCCACAGGTGTAGGTCTGCTTCGTTGTGGCAAGACTGGTCCTGGGTCGGCGGTGTTATTGCGCCGGCGGTGGGGCCTGCCATGTCCGAGGCCCTCCGGAGTTTGAGGCATCACTGGGAGAGGATCCAGGGGCACGAACTGGGATCCGGCCCTCGCTTCCTGTCGTCCTGCAGGTGATGGGGGTGGGGCCGCCGTTGCCACATGGAGTCTGGCGGGTCGTAGGATCTGGCGGGCTGCTCCTCTTGGGACGCCGGATGGCCCTGGCTGGGGGGGGAGACTCTGGGTGGCTGTGATGGTTGACCTCCTAGGGGACCCCCAGTACACAAGTTGCATGGACATTGCGGGATCCCCGCTTGCATTAGGAAACCCCCATAGGTCGAAGCCACCGAGACCCCGGTTGGTGGGGAGCATAAAGCGCAATCCATTTTCAGCTCTCTTCCTTCCGCTGTGGTCCAATGTACAAGGAAAGTTCTGTATTATGCATGTAGCATTTCACACCATAAGGCCACTAATGCCTTTAGTCGAAACAGAGCTGGATAGCACAGTCCGTCTCCACCCAACAGGAAAAAGAGGTCCCTCAAATGGACCAGGGGAGCCCGCAACAGGAGATTCTTTATGGAGTTGTCCTCCACCAACCGCAAATAGGTTAGAAACACAATTATCCACGTGGTCATGGTTTTGTTTTTATTTTACTTTGATAAAGTAAACTGCACTTTTATCTTTTAAATTTTTCTGTTTGTTGTGGCACACTACCGCTCAATCAGAGTTCAAAGGGTTGCATTTAACGTCTATTAGGCCGGACGGGTTTTTTAGTTTTCCTTCTAGTTTAGCCGGGGGACATCGGCATGCTAAGCGTATTTTATATTTCTCGCACTCTTATAGGCTAAACAACTATATTCATGCGATGCGCGTTCATCCCTCATCAAGTAAACTGGGTACATCAGTTGCCGTGTTCTAGGCTGCTCTCCAAGTAGAGCGATGTTACCCTCTAGTTGCTCAGACGCTGTTAAATGAGTAATATTAAAATACTCAACTATATCTCCCTCTATTCGGACGTTTGGATAATAGTCAACTAGATCTCCTACTCTGTCGGATACACGCAAATTCTCCTGCTTATTACACACTAAAATAGATTTATTTCCGTCTACATTATAATCAACGGTTTTAGTGAAATATTTAGGCGCCTTCTTTGCTAAAAAGTTTATCTTGGCACGGATATCTTCAATATCTTCCGCGAGTTGTTGCGCTCCATAATTAGCAGGTATAATTTCATCTGGATTTTGTAATAAATTATTATGCCATATGGCTCCAGGAATGGGATTATTCTGATAAAATCTTTGCCTTAACTGGGGCGGAGTTTCTGGATTAGCTAATGACAACACGACCTCTCTTAAATTTGAAATGTGGACCTGTTCTGCCTGCGGAATGAGCATTCCCGCCTCTGCGACACGATTGTCACGTCCTAATCTTGGGATGTAAGTTGTATCGTACACTTTCAACCTCCCAATCGAATTAATTACCGAACTAACTTGGTCTGGTAAAATCGTCACTGCTTTAGCTGTAATGATAAAATCTTCTTGTAGTCTAACATCATTGTAATCCTCTTGGTTAGACGTAATACAAGCTAATCCTCTCTGGACTAACTGAATCTTGACGCTTACTAGAGCTAGACACACTCTGTAAAACTGATGAATTGATCCTCGAACTGGCACGTTATTAAATTCATAAAGACAAGCAAAAATATGTGCTGTTCCAAATCCTATAGCTCTTGTTGTTATACACAAAGTGATGGCCTTCATTGTAAAGGTTTTACTGTAAGGTCGTTTGAATTTCGTAAGTTACATCACTAAGAATTTTTGTAAACCCCTCGGTGGTGGGGACTTAAACGTATTCTAATAGTTAAGATAAGTATTCTTGCTACCCCAAAAACACACCCGACATCAAATGCTCTCCTTTGTTAACGTATATCTTTATTCTTTCGGTCTCCGTCATTAGTTTGACTTAAGTGTAAGTAAAATAATCCTACCCTATCACCTTCTACCCTAAACGACAATTGCTTTATCCTTGTTTTCTATATGAATTTTTTATACAGGTGTCTTTATTCTTCGCCTCTTTCCTTTTCTTAAGTAAAACTCATTAGTCCTTTTTACTTATCTGTACTTAGATAAGTTCTCGTGTGAAAATAAAATTCTTGTTTCTTAAGTGTTAAATTTTTCCCATGTTCTCATAATTAAAGTATCTTTGAGTTTTCAAGTGGTTATCTTTTCCTGGATTATCGCTTTTTATCTCCCTATTCAAGTACCTATTTTAGTTATCTTATCCTTTATTTTTAACTATAACAACTTAAATTAAACTTACAGATAGCTTATTTCTTCGACACGGTTGATTCTTCTTCACTTTTAGTGGAGCGGTCGAATAAGCTCCATTTTACTGGTGGTAGTTTTGTTAGTTCTTTTCTCAAATTAAAAAAAAACATTTTGATTATTCCCGATACTTAATTCATTCTTAGTAGAAAAGTTTACTCGCCTCTCTTGGGCATTATCTGCTGATAGGCTTCTTTCTTACGCAACACTCTAGCTACTAGTAAGCCTTCTGGTAGATCAGAATTAGGCTCCATAATCAGGCACGAAGTCTTAATTTCAGACTTGTTTTTTTAAAAATAACAGGGCACACAGCTTCACTCATCCGTGGAATAACTAATTCTTGATTCAAGTTCACAAAAGCCTTTATACACTTGTTATCTCCTTTTAATTCACTTGGCTTACCTTTTTCTTCTTCTCGTTCTCGTAAAATTTCAATATTGCTTTCGTTAAGGTTCTCTCCCATGCTTGGCACTGACATATTCAGTCCAGGATCAATATCTGATCCATCCTCATACGGGTTTAAAAAACTCTCACTTTTCCCTTGCTCTCTCTCAGCATCCTCCTGACTCACATTCAGGTCATTCAAACTTTCTTTCTTCAAAATCTCACTTTTCCCTTGCTCTCTCTCAGCAAAAACTTCCTCCTGACTCACATTCAGGTCATTCAAACTTTCTTTCTTCAAAATCTCACTTTTCCCTTGCTCTCTCTCAGCAAAAACTTCCTCCTGACTCACATTCAGGTCATTCAAACTTTCTTTCTTCAAAATCTCCATATTCTTCCTCTTTAGTTTATTTACCAGGGAAGCTTTAGTCTTCCTAGATTTAGTCGAAGAAACTTCCATCAGTGGTTCAAGTTAAGGGCGAGTGCCAATCACCTTTAAACTTTCTTCCTCCGTTATTGGCACTAACGAGAAAGTCTGCGTAGAAGTATCTTTTGACCAAGTCTTCATTTTTCTGGTATCTAAACCTGCAATAACTTGCCTTAATTGCACTAGCTCGAATTCTAACTTAGCAGTTCGACTACAAAACTCTTCTTCATCTTTTGTCAACAAGCCCTGCTTGCTACCTACCAAATCCTCACTAAACAGTGGTATCACATTATCAAATGCATACATACAATTACTGTTCCAATCAATTTTAATCCCGTGAGTTTGTAAAAAATCAATTCCTAGCAACATTTCAGTACGAAAGCTGTCTGTATCAACGACAATAAAATCATGTTGCACTATAGTATTTTCTGAAAACCTTAACGAAATTTTTGCAACTCAAAAAGTTGGTATAGTATTTCCTTGAATATCGACTAAGGAAATTCCATTATACTCTTTTATAAACCCCTTGGCAATATTGGGTTTAATTAGGGATACGCATGCTCCTGAATCAATTAAAGCGTAACAGTCCCTGCCACTTACACTTACGGTAATTGCATTACCTACTTTAGGAGCTTTATTACCTGAACATGCATATATCCCTACCCTCCTCTCAACGTCTATTCCCAATTTGTTTCCTTGGCAGCCGAACTTCGGGGTTAAGAAGTGGCTGCGTTGGTGTTTAAAGCTCTTGAGCCATTTACCTGTTGATTTTTGAAACAATTTCTTGCAAAGTGTCCTGGTTTTCCGCAAGCGTAACACACCTAATCTCTATTTCCAAGTGTTCTTTGCTGATAAGCATTATTTTGGGGACAGGACGCCTTAAAATGGCCGGGTTTACTACATTGATAACATACCATTTGATTGGTCATCCTGCAAAACTTCTCCGTGTGTCCTGTCTTCTTGCATTTATCACACTTAAACACCTTGGCTTGTGAGGCAAAATTCTTTTTATAACTATTTTGTTTCTCTGCTGAATTCCAATTCACTCCTCTGCACTCTCTACTAATGGAGGGATGAATGAGATGTTCGATAGACTCTTCTCTTTCTGCAGTATCTAACGCTTCGTCAAGAGTCTGTGGATTTCCTGACAAAACTCGCTGCTTTATTGGCATCACGAGTCCCAATATAAATTGAGTCGTAATATCTTGCTCCAATTTTCGTTGTATAGGTAAGTCATTTGCTGCATCTCCGGTAAAAGTAATTGTTTGATTACCGAGTAACTTTAAACGGGTCAAGTACTGTCTACAGGATTCTCCAGTTTTTTGCTTACAGTCCATAAAATTTTCATTGCCGATCCTGTTACACAGGGACGGGTAAATTGTTTTCTTAGCGAATTTTTCAGTAGGTTCCAATTTGAAGTGATTAAAAGAGCGGGTTCAGAGTCAATAAATTGCTTGGCTCTATGACGAAGTTTGAGTCGAGCAATTGACACCATTTGTTGGTCGGTCCAATTCGCAACAGCACTTGTTTCTTCAATTACTGCCAAAAATTCTTTAACATTGGTCGTTCCATCGTATGTTGGTAACGAATCAAGACCTATAACAAGGTTTCCAGGGGCAATATTTGGACTAGCAGGAGGTCCTCCTCCTGTAGCACGAGGTGTAGGCGACGTGACCGTTGAAGTGGTGGTCATTGTCGACGTCGTGGTAGCAATGATTGGCGTCGTTGTAGGACCGGTAGCCATCTTAGTACAAGGTTACAAAAATCTTCGTCCTATTGCCAAAATAGTTTTTTCTTTTCCAAAAAAAAATTCGGTAGGCCCTCAGCGTCGGGGTATTTTACGCTCAAATTTGCCTTGCCCGGCGCCTCCACCAATTGTAGTGCTGCGCTACCCCTCTCTAATAAAGTAATTTACTTTACTTACGGTATATATATCTAAGGCCTACAACTCCTGGCAGCAGCTACAAGGGTCTTTGCTATTTTGGAAATAGGCACCTTCTTTTCACGCACACACAAAACTACACTTTACCTATGCTTCTCAATTCTTTTCCACTCTCATATATTAATGATGTTCCTGTATCATATGATATCAGGTTTTGTAACCAGAAAGAATAAAAATGAACAATTTTTATATCTTGACTTAAATGTTAGAATCAGATTACTATTCGTTCTCTTAGCTTTTTTGGAATAGTAGAATGAACTTGGTAGAGCAAAATCAGTTTGGTAGAGCAAAATCAATTTGGTAGAGCAAAATCAATTTGGTAGAGCAAAATACTAAAAAATCTCTTTCTAAATTTAGGCATAAAAACACCGAGAATTTATAGGGTTAAAATAATTCCTTTATTTAAATATAAGTATCGTAATTGGAGAAATTTTCAAAATATTGATAAATATAAAAACTTTACACACAATAGATACCAATAATTAATTAAAAATAACAGACACAAAAAAAATAAGAAAAACTCTAAAAAAAATGATCCAACGAAAATCCAATATTATAATTACCTCTTGTTCTCTAATTGATTACAAAAAAACTTACAATTCGTGCCAACATCAAAAACTAGCAACTTAATACCAAATCCTGAAACATTTATAAAACAATACAGCACACCTTTTGTCCTAAATCATATTGAAACAATTAAAGTTGTTAAAATAAAAAACGGCTAATAATTATACAGGTAGCCAACCTCACACGGCCAAATAGACTTTAAATCAAGTAATTATTTATAGTTTTACAAACCCATTAACTCCCACAACAAGTGCAATTCAAATTACCCTAGCCGTCCTCTCAGGGCTCCAAAATATAATAATTAAAACTAAAAAAAAAATCTCAAAACTCCCTAGCAAAAATCTACTTAGACATTTATTTAATAGATGTGCTTTCTAATGCTTTCAGAAAATGGTAACAGTTATAAATATATATATTCTTTTTTCTTTTTAAACCATGACCAAAATATAAAGTTTATTCGAAACCAGACACTTACTTTTCATTGTTCTTACGTTTACTGTACGGTACGACACTGGCAAGTATTTGACAATACTAGTCTTCATTAAAGAACCACTCACTTATAAATAAAAATATTGAAAAAATTTTCTTTTTAAACTGAACTCATGTTACTTTTTCTAAGTCTCAAAATATTATTTTTATTTTTAAAAGAAATTAATTAATTAATCAGTAATTGATTTTTGAATCGGGCAGAGTTTCGTTCTGCAACTGGTTATTAAGATCTGTCTTCTTTTTCTGAATTTCACATCGTTTTTATAGCTGAAAATCGTGGCCCTATTTGCGTCACACAACGCACTTTTCCTTTGTTCTTAAGAACGGTGGCAAAATAGAACGCAATACTAGACTCGTGACAATGACACCATCCTGACCCTAATTGAGTTCAAAAGAAGTTCAACAACCGAAAACTTCTAGATTGTTCTCGAAGCTTTTGGTTTGACGTCACAATCTTTAGCCAAAGATATCAGATGTTTTCGTGCATGTGACGTGTTTTATGTGTATTTAATTTCTACACGAAAACAATCATTGTCTTTTGACATCGACATTGATTTTAAAAAAACAAAGATTTTAAATGTCAATTAATAAACCTTTTGTGAAAGTTAGCTGAAAAATTCAAGTACAGCTAAAATTATATTTAGCAAAATTTTAAGTTAAAAGTTTAGTAATTTGTCACCCTGTATCGGGCATCACATTACTCCCCCGTTATCTAGTCGAAATGGCTCTCAAGAGCTTTTTCGACAGGTCTACTTATTATTGAACTTTATGTGTACTTTATTTATTACCAGATGGCAAAATCTCAAGGGTTCATGTCCCTTTTGATTTACAACTCTTTGTGGTTTCAACTGACTTGTCGTCCCTACCTGTTACTATAAGTATCTGATTTCCTTCAATAAAAAAAAATGGTCTATAACTACTCGAATAAAAATTATTCATATAGGGTGTATAAAATATATATTGTAAAATAGTAATAAATGCATTGTAAAATGTAAAGGTAAAAAAAATATAGAAAGAAATATAAAAACTAGAATATACAATCGTACATGATCCATCCAAGCATTTTCGTGGAACAACCAAAATCAAAATATTTGGCAACAAAACAACTGTAATTCCACAACTACAGTTAAACCTTCATGATTAAATTGTCTTTTTCTTTCTACTTATAATATGGGAAATCATACTGTTCCTTAAAGTAAAATTAATCACCTACGTCTACTATAACTAAATTTATAACTAAATTTACCTTACATTTTTCTTATCAACTATAAACTGTCCCAATTGTTTTTTTTTTAACCCCAACCTGTCTTACTACATTTAGATCCTACGGAAACGTAATCGGAACTCCTTAGTTTGCTCCACCTGATAGCTATCAGGGAGGGGTCCATTTTCTGTGGGCACAGGTCGTCCGTGCCCCACAGGTGTAGGTCTGCTTCGTTGTGGCAAGACTGGTCCTGGGTCGGCGGTGTTATTGCGCCGGCGGTGGGGCCTGCCATGTCCGAGGCCCTCCGGAGTTTGAGGCATCACTGGGAGAGGATCCAGGGGCACGAACTGGGATCCGGCCCTCGCTTCCTGTCGTCCTGCAGGTGATGGGGGTGGGGCCGCCGTTGCCACATGGAGTCTGGCGGGTCGTAGGATCTGGCGGGCTGCTCCTCTTGGGACGCCGGATGGCCCTGGCTGGGGGGGGGAGACTCTGGGTGGCTGTGATGGTTGACCTCCTAGGGGACCCCCAGTACACAAGTTGCATGGACATTGCGGGATCCCCGCTTGCATTAGGAAACCCCCATAGGTCGAAGCCACCGAGACCCCGGTTGGTGGGGAGCATAAAGCGCAATCCATTTTCAGCTCTCTTCCTTCCGCTGTGGTCCAATGTACAAGGAAAGTTCTGTATTATGCATGTAGCATTTCACACCATAAGGCCACTAATGCCTTTAGTCGAAACAGAGCTGGATAGCACAGTCCGTCTCCACCCAACAGGAAAAAGAGGTCCCTCAAATGGACCAGGGGAGCCCGCAACAGGAGATTCTTTATGGAGTTGTCCTCCACCAACCGCAAATAGGTTAGAAACACAATTATCCACGTGGTCATGGTTTTGTTTTTATTTTACTTTGATAAAGTAAACTGCACTTTTATCTTTTAAATTTTTCTGTTTGTTGTGGCACACTACCGCTCAATCAGAGTTCAAAGGGTTGCATTTAACGTCTATTAGGCCGGACGGGTTTTTTAGTTTTCCTTCTAGTTTAGCCGGGGGACATCGGCATGCTAAGCGTATTTTATATTTCTCGCACTCTTATAGGCTAAACAACTATATTCATGCGATGCGCGTTCATCCCTCATCAAGTAAACTGGGTACATCAGTTGCCGTGTTCTAGGCTGCTCTCCAAGTAGAGCGATGTTACCCTCTAGTTGCTCAGACGCTGTTAAATGAGTAATATTAAAATACTCAACTATATCTCCCTCTATTCGGACGTTTGGATAATAGTCAACTAGATCTCCTACTCTGTCGGATACACGCAAATTCTCCTGCTTATTACACACTAAAATAGATTTATTTCCGTCTACATTATAATCAACGGTTTTAGTGAAATATTTAGGCGCCTTCTTTGCTAAAAAGTTTATCTTGGCACGGATATCTTCAATATCTTCCGCGAGTTGTTGCGCTCCATAATTAGCAGGTATAATTTCATCTGGATTTTGTAATAAATTATTATGCCATATGGCTCCAGGAATGGGATTATTCTGATAAAATCTTTGCCTTAACTGGGGCGGAGTTTCTGGATTAGCTAATGACAACACGACCTCTCTTAAATTTGAAATGTGGACCTGTTCTGCCTGCGGAATGAGCATTCCCGCCTCTGCGACACGATTGTCACGTCCTAATCTTGTGATGTAAGTTGTATCGTACACTTTCAACCTCCCAATCGAATTAATTACCGAACTAACTTGGTCTGGTAAAATCGTCACTGCTTTAGCTGTAATGATAAAATCTTCTTGTAGTCTAACATCATTGTAATCCTCTTGGTTAGACGTAATACAAGCTAATCCTCTCTGGACTAACTGAATCTTGACGCTTACTAGAGCTAGACACACTCTGTAAAACTGATGAATTGATCCTCGAACTGGCACGTTATTAAATTCATAAAGACAAGCAAAAATATGTGCTGTTCCAAATCCTATAGCTCTTGTTGTTATACACAAAGTGATGGCCTTCATTGTAAAGGTTTTACTGTAAGGTCGTTTGAATTTCGTAAGTTACATCACTAAGAATTTTTGTAAACCCCTCGGTGGTGGGGACTTAAACGTATTCTAATAGTTAAGATAAGTATTCTTGCTACCCCAAAAACACACCCGACATCAAATGCTCTCCTTTGTTAACGTATATCTTTATTCTTTCGGTCTCCGTCATTAGTTTGACTTAAGTGTAAGTAAAATAATCCTACCCTATCACCTTCTACCCTAAACGACAATTGCTTTATCCTTGTTTTCTATATGAATTTTTTATACAGGTGTCTTTATTCTTCGCCTCTTTCCTTTTCTTAAGTAAAACTCATTAGTCCTTTTTACTTATCTGTACTTAGATAAGTTCTCGTGTGAAAATAAAATTCTTGTTTCTTAAGTGTTAAATTTTTCCCATGTTCTCATAATTAAAGTATCTTTGAGTTTTCAAGTGGTTATCTTTTCCTGGATTATCGCTTTTTATCTCCCTATTCAAGTACCTATTTTAGTTATCTTATCCTTTATTTTTAACTATAACAACTTAAATTAAACTTACAGATAGCTTATTTCTTCGACACGGTTGATTCTTCTTCACTTTTAGTGGAGCGGTCGAATAAGCTCCATTTTACTGGTGGTAGTTTTGTTAGTTCTTTTCTCAAATTAAAAAAAAACATTTTGATTATTCCCGATACTTAATTCATTCTTAGTAGAAAAGTTTACTCGCCTCTCTTGGGCATTATCTGCTGATAGGCTTCTTTCTTACGCAACACTCTAGCTACTAGTAAGCCTTCTGGTAGATCAGAATTAGGCTCCATAATCAGGCACGAAGTCTTAATTTCAGACTTGTTTTTTTAAAAATAACAGGGCACACAGCTTCACTCATCCGTGGAATAACTAATTCTTGATTCAAGTTCACAAAAGCCTTTATACACTTGTTATCTCCTTTTAATTCACTTGGCTTACCTTTTTCTTCTTCTCGTTCTCGTAAAATTTCAATATTGCTTTCGTTAAGGTTCTCTCCCATGCTTGGCACTGACATATTCAGTCCAGGATCAATATCTGATCCATCCTCATACGGGTTTAAAAAACTCTCACTTTTCCCTTGCTCTCTCTCAGCATCCTCCTGACTCACATTCAGGTCATTCAAACTTTCTTTCTTCAAAATCTCACTTTTCCCTTGCTCTCTCTCAGCAAAAACTTCCTCCTGACTCACATTCAGGTCATTCAAACTTTCTTTCTTCAAAATCTCACTTTTCCCTTGCTCTCTCTCAGCAAAAACTTCCTCCTGACTCACATTCAGGTCATTCAAACTTTCTTTCTTCAAAATCTCCATATTCTTCCTCTTTAGTTTATTTACCAGGGAAGCTTTAGTCTTCCTAGATTTAGTCGAAGAAACTTCCATCAGTGGTTCAAGTTAAGGGCGAGTGCCAATCACCTTTAAACTTTCTTCCTCCGTTATTGGCACTAACGAGAAAGTCTGCGTAGAAGTATCTTTTGACCAAGTCTTCATTTTTCTGGTATCTAAACCTGCAATAACTTGCCTTAATTGCACTAGCTCGAATTCTAACTTAGCAGTTCGACTACAAAACTCTTCTTCATCTTTTGTCAACAAGCCCTGCTTGCTACCTACCAAATCCTCACTAAACAGTGGTATCACATTATCAAATACATACATACAATTACTGTTCCAATCAATTTTAATCCCGTGAGTTTGTAAAAAATCAATTCCTAGCAACATTTCAGTACGAAAGCTGTCTGTATCAACGACAATAAAATCATGTTGCACTATAGTATTTTCTGAAAACCTTAACGAAATTTTTGCAACTCAAAAAGTTGGTATAGTATTTCCTTGAATATCGACTAAGGAAATTCCATTATACTCTTTTATTAACCCCTTGGCAATATTGGGTTTAATTAGGGATACGCATGCTCCTGAATCAATTAAAGCGTAACAGTCCCTGCCACTTACACTTACGGTAATTGCATTACCTACTTTAGGAGCTTTATTACCTGAACATGCATATATCCCTACCCTCCTCTCAACGTCTATTCCCAATTTGTTTCCTTGGCAGCCGAACTTCGGGGTTAAGAAGTGGCTGCGTTGGTGTTTAAAGCTCTTGAGCCATTTACCTGTTGATTTTTGAAACAATTTCTTGCAAAGTGTCCTGGTTTTCCGCAAGCGTAACACACCTAATCTCTATTTCCAAGTGTTCTTTGCTGATAAGCATTATTTTGGGGACAGGACGCCTTAAAATGGCCGGGTTTACTACATTGATAACATACCATTTGATTGGTCATCCTGCAAAACTTCTCCGTGTGTCCTGTCTTCTTGCATTTATCACACTTAAACACCTTGGCTTGTGAGGCAAAATTCTTTTTATAACTATTTTGTTTCTCTGCTGAATTCCAATTCACTCCTCTGCACTCTCTACTAATGGAGGGATGAATGAGATGTTCGATAGACTCTTCTCTTTCTGCAGTATCTAACGCTTCGTCAAGAGTCTGTGGATTTCCTGACAAAACTCGCTGCTTTATTGGCATCACGAGTCCCAATATAAATTGAGTCGTAATATCTTGCTCCAATTTTCGTTGTATAGGTAAGTCATTTGCTGCATCTCCGGTAAGAGTAATTGTTTGATTACCGAGTAACTTTAAACGGGTCAAGTACTGTCTACAGGATTCTCCAGTTTTTTGCTTACAGTCCATAAAATTTTCATTGCCGATCCTGTTACACAGGGACGGGTAAATTGTTTTCTTAGCGAATTTTTCAGTAGGTTCCAATTTGAAGTGATTAAAAGAGCGGGTTCAGAGTCAATAAATTGCTTGGCTCTATGACGAAGTTTGAGTCGAGCAATTGACACCATTTGTTGGTCGGTCCAATTCGCAACAGCACTTGTTTCTTCAATTACTGCCAAAAATTCTTTAACATTGGTCGTTCCATCGTATGTTGGTAACGAATCAAGACCTATAACAAGGTTTCCAGGGGCAATATTTGGACTAGCAGGAGGTCCTCCTCCTGTAGCACGAGGTGTAGGCGACGTGACCGTTGAAGTGGTGGTCATTGTCGACGTCGTGGTAGCAATGATTGGCGTCGTTGTAGGACCGGTAGCCATCTTAGTACAAGGTTACAAAAATCTTCGTCCTATTGCCAAAATAGTTTTTTCTTTTCCAAAAAAAAATTCGGTAGGCCCTCAGCGTCGGGGTATTTTACGCTCAAATTTGCCTTGCCCGGCGCCTCCACCAATTGTAGTGCTGCGCTACCCCTCTCTAATAAAGTAATTTACTTTACTTACGGTATATATATCTAAGGCCTACAACTCCTGGCAGCAGCTACAAGGGTCTTTGCTATTTTGGAAATAGGCACCTTCTTTTCACGCACACACAAAACTACACTTTACCTATGCTTCTCAATTCTTTTCCACTCTCATATATTAATGATGTTCCTGTATCAAATGATATCAGGTTTTGTAACCAGAAAGAATAAAAATGAACAATTTTTATATCTTGACTTAAATGTTAGAATCAGATTACTATTCGTTCTCTTAGCTTTTTTGGAATAGTAGAATGAACTTGGTAGAGCAAAATCAGTTTGGTAGAGCAAAATCAATTTGGTAGAGCAAAATCAATTTGGTAGAGCAAAATACTAAAAAATCTCTTTCTAAATTTAAGCATAAAAACACCGAGAATTTATAGGGTTAAAATAATTCCTTTATTTAAATATAAGTATCGTAATTGGAGAAATTTTCAAAATATTGATAAATATAAAAACTTTACACACAATAGATACCAATAATTAATTAAAAATAACAGACACAAAAAAAATAAGAAAAACTCTAAAAAAAATGATCCAACGAAAATCCAATATTATAATTACCTCTTGTTCTCTAATTGATTACAAAAAAACTTACAATTCGTGCCAACATCAAAAACTAGCAACTTAATACCAAATCCTGAAACATTTATAAAACAATACAGCACACCTTTTGTCCTAAATCATATTGAAACAATTAAAGTTGTTAAAATAAAAAACGGCTAATAATTATACAGGTAGCCAACCTCACACGGCCAAATAGACTTTAAATCAAGTAATTATTTATAGTTTTACAAACCCATTAACTCCCACAACAAGTGCAATTCAAATTACCCTAGCCGTCCTCTCAGGGCTCCAAAATATAATAATTAAAACTAAAAAAAAAATCTCAAAACTCCCTAGCAAAAATCTACTTAGACATTTATTTAATAGATGTGCTTTCTAATGCTTTCAGAAAATGGTAACAGTTATAAATATATATATTCTTTTTTCTTTTTAAACCATGACCAAAATATAAAGTTTATTCGAAACCAGACACTTACTTTTCATTGTTCTTACGTTTACTGTACGGTACGACACTGGCAAGTATTTGACAATACTAGTCTTCATCAACTAACCTGAACTAACCTGAACCACTCACTTATAAATAAAAATATTGAAAAAATTTTCTTTTTAAACTGAACTCATGTTACTTTTTCTAAGTCTCAAAATATTATTTTTATTTTTAAAAGAAATTAATTAATTAATCAGTAATTGATTTTTGAATCGGGCAGAGTTTCGTTCTGCAACTGGTTATTAAGATCTGTCTTCTTTTTCTGAATTTCACATCGTTTTTATAGCTGAAAATCGTGGCCCTATTTGCGTCACACAACGCACTTTTCCTTTGTTCTTAAGAACGGTGGCAAAATAGAACGCAATACTAGACTCGTGACAATGACACCATCCTGACCCTAATTGAGTTCAAAAGAAGTTCAACAACCGAAAACTTCTAGATTGTTCTCGAAGCTTTTGGTTTGACGTCACAATCTTTAGCCAAAGATATCAGATGTTTTCGTGCCTGTGACGTGTTTTATGTGTATTTAATTTCTACACGAAAACAATCATTGTCTTTTGACATCGACATTGATTTTAAAAAAACAAAGATTTTAAATGTCAATTAATGAACCTTTTGTGAAAGTTAGCTGAAAAATTCAAGTACAGCTAAAATTATATTTAGTAAAATTTTAAGTTAAAAGTTTAGTAATTTGTCACCCTGTATCGGGCATCACATTACTCCCCCGTTATCTAGTCGAAATGGCTCTCAAGAGCTTTTTCGACAGGTCTACTTATTATTGAACTTTATGTGTACTTTATTTATTACCAGATGGCAAAATCTCAAGGGTTCATGTCCCTTTTGATTTACAACTCTTTGTGGTTTCAACTGACTTGTCGTCCCTACCTGTTACTATAAGTATCTGATTTCCTTCAATAAAAAAAAATGGTCTATAACTACTCGAATAAAAATTATTCATATAGGGTGTATAAAATATATATTGTAAAATAGTAATAAATGCATTGTAAAATGTAAAGGTAAAAAAAATATAGAAAGAAATATAAAAACTAGAATATACAATCGTACATGATCCATCCAAGCATTTTCGTGGAACAACCAAAATCAAAATATTTGGCAACAAAACAACTGCAATTCCACAACTACAGTTAAACCTTCATGATTAAATTGTCTTTTTCTTTCTACTTATAATATGGGAAATCATACTGTTCCTTAAAGTAAAATTAATCACCTACGTCTACTATAACTAAATTTATAACTAAATTTACCTTACATTTTTCTTATCAACTATAAACTGTCCCAATTGTTTTTTTTTTAACCCCAACCTGTCTTACTACATTTAGATCCTACGGAAACGTAATCGGAACTCCTTAGTTTGCTCCACCTGATAGCTATCAGGGAGGGGTCCATTTTCTGTGGGCACAGGTCGTCCGTGCCCCACAGGTGTAGGTCTGCTTCGTTGTGGCAAGACTGGTCCTGGGTCGGCGGTGTTATTGCGCCGGCGGTGGGGCCTGCCATGTCCGAGGCCCTCCGGAGTTTGAGGCATCACTGGGAGAGGATCCAGGGGCACGAACTGGGATCCGGCCCTCGCTTCCTGTCGTCCTGCAGGTGATGGGGGTGGGGCCGCCGTTGCCACATGGAGTCTGGCGGGTCGTAGGATCTGGCGGGCTGCTCCTCTTGGGACGCCGGATGGCCCTGGCTGGGGGGGGGGGAGACTCTGGGTGGCTGTGATGGTTGACCTCCTAGGGGACCCCCAGTACACAAGTTGCATGGACATTGCGGGATCCCCGCTTGCATTAGGAAACCCCCATAGGTCGAAGCCACCGAGACCCCGGTTGGTGGGGAGCATAAAGCGCAATCCATTTTCAGCTCTCTTCCTTCCGCTGTGGCCCAATGTACAAGGAAAGTTCTGTATTATGCATGTAGCATTTCACACCATAAGGCCACTAATGCCTTTAGTGGAAACAGAGCTGGATAGCACAGTCCGTCTCCACCCAACAGGAAAAAGAGGTCCCTCAAATGGACCAGGGGAGCCCGCAACAGGAGATTCTTTATGGAGTTGTCCTCCACCAACCGCAAATAGGTTAGAAACACAATTATCCACGTGGTCATGGTTTTGTTTTTATTTTACTTTGATAAAGTAAACTGCACTTTTATCTTTTAAATTTTTCTGTTTGTTGTGGCACACTACCGCTCAATCAGAGTTCAAAGTGTTGCATTTAACGTCTATTAGGCCGGACGGGTTTTTTAGTTTTCCTTCTAGTTTAGCCGGGGGACATCGGCATGCTAAGCGTATTTTATATTTCTCGCACTCTTATAGGCTAAACAACTATATTCATGCGATGCGCGTTCATCCCTCATCAAGTAAACTGGGTACATCAGTTGCCGTGTTCTAGGCTGCTCTCCAAGTAGAGCGATGTTACCCTCTAGTTGCTCAGACGCTGTTAAATGAGTAATATTAAAATACTCAACTATATCTCCCTCTATTCGGACGTTTGGATAATAGTCAACTAGATCTCCTACTCTGTCGGATACACGCAAATTCTCCTGCTTATTACACACTAAAATAGATTTATTTCCGTCTACATTATAATCAACGGTTTTAGTGAAATATTTAGGCGCCTTCTTTGCTAAAAAAGTTTATCTTGGCACGGATATCTTCAATATCTTCCGCGAGTTGTTGCGCTCCATAATTAGCAGGTATAATTTCATCTGGATTTTGTAATAAATTATTATGCCATATGGCTCCAGGAATGGGATTATTCTGATAAAATCTTTGCCTTAACTGGGGCGGAGTTTCTGGATTAGCTAATGACAACACGACCTCTCTTAAATTTGAAATGTGGACCTGTTCTGCCTGCGGAATGAGCATTCCCGCCTCTGCGACACGATTGTCACGTCCTAATCTTGGGATGTAAGTTGTATCGTACACTTTCAACCTCCCAATCGAATTAATTACCGAACTAACTTGGTCTGGTAAAATCGTCACTGCTTTAGCTGTAATGATAAAATCTTCTTGTAGTCTAACATCATTGTAATCCTCTTGGTTAGACGTAATACAAGCTAATCCTCTCTGGACTAACTGAATCTTGACGCTTACTAGAGCTAGACACACTCTGTAAAACTGATGAATTGATCCTCGAACTGGCACGTTATTAAATTCATAAAGACAAGCAAAAATATGTGCTGTTCCAAATCCTATAGCTCTTGTTGTTATACACAAAGTGATGGCCTTCATTGTAAAGGTTTTACTGTAAGGTCGTTTGAATTTCGTAAGTTACATCACTAAGAATTTTTGTAAACCCCTCGGTGGTGGGGACTTAAACGTATTCTAATAGTTAAGATAAGTATTCTTGCTACCCCAAAAACACACCCGACATCAAATGCTCTCCTTTGTTAACGTATATCTTTATTCTTTCGGTCTCCGTCATTAGTTTGACTTAAGTGTAAGTAAAATAATCCTACCCTATCACCTTCTACCCTAAACGACAATTGCTTTATCCTTGTTTTCTATATGAATTTTTTATACAGGTGTCTTTATTCTTCGCCTCTTTCCTTTTCTTAAGTAAAACTCATTAGTCCTTTTTACTTATCTGTACTTAGATAAGTTCTCGTGTGAAAATAAAATTCTTGTTTCTTAAGTGTTAAATTTTTCCCATGTTCTCATAATTAAAGTATCTTTGAGTTTTCAAGTGGTTATCTTTTTCTGGATTATCGCTTTTTATCTCCCTATTCAAGTACCTATTTTAGTTATCTTATCCTTTATTTTTAACTATAACAACTTAAATTAAACTTACAGATAGCTTATTTCTTCGACACGGTTGATTCTTCTTCACTTTTAGTGGAGCGGTCGAATAAGCTCCATTTTACTGGTGGTAGTTTTGTTAGTTCTTTTCTCAAATTAAAAAAAAACATTTTGATTATTCCCGATACTTAATTCATTCTTAGTAGAAAAGTTTACTCGCCTCTCTTGGGCATTATCTGCTGATAGGCTTCTTTCTTACGCAACACTCTAGCTACTAGTAAGCCTTCTGGTAGATCAGAATTAGGCTCCATAATCAGGCACGAAGTCTTAATTTCAGACTTGTTTTTTTAAAAATAACAGGGCACACAGCTTCACTCATCCGTGGAATAACTAATTCTTGATTCAAGTTCACAAAAGCCTTTATACACTTGTTATCTCCTTTTAATTCACTTGGCTTACCTTTTTCTTCTTCTCGTTCTCGTAAAATTTCAATATTGCTTTCGTTAAGGTTCTCTCCCATGCTTGGCACTGACATATTCAGTCCAGGATCAATATCTGATCCATCCTCATACGGGTTTAAAAAACTCTCACTTTTCCCTTGCTCTCTCTCAGCATCCTCCTGACTCACATTCAGGTCATTCAAACTTTCTTTCTTCAAAATCTCACTTTTCCCTTGCCCTCTCTCAGCAAAAACTTCCTCCTGACTCACATTCAGGTCATTCAAACTTTCTTTCTTCAAAATCTCACTTTTCCCTTCCTCTCTCTCAGCAAAAACTTCCTCCTGACTCACATTCAGGTCATTCAAACTTTCTTTCTTCAAAATCTCCATATTCTTCCTCTTTAGTTTATTTACCAGGGAAGCTTTAGTCTTCCTAGATTTAGTCGAAGAAACTTCCATCAGTGGTTCAAGTTAAGGGCGAGTGCCAATCACCTTTAAACTTTCTTCCTCCGTTATTGGCACTAACGAGAAAGTCTGCGTAGAAGTATCTTTTGACCAAGTCTTCATTTTTCTGGTATCTAAACCTGCAATAACTTGCCTTAATTGCACTAGCTCGAATTCTAACTTAGCAGTTCGACTACAAAACTCTTCTTCATCTTTTGTCAACAAGCCCTGCTTGCTACCTACCAAATCCTCACTAAACAGTGGTATCACATTATCAAATGCATACATACAATTACTGTTCCAATCAATTTTAATCCCGTGAGTTTGTAAAAAATCAATTCCTAGCAACATTTCAGTACGAAAGCTGTCTGTATCAACGACAATAAAATCATGTTGCACTATAGTATTTTCTGAAAACCTTAACGAAATTTTTGCAACTCAAAAAGTTGGTATAGTATTTCCTTGAATATCGACTAAGGAAATTCCATTATACTCTTTTATAAACCCCTTGGCAATATTGGGTTTAATTAGGGATACGCATGCTCCTGAATCAATTAAAGCGTAACAGTCCCTGCCACTTACACTTACGGTAATTGCATTACCTACTTTAGGAGCTTTATTACCTGAACATGCATATATCCCTACCCTCCTCTCAACGTCTATTCCCAATTTGTTTCCTTGGCAGCCGAACTTCGGGGTTAAGAAGTGGCTGCGTTGGTGTTTAAAGCTCTTGAGCCATTTACCTGTTGATTTTTGAAACAATTTCTTGCAAAGTGTCCTGGTTTTCCGCAAGCGTAACACACCTAATCTCTATTTCCAAGTGTTCTTTGCTGATAAGCATTATTTTGGGGACAGGACGCCTTAAAATGGCCGGGTTTACTACATTGATAACATACCATTTGATTGGTCATCCTGCAAAACTTCTCCGTGTGTCCTGTCTTCTTGCATTTATCACACTTAAACACCTTGGCTTGTGAGGCAAAATTCTTTTTATAACTATTTTGTTTCTCTGCTGAATTCCAATTCACTCCTCTGCACTCTCTACTAATGGAGGGATGAATGAGATGTTCGATAGACTCTTCTCTTTCTGCAGTATCTAACGCTTCGTCAAGAGTCTGTGGATTTCCTGACAAAACTCGCTGCTTTATTTGCATCACGAGTCCCAATATAAATTGAGTCGTAATATCTTGCTCCAATTTTCGTTGTATAGGTAAGTCATTTGCTGCATCTCCGGTAAGAGTAATTGTTTGATTACCGAGTAACTTTAAACGGGTCAAGTACTGTCTACAGGATTCTCCAGTTTTTTGCTTACAGTCCATAAAATTTTCATTGCCGATCCTGTTACACAGGGACGGGTAAATTGTTTTCTTAGCGAATTTTTCAGTAGGTTCCAATTTGAAGTGATTAAAAGAGCGGGTTCAGAGTCAATAAATTGCTTGGCTCTATGACGAAGTTTGAGTCGAGCAATTGACACCATTTGTTGGTCGGTCCAATTCGCAACAGCACTTGTTTCTTCAATTACTGCCAAAAATTCTTTAACATTGGTCGTTCCATCGTATGTTGGTAACGAATCAAGACCTATAACAAGGTTTCCAGGGGCAATATTTGGACTAGCAGGAGGTCCTCCTCCTGTAGCACGAGGTGTAGGCGACGTGACCGTTGAAGTGGTGGTCATTGTCGACGTCGTGGTAGCAATGATTGGCGTCGTTGTAGGACCGGTAGCCATCTTAGTACAAGGTTACAAAAATCTTCGTCCTATTGCCAAAATAGTTTTTTCTTTTCCAAAAAAAAATTCGGTAGGCCCTCAGCGTCGGGGTATTTTACGCTCAAATTTGCCTTGCCCGGCGCCTCCACCAATTGTAGTGCTGCGCTACCCCTCTCTAATAAAGTAATTTACTTTACTTACGGTATATATATCTAAGGCCTACAACTCCTGGCAGCAGCTACAAGGGTCTTTGCTATTTTGGAAATAGGCACCTTCTTTTCACGCACACACAAAACTACACTTTACCTATGCTTCTCAATTCTTTTCCACTCTCATATATTAATGATGTTCCTGTATCAAATGATATCAGGTTTTGTAACCAGAAAGAATAAAAATGAACAATTTTTATATCTTGACTTAAATGTTAGAATCAGATTACTATTCGTTCTCTTAGCTTTTTTGGAATAGTAGAATGAACTTGGTAGAGCAAAATCAGTTTGGTAGAGCAAAATCAATTTGGTAGAGCAAAATCAATTTGGTAGAGCAAAATACTAAAAAATCTCTTTCTAAATTTAAGCATAAAAACACCGAGAATTTATAGGGTTAAAATAATTCCTTTATTTAAATATAAGTATCGTAATTGGAGAAATTTTCAAAATATTGATAAATATAAAAACTTTACACACAATAGATACCAATAATTAATTAAAAATAACAGACACAAAAAAAATAAGAAAAACTCTAAAAAAAATGATCCAACGAAAATCCAATATTATAATTACCTCTTGTTCTCTAATTGATTACAAAAAAACTTACAATTCGTGCCAACATCAAAAACTAGCAACTTAATACCAAATCCTGAAACATTTATAAAACAATACAGCACACCTTTTGTCCTAAATCATATTGAAACAATTAAAGTTGTTAAAATAAAAAACGGCTAATAATTATACAGGTAGCCAACCTCGCACGGCCAAATAGACTTTAAATCAAGTAATTATTTATAGTTTTACAAACCCATTAACTCCCACAACAAGTGCAATTCAAATTACCCTAGCCGTCCTCTCAGGGCTCCAAAATATAATAATTAAAACTAAAAAAAAAATCTCAAAACTCCCTAGCAAAAATCTACTTAGACATTTATTTAATAGATGTGCTTTCTAATGCTTTCAGAAAATGGTAACAGTTATAAATATATATATTCTTTTTTCTTTTTAAACCATGACCAAAATATAAAGTTTATTCGAAACCAGACACTTACTTTTCATTGTTCTTACGTTTACTGTACGGTACGACACTGGCAAGTATTTGACAATACTAGTCTTCATTAAAGAACCACTCACTTATAAATAAAAATATTGAAAAAATTTTCTTTTTAAACTGAACTCATGTTACTTTTTCTAAGTCTCAAAATATTATTTTTATTTTTAAAAGAAATTAATTAATTAATCAGTAATTGATTTTTGAATCGGGCAGAGTTTCGTTCTGCAACTGGTTATTAAGATCTGTCTTCTTTTTCTGAATTTCACATCGTTTTTATAGCTGAAAATCGTGGCCCTATTTGCGTCACACAACGCACTTTTCCTTTGTTCTTAAGAACGGTGGCAAAATAGAACGCAATACTAGACTCGTGACAATGACACCATCCTGACCCTAATTGAGTTCAAAAGAAGTTCAACAACCGAAAACTTCTAGATTGTTCTCGAAGCTTTTGGTTTGACGTCACAATCTTTAGCCAAAGATATCAGATGTTTTCGTGCCTGTGACGTGTTTTATGTGTATTTAATTTCTACACGAAAACAATCATTGTCTTTTGACATCGACATTGATTTTAAAAAAACAAAGATTTTAAATGTCAATTAATGAACCTTTTGTGAAAGTTAGCTGAAAAATTCAAGTACAGCTAAAATTATATTTAGTAAAATTTTAAGTTAAAAGTTTAGTAATTTGTCACCCTGTATCGGGCATCACATTACTCCCCCGTTATCTAGTCGAAATGGCTCTCAAGAGCTTTTTCGACAGGTCTACTTATTATTGAACTTTATGTGTACTTTATTTATTACCAGATGGCAAAATCTCAAGGGTTCATGTCCCTTTTGATTTACAACTCTTTGTGGTTTCAACTGACTTGTCGTCCCTACCTGTTACTATAAGTATCTGATTTCCTTCAATAAAAAAAAAAGGTCTATAACTACTCGAGTAAAAATTATTCATATAGGGTGTATAAAATATATATTGTAAAATAGTAATAAATGCATTGTAAAATGTAAAGGTAAAAAAAATATAGAAAGAAATATAAAAACTAGAATATACAATCGTACATGATCCATCCAAGCATTTTCGTGGAACAACCAAAATCAAAATATTTGGCAACAAAACAACTGCAATTCCACAACTACAGTTAAACCTTCATGATTAAATTGTCTTTTTCTTTCTACTTATAATATGGGAAATCATACTGTTCCTTAAAGTAAAATTAATCACCTACGTCTACTATAACTAAATTTATAACTAAATTTACCTTACATTTTTCTTATCAACTATAAACTGTCCCAATTGTTTTTTTTTTAACCCCAACCTGTCTTACTACATTTAGATCCTACGGAAACGTAATCGGAACTCCTTAGTTTGCTCCACCTGATAGCTATCAGGGAGGGGTCCATTTTCTGTGGGCACAGGTCGTCCGTGCCCCACAGGTGTAGGTCTGCTTCGTTGTGGCAAGACTGGTCCTGGGTCGGCGGTGTTATTGCGCCGGCGGTGGGGCCTGCCATGTCCGAGGCCCTCCGGAGTTTGAGGCATCACTGGGAGAGGATCCAGGGGCACGAACTGGGATCCGGCCCTCGCTTCCTGTCGTCCTGCAGGTGATGGAGGTGGGGCCGCCGTTGCCACATGGAGTCTGGCGGGTCGTAGGATCTGGCGGGCTGCTCCTCTTGGGACGCCGGATGGCCCTGGCTGGGGGGGGGGAGACTCTGGGTGGCTGTGATGGTTGACCTCCTAGGGGACCCCCAGTACACAAGTTGCATGGACATTGCGGGATCCCCGCTTGCATTAGGAAACCCCCATAGGTCGAAGCCACCGAGACCCCGGTTGGTGGGGAGCATAAAGCGCAATCCATTTTCAGCTCTCTTCCTTCCGCTGTGGCCCAATGTACAAGGAAAGTTCTGTATTATGCATGTAGCATTTCACACCATAAGGCCACTAATGCCTTTAGTGGAAACAGAGCTGGATAGCACAGTCCGTCTCCACCCAACAGGAAAAAGAGGTCCCTCAAATGGACCAGGGGAGCCCGCAACAGGAGATTCTTTATGGAGTTGTCCTCCACCAACCGCAAATAGGTTAGAAACACAATTATCCACGTGGTCATGGTTTTGTTTTTATTTTACTTTGATAAAGTAAACTGCACTTTTATCTTTTAAATTTTTCTGTTTGTTGTGGCACACTACCGCTCAATCAGAGTTCAAAGGGTTGCATTTAACGTCTATTAGGCCGGACGGGTTTTTTAGTTTTCCTTCTAGTTTAGCCGGGGGACATCGGCATGCTAAGCGTATTTTATATTTCTCGCACTCTTATAGGCTAAACAACTATATTCATGCGATGCGCGTTCATCCCTCATCAAGTAAACTGGGTACATCAGTTGCCGTGTTCTAGGCTGCTCTCCAAGTAGAGCGATGTTACCCTCTAGTTGCTCAGACGCTGTTAAATGAGTAATATTAAAATACTCAACTATATCTCCCTCTATTCGGACGTTTGGATAATAGTCAACTAGATCTCCTACTCTGTCGGATACACGCAAATTCTCCTGCTTATTACACACTAAAATAGATTTATTTCCGTCTACATTATAATCAACGGTTTTAGTGAAATATTTAGGCGCCTTCTTTGCTAAAAAAGTTTATCTTGGCACGGATATCTTCAATATCTTCCGCGAGTTGTTGCGCTCCATAATTAGCAGGTATAATTTCATCTGGATTTTGTAATAAATTATTATGCCATATGGCTCCAGGAATGGGATTATTCTGATAAAATCTTTGCCTTAACTGGGGCGGAGTTTCTGGATTAGCTAATGACAACACGACCTCTCTTAAATTTGAAATGTGGACCTGTTCTGCCTGCGGAATGAGCATTCCCGCCTCTGCGACACGATTGTCACGTCCTAATCTTGGGATGTAAGTTGTATCGTACACTTTCAACCTCCCAATCGAATTAATTACCGAACTAACTTGGTCTGGTAAAATCGTCACTGCTTTAGCTGTAATGATAAAATCTTCTTGTAGTCTAACATCATTGTAATCCTCTTGGTTAGACGTAATACAAGCTAATCCTCTCTGGACTAACTGAATCTTGACGCTTACTAGAGCTAGACACACTCTGTAAAACTGATGAATTGATCCTCGAACTGGCACGTTATTAAATTCATAAAGACAAGCAAAAATATGTGCTGTTCCAAATCCTATAGCTCTTGTTGTTATACACAAAGTGATGGCCTTCATTGTAAAGGTTTTACTGTAAGGTCGTTTGAATTTCGTAAGTTACATCACTAAGAATTTTTGTAAACCCCTCGGTGGTGGGGACTTAAACGTATTCTAATAGTTAAGATAAGTATTCTTGCTACCCCAAAAACACACCCGACATCAAATGCTCTCCTTTGTTAACGTATATCTTTATTCTTTCGGTCTCCGTCATTAGTTTGACTTAAGTGTAAGTAAAATAATCCTACCCTATCACCTTCTACCCTAAACGACAATTGCTTTATCCTTGTTTTCTATATGAATTTTTTATACAGGTGTCTTTATTCTTCGCCTCTTTCCTTTTCTTAAGTAAAACTCATTAGTCCTTTTTACTTATCTGTACTTAGATAAGTTCTCGTGTGAAAATAAAATTCTTGTTTCTTAAGTGTTAAATTTTTCCCATGTTCTCATAATTAAAGTATCTTTGAGTTTTCAAGTGGTTATCTTTTCCTGGATTATCGCTTTTTATCTCCCTATTCAAGTACCTATTTTAGTTATCTTATCCTTTATTTTTAACTATAACAACTTAAATTAAACTTACAGATAGCTTATTTCTTCGACACGGTTGATTCTTCTTCACTTTTAGTGGAGCGGTCGAATAAGCTCCATTTTACTGGTGGTAGTTTTGTTAGTTCTTTTCTCAAATTAAAAAAAAACATTTTGATTATTCCCGATACTTAATTCATTCTTAGTAGAAAAGTTTACTCGCCTCTCTTGGGCATTATCTGCTGATAGGCTTCTTTCTTACGCAACACTCTAGCTACTAGTAAGCCTTCTGGTAGATCAGAATTAGGCTCCATAATCAGGCACGAAGTCTTAATTTCAGACTTGTTTTTTTAAAAATAACAGGGCACACAGCTTCACTCATCCGTGGAATAACTAATTCTTGATTCAAGTTCACAAAAGCCTTTATACACTTGTTATCTCCTTTTAATTCACTTGGCTTACCTTTTTCTTCTTCTCGTTCTCGTAAAATTTCAATATTGCTTTCGTTAAGGTTCTCTCCCATGCTTGGCACTGACATATTCAGTCCAGGATCAATATCTGATCCATCCTCATACGGGTTTAAAAAACTCTCACTTTTCCCTTGCTCTCTCTCAGCATCCTCCTGACTCACATTCAGGTCATTCAAACTTTCTTTCTTCAAAATCTCACTTTTCCCTTGCTCTCTCTCAGCCAAAACTTCCTCCTGACTCACATTCAGGTCATTCAAACTTTCTTTCTTCAAAATCTCACTTTTCCCTTGCTCTCTCTCAGCAAAAACTTCCTCCTGACTCACATTCAGGTCATTCAAACTTTCTTTCTTCAAAATCTCCATATTCTTCCTCTTTAGCTTATTTACCAGGGAAGCTTTAGTCTTCCTAGATTTAGTCGAAGAAACTTCCATCAGTGGTTCAAGTTAAGGGCGAGTGCCAATCACCTTTAAACTTTCTTCCTCCGTTATTGGCACTAACGAGAAAGTCTGCGTAGAAGTATCTTTTGACCAAGTCTTCATTTTTCTGGTATCTAAACCTGCAATAACTTGCCTTAATTGCACTAGCTCGAATTCTAACTTAGCAGTTCGACTACAAAACTCTTCTTCATCTTTTGTCAACAAGCCCTGCTTGCTACCTACCAAATCCTCACTAAACAGTGGTATCACATTATCAAATGCATACATACAATTACTGTTCCAATCAATTTTAATCCCGTGAGTTTGTAAAAAATCAATTCCTAGCAACATTTCAGTACGAAAGCTGTCTGTATCAACGACAATAAAATCATGTTGCACTATAGTATTTTCTGAAAACCTTAACGAAATTTTTGCAACTCAAAAAGTTGGTATAGTATTTTCTTGAATATCGACTAAGGAAATTCCATTATACTCTTTTATAAACCCCTTGGCAATATTGGGTTTAATTAGGGATACGCATGCTCCTGAATCAATTAAAGCGTAACAGTCCCTGCCACTTACACTTACGGTAATTGCATTACCTACTTTAGGAGCTTTATTACCTGAACATGCATATATCCCTACCCTCCTCTCAACGTCTATTCCCAATTTGTTTCCTTGGCAGCCGAACTTCGGGGTTAAGAAGTGGCTGCGTTGGTGTTTAAAGCTCTTGAGCCATTTACCTGTTGATTTTTGAAACAATTTCTTGCAAAGTGTCCTGGTTTTCCGCACGCGTAACACACCTAATCTCTATTTCCAAGTGTTCTTTGCTGATAAGCATTATTTTGGGGACAGGACGCCTTAAAATGGCCGGGTTTACTACATTGATAACATACCATTTGATTGGTCATCCTGCAAAACTTCTCCGTGTGTCCTGTCTTCTTGCATTTATCACACTTAAACACCTTGGCTTGTGAGGCAAAATTCTTTTTATAACTATTTTGTTTCTCTGCTGAATTCCAATTCACTCCTCTGCACTCTCTACTAATGGAGGGATGAATGAGATGTTCGATAGACTCTTCTCTTTCTGCAGTATCTAACGCTTCGTCAAGAGTCTGTGGATTTCCTGACAAAACTCGCTGCTTTATTGGCATCACGAGTCCCAATATAAATTGAGTCGTAATATCTTGCTCCAATTTTCGTTGTATAGGTAAGTCATTTGCTGCATCTCCGGTAAGAGTAATTGTTTGATTACCGAGTAACTTTAAACGGGTCAAGTACTGTCTACAGGATTCTCCAGTTTTTTGCTTACAGTCCATAAAATTTTCATTGCCGATCCTGTTACACAGGGACGGGTAAATTGTTTTCTTAGCGAATTTTTCAGTAGGTTCCAATTTGAAGTGATTAAAAGAGCGGGTTCAGAGTCAATAAATTGCTTGGCTCTATGACGAAGTTTGAGTCGAGCAATTGACACCATTTGTTGG
Source organism: Polydrusus tereticollis (assembly GCA_963920685.1). Lineage (NCBI taxonomy): Eukaryota > Metazoa > Arthropoda > Insecta > Coleoptera > Curculionidae > Polydrusus > Polydrusus tereticollis. The sequence continues at coordinate 79,903,242 of OY987332.1, read as the reverse complement.
TCGGTCCAATTCGCAACAGCACTTGTTTCTTCAATTACTGCCAAAAATTCTTTAACATTGGTCGTTCCATCGTATGTTGGTAACGAATCAAGACCTATAACAAGGTTTCCAGGGGCAATATTTGGACTAGCAGGAGGTCCTCCTCCTGTAGCACGAGGTGTAGGCGACGTGACCGTTGAAGTGGTGGTCATTGTCGACGTCGTGGTAGCAATGATTGGCGTCGTTGTAGGACCGGTAGCCATCTTAGTACAAGGTTACAAAAATCTTCGTCCTATTGCCAAAATAGTTTTTTCTTTTCCAAAAAAAAATTCGGTAGGCCCTCAGCGTCGGGGTATTTTACGCTCAAATTTGCCTTGCCCGGCGCCTCCACCAATTGTAGTGCTGCGCTACCCCTCTCTAATAAAGTAATTTACTTTACTTACGGTATATATATCTAAGGCCTACAACTCCTGGCAGCAGCTACAAGGGTCTTTGCTATTTTGGAAATAGGCACCTTCTTTTCACGCACACACAAAACTACACTTTACCTATGCTTCTCAATTCTTTTCCACTCTCATATATTAATGATGTTCCTGTATCATATGATATCAGGTTTTGTAACCAGAAAGAATAAAAATGAACAATTTTTATATCTTGACTTAAATGTTAGAATCAGATTACTATTCGTTCTCTTAGCTTTTTTGGAATAGTAGAATGAACTTGGTAGAGCAAAATCAGTTTGGTAGAGCAAAATCAATTTGGTAGAGCAAAATCAATTTGGTAGAGCAAAATACTAAAAAATCTCTTTCTAAATTTAAGCATAAAAACACCGAGAATTTATAGGGTTAAAATAATTCCTTTATTTAAATATAAGTATCGTAATTGGAGAAATTTTCAAAATATTGATAAATATAAAAACTTTACACACAATAGATACCAATAATTAATTAAAAATAACAGACACAAAAAAAATAAGAAAAACTCTAAAAAAAATGATCCAACGAAAATCCAATATTATAATTACCTCTTGTTCTCTAATTGATTACAAAAAAACTTACAATTCGTGCCAACATCAAAAACTAGCAACTTAATACCAAATCCTGAAACATTTATAAAACAATACAGCACACCTTTTGTCCTAAATCATATTGAAACAATTAAAGTTGTTAAAATAAAAAACGGCTAATAATTATACAGGTAGCCAACCTCACACGGCCAAATAGACTTTAAATCAAGTAATTATTTATAGTTTTACAAACCCATTAACTCCCACAACAAGTGCAATTCAAATTACCCTAGCCGTCCTCTCAGGGCTCCAAAATATAATAATTAAAACTAAAAAAAAAATCTCAAAACTCCCTAGCAAAAATCTACTTAGACATTTATTTAATAGATGTGCTTTCTAATGCTTTCAGAAAATGGTAACAGTTATAAATATATATATTCTTTTTTCTTTTTAAACCATGACCAAAATATAAAGTTTATTCGAAACCAGACACTTACTTTTCATTGTTCTTACGTTTACTGTACGGTACGACACTGGCAAGTATTTGACAATACTAGTCTTCATTAAAGAACCACTCACTTATAAATAAAAATATTGAAAAAATTTTCTTTTTAAACTGAACTCATGTTACTTTTTCTAAGTCTCAAAATATTATTTTTATTTTTAAAAGAAATTAATTAATTAATCAGTAATTGATTTTTGAATCGGGCAGAGTTTCGTTCTGCAACTGGTTATTAAGATCTGTCTTCTTTTTCTGAATTTCACATCGTTTTTATAGCTGAAAATCGTGGCCCTATTTGCGTCACACAACGCACTTTTCCTTTGTTCTTAAGAACGGTGGCAAAATAGAACGCAATACTAGACTCGTGACAATGACACCATCCTGACCCTAATTGAGTTCAAAAGAAGTTCAACAACCGAAAACTTCTAGATTGTTCTCGAAGCTTTTGGTTTGACGTCACAATCTTTAGCCAAAGATATCAGATGTTTTCGTGCCTGTGACGTGTTTTATGTGTATTTAATTTCTACACGAAAACAATCATTGTCTTTTGACATCGACATTGATTTTAAAAAAACAAAGATTTTAAATGTCAATTAATAAACCTTTTGTGAAAGTTAGCTGAAAAATTCAAGTACAGCTAAAATTATATTTAGTAAAATTTTAAGTTAAAAGTTTAGTAATTTGTCACCCTGTATCGGGCATCACATTACTCCCCCGTTATCTAGTCGAAATGGCTCTCAAGAGCTTTTTCGACAGGTCTACTTATTATTGAACTTTATGTGTACTTTATTTATTACCAGATGGCAAAATCTCAAGGGTTCATGTCCCTTTTGATTTACAACTCTTTGTGGTTTCAACTGACTTGTCGTCCCTACCTGTTACTATAAGTATCTGATTTCCTTCAATAAAAAAAAATGGTCTATAACTACTCGAATAAAAATTATTCATATAGGGTGTATAAAATATATATTGTAAAATAGTAATAAATGCATTGTAAAATGTAAAGGTAAAAAAAATATAGAAAGAAATATAAAAACTAGAATATACAATCGTACATGATCCATCCAAGCATTTTCGTGGAACAACCAAAATCAAAATATTTGGCAACAAAACAACTGTAATTCCACAACTACAGTTAAACCTTCATGATTAAATTGTCTTTTTCTTTCTACTTATAATATGGGAAATCATACTGTTCCTTAAAGTAAAATTAATCACCTACGTCTACTATAACTAAATTTATAACTAAATTTACCTTACATTTTTCTTATCAACTATAAACTGTCCCAATTGTTTTTTTTTTAACCCCAACCTGTCTTACTACATTTAGATCCTACGGAAACGTAATCGGAACTCCTTAGTTTGCTCCACCTGATAGCTATCAGGGAGGGGTCCATTTTCTGTGGGCACAGGTCGTCCGTGCCCCACAGGTGTAGGTCTGCTTCCTTGTGGCAAGACTGGTCCTGGGTCGGCGGTGTTATTGCGCCGGCGGTGGGGCCTGCCATGTCCGAGGCCCTCCGGAGTTTGAGGCATCACTGGGAGAGGATCCAGGGGCACGAACTGGGATCCGGCCCTCGCTTCCTGTCGTCCTGCAGGTGATGGGGGTGGGGCCGCCGTTGCCACATGGAGTCTGGCGGGTCGTAGGATCTGGCGGGCTGCTCCTCTTGGGACGCCGGATGGCCCTGGCTGGGGGGGGGAGACTCTGGGTGGCTGTGATGGTTGACCTCCTAGGGGACCCCCAGTACACAAGTTGCATGGACATTGCGGGATCCCCGCTTGCATTAGGAAACCCCCATAGGTCGAAGCCACCGAGACCCCGGTTGGTGGGGAGCATAAAGCGCAATCCATTTTCAGCTCTCTTCCTTCCGCTGTGGTCCAATGTACAAGGAAAGTTCTGTATTATGCATGTAGCATTTCACACCATAAGGCCACTAATGCCTTTAGTCGAAACAGAGCTGGATAGCACAGTCCGTCTCCACCCAACAGGAAAAAGAGGTCCCTCAAATGGACCAGGGGAGCCCGCAACAGGAGATTCTTTATGGAGTTGTCCTCCACCAACCGCAAATAGGTTAGAAACACAATTATCCACGTGGTCATGGTTTTGTTTTTATTTTACTTTGATAAAGTAAACTGCACTTTTATCTTTTAAATTTTTCTGTTTGTTGTGGCACACTACCGCTCAATCAGAGTTCAAAGGGTTGCATTTAACGTCTATTAGGCCGGACGGGTTTTTTAGTTTTCCTTCTAGTTTAGCCGGGGGACATCGGCATGCTAAGCGTATTTTATATTTCTCGCACTCTTATAGGCTAAACAACTATATTCATGCGATGCGCGTTCATCCCTCATCAAGTAAACTGGGTACATCAGTTGCCGTGTTCTAGGCTGCTCTCCAAGTAGAGCGATGTTACCCTCTAGTTGCTCAGACGCTGTTAAATGAGTAATATTAAAATACTCAACTATATCTCCCTCTATTCGGACGTTTGGATAATAGTCAACTAGATCTCCTACTCTGTCGGATACACGCAAATTCTCCTGCTTATTACACACTAAAATAGATTTATTTCCGTCTACATTATAATCAACGGTTTTAGTGAAATATTTAGGCGCCTTCTTTGCTAAAAAGTTTATCTTGGCACGGATATCTTCAATATCTTCCGCGAGTTGTTGCGCTCCATAATTAGCAGGTATAATTTCATCTGGATTTTGTAATAAATTATTATGCCATATGGCTCCAGGAATGGGATTATTCTGATAAAATCTTTGCCTTAACTGGGGCGGAGTTTCTGGATTAGCTAATGACAACACGACCTCTCTTAAATTTGAAATGTGGACCTGTTCTGCCTGCGGAATGAGCATTCCCGCCTCTGCGACACGATTGTCACGTCCTAATCTTGGGATGTAAGTTGTATCGTACACTTTCAACCTCCCAATCGAATTAATTACCGAACTAACTTGGTCTGGTAAAATCGTCACTGCTTTAGCTGCAATGATAAAATCTTCTTGTAGTCTAACATCATTGTAATCCTCTTGGTTAGACGTAATACAAGCTAATCCTCTCTGGACTAACTGAATCTTGACGCTTACTAGAGCTAGACACACTCTGTAAAACTGATGAATTGATCCTCGAACTGGCACGTTATTAAATTCATAAAGACAAGCAAAAATATGTGCTGTTCCAAATCCTATAGCTCTTGTTGTTATACACAAAGTGATGGCCTTCATTGTAAAGGTTTTACTGTAAGGTCGTTTGAATTTCGTAAGTTACATCACTAAGAATTTTTGTAAACCCCTCGGTGGTGGGGACTTAAACGTATTCTAATAGTTAAGATAAGTATTCTTGCTACCCCAAAAACACACCCGACATCAAATGCTCTCCTTTGTTAACGTATATCTTTATTCTTTCGGTCTCCGTCATTAGTTTGACTTAAGTGTAAGTAAAATAATCCTACCCTATCACCTTCTACCCTAAACGACAATTGCTTTATCCTTGTTTTCTATATGAATTTTTTATACAGGTGTCTTTATTCTTCGCCTCTTTCCTTTTCTTAAGTAAAACTCATTAGTTCTTTTTACTTATCTGTACTTAGATAAGTTCTCGTGTGAAAATAAAATTCTTGTTTCTTAAGTGTTAAATTTTTCCCATGTTCTCATAATTAAAGTATCTTTTAGTTTTCAAGTGGTTATCTTTTCCTAGATTATCGCTTTTTATCTCCCTATTCAAGTACCTATTTTAGTTATCTTATCCTTTATTTTTAACTATAACAACTTAAATTAAACTTACAGATAGCTTATTTCTTCGACACGGTTGATTCTTCTTCACTTTTAGTGGAGCGGTCGAATAAGCTCCATTTTACTGGTGGTAGTTTTGTTAGTTCTTTTCTCAAATTAAAAAAAAACATTTTGATTATTCCCGATACTTAATTCATTCTTAGTAGAAAAGTTTACTCGCCTCTCTTGGGCATTATCTGCTGATAGGCTTCTTTCTTACGCAACACTCTAGCTACTAGTAAGCCTTCTGGTAGATCAGAATTAGGCTCCATAATCAGGCACGAAGTCTTAATTTCAGACTTGTTTTTTTAAAAATAACAGGGCACACAGCTTCACTCATCCGTGGAATAACTAATTCTTGATTCAAGTTCACAAAAGCCTTTATACACTTGTTATCTCCTTTTAATTCACTTGGCTTACCTTTTTCTTCTTCTCGTTCTCGTAAAATTTCAATATTGCTTTCGTTAAGGTTCTCTCCCATGCTTGGCACTGACATATTCAGTCCAGGATCAATATCTGATCCATCCTCATACGGGTTTAAAAAACTCTCACTTTTCCCTTGCTCTCTCTCAGCATCCTCCTGACTCACATTCAGGTCATTCAAACTTTCTTTCTTCAAAATCTCACTTTTCCCTTGCTCTCTCTCAGCAAAAACTTCCTCCTGACTCACATTCAGGTCATTCAAACTTTCTTTCTTCAAAATCTCCATATTCTTCCTCTTTAGTTTATTTACCAGGGAAGCTTTAGTCTTCCTAGATTTAGTCGAAGAAACTTCCATCAGTGGTTCAAGTTAAGGGCGAGTGCCAATCACCTTTAAACTTTCTTCCTCCGTTATTGGCACTAACGAGAAAGTCTGCGTAGAAGTATCTTTTGACCAAGTCTTCATTTTTCTGGTATCTAAACCTGCAATAACTTGCCTTAATTGCACTAGCTCGAATTCTAACTTAGCAGTTCGACTACAAAACTCTTCTTCATCTTTTGTCAACAAGCCCTGCTTGCTACCTACCAAATCCTCACTAAACAGTGGTATCACATTATCAAATGCATACATACAATTACTGTTCCAATCAATTTTAATCCCGTGAGTTTGTAAAAAATCAATTCCTAGCAACATTTCAGTACGAAAGCTGTCTGTATCAACGACAATAAAATCATGTTGCACTATAGTATTTTCTGAAAACCTTAACGAAATTTTTGCAACTCAAAAAGTTGGTATAGTATTTCCTTGAATATCGACTAAGGAAATTCCATTATACTCTTTTATAAACCCCTTGGCAATATTGGGTTTAATTAGGGATACGCATGCTCCTGAATCAATTAAAGCGTAACAGTCCCTGCCACTTACACTTACGGTAATTGCATTACCTACTTTAGGAGCTTTATTACCTGAACATGCATATATCCCTACCCTCCTCTCAACGTCTATTCCCAATTTGTTTCCTTGGCAGCCGAACTTCGGGGTTAAGAAGTGGCTGCGTTGGTGTTTAAAGCTCTTGAGCCATTTACCTGTTGATTTTTGAAACAATTTCTTGCAAAGTGTCCTGGTTTTCCGCAAGCGTAACACACCTAATCTCTATTTCCAAGTGTTCTTTGCTGATAAGCATTATTTTGGGGACAGGACGCCTTAAAATGGCCGGGTTTACTACATTGATAACATACCATTTGATTGGTCATCCTGCAAAACTTCTCCGTGTGTCCTGTCTTCTTGCATTTATCACACTTAAACACCTTGGCTTGTGAGGCAAAATTCTTTTTATAACTATTTTGTTTCTCTGCTGAATTCCAATTCACTCCTCTGCACTCTCTACTAATGGAGGGATGAATGAGATGTTCGATAGACTCTTCTCTTTCTGCAGTATCTAACGCTTCGTCAAGAGTCTGTGGATTTCCTGACAAAACTCGCTGCTTTATTGGCATCACGAGTCCCAATATAAATTGAGTCGTAATATCTTGCTCCAATTTTCGTTGTATAGGTAAGTCATTTGCTGCATCTCCGGTAAGAGTAATTGTTTGATTACCGAGTAACTTTAAACGGGTCAAGTACTGTCTACAGGATTCTCCAGTTTTTTGCTTACAGTCCATAAAATTTTCATTGCCGATCCTGTTACACAGGGACGGGTAAATTGTTTTCTTAGCGAATTTTTCAGTAGGTTCCAATTTGAAGTGATTAAAAGAGCGGGTTCAGAGTCAATAAATTGCTTGGCTCTATGACGAAGTTTGAGTCGAGCAATTGACACCATTTGTTGGTCGGTCCAATTCGCAACAGCACTTGTTTCTTCAATTACTGCCAAAAATTCTTTAACATTGGTCGTTCCATCGTATGTTGGTAACGAATCAAGACCTATAACAAGGTTTCCAGGGGCAATATTTGGACTAGCAGGAGGTCCTCCTCCTGTAGCACGAGGTGTAGGCGACGTGACCGTTGAAGTGGTGGTCATTGTCGACGTCGTGGTAGCAATGATTGGCGTCGTTGTAGGACCGGTAGCCATCTTAGTACAAGGTTACAAAAATCTTCGTCCTATTGCCAAAATAGTTTTTTCTTTTCCAAAAAAAAATTCGGTAGGCCCTCAGCGTCGGGGTATTTTACGCTCAAATTTGCCTTGCCCGGCGCCTCCACCAATTGTAGTGCTGCGCTACCCCTCTCTAATAAAGTAATTTACTTTACTTACGGTATATATATCTAAGGCCTACAACTCCTGGCAGCAGCTACAAGGGTCTTTGCTATTTTGGAAATAGGCACCTTCTTTTCACGCACACACAAAACTACACTTTACCTATGCTTCTCAATTCTTTTCCACTCTCATATATTAATGATGTTCCTGTATCAAATGATATCAGGTTTTGTAACCAGAAAGAATAAAAATGAACAATTTTTATATCTTGACTTAAATGTTAGAATCAGATTACTATTCGTTCTCTTAGCTTTTTTGGAATAGTAGAATGAACTTGGTAGAGCAAAATCAGTTTGGTAGAGCAAAATCAATTTGGTAGAGCAAAATCAATTTGGTAGAGCAAAATACTAAAAAATCTCTTTCTAAATTTAAGCATAAAAACACCGAGAATTTATAGGGTTAAAATAATTCCTTTATTTAAATATAAGTATCGTAATTGGAGAAATTTTCAAAATATTGATAAATATAAAAACTTTACACACAATAGATACCAATAATTAATTAAAAATAACAGACACAAAAAAAATAAGAAAAACTCTAAAAAAAATGATCCAACGAAAATCCAATATTATAATTACCTCTTGTTCTCTAATTGATTACAAAAAAACTTACAATTCGTGCCAACATCAAAAACTAGCAACTTAATACCAAATCCTGAAACATTTATAAAACAATACAGCACACCTTTTGTCCTAAATCATATTGAAACAATTAAAGTTGTTAAAATAAAAAACGGCTAATAATTATACAGGTAGCCAACCTCGCACGGCCAAATAGACTTTAAATCAAGTAATTATTTATAGTTTTACAAACCCATTAACTCCCACAACAAGTGCAATTCAAATTACCCTAGCCGTCCTCTCAGGGCTCCAAAATATAATAATTAAAACTAAAAAAAAAATCTCAAAACTCCCTAGCAAAAATCTACTTAGACATTTATTTAATAGATGTGCTTTCTAATGCTTTCAGAAAATGGTAACAGTTATAAATATATATATTCTTTTTTCTTTTTAAACCATGACCAAAATATAAAGTTTATTCGAAACCAGACACTTACTTTTCATTGTTCTTACGTTTACTGTACGGTACGACACTGGCAAGTATTTGACAATACTAGTCTTCATTAAAGAACCACTCACTTATAAATAAAAATATTGAAAAAATTTTCTTTTTAAACTGAACTCATGTTACTTTTTCTAAGTCTCAAAATATTATTTTTATTTTTAAAAGAAATTAATTAATTAATCAGTAATTGATTTTTGAATCGGGCAGAGTTTCGTTCTGCAACTGGTTATTAAGATCTGTCTTCTTTTTCTGAATTTCACATCGTTTTTATAGCTGAAAATCGTGGCCCTATTTGCGTCACACAACGCACTTTTCCTTTGTTCTTAAGAACGGTGGCAAAATAGAACGCAATACTAGACTCGTGACAATGACACCATCCTGACCCTAATTGAGTTCAAAAGAAGTTCAACAACCGAAAACTTCTAGATTGTTCTCGAAGCTTTTGGTTTGACGTCACAATCTTTAGCCAAAGATATCAGATGTTTTCGTGCCTGTGACGTGTTTTATGTGTATTTAATTTCTACACGAAAACAATCATTGTCTTTTGACATCGACATTGATTTTAAAAAAACAAAGATTTTAAATGTCAATTAATGAACCTTTTGTGAAAGTTAGCTGAAAAATTCAAGTACAGCTAAAATTATATTTAGTAAAATTTTAAGTTAAAAGTTTAGTAATTTGTCACCCTGTATCGGGCATCACATTACTCCCCCGTTATCTAGTCGAAATGGCTCTCAAGAGCTTTTTCGACAGGTCTACTTATTATTGAACTTTATGTGTACTTTATTTATTACCAGATGGCAAAATCTCAAGGGTTCATGTCCCTTTTGATTTACAACTCTTTGTGGTTTCAACTGACTTGTCGTCCCTACCTGTTACTATAAGTATCTGATTTCCTTCAATAAAAAAAAAAGGTCTATAACTACTCGAGTAAAAATTATTCATATAGGGTGTATAAAATATATATTGTAAAATAGTAATAAATGCATTGTAAAATGTAAAGGTAAAAAAAATATAGAAAGAAATATAAAAACTAGAATATACAATCGTACATGATCCATCCAAGCATTTTCGTGGAACAACCAAAATCAAAATATTTGGCAACAAAACAACTGCAATTCCACAACTACAGTTAAACCTTCATGATTAAATTGTCTTTTTCTTTCTACTTATAATATGGGAAATCATACTGTTCCTTAAAGTAAAATTAATCACCTACGTCTACTATAACTAAATTTATAACTAAATTTACCTTACATTTTTCTTATCAACTATAAACTGTCCCAATTGTTTTTTTTTTAACCCCAACCTGTCTTACTACATTTAGATCCTACGGAAACGTAATCGGAACTCCTTAGTTTGCTCCACCTGATAGCTATCAGGGAGGGGTCCATTTTCTGTGGGCACAGGTCGTCCGTGCCCCACAGGTGTAGGTCTGCTTCGTTGTGGCAAGACTGGTCCTGGGTCGGCGGTGTTATTGCGCCGGCGGTGGGGCCTGCCATGTCCGAGGCCCTCCGGAGTTTGAGGCATCACTGGGAGAGGATCCAGGGGCACGAACTGGGATCCGGCCCTCGCTTCCTGTCGTCCTGCAGGTGATGGAGGTGGGGCCGCCGTTGCCACATGGAGTCTGGCGGGTCGTAGGATCTGGCGGGCTGCTCCTCTTGGGACGCCGGATGGCCCTGGCTGGGGGGGGGGAGACTCTGGGTGGCTGTGATGGTTGACCTCCTAGGGGACCCCCAGTACACAAGTTGCATGGACATTGCGGGATCCCCGCTTGCATTAGGAAACCCCCATAGGTCGAAGCCACCGAGACCCCGGTTGGTGGGGAGCATAAAGCGCAATCCATTTTCAGCTCTCTTCCTTCCGCTGTGGCCCAATGTACAAGGAAAGTTCTGTATTATGCATGTAGCATTTCACACCATAAGGCCACTAATGCCTTTAGTGGAAACAGAGCTGGATAGCACAGTCCGTCTCCACCCAACAGGAAAAAGAGGTCCCTCAAATGGACCAGGGGAGCCCGCAACAGGAGATTCTTTATGGAGTTGTCCTCCACCAACCGCAAATAGGTTAGAAACACAATTATCCACGTGGTCATGGTTTTGTTTTTATTTTACTTTGATAAAGTAAACTGCACTTTTATCTTTTAAATTTTTCTGTTTGTTGTGGCACACTACCGCTCAATCAGAGTTCAAAGGGTTGCATTTAACGTCTATTAGGCCGGACGGGTTTTTTAGTTTTCCTTCTAGTTTAGCCGGGGGACATCGGCATGCTAAGCGTATTTTATATTTCTCGCACTCTTATAGGCTAAACAACTATATTCATGCGATGCGCGTTCATCCCTCATCAAGTAAACTGGGTACATCAGTTGCCGTGTTCTAGGCTGCTCTCCAAGTAGAGCGATGTTACCCTCTAGTTGCTCAGACGCTGTTAAATGAGTAATATTAAAATACTCAACTATATCTCCCTCTATTCGGACGTTTGGATAATAGTCAACTAGATCTCCTACTCTGTCGGATACACGCAAATTCTCCTGCTTATTACACACTAAAATAGATTTATTTCCGTCTACATTATAATCAACGGTTTTAGTGAAATATTTAGGCGCCTTCTTTGCTAAAAAAGTTTATCTTGGCACGGATATCTTCAATATCTTCCGCGAGTTGTTGCGCTCCATAATTAGCAGGTATAATTTCATCTGGATTTTGTAATAAATTATTATGCCATATGGCTCCAGGAATGGGATTATTCTGATAAAATCTTTGCCTTAACTGGGGCGGAGTTTCTGGATTAGCTAATGACAACACGACCTCTCTTAAATTTGAAATGTGGACCTGTTCTGCCTGCGGAATGAGCATTCCCGCCTCTGCGACACGATTGTCACGTCCTAATCTTGGGATGTAAGTTGTATCGTACACTTTCAACCTCCCAATCGAATTAATTACCGAACTAACTTGGTCTGGTAAAATCGTCACTGCTTTAGCTGTAATGATAAAATCTTCTTGTAGTCTAACATCATTGTAATCCTCTTGGTTAGACGTAATACAAGCTAATCCTCTCTGGACTAACTGAATCTTGACGCTTACTAGAGCTAGACACACTCTGTAAAACTGATGAATTGATCCTCGAACTGGCACGTTATTAAATTCATAAAGACAAGCAAAAATATGTGCTGTTCCAAATCTATAGCTCTTGTTGTTATACACAAAGTGATGGCCTTCATTGTAAAGGTTTTACTGTAAGGTCGTTTGAATTTCGTAAGTTACATCACTAAGAATTTTTGTAAACCCCTCGGTGGTGGGGACTTAAACGTATTCTAATAGTTAAGATAAGTATTCTTGCTACCCCAAAAACACACCCGACATCAAATGCTCTCCTTTGTTAACGTATATCTTTATTCTTTCGGTCTCCGTCATTAGTTTGACTTAAGTGTAAGTAAAATAATCCTACCCTATCACCTTCTACCCTAAACGACAATTGCTTTATCCTTGTTTTCTATATGAATTTTTTATACAGGTGTCTTTATTCTTCGCCTCTTTCCTTTTCTTAAGTAAAACTCATTAGTCCTTTTTACTTATCTGTACTTAGATAAGTTCTCGTGTGAAAATAAAATTCTTGTTTCTTAAGTGTTAAATTTTTCCCATGTTCTCATAATTAAAGTATCTTTGAGTTTTCAAGTGGTTATCTTTTCCTGGATTATCGCTTTTTATCTCCCTATTCAAGTACCTATTTTAGTTATCTTATCCTTTATTTTTAACTATAACAACTTAAATTAAACTTACAGATAGCTTATTTCTTCGACACGGTTGATTCTTCTTCACTTTTAGTGGAGCGGTCGAATAAGCTCCATTTTACTGGTGGTAGTTTTGTTAGTTCTTTTCTCAAATTAAAAAAAAACATTTTGATTATTCCCGATACTTAATTCATTCTTAGTAGAAAAGTTTACTCGCCTCTCTTGGGCATTATCTGCTGATAGGCTTCTTTCTTACGCAACACTCTAGCTACTAGTAAGCCTTCTGGTAGATCAGAATTAGGCTCCATAATCAGGCACGAAGTCTTAATTTCAGACTTGTTTTTTTAAAAATAACAGGGCACACAGCTTCACTCATCCGTGGAATAACTAATTCTTGATTCAAGTTCACAAAAGCCTTTATACACTTGTTATCTCCTTTTAATTCACTTGGCTTACCTTTTTCTTCTTCTCGTTCTCGTAAAATTTCAATATTGCTTTCGTTAAGGTTCTCTCCCATGCTTGGCACTGACATATTCAGTCCAGGATCAATATCTGATCCATCCTCATACGGGTTTAAAAAACTCTCACTTTTCCCTTGCTCTCTCTCAGCATCCTCCTGACTCACATTCAGGTCATTCAAACTTTCTTTCTTCAAAATCTCACTTTTCCCTTGCTCTCTCTCAGCCAAAACTTCCTCCTGACTCACATTCAGGTCATTCAAACTTTCTTTCTTCAAAATCTCACTTTTCCCTTGCTCTCTCTCAGCAAAAACTTCCTCCTGACTCACATTCAGGTCATTCAAACTTTCTTTCTTCAAAATCTCCATATTCTTCCTCTTTAGCTTATTTACCAGGGAAGCTTTAGTCTTCCTAGATTTAGTCGAAGAAACTTCCATCAGTGGTTCAAGTTAAGGGCGAGTGCCAATCACCTTTAAACTTTCTTCCTCCGTTATTGGCACTAACGAGAAAGTCTGCGTAGAAGTATCTTTTGACCAAGTCTTCATTTTTCTGGTATCTAAACCTGCAATAACTTGCCTTAATTGCACTAGCTCGAATTCTAACTTAGCAGTTCGACTACAAAACTCTTCTTCATCTTTTGTCAACAAGCCCTGCTTGCTACCTACCAAATCCTCACTAAACAGTGGTATCACATTATCAAATGCATACATACAATTACTGTTCCAATCAATTTTAATCCCGTGAGTTTGTAAAAAATCAATTCCTAGCAACATTTCAGTACGAAAGCTGTCTGTATCAACGACAATAAAATCATGTTGCACTATAGTATTTTCTGAAAACCTTAACGAAATTTTTGCAACTCAAAAAGTTGGTATAGTATTTTCTTGAATATCGACTAAGGAAATTCCATTATACTCTTTTATAAACCCCTTGGCAATATTGGGTTTAATTAGGGATACGCATGCTCCTGAATCAATTAAAGCGTAACAGTCCCTGCCACTTACACTTACGGTAATTGCATTACCTACTTTAGGAGCTTTATTACCTGAACATGCATATATCCCTACCCTCCTCTCAACGTCTATTCCCAATTTGTTTCCTTGGCAGCCGAACTTCGGGGTTAAGAAGTGGCTGCGTTGGTGTTTAAAGCTCTTGAGCCATTTACCTGTTGATTTTTGAAACAATTTCTTGCAAAGTGTCCTGGTTTTCCGCAAGCGTAACACACCTAATCTCTATTTCCAAGTGTTCTTTGCTGATAAGCATTATTTTGGGGACAGGACGCCTTAAAATGGCCGGGTTTACTACATTGATAACATACCATTTGATTGGTCATCCTGCAAAACTTCTCCGTGTGTCCTGTCTTCTTGCATTTATCACACTTAAACACCTTGGCTTGTGAGGCAAAATTCTTTTTATAACTATTTTGTTTCTCTGCTGAATTCCAATTCACTCCTCTGCACTCTCTACTAATGGAGGGATGAATGAGATGTTCGATAGACTCTTCTCTTTCTGCAGTATCTAACGCTTCGTCAAGAGTCTGTGGATTTCCTGACAAAACTCGCTGCTTTATTGGCATCACGAGTCCCAATATAAATTGAGTCGTAATATCTTGCTCCAATTTTCGTTGTATAGGTAAGTCATTTGCTGCATCTCCGGTAAGAGTAATTGTTTGATTACCGAGTAACTTTAAACGGGTCAAGTACTGTCTACAGGATTCTCCAGTTTTTTGCTTACAGTCCATAAAATTTTCATTGCCGATCCTGTTACACAGGGACGGGTAAATTGTTTTCTTAGCGAATTTTTCAGTAGGTTCCAATTTGAAGTGATTAAAAGAGCGGGTTCAGAGTCAATAAATTGCTTGGCTCTATGACGAAGTTTGAGTCGAGCAATTGACACCATTTGTTGGTCGGTCCAATTCGCAACAGCACTTGTTTCTTCAATTACTGCCAAAAATTCTTTAACATTGGTCGTTCCATCGTATGTTGGTAACGAATCAAGACCTATAACAAGGTTTCCAGGGGCAATATTTGGACTAGCAGGAGGTCCTCCTCCTGTAGCACGAGGTGTAGGCGACGTGACCGTTGAAGTGGTGGTCATTGTCGACGTCGTGGTAGCAATGATTGGCGTCGTTGTAGGACCGGTAGCCATCTTAGTACAAGGTTACAAAAATCTTCGTCCTATTGCCAAAATAGTTTTTTCTTTTCCAAAAAAAAATTCGGTAGGCCCTCAGCGTCGGGGTATTTTACGCTCAAATTTGCCTTGCCCGGCGCCTCCACCAATTGTAGTGCTGCGCTACCCCTCTCTAATAAAGTAATTTACTTTACTTACGGTATATATATCTAAGGCCTACAACTCCTGGCAGCAGCTACAAGGGTCTTTGCTATTTTGGAAATAGGCACCTTCTTTTCACGCACACACAAAACTACACTTTACCTATGCTTCTCAATTCTTTTCCACTCTCATATATTAATGATGTTCCTGTATCATATGATATCAGGTTTTGTAACCAGAAAGAATAAAAATGAACAATTTTTATATCTTGACTTAAATGTTAGAATCAGATTACTATTCGTTCTCTTAGCTTTTTTGGAATAGTAGAATGAACTTGGTAGAGCAAAATCAGTTTGGTAGAGCAAAATCAATTTGGTAGAGCAAAATCAATTTGGTAGAGCAAAATACTAAAAAATCTCTTTCTAAATTTAAGCATAAAAACACCGAGAATTTATAGGGTTAAAATAATTCCTTTATTTAAATATAAGTATCGTAATTGGAGAAATTTTCAAAATATTGATAAATATAAAAACTTTACACACAATAGATACCAATAATTAATTAAAAATAACAGACACAAAAAAAATAAGAAAAACTCTAAAAAAAATGATCCAACGAAAATCCAATATTATAATTACCTCTTGTTCTCTAATTGATTAC
Source organism: Polydrusus tereticollis (assembly GCA_963920685.1). Taxonomy (NCBI): domain Eukaryota; kingdom Metazoa; phylum Arthropoda; class Insecta; order Coleoptera; family Curculionidae; genus Polydrusus; species Polydrusus tereticollis. Next base: position 79,887,131 of record OY987332.1, on the reverse strand, counting down.
AAAAAAACTTACAATTCGTGCCAACATCAAAAACTAGCAACTTAATACCAAATCCTGAAACATTTATAAAACAATACAGCACACCTTTTGTCCTAAATCATATTGAAACAATTAAAGTTGTTAAAATAAAAAACGGCTAATAATTATACAGGTAGCCAACCTCACACGGCCAAATAGACTTTAAATCAAGTAATTATTTATAGTTTTACAAACCCATTAACTCCCACAACAAGTGCAATTCAAATTACCCTAGCCGTCCTCTCAGGGCTCCAAAATATAATAATTAAAACTAAAAAAAAAATCTCAAAACTCCCTAGCAAAAATCTACTTAGACATTTATTTAATAGATGTGCTTTCTAATGCTTTCAGAAAATGGTAACAGTTATAAATATATATATTCTTTTTTCTTTTTAAACCATGACCAAAATATAAAGTTTATTCGAAACCAGACACTTACTTTTCATTGTTCTTACGTTTACTGTACGGTACGACACTGGCAAGTATTTGACAATACTAGTCTTCATTAAAGAACCACTCACTTATAAATAAAAATATTGAAAAAATTTTCTTTTTAAACTGAACTCATGTTACTTTTTCTAAGTCTCAAAATATTATTTTTATTTTTAAAAGAAATTAATTAATTAATCAGTAATTGATTTTTGAATCGGGCAGAGTTTCGTTCTGCAACTGGTTATTAAGATCTGTCTTCTTTTTCTGAATTTCACATCGTTTTTATAGCTGAAAATCGTGGCCCTATTTGCGTCACACAACGCACTTTTCCTTTGTTCTTAAGAACGGTGGCAAAATAGAACGCAATACTAGACTCGTGACAATGACACCATCCTGACCCTAATTGAGTTCAAAAGAAGTTCAACAACCGAAAACTTCTAGATTGTTCTCGAAGCTTTTGGTTTGACGTCACAATCTTTAGCCAAAGATATCAGATGTTTTCGTGCCTGTGACGTGTTTTATGTGTATTTAATTTCTACACGAAAACAATCATTGTCTTTTGACATCGACATTGATTTTAAAAAAACAAAGATTTTAAATGTCAATTAATAAACCTTTTGTGAAAGTTAGCTGAAAAATTCAAGTACAGCTAAAATTATATTTAGTAAAATTTTAAGTTAAAAGTTTAGTAATTTGTCACCCTGTATCGGGCATCACATTACTCCCCCGTTATCTAGTCGAAATGGCTCTCAAGAGCTTTTTCGACAGGTCTACTTATTATTGAACTTTATGTGTACTTTATTTATTACCAGATGGCAAAATCTCAAGGGTTCATGTCCCTTTTGATTTACAACTCTTTGTGGTTTCAACTGACTTGTCGTCCCTACCTGTTACTATAAGTATCTGATTTCCTTCAATAAAAAAAAATGGTCTATAACTACTCGAATAAAAATTATTCATATAGGGTGTATAAAATATATATTGTAAAATAGTAATAAATGCATTGTAAAATGTAAAGGTAAAAAAAATATAGAAAGAAATATAAAAACTAGAATATACAATCGTACATGATCCATCCAAGCATTTTCGTGGAACAACCAAAATCAAAATATTTGGCAACAAAACAACTGTAATTCCACAACTACAGTTAAACCTTCATGATTAAATTGTCTTTTTCTTTCTACTTATAATATGGGAAATCATACTGTTCCTTAAAGTAAAATTAATCACCTACGTCTACTATAACTAAATTTATAACTAAATTTACCTTACATTTTTCTTATCAACTATAAACTGTCCCAATTGTTTTTTTTTTAACCCCAACCTGTCTTACTACATTTAGATCCTACGGAAACGTAATCGGAACTCCTTAGTTTGCTCCACCTGATAGCTATCAGGGAGGGGTCCATTTTCTGTGGGCACAGGTCGTCCGTGCCCCACAGGTGTAGGTCTGCTTCCTTGTGGCAAGACTGGTCCTGGGTCGGCGGTGTTATTGCGCCGGCGGTGGGGCCTGCCATGTCCGAGGCCCTCCGGAGTTTGAGGCATCACTGGGAGAGGATCCAGGGGCACGAACTGGGATCCGGCCCTCGCTTCCTGTCGTCCTGCAGGTGATGGGGGTGGGGCCGCCGTTGCCACATGGAGTCTGGCGGGTCGTAGGATCTGGCGGGCTGCTCCTCTTGGGACGCCGGATGGCCCTGGCTGGGGGGGGGGAGACTCTGGGTGGCTGTGATGGTTGACCTCCTAGGGGACCCCCAGTACACAAGTTGCATGGACATTGCGGGATCCCCGCTTGCATTAGGAAACCCCCATAGGTCGAAGCCACCGAGACCCCGGTTGGTGGGGAGCATAAAGCGCAATCCATTTTCAGCTCTCTTCCTTCCGCTGTGGTCCAATGTACAAGGAAAGTTCTGTATTATGCATGTAGCATTTCACACCATAAGGCCACTAATGCCTTTAGTCGAAACAGAGCTGGATAGCACAGTCCGTCTCCACCCAACAGGAAAAAGAGGTCCCTCAAATGGACCAGGGGAGCCCGCAACAGGAGATTCTTTATGGAGTTGTCCTCCACCAACCGCAAATAGGTTAGAAACACAATTATCCACGTGGTCATGGTTTTGTTTTTATTTTACTTTGATAAAGTAAACTGCACTTTTATCTTTTAAATTTTTCTGTTTGTTGTGGCACACTACCGCTCAATCAGAGTTCAAAGGGTTGCATTTAACGTCTATTAGGCCGGACGGGTTTTTTAGTTTTCCTTCTAGTTTAGCCGGGGGACATCGGCATGCTAAGCGTATTTTATATTTCTCGCACTCTTATAGGCTAAACAACTATATTCATGCGATGCGCGTTCATCCCTCATCAAGTAAACTGGGTACATCAGTTGCCGTGTTCTAGGCTGCTCTCCAAGTAGAGCGATGTTACCCTCTAGTTGCTCAGACGCTGTTAAATGAGTAATATTAAAATACTCAACTATATCTCCCTCTATTCGGACGTTTGGATAATAGTCAACTAGATCTCCTACTCTGTCGGATACACGCAAATTCTCCTGCTTATTACACACTAAAATAGATTTATTTCCGTCTACATTATAATCAACGGTTTTAGTGAAATATTTAGGCGCCTTCTTTGCTAAAAAGTTTATCTTGGCACGGATATCTTCAATATCTTCCGCGAGTTGTTGCGCTCCATAATTAGCAGGTATAATTTCATCTGGATTTTGTAATAAATTATTATGCCATATGGCTCCAGGAATGGGATTATTCTGATAAAATCTTTGCCTTAACTGGGGCGGAGTTTCTGGATTAGCTAATGACAACACGACCTCTCTTAAATTTGAAATGTGGACCTGTTCTGCCTGCGGAATGAGCATTCCCGCCTCTGCGACACGATTGTCACGTCCTAATCTTGGGATGTAAGTTGTATCGTACACTTTCAACCTCCCAATCGAATTAATTACCGAACTAACTTGGTCTGGTAAAATCGTCACTGCTTTAGCTGTAATGATAAAATCTTCTTGTAGTCTAACATCATTGTAATCCTCTTGGTTAGACGTAATACAAGCTAATCCTCTCTGGACTAACTGAATCTTGACGCTTACTAGAGCTAGACACACTCTGTAAAACTGATGAATTGATCCTCGAACTGGCACGTTATTAAATTCATAAAGACAAGCAAAAATATGTGCTGTTCCAAATCCTATAGCTCTTGTTGTTATACACAAAGTGATGGCCTTCATTGTAAAGGTTTTACTGTAAGGTCGTTTGAATTTCGTAAGTTACATCACTAAGAATTTTTGTAAACCCCTCGGTGGTGGGGACTTAAACGTATTCTAATAGTTAAGATAAGTATTCTTGCTACCCCAAAAACACACCCGACATCAAATGCTCTCCTTTGTTAACGTATATCTTTATTCTTTCGGTCTCCGTCATTAGTTTGACTTAAGTGTAAGTAAAATAATCCTACCCTATCACCTTCTACCCTAAACGACAATTGCTTTATCCTTGTTTTCTATATGAATTTTTTATACAGGTGTCTTTATTCTTCGCCTCTTTCCTTTTCTTAAGTAAAACTCATTAGTTCTTTTTACTTATCTGTACTTAGATAAGTTCTCGTGTGAAAATAAAATTCTTGTTTCTTAAGTGTTAAATTTTTCCCATGTTCTCATAATTAAAGTATCTTTTAGTTTTCAAGTGGTTATCTTTTCCTAGATTATCGCTTTTTATCTCCCTATTCAAGTACCTATTTTAGTTATCTTATCCTTTATTTTTAACTATAACAACTTAAATTAAACTTACAGATAGCTTATTTCTTCGACACGGTTGATTCTTCTTCACTTTTAGTGGAGCGGTCGAATAAGCTCCATTTTACTGGTGGTAGTTTTGTTAGTTCTTTTCTCAAATTAAAAAAAAACATTTTGATTATTCCCGATACTTAATTCATTCTTAGTAGAAAAGTTTACTCGCCTCTCTTGGGCATTATCTGCTGATAGGCTTCTTTCTTACGCAACACTCTAGCTACTAGTAAGCCTTCTGGTAGATCAGAATTAGGCTCCATAATCAGGCACGAAGTCTTAATTTCAGACTTGTTTTTTTAAAAATAACAGGGCACACAGCTTCACTCATCCGTGGAATAACTAATTCTTGATTCAAGTTCACAAAAGCCTTTATACACTTGTTATCTCCTTTTAATTCACTTGGCTTACCTTTTTCTTCTTCTCGTTCTCGTAAAATTTCAATATTGCTTTCGTTAAGGTTCTCTCCCATGCTTGGCACTGACATATTCAGTCCAGGATCAATATCTGATCCATCCTCATACGGGTTTAAAAAACTCTCACTTTTCCCTTGCTCTCTCTCAGCATCCTCCTGACTCACATTCAGGTCATTCAAACTTTCTTTCTTCAAAATCTCACTTTTCCCTTGCTCTCTCTCAGCAAAAACTTCCTCCTGACTCACATTCAGGTCATTCAAACTTTCTTTCTTCAAAATCTCCATATTCTTCCTCTTTAGTTTATTTACCAGGGAAGCTTTAGTCTTCCTAGATTTAGTCGAAGAAACTTCCATCAGTGGTTCAAGTTAAGGGCGAGTGCCAATCACCTTTAAACTTTCTTCCTCCGTTATTGGCACTAACGAGAAAGTCTGCGTAGAAGTATCTTTTGACCAAGTCTTCATTTTTCTGGTATCTAAACCTGCAATAACTTGCCTTAATTGCACTAGCTCGAATTCTAACTTAGCAGTTCGACTACAAAACTCTTCTTCATCTTTTGTCAACAAGCCCTGCTTGCTACCTACCAAATCCTCACTAAACAGTGGTATCACATTATCAAATGCATACATACAATTACTGTTCCAATCAATTTTAATCCCGTGAGTTTGTAAAAAATCAATTCCTAGCAACATTTCAGTACGAAAGCTGTCTGTATCAACGACAATAAAATCATGTTGCACTATAGTATTTTCTGAAAACCTTAACGAAATTTTTGCAACTCAAAAAGTTGGTATAGTATTTCCTTGAATATCGACTAAGGAAATTCCATTATACTCTTTTATAAACCCCTTGGCAATATTGGGTTTAATTAGGGATACGCATGCTCCTGAATCAATTAAAGCGTAACAGTCCCTGCCACTTACACTTACGGTAATTGCATTACCTACTTTAGGAGCTTTATTACCTGAACATGCATATATCCCTACCCTCCTCTCAACGTCTATTCCCAATTTGTTTCCTTGGCAGCCGAACTTCGGGGTTAAGAAGTGGCTGCGTTGGTGTTTAAAGCTCTTGAGCCATTTACCTGTTGATTTTTGAAACAATTTCTTGCAAAGTGTCCTGGTTTTCCGCAAGCGTAACACACCTAATCTCTATTTCCAAGTGTTCTTTGCTGATAAGCATTATTTTGGGGACAGGACGCCTTAAAATGGCCGGGTTTACTACATTGATAACATACCATTTGATTGGTCATCCTGCAAAACTTCTCCGTGTGTCCTGTCTTCTTGCATTTATCACACTTAAACACCTTGGCTTGTGAGGCAAAATTCTTTTTATAACTATTTTGTTTCTCTGCTGAATTCCAATTCACTCCTCTGCACTCTCTACTAATGGAGGGATGAATGAGATGTTCGATAGACTCTTCTCTTTCTGCAGTATCTAACGCTTCGTCAAGAGTCTGTGGATTTCCTGACAAAACTCGCTGCTTTATTGGCATCACGAGTCCCAATATAAATTGAGTCGTAATATCTTGCTCCAATTTTCGTTGTATAGGTAAGTCATTTGCTGCATCTCCGGTAAGAGTAATTGTTTGATTACCGAGTAACTTTAAACGGGTCAAGTACTGTCTACAGGATTCTCCAGTTTTTTGCTTACAGTCCATAAAATTTTCATTGCCGATCCTGTTACACAGGGACGGGTAAATTGTTTTCTTAGCGAATTTTTCAGTAGGTTCCAATTTGAAGTGATTAAAAGAGCGGGTTCAGAGTCAATAAATTGCTTGGCTCTATGACGAAGTTTGAGTCGAGCAATTGACACCATTTGTTGGTCGGTCCAATTCGCAACAGCACTTGTTTCTTCAATTACTGCCAAAAATTCTTTAACATTGGTCGTTCCATCGTATGTTGGTAACGAATCAAGACCTATAACAAGGTTTCCAGGGGCAATATTTGGACTAGCAGGAGGTCCTCCTCCTGTAGCACGAGGTGTAGGCGACGTGACCGTTGAAGTGGTGGTCATTGTCGACGTCGTGGTAGCAATGATTGGCGTCGTTGTAGGACCGGTAGCCATCTTAGTACAAGGTTACAAAAATCTTCGTCCTATTGCCAAAATAGTTTTTTCTTTTCCAAAAAAAAATTCGGTAGGCCCTCAGCGTCGGGGTATTTTACGCTCAAATTTGCCTTGCCCGGCGCCTCCACCAATTGTAGTGCTGCGCTACCCCTCTCTAATAAAGTAATTTACTTTACTTACGGTATATATATCTAAGGCCTACAACTCCTGGCAGCAGCTACAAGGGTCTTTGCTATTTTGGAAATAGGCACCTTCTTTTCACGCACACACAAAACTACACTTTACCTATGCTTCTCAATTCTTTTCCACTCTCATATATTAATGATGTTCCTGTATCATATGATATCAGGTTTTGTAACCAGAAAGAATAAAAATGAACAATTTTTATATCTTGACTTAAATGTTAGAATCAGATTACTATTCGTTCTCTTAGCTTTTTTGGAATAGTAGAATGAACTTGGTAGAGCAAAATCAGTTTGGTAGAGCAAAATCAATTTGGTAGAGCAAAATCAATTTGGTAGAGCAAAATACTAAAAAATCTCTTTCTAAATTTAAGCATAAAAACACCGAGAATTTATAGGGTTAAAATAATTCCTTTATTTAAATATAAGTATCGTAATTGGAGAAATTTTCAAAATATTGATAAATATAAAAACTTTACACACAATAGATACCAATAATTAATTAAAAATAACAGACACAAAAAAAATAAGAAAAACTCTAAAAAAAATGATCCAACGAAAATCCAATATTATAATTACCTCTTGTTCTCTAATTGATTACAAAAAAACTTACAATTCGTGCCAACATCAAAAACTAGCAACTTAATACCAAATCCTGAAACATTTATAAAACAATACAGCACACCTTTTGTCCTAAATCATATTGAAACAATTAAAGTTGTTAAAATAAAAAACGGCTAATAATTATACAGGTAGCCAACCTCACACGGCCAAATAGACTTTAAATCAAGTAATTATTTATAGTTTTACAAACCCATTAACTCCCACAACAAGTGCAATTCAAATTACCCTAGCCGTCCTCTCAGGGCTCCAAAATATAATAATTAAAACTAAAAAAAAAATCTCAAAACTCCCTAGCAAAAATCTACTTAGACATTTATTTAATAGATGTGCTTTCTAATGCTTTCAGAAAATGGTAACAGTTATAAATATATATATTCTTTTTTCTTTTTAAACCATGACCAAAATATAAAGTTTATTCGAAACCAGACACTTACTTTTCATTGTTCTTACGTTTACTGTACGGTACGACACTGGCAAGTATTTGACAATACTAGTCTTCATTAAAGAACCACTCACTTATAAATAAAAATATTGAAAAAATTTTCTTTTTAAACTGAACTCATGTTACTTTTTCTAAGTCTCAAAATATTATTTTTATTTTTAAAAGAAATTAATTAATTAATCAGTAATTGATTTTTGAATCGGGCAGAGTTTCGTTCTGCAACTGGTTATTAAGATCTGTCTTCTTTTTCTGAATTTCACATCGTTTTTATAGCTGAAAATCGTGGCCCTATTTGCGTCACACAACGCACTTTTCCTTTGTTCTTAAGAACGGTGGCAAAATAGAACGCAATACTAGACTCGTGACAATGACACCATCCTGACCCTAATTGAGTTCAAAAGAAGTTCAACAACCGAAAACTTCTAGATTGTTCTCGAAGCTTTTGGTTTGACGTCACAATCTTTAGCCAAAGATATCAGATGTTTTCGTGCCTGTGACGTGTTTTATGTGTATTTAATTTCTACACGAAAACAATCATTGTCTTTTGACATCGACATTGATTTTAAAAAAACAAAGATTTTAAATGTCAATTAATGAACCTTTTGTGAAAGTTAGCTGAAAAATTCAAGTACAGCTAAAATTATATTTAGTAAAATTTTAAGTTAAAAGTTTAGTAATTTGTCACCCTGTATCGGGCATCACATTACTCCCCCGTTATCTAGTCGAAATGGCTCTCAAGAGCTTTTTCGACAGGTCTACTTATTATTGAACTTTATGTGTACTTTATTTATTACCAGATGGCAAAATCTCAAGGGTTCATGTCCCTTTTGATTTACAACTCTTTGTGGTTTCAACTGACTTGTCGTCCCTACCTGTTACTATAAGTATCTGATTTCCTTCAATAAAAAAAAATGGTCTATAACTACTCGAATAAAAATTATTCATATAGGGTGTATAAAATATATATTGTAAAATAGTAATAAATGCATTGTAAAATGTAAAGGTAAAAAAAATATAGAAAGAAATATAAAAACTAGAATATACAATCGTACATGATCCATCCAAGCATTTTCGTGGAACAACCAAAATCAAAATATTTGGCAACAAAACAACTGCAATTCCACAACTACAGTTAAACCTTCATGATTAAATTGTCTTTTTCTTTCTACTTATAATATGGGAAATCATACTGTTCCTTAAAGTAAAATTAATCACCTACGTCTACTATAACTAAATTTATAACTAAATTTACCTTACATTTTTCTTATCAACTATAAACTGTCCCAATTGTTTTTTTTTTAACCCCAACCTGTCTTACTACATTTAGATCCTACGGAAACGTAATCGGAACTCCTTAGTTTGCTCCACCTGATAGCTATCAGGGAGGGGTCCATTTTCTGTGGGCACAGGTCGTCCGTGCCCCACAGGTGTAGGTCTGCTTCGTTGTGGCAAGACTGGTCCTGGGTCGGCGGTGTTATTGCGCCGGCGGTGGGGCCTGCCATGTCCGAGGCCCTCCGGAGTTTGAGGCATCACTGGGAGAGGATCCAGGGGCACGAACTGGGATCCGGCCCTCGCTTCCTGTCGTCCTGCAGGTGATGGAGGTGGGGCCGCCGTTGCCACATGGAGTCTGGCGGGTCGTAGGATCTGGCGGGCTGCTCCTCTTGGGACGCCGGATGGCCCTGGCTGGGGGGGGGGGAGACTCTGGGTGGCTGTGATGGTTGACCTCCTAGGGGACCCCCAGTACACAAGTTGCATGGACATTGCGGGATCCCCGCTTGCATTAGGAAACCCCCATAGGTCGAAGCCACCGAGACCCCGGTTGGTGGGGAGCATAAAGCGCAATCCATTTTCAGCTCTCTTCCTTCCGCTGTGGCCCAATGTACAAGGAAAGTTCTGTATTATGCATGTAGCATTTCACACCATAAGGCCACTAATGCCTTTAGTGGAAACAGAGCTGGATAGCACAGTCCGTCTCCACCCAACAGGAAAAAGAGGTCCCTCAAATGGACCAGGGGAGCCCGCAACAGGAGATTCTTTATGGAGTTGTCCTCCACCAACCGCAAATAGGTTAGAAACACAATTATCCACGTGGTCATGGTTTTGTTTTTATTTTACTTTGATAAAGTAAACTGCACTTTTATCTTTTAAATTTTTCTGTTTGTTGTGGCACACTACCGCTCAATCAGAGTTCAAAGGGTTGCATTTAACGTCTATTAGGCCGGACGGGTTTTTTAGTTTTCCTTCTAGTTTAGCCGGGGGACATCGGCATGCTAAGCGTATTTTATATTTCTCGCACTCTTATAGGCTAAACAACTATATTCATGCGATGCGCGTTCATCCCTCATCAAGTAAACTGGGTACATCAGTTGCCGTGTTCTAGGCTGCTCTCCAAGTAGAGCGATGTTACCCTCTAGTTGCTCAGACGCTGTTAAATGAGTAATATTAAAATACTCAACTATATCTCCCTCTATTCGGACGTTTGGATAATAGTCAACTAGATCTCCTACTCTGTCGGATACACGCAAATTCTCCTGCTTATTACACACTAAAATAGATTTATTTCCGTCTACATTATAATCAACGGTTTTAGTGAAATATTTAGGCGCCTTCTTTGCTAAAAAAGTTTATCTTGGCACGGATATCTTCAATATCTTCCGCGAGTTGTTGCGCTCCATAATTAGCAGGTATAATTTCATCTGGATTTTGTAATAAATTATTATGCCATATGGCTCCAGGAATGGGATTATTCTGATAAAATCTTTGCCTTAACTGGGGCGGAGTTTCTGGATTAGCTAATGACAACACGACCTCTCTTAAATTTGAAATGTGGACCTGTTCTGCCTGCGGAATGAGCATTCCCGCCTCTGCGACACGATTGTCACGTCCTAATCTTGGGATGTAAGTTGTATCGTACACTTTCAACCTCCCAATCGAATTAATTACCGAACTAACTTGGTCTGGTAAAATCGTCACTGCTTTAGCTGTAATGATAAAATCTTCTTGTAGTCTAACATCATTGTAATCCTCTTGGTTAGACGTAATACAAGCTAATCCTCTCTGGACTAACTGAATCTTGACGCTTACTAGAGCTAGACACACTCTGTAAAACTGATGAATTGATCCTCGAACTGGCACGTTATTAAATTCATAAAGACAAGCAAAAATATGTGCTGTTCCAAATCCTATAGCTCTTGTTGTTATACACAAAGTGATGGCCTTCATTGTAAAGGTTTTACTGTAAGGTCGTTTGAATTTCGTAAGTTACATCACTAAGAATTTTTGTAAACCCCTCGGTGGTGGGGACTTAAACGTATTCTAATAGTTAAGATAAGTATTCTTGCTACCCCAAAAACACACCCGACATCAAATGCTCTCCTTTGTTAACGTATATCTTTATTCTTTCGGTCTCCGTCATTAGTTTGACTTAAGTGTAAGTAAAATAATCCTACCCTATCACCTTCTACCCTAAACGACAATTGCTTTATCCTTGTTTTCTATATGAATTTTTTATACAGGTGTCTTTATTTTTCGCCTCTTTCCTTTTCTTAGGTAAAACTCATTAGTCCTTTTTACTTATCTGTACTTAGATAAGTTCTCGTGTGAAAATAAAATTCTTGTTTCTTAAGTGTTAAATTTTTCCCATGTTCTCATAATTAAAGTATCTTTGAGTTTTCAAGTGGTTATCTTTTCCTGGATTATCGCTTTTTATCTCCCTATTCAAGTACCTATTTTAGTTATCTTATCCTTTATTTTTAACTATAACAACTTAAATTAAACTTACAGATAGCTTATTTCTTCGACACGGTTGATTCTTCTTCACTTTTAGTGGAGCGGTCGAATAAGCTCCATTTTACTGGTGGTAGTTTTGTTAGTTCTTTTCTCAAATTAAAAAAAAACATTTTGATTATTCCCGATACTTAATTCATTCTTAGTAGAAAAGTTTACTCGCCTCTCTTGGGCATTATCTGCTGATAGGCTTCTTTCTTACGCAACACTCTAGCTACTAGTAAGCCTTCTGGTAGATCAGAATTAGGCTCCATAATCAGGCACGAAGTCTTAATTTCAGACTTGTTTTTTTAAAAATAACAGGGCACACAGCTTCACTCATCCGTGGAATAACTAATTCTTGATTCAAGTTCACAAAAGCCTTTATACACTTGTTATCTCCTTTTAATTCACTTGGCTTACCTTTTTCTTCTTCTCGTTCTCGTAAAATTTCAATATTGCTTTCGTTAAGGTTCTCTCCCATGCTTGGCACTGACATATTCAGTCCAGGATCAATATCTGATCCATCCTCATACGGGTTTAAAAAACTCTCACTTTTCCCTTGCTCTCTCTCAGCATCCTCCTGACTCACATTCAGGTCATTCAAACTTTCTTTCTTCAAAATCTCACTTTTCCCTTGCTCTCTCTCAGCCAAAACTTCCTCCTGACTCACATTCAGGTCATTCAAACTTTCTTTCTTCAAAATCTCCATATTCTTCCTCTTTAGTTTATTTACCAGGGAAGCTTTAGTCTTCCTAGATTTAGTCGAAGAAACTTCCATCAGTGGTTCAAGTTAAGGGCGAGTGCCAATCACCTTTAAACTTTCTTCCTCCGTTATTGGCACTAACGAGAAAGTCTGCGTAGAAGTATCTTTTGACCAAGTCTTCATTTTTCTGGTATCTAAACCTGCAATAACTTGCCTTAATTGCACTAGCTCGAATTCTAACTTAGCAGTTCGACTACAAAACTCTTCTTCATCTTTTGTCAACAAGCCCTGCTTGCTACCTACCAAATCCTCACTAAACAGTGGTATCACATTATCAAATGCATACATACAATTACTGTTCCAATCAATTTTAATCCCGTGAGTTTGTAAAAAATCAATTCCTAGCAACATTTCAGTACGAAAGCTGTCTGTATCAACGACAATAAAATCATGTTGCACTATAGTATTTTCTGAAAACCTTAACGAAATTTTTGCAACTCAAAAAGTTGGTATAGTATTTTCTTGAATATCGACTAAGGAAATTCCATTATACTCTTTTATAAACCCCTTGGCAATATTGGGTTTAATTAGGGATACGCATGCTCCTGAATCAATTAAAGCGTAACAGTCCCTGCCACTTACACTTACGGTAATTGCATTACCTACTTTAGGAGCTTTATTACCTGAACATGCATATATCCCTACCCTCCTCTCAACGTCTATTCCCAATTTGTTTCCTTGGCAGCCGAACTTCGGGGTTAAGAAGTGGCTGCGTTGGTGTTTAAAGCTCTTGAGCCATTTACCTGTTGATTTTTGAAACAATTTCTTGCAAAGTGTCCTGGTTTTCCGCAAGCGTAACACACCTAATCTCTATTTCCAAGTGTTCTTTGCTGATAAGCATTATTTTGGGGACAGGACGCCTTAAAATGGCCGGGTTTACTACATTGATAACATACCATTTGATTGGTCATCCTGCAAAACTTCTCCGTGTGTCCTGTCTTCTTGCATTTATCACACTTAAACACCTTGGCTTGTGAGGCAAAATTCTTTTTATAACTATTTTGTTTCTCTGCTGAATTCCAATTCACTCCTCTGCACTCTCTACTAATGGAGGGATGAATGAGATGTTCGATAGACTCTTCTCTTTCTGCAGTATCTAACGCTTCGTCAAGAGTCTGTGGATTTCCTGACAAAACTCGCTGCTTTATTGGCATCACGAGTCCCAATATAAATTGAGTCGTAATATCTTGCTCCAATTTTCGTTGTATAGGTAAGTCATTTGCTGCATCTCCGGTAAGAGTAATTGTTTGATTACCGAGTAACTTTAAACGGGTCAAGTACTGTCTACAGGATTCTCCAGTTTTTTGCTTACAGTCCATAAAATTTTCATTGCCGATCCTGTTACACAGGGACGGGTAAATTGTTTTCTTAGCGAATTTTTCAGTAGGTTCCAATTTGAAGTGATTAAAAGAGCGGGTTCAAAGTCAATAAATTGCTTGGCTCTATGACGAAGTTTGAGTCGAGCAATTGACACCATTTGTTGGTCGGTCCAATTCGCAACAGCACTTGTTTCTTCAATTACTGCCAAAAATTCTTTAACATTGGTCGTTCCATCGTATGTTGGTAACGAATCAAGACCTATAACAAGGTTTCCAGGGGCAATATTTGGACTAGCAGGAGGTCCTCCTCCTGTAGCACGAGGTGTAGGCGACGTGACCGTTGAAGTGGTGGTCATTGTCGACGTCGTGGTAGCAATGATTGGCGTCGTTGTAGGACCGGTAGCCATCTTAGTACAAGGTTACAAAAATCTTCGTCCTATTGCCAAAATAGTTTTTTCTTTTCCAAAAAAAAATTCGGTAGGCCCTCAGCGTCGGGGTATTTTACGCTCAAATTTGCCTTGCCCGGCGCCTCCACCAATTGTAGTGCTGCGCTACCCCTCTCTAATAAAGTAATTTACTTTACTTACGGTATATATATCTAAGGCCTACAACTCCTGGCAGCAGCTACAAGGGTCTTTGCTATTTTGGAAATAGGCACCTTCTTTTCACGCACACACAAAACTACACTTTACCTATGCTTCTCAATTCTTTTCCACTCTCATATATTAATGATGTTCCTGTATCATATGATATCAGGTTTTGTAACCAGAAAGAATAAAAATGAACAATTTTTATATCTTGACTTAAATGTTAGAATCAGATTACTATTCGTTCTCTTAGCTTTTTTGGAATAGTAGAATGAACTTGGTAGAGCAAAATCAGTTTGGTAGAGCAAAATCAATTTGGTAGAGCAAAATCAATTTGGTAGAGCAAAATACTAAAAAATCTCTTTCTAAATTTAAGCATAAAAACACCGAGAATTTATAGGGTTAAAATAATTCCTTTATTTAAATATAAGTATCGTAATTGGAGAAATTTTCAAAATATTGATAAATATAAAAACTTTACACACAATAGATACCAATAATTAATTAAAAATAACAGACACAAAAAAAATAAGAAAAACTCTAAAAAAAATGATCCAACGAAAATCCAATATTATAATTACCTCTTGTTCTCTAATTGATTACAAAAAAACTTACAATTCGTGCCAACATCAAAAACTAGCAACTTAATACCAAATCCTGAAACATTTATAAAACAATACAGCACACCTTTTGTCCTAAATCATATTGAAACAATTAAAGTTGTTAAAATAAAAAACGGCTAATAATTATACAGGTAGCCAACCTCACACGGCCAAATAGACTTTAAATCAAGTAATTATTTATAGTTTTACAAACCCATTAACTCCCACAACAAGTGCAATTCAAATTACCCTAGCCGTCCTCTCAGGGCTCCAAAATATAATAATTAAAACTAAAAAAAAAATCTCAAAACTCCCTAGCAAAAATCTACTTAGACATTTATTTAATAGATGTGCTTTCTAATGCTTTCAGAAAATGGTAACAGTTATAAATATATATATTCTTTTTTCTTTTTAAACCATGACCAAAATATAAAGTTTATTCGAAACCAGACACTTACTTTTCATTGTTCTTACGTTTACTGTACGGTACGACACTGGCAAGTATTTGACAATACTAGTCTTCATTAAAGAACCACTCACTTATAAATAAAAATATTGAAAAAATTTTCTTTTTAAACTGAACTCATGTTACTTTTTCTAAGTCTCAAAATATTATTTTTATTTTTAAAAGAAATTAATTAATTAATCAGTAATTGATTTTTGAATCGGGCAGAGTTTCGTTCTGCAACTGGTTATTAAGATCTGTCTTCTTTTTCTGAATTTCACATCGTTTTTATAGCTGAAAATCGTGGCCCTATTTGCGTCACACAACGCACTTTTCCTTTGTTCTTAAGAACGGTGGCAAAATAGAACGCAATACTAGACTCGTGACAATGACACCATCCTGACCCTAATTGAGTTCAAAAGAAGTTCAACAACCGAAAACTTCTAGATTGTTCTCGAAGCTTTTGGTTTGACGTCACAATCTTTAGCCAAAGATATCAGATGTTTTCGTGCCTGTGACGTGTTTTATGTGTATTTAATTTCTACACGAAAACAATCATTGTCTTTTGACATCGACATTGATTTTAAAAAAACAAAGATTTTAAATGTCAATTAATAAACCTTTTGTGAAAGTTAGCTGAAAAATTCAAGTACAGCTAAAATTATATTTAGTAAAATTTTAAGTTAAAAGTTTAGTAATTTGTCACCCTGTATCGGGCATCACATTACTCCCCCGTTATCTAGTCGAAATGGCTCTCAAGAGCTTTTTCGACAGGTCTACTTATTATTGAACTTTATGTGTACTTTATTTATTACCAGATGGCAAAATCTCAAGGGTTCATGTCCCTTTTGATTTACAACTCTTTGTGGTTTCAACTGACTTGTCGTCCCTACCTGTTACTATAAGTATCTGATTTCCTTCAATAAAAAAAAATGGTCTATAACTACTCGAATAAAAATTATTCATATAGGGTGTATAAAATATATATTGTAAAATAGTAATAAATGCATTGTAAAATGTAAAGGTAAAAAAAATATAGAAAGAAATATAAAAACTAGAATATACAATCGTACATGATCCATCCAAGCATTTTCGTGGAACAACCAAAATCAAAATATTTGGCAACAAAACAACTGTAATTCCACAACTACAGTTAAACCTTCATGATTAAATTGTCTTTTTCTTTCTACTTATAATATGGGAAATCATACTGTTCCTTAAAGTAAAATTAATCACCTACGTCTACTATAACTAAATTTATAACTAAATTTACCTTACATTTTTCTTATCAACTATAAACTGTCCCAATTGTTTTTTTTTTAACCCCAACCTGTCTTACTACATTTAGATCCTACGGAAACGTAATCGGAACTCCTTAGTTTGCTCCACCTGATAGCTATCAGGGAGGGGTCCATTTTCTGTGGGCACAGGTCGTCCGTGCCCCACAGGTGTAGGTCTGCTTCCTTGTGGCAAGACTGGTCCTGGGTCGGCGGTGTTATTGCGCCGGCGGTGGGGCCTGCCATGTCCGAGGCCCTCCGGAGTTTGAGGCATCACTGGGAGAGGATCCAGGGGCACGAACTGGGATCCGGCCCTCGCTTCCTGTCGTCCTGCAGGTGATGGGGGTGGGGCCGCCGTTGCCAAATGGAGTCTGGCGGGTCGTAGGATCTGGCGGGCTGCTCCTCTTGGGACGCCGGATGGCCCTGGCTGGGGGGGGGAGACTCTGGGTGGCTGTGATGGTTGACCTCCTAGGGGACCCCCAGTACACAAGTTGCATGGACATTGCGGGATCCCCGCTTGCATTAGGAAACCCCCATAGGTCGAAGCCACCGAGACCCCGGTTGGTGGGGAGCATAAAGCGCAATCCATTTTCAGCTCTCTTCCTTCCGCTGTGGTCCAATGTACAAGGAAAGTTCTGTATTATGCATGTAGCATTTCACACCATAAGGCCACTAATGCCTTTAGTCGAAACAGAGCTGGATAGCACAGTCCGTCTCCACCCAACAGGAAAAAGAGGTCCCTCAAATGGACCAGGGGAGCCCGCAACAGGAGATTCTTTATGGAGTTGTCCTCCACCAACCGCAAATAGGTTAGAAACACAATTATCCACGTGGTCATGGTTTTGTTTTTATTTTACTTTGATAAAGTAAACTGCACTTTTATCTTTTAAATTTTTCTGTTTGTTGTGGCACACTACCGCTCAATCAGAGTTCAAAGGGTTGCATTTAACGTCTATTAGGCCGGACGGGTTTTTTAGTTTTCCTTCTAGTTTAGCCGGGGGACATCGGCATGCTAAGCGTATTTTATATTTCTCGCACTCTTATAGGCTAAACAACTATATTCATGCGATGCGCGTTCATCCCTCATCAAGTAAACTGGGTACATCAGTTGCCGTGTTCTAGGCTGCTCTCCAAGTAGAGCGATGTTACCCTCTAGTTGCTCAGACGCTGTTAAATGAGTAATATTAAAATACTCAACTATATCTCCCTCTATTCGGACGTTTGGATAATAGTCAACTAGATCTCCTACTCTGTCGGATACACGCAAATTCTCCTGCTTATTACACACTAAAATAGATTTATTTCCGTCTACATTATAATCAACGGTTTTAGTGAAATATTTAGGCGCCTTCTTTGCTAAAAAGTTTATCTTGGCACGGATATCTTCAATATCTTCCGCGAGTTGTTGCGCTCCATAATTAGCAGGTATAATTTCATCTGGATTTTGTAATAAATTATTATGCCATATGGCTCCAGGAATGGGATTATTCTGATAAAATCTTTGCCTTAACTGGGGCGGAGTTTCTGGATTAGCTAATGACAACACGACCTCTCTTAAATTTGAAATGTGGACCTGTTCTGCCTGCGGAATGAGCATTCCCGCCTCTGCGACACGATTGTCACGTCCTAATCTTGGGATGTAAGTTGTATCGTACACTTTCAACCTCCCAATCGAATTAATTACCGAACTAACTTGGTCTGGTAAAATCGTCACTGCTTTAGCTGTAATGATAAAATCTTCTTGTAGTCTAACATCATTGTAATCCTCTTGGTTAGACGTAATACAAGCTAATCCTCTCTGGACTAACTGAATCTTGACGCTTACTAGAGCTAGACACACTCTGTAAAACTGATGAATTGATCCTCGAACTGGCACGTTATTAAATTCATAAAGACAAGCAAAAATATGTGCTGTTCCAAATCCTATAGCTCTTGTTGTTATACACAAAGTGATGGCCTTCATTGTAAAGGTTTTACTGTAAGGTCGTTTGAATTTCGTAAGTTACATCACTAAGAATTTTTGTAAACCCCTCGGTGGTGGGGACTTAAACGTATTCTAATAGTTAAGATAAGTATTCTTGCTACCCCAAAAACACACCCGACATCAAATGCTCTCCTTTGTTAACGTATATCTTTATTCTTTCGGTCTCCGTCATTAGTTTGACTTAAGTGTAAGTAAAATAATCCTACCCTATCACCTTCTACCCTAAACGACAATTGCTTTATCCTTGTTTTCTATATGAATTTTTTATACAGGTGTCTTTATTCTTCGCCTCTTTCCTTTTCTTAAGTAAAACTCATTAGTTCTTTTTACTTATCTGTACTTAGATAAGTTCTCGTGTGAAAATAAAATTCTTGTTTCTTAAGTGTTAAATTTTTCCCATGTTCTCATAATTAAAGTATCTTTTAGTTTTCAAGTGGTTATCTTTTCCTAGATTATCGCTTTTTATCTCCCTATTCAAGTACCTATTTTAGTTATCTTATCCTTTATTTTTAACTATAACAACTTAAATTAAACTTACAGATAGCTTATTTCTTCGACACGGTTGATTCTTCTTCACTTTTAGTGGAGCGGTCGAATAAGCTCCATTTTACTGGTGGTAGTTTTGTTAGTTCTTTTCTCAAATTAAAAAAAAACATTTTGATTATTCCCGATACTTAATTCATTCTTAGTAGAAAAGTTTACTCGCCTCTCTTGTGCATTATCTGCTGATAGGCTTCTTTCTTACGCAACACTCTAGCTACTAGTAAGCCTTCTGGTAGATCAGAATTAGGCTCCATAATCAGGCACGAAGTCTTAATTTCAGACTTGTTTTTTTAAAAATAACAGGGCACACAGCTTCACTCATCCGTGGAATAACTAATTCTTGATTCAAGTTCACAAAAGCCTTTATACACTTGTTATCTCCTTTTAATTCACTTGGCTTACCTTTTTCTTCTTCTCGTTCTCGTAAAATTTCAATATTGCTTTCGTTAAGGTTCTCTCCCATGCTTGGCACTGACATATTCAGTCCAGGATCAATATCTGATCCATCCTCATACGGGTTTAAAAAACTCTCACTTTTCCCTTGCTCTCTCTCAGCATCCTCCTGACTCACATTCAGGTCATTCAAACTTTCTTTCTTCAAAATCTCACTTTTCCCTTGCTCTCTCTCAGCAAAAACTTCCTCCTGACTCACATTCAGGTCATTCAAACTTTCTTTCTTCAAAATCTCACTTTTCCCTTGCTCTCTCTCAGCAAAAACTTCCTCCTGACTCACATTCAGGTCATTCAAACTTTCTTTCTTCAAAATCTCCATATTCTTCCTCTTTAGTTTATTTACCAGGGAAGCTTTAGTCTTCCTAGATTTAGTCGAAGAAACTTCCATCAGTGGTTCAAGTTAAGGGCGAGTGCCAATCACCTTTAAACTTTCTTCCTCCGTTATTGGCACTAACGAGAAAGTCTGCGTAGAAGTATCTTTTGACCAAGTCTTCATTTTTCTGGTATCTAAACCTGCAATAACTTGCCTTAATTGCACTAGCTCGAATTCTAACTTAGCAGTTCGACTACAAAACTCTTCTTCATCTTTTGTCAACAAGCCCTGCTTGCTACCTACCAAATCCTCACTAAACAGTGGTATCACATTATCAAATGCATACATACAATTACTGTTCCAATCAATTTTAATCCCGTGAGTTTGTAAAAAATCAATTCCTAGCAACATTTCAGTACGAAAGCTGTCTGTATCAACGACAATAAAATCATGTTGCACTATAGTATTTTCTGAAAACCTTAACGAAATTTTTGCAACTCAAAAAGTTGGTATAGTATTTCCTTGAATATCGACTAAGGAAATTCCATTATACTCTTTTATAAACCCCTTGGCAATATTGGGTTTAATTAGGGATACGCATGCTCCTGAATCAATTAAAGCGTAACAGTCCCTGCCACTTACACTTACGGTAATTGCATTACCTACTTTAGGAGCTTTATTACCTGAACATGCATATATCCCTACCCTCCTCTCAACGTCTATTCCCAATTTGTTTCCTTGGCAGCCGAACTTCGGGGTTAAGAAGTGGCTGCGTTGGTGTTTAAAGCTCTTGAGCCATTTACCTGTTGATTTTTGAAACAATTTCTTGCAAAGTGTCCTGGTTTTCCGCAAGCGTAACACACCTAATCTCTATTTCCAAGTGTTCTTTGCTGATAAGCATTATTTTGGGGACAGGACGCCTTAAAATGGCCGGGTTTACTACATTGATAACATACCATTTGATTGGTCATCCTGCAAAACTTCTCCGTGTGTCCTGTCTTCTTGCATTTATCACACTTAAACACCTTGGCTTGTGAGGCAAAATTCTTTTTATAACTATTTTGTTTCTCTGCTGAATTCCAATTCACTCCTCTGCACTCTCTACTAATGGAGGGATGAATGAGATGTTCGATAGACTCTTCTCTTTCTGCAGTATCTAACGCTTCGTCAAGAGTCTGGATTTCCTGACAAAACTCGCTGCTTTATTGGCATCACGAGTCCCAATATAAATTGAGTCGTAATATCTTGCTCCAATTTTCGTTGTATAGGTAAGTCATTTGCTGCATCTCCGGTAAGAGTAATTGTTTGATTACCGAGTAACTTTAAACGGGTCAAGTACTGTCTACAGGATTCTCCAGTTTTTTGCTTACAGTCCATAAAATTTTCATTGCCGATCCTGTTACACAGGGACGGGTAAATTGTTTTCTTAGCGAATTTTTCAGTAGGTTCCAATTTGAAGTGATTAAAGGAGCGGGTTCAGAGTCAATAAATTGCTTGGCTCTATGACGAAGTTTGAGTCGAGCAATTGACACCATTTGTTGGTCGGTCCAATTCGCAACAGCACTTGTTTCTTCAATTACTGCCAAAAATTCTTTAACATTGGTCGTTCCATCGTATGTTGGTAACGAATCAAGACCTATAACAAGGTTTCCAGGGGCAATATTTGGACTAGCAGGAGGTCCTCCTCCTGTAGCACGAGGTGTAGGCGACGTGACCGTTGAAGTGGTGGTCATTGTCGACGTCGTGGTAGCAATGATTGGCGTCGTTGTAGGACCGGTAGCCATCTTAGTACAAGGTTACAAAAATCTTCGTCCTATTGCCAAAATAGTTTTTTCTTTTCCAAAAAAAAATTCGGTAGGCCCTCAGCGTCGGGGTATTTTACGCTCAAATTTGCCTTGCCCGGCGCCTCCACCAATTGTAGTGCTGCGCTACCCCTCTCTAATAAAGTAATTTACTTTACTTACGGTATATATATCTAAGGCCTACAACTCCTGGCAGCAGCTACAAGGGTCTTTGCTATTTTGGAAATAGGCACCTTCTTTTCACGCACACACAAAACTACACTTTACCTATGCTTCTCAATTCTTTTCCACTCTCATATATTAATGATGTTCCTGTATCAAATGATATCAGGTTTTGTAACCAGAAAGAATAAAAATGAACAATTTTTATATCTTGACTTAAATGTTAGAATCAGATTACTATTCGTTCTCTTAGCTTTTTTGGAATAGTAGAATGAACTTGGTAGAGCAAAATCAGTTTGGTAGAGCAAAATCAATTTGGTAGAGCAAAATCAATTTGGTAGAGCAAAATACTAAAAAATCTCTTTCTAAATTTAAGCATAAAAACACCGAGAATTTATAGGGTTAAAATAATTCCTTTATTTAAATATAAGTATCGTAATTGGAGAAATTTTCAAAATATTGATAAATATAAAAACTTTACACACAATAGATACCAATAATTAATTAAAAATAACAGACACAAAAAAAATAAGAAAAACTCTAAAAAAAATGATCCAACGAAAATCCAATATTATAATTACCTCTTGTTCTCTAATTGATTACAAAAAAACTTACAATTCGTGCCAACATCAAAAACTAGCAACTTAATACCAAATCCTGAAACATTTATAAAACAATACAGCACACCTTTTGTCCTAAATCATATTGAAACAATTAAAGTTGTTAAAATAAAAAACGGCTAATAATTATACAGGTAGCCAACCTCACACGGCCAAATAGACTTTAAATCAAGTAATTATTTATAGTTTTACAAACCCATTAACTCCCACAACAAGTGCAATTCAAATTACCCTAGCCGTCCTCTCAGGGCTCCAAAATATAATAATTAAAACTAAAAAAAAAATCTCAAAACTCCCTAGCAAAAATCTACTTAGACATTTATTTAATAGATGTGCTTTCTAATGCTTTCAGAAAATGGTAACAGTTATAAATATATATATTCTTTTTTCTTTTTAAACCATGACCAAAATATAAAGTTTATTCGAAACCAGACACTTACTTTTCATTGTTCTTACGTTTACTGTACGGTACGACACTGGCAAGTATTTGACAATACTAGTCTTCATTAAAGAACCACTCACTTATAAATAAAAATATTGAAAAAATTTTCTTTTTAAACTGAACTCATGTTACTTTTTCTAAGTCTCAAAATATTATTTTTATTTTTAAAAGAAATTAATTAATTAATCAGTAATTGATTTTTGAATCGGGCAGAGTTTCGTTCTGCAACTGGTTATTAAGATCTGTCTTCTTTTTCTGAATTTCACATCGTTTTTATAGCTGAAAATCGTGGCCCTATTTGCGTCACACAACGCACTTTTCCTTTGTTCTTAAGAACGGTGGCAAAATAGAACGCAATACTAGACTCGTGACAATGACACCATCCTGACCCTAATTGAGTTCAAAAGAAGTTCAACAACCGAAAACTTCTAGATTGTTCTCGAAGCTTTTGGTTTGACGTCACAATCTTTAGCCAAAGATATCAGATGTTTTCGTGCCTGTGACGTGTTTTATGTGTATTTAATTTCTACACGAAAACAATCATTGTCTTTTGACATCGACATTGATTTTAAAAAAACAAAGATTTTAAATGTCAATTAATGAACCTTTTGTGAAAGTTAGCTGAAAAATTCAAGTACAGCTAAAATTATATTTAGTAAAATTTTAAGTTAAAAGTTTAGTAATTTGTCACCCTGTATCGGGCATCACATTACTCCCCCGTTATCTAGTCGAAATGGCTCTCAAGAGCTTTTTCGACAGGTCTACTTATTATTGAACTTTATGTGTACTTTATTTATTACCAGATGGCAAAATCTCAAGGGTTCATGTCCCTTTTGATTTACAACTCTTTGTGGTTTCAACTGACTTGTCGTCCCTACCTGTTACTATAAGTATCTGATTTCCTTCAATAAAAAAAAATGGTCTATAACTACTCGAATAAAAATTATTCATATAGGGTGTATAAAATATATATTGTAAAATAGTAATAAATGCATTGTAAAATGTAAAGGTAAAAAAAATATAGAAAGAAATATAAAAACTAGAATATACAATCGTACATGATCCATCCAAGCATTTTCGTGGAACAACCAAAATCAAAATATTTGGCAACAAAACAACTGCAATTCCACAACTACAGTTAAACCTTCATGATTAAATTGTCTTTTTCTTTCTACTTATAATATGGGAAATCATACTGTTCCTTAAAGTAAAATTAATCACCTACGTCTACTATAACTAAATTTATAACTAAATTTACCTTACATTTTTCTTATCAACTATAAACTGTCCCAATTGTTTTTTTTTTAACCCCAACCTGTCTTACTACATTTAGATCCTACGGAAACGTAATCGGAACTCCTTAGTTTGCTCCACCTGATAGCTATCAGGGAGGGGTCCATTTTCTGTGGGCACAGGTCGTCCGTGCCCCACAGGTGTAGGTCTGCTTCGTTGTGGCAAGACTGGTCCTGGGTCGGCGGTGTTATTGCGCCGGCGGTGGGGCCTGCCATGTCCGAGGCCCTCCGGAGTTTGAGGCATCACTGGGAGAGGATCCAGGGGCACGAACTGGGATCCGGCCCTCGCTTCCTGTCGTCCTGCAGGTGATGGAGGTGGGGCCGCCGTTGCCACATGGAGTCTGGCGGGTCGTAGGATCTGGCGGGCTGCTCCTCTTGGGATGCCGGATGGCCCTGGCTGGGGGGGGGGAGACTCTGGGTGGCTGTGATGGTTGACCTCCTAGGGGACCCCCAGTACACAAGTTGCATGGACATTGCGGGATCCCCGCTTGCATTAGGAAACCCCCATAGGTCGAAGCCACCGAGACCCCGGTTGGTGGGGAGCATAAAGCGCAATCCATTTTCAGCTCTCTTCCTTCCGCTGTGGCCCAATGTACAAGGAAAGTTCTGTATTATGCATGTAGCATTTCACACCATAAGGCCACTAATGCCTTTAGTGGAAACAGAGCTGGATAGCACAGTCCGTCTCCACCCAACAGGAAAAAGAGGTCCCTCAAATGGACCAGGGGAGCCCGCAACAGGAGATTCTTTATGGAGTTGTCCTCCACCAACCGCAAATAGGTTAGAAACACAATTATCCACGTGGTCATGGTTTTGTTTTTATTTTACTTTGATAAAGTAAACTGCACTTTTATCTTTTAAATTTTTCTGTTTGTTGTGGCACACTACCGCTCAATCAGAGTTCAAAGGGTTGCATTTAACGTCTATTAGGCCGGACGGGTTTTTTAGTTTTCCTTCTAGTTTAGCCGGGGGACATCGGCATGCTAAGCGTATTTTATATTTCTCGCACTCTTATAGGCTAAACAACTATATTCATGCGATGCGCGTTCATCCCTCATCAAGTAAACTGGGTACATCAGTTGCCGTGTTCTAGGCTGCTCTCCAAGTAGAGCGATGTTACCCTCTAGTTGCTCAGACGCTGTTAAATGAGTAATATTAAAATACTCAACTATATCTCCCTCTATTCGGACGTTTGGATAATAGTCAACTAGATCTCCTACTCTGTCGGATACACGCAAATTCTCCTGCTTATTACACACTAAAATAGATTTATTTCCGTCTACATTATAATCAACGGTTTTAGTGAAATATTTAGGCGCCTTCTTTGCTAAAAAAGTTTATCTTGGCACGGATATCTTCAATATCTTCCGCGAGTTGTTGCGCTCCATAATTAGCAGGTATAATTTCATCTGGATTTTGTAATAAATTATTATGCCATATGGCTCCAGGAATGGGATTATTCTGATAAAATCTTTGCCTTAACTGGGGCGGAGTTTCTGGATTAGCTAATGACAACACGACCTCTCTTAAATTTGAAATGTGGACCTGTTCTGCCTGCGGAATGAGCATTCCCGCCTCTGCGACACGATTGTCACGTCCTAATCTTGGGATGTAAGTTGTATCGTACACTTTCAACCTCCCAATCGAATTAATTACCGAACTAACTTGGTCTGGTAAAATCGTCACTGCTTTAGCTGTAATGATAAAATCTTCTTGTAGTCTAACATCATTGTAATCCTCTTGGTTAGACGTAATACAAGCTAATCCTCTCTGGACTAACTGAATCTTGACGCTTACTAGAGCTAGACACACTCTGTAAAACTGATGAATTGATCCTCGAACTGGCACGTTATTAAATTCATAAAGACAAGCAAAAATATGTGCTGTTCCAAATCCTATAGCTCTTGTTGTTATACACAAAGTGATGGCCTTCATTGTAAAGGTTTTACTGTAAGGTCGTTTGAATTTCGTAAGTTACATCACTAAGAATTTTTGTAAACCCCTCGGTGGTGGGGACTTAAACGTATTCTAATAGTTAAGATAAGTATTCTTGCTACCCCAAAAACACACCCGACATCAAATGCTCTCCTTTGTTAACGTATATCTTTATTCTTTCGGTCTCCGTCATTAGTTTGACTTAAGTGTAAGTAAAATAATCCTACCCTATCACCTTCTACCCTAAACGACAATTGCTTTATCCTTGTTTTCTATATGAATTTTTTATACAGGTGTCTTTATTCTTCGCCTCTTTCCTTTTCTTAAGTAAAACTCATTAGTCCTTTTTACTTATCTGTACTTAGATAAGTTCTCGTGTGAAAATAAAATTCTTGTTTCTTAAGTGTTAAATTTTTCCCATGTTCTCATAATTAAAGTATCTTTGAGTTTTCAAGTGGTTATCTTTTCCTGGATTATCGCTTTTTATCTCCCTATTCAAGTACCTATTTTAGTTATCTTATCCTTTATTTTTAACTATAACAACTTAAATTAAACTTACAGATAGCTTATTTCTTCGACACGGTTGATTCTTCTTCACTTTTAGTGGAGCGGTCGAATAAGCTCCATTTTACTGGTGGTAGTTTTGTTAGTTCTTTTCTCAAATTAAAAAAAAACATTTTGATTATTCCCGATACTTAATTCATTCTTAGTAGAAAAGTTTACTCGCCTCTCTTGGGCATTATCTGCTGATAGGCTTCTTTCTTACGCAACACTCTAGCTACTAGTAAGCCTTCTGGTAGATCAGAATTAGGCTCCATAATCAGGCACGAAGTCTTAATTTCAGACTTGTTTTTTTAAAAATAACAGGGCACACAGCTTCACTCATCCGTGGAATAACTAATTCTTGATTCAAGTTCACAAAAGCCTTTATACACTTGTTATCTCCTTTTAATTCACTTGGCTTACCTTTTTCTTCTTCTCGTTCTCGTAAAATTTCAATATTGCTTTCGTTAAGGTTCTCTCCCATGCTTGGCACTGACATATTCAGTCCAGGATCAATATCTGATCCATCCTCATCCGGGTTTAAAAAACTCTCACTTTTCCCTTGCTCTCTCTCAGCATCCTCCTGACTCACATTCAGGTCATTCAAACTTTCTTTCTTCAAAATCTCACTTTTCCCTTGCTCTCTCTCAGCCAAAACTTCCTCCTGACTCACATTCAGGTCATTCAAACTTTCTTTCTTCAAAATCTCACTTTTCCCTTGCTCTCTCTCAGCAAAAACTTCCTCCTGACTCACATTCAGGTCATTCAAACTTTCTTTCTTCAAAATCTCCATATTCTTCCTCTTTAGTTTATTTACCAGGGAAGCTTTAGTCTTCCTAGATTTAGTCGAAGAAACTTCCATCAGTGGTTCAAGTTAAGGGCGAGTGCCAATCACCTTTAAACTTTCTTCCTCCGTTATTGGCACTAACGAGAAAGTCTGCGTAGAAGTATCTTTTGACCAAGTCTTCATTTTTCTGGTATCTAAACCTGCAATAACTTGCCTTAATTGCACTAGCTCGAATTCTAACTTAGCAGTTCGACTACAAAACTCTTCTTCATCTTTTGTCAACAAGCCCTGCTTGCTACCTACCAAATCCTCACTAAACAGTGGTATCACATTATCAAATGCATACATACAATTACTGTTCCAATCAATTTTAATCCCGTGAGTTTGTAAAAAATCAATTCCTAGCAACATTTCAGTACGAAAGCTGTCTGTATCAACGACAATAAAATCATGTTGCACTATAGTATTTTCTGAAAACCTTAACGAAATTTTTGCAACTCAAAAAGTTGGTATAGTATTTTCTTGAATATCGACTAAGGAAATTCCATTATACTCTTTTATAAACCCCTTGGCAATATTGGGTTTAATTAGGGATACGCATGCTCCTGAATCAATTAAAGCGTAACAGTCCCTGCCACTTACACTTACGGTAATTGCATTACCTACTTTAGGAGCTTTATTACCTGAACATGCATATATCCCTACCCTCCTCTCAACGTCTATTCCCAATTTGTTTCCTTGGCAGCCGAACTTCGGGGTTAAGAAGTGGCTGCGTTGGTGTTTAAAGCTCTTGAGCCATTTACCTGTTGATTTTTGAAACAATTTCTTGCAAAGTGTCCTGGTTTTCCGCAAGCGTAACACACCTAATCTCTATTTCCAAGTGTTCTTTGCTGATAAGCATTATTTTGGGGACAGGACGCCTTAAAATGGCCGGGTTTACTACATTGATAACATACCATTTGATTGGTCATCCTGCAAAACTTCTCCGTGTGTCCTGTCTTCTTGCATTTATCACACTTAAACACCTTGGCTTGTGAGGCAAAATTCTTTTTATAACTATTTTGTTTCTCTGCTGAATTCCAATTCACTCCTCTGCACTCTCTACTAATGGAGGGATGAATGAGATGTTCGATAGACTCTTCTCTTTCTGCAGTATCTAACGCTTCGTCAAGAGTCTGTGGATTTCCTGACAAAACTCGCTGCTTTATTGGCATCACGAGTCCCAATATAAATTGAGTCGTAATATCTTGCTCCAATTTTCGTTGTATAGGTAAGTCATTTGCTGCATCTCCGGTAAGAGTAATTGTTTGATTACCGAGTAACTTTAAACGGGTCAAGTACTGTCTACAGGATTCTCCAGTTTTTTGCTTACAGTCCATAAAATTTTCATTGCCGATCCTGTTTCACAGGGACGGGTAAATTGTTTTCTTAGCGAATTTTTCAGTAGGTTCCAATTTGAAGTGATTAAAAGAGCGGGTTCAGAGTCAATAAATTGCTTGGCTCTATGACGAAGTTTGAGTCGAGCAATTGACACCATTTGTTGGTCGGTCCAATTCGCAACAGCACTTGTTTCTTCAATTACTGCCAAAAATTCTTTAACATTGGTCGTTCCATCGTATGTTGGTAACGAATCAAGACCTATAACAAGGTTTCCAGGGGCAATATTTGGACTAGCAGGAGGTCCTCCTCCTGTAGCACGAGGTGTAGGCGACGTGACCGTTGAAGTGGTGGTCATTGTCGACGTCGTGGTAGCAATGATTGGCGTCGTTGTAGGACCGGTAGCCATCTTAGTACAAGGTTACAAAAATCTTCGTCCTATTGCCAAAATAGTTTTTTCTTTTCCAAAAAAAAATTCGGTAGGCCCTCAGCGTCGGGGTATTTTACGCTCAAATTTGCCTTGCCCGGCGCCTCCACCAATTGTAGTGCTGCGCTACCCCTCTCTAATAAAGTAATTTACTTTACTTACGGTATATATATCTAAGGCCTACAACTCCTGGCAGCAGCTACAAGGGTCTTTGCTATTTTGGAAATAGGCACCTTCTTTTCACGCACACACAAAACTACACTTTACCTATGCTTCTCAATTCTTTTCCACTCTCATATATTAATGATGTTCCTGTATCATATGATATCAGGTTTTGTAACCAGAAAGAATAAAAATGAACAATTTTTATATCTTGACTTAAATGTTAGAATCAGATTACTATTCGTTCTCTTAGCTTTTTTGGAATAGTAGAATGAACTTGGTAGAGCAAAATCAGTTTGGTAGAGCAAAATCAATTTGGTAGAGCAAAATCAATTTGGTAGAGCAAAATACTAAAAAATCTCTTTCTAAATTTAAGCATAAAAACACCGAGAATTTATAGGGTTAAAATAATTCCTTTATTTAAATATAAGTATCGTAATTGGAGAAATTTTCAAAATATTGATAAATATAAAAACTTTACACACAATAGATACCAATAATTAATTAAAAATAACAGACACAAAAAAAATAAGAAAAACTCTAAAAAAAATGATCCAACGAAAATCCAATATTATAATTACCTCTTGTTCTCTAATTGATTACAAAAAAACTTACAATTCGTGCCAACATCAAAAACTAGCAACTTAATACCAAATCCTGAAACATTTATAAAACAATACAGCACACCTTTTGTCCTAAATCATATTGAAACAATTAAAGTTGTTAAAATAAAAAACGGCTAATAATTATACAGGTAGCCAACCTCACACGGCCAAATAGACTTTAAATCAAGTAATTATTTATAGTTTTACAAACCCATTAACTCCCACAACAAGTGCAATTCAAATTACCCTAGCCGTCCTCTCAGGGCTCCAAAATATAATAATTAAAACTAAAAAAAAAATCTCAAAACTCCCTAGCAAAAATCTACTTAGACATTTATTTAATAGATGTGCTTTCTAATGCTTTCAGAAAATGGTAACAGTTATAAATATATATATTCTTTTTTCTTTTTAAACCATGACCAAAATATAAAGTTTATTCGAAACCAGACACTTACTTTTCATTGTTCTTACGTTTACTGTACGGTACGACACTGGCAAGTATTTGACAATACTAGTCTTCATTAAAGAACCACTCACTTATAAATAAAAATATTGAAAAAATTTTCTTTTTAAACTGAACTCATGTTACTTTTTCTAAGTCTCAAAATATTATTTTTATTTTTAAAAGAAATTAATTAATTAATCAGTAATTGATTTTTGAATCGGGCAGAGTTTCGTTCTGCAACTGGTTATTAAGATCTGTCTTCTTTTTCTGAATTTCACATCGTTTTTATAGCTGAAAATCGTGGCCCTATTTGCGTCACACAACGCACTTTTCCTTTGTTCTTAAGAACGGTGGCAAAATAGAACGCAATACTAGACTCGTGACAATGACACCATCCTGACCCTAATTGAGTTCAAAAGAAGTTCAACAACCGAAAACTTCTAGATTGTTCTCGAAGCTTTTGGTTTGACGTCACAATCTTTAGCCAAAGATATCAGATGTTTTCGTGCCTGTGACGTGTTTTATGTGTATTTAATTTCTACACGAAAACAATCATTGTCTTTTGACATCGACATTGATTTTAAAAAAACAAAGATTTTAAATGTCAATTAATGAACCTTTTGTGAAAGTTAGCTGAAAAATTCAAGTACAGCTAAAATTATATTTAGTAAAATTTTAAGTTAAAAGTTTAGTAATTTGTCACCCTGTATCGGGCATCACATTACTCCCCCGTTATCTAGTCGAAATGGCTCTCAAGAGCTTTTTCGACAGGTCTACTTATTATTGAACTTTATGTGTACTTTATTTATTACCAGATGGCAAAATCTCAAGGGTTCATGTCCCTTTTGATTTACAACTCTTTGTGGTTTCAACTGACTTGTCGTCCCTACCTGTTACTATAAGTATCTGATTTCCTTCAATAAAAAAAAATGGTCTATAACTACTCGAATAAAAATTATTCATATAGGGTGTATAAAATATATATTGTAAAATAGTAATAAATGCATTGTAAAATGTAAAGGTAAAAAAAATATAGAAAGAAATATAAAAACTAGAATATACAATCGTACATGATCCATCCAAGCATTTTCGTGGAACAACCAAAATCAAAATATTTGGCAACAAAACAACTGCAATTCCACAACTACAGTTAAACCTTCATGATTAAATTGTCTTTTTCTTTCTACTTATAATATGGGAAATCATACTGTTCCTTAAAGTAAAATTAATCACCTACGTCTACTATAATTAAATTTATAACTAAATTTACCTTACATTTTTCTTATCAACTATAAACTGTCCCAATTGTTTTTTTTTTAACCCCAACCTGTCTTACTACATTTAGATCCTACGGAAACGTAATCGGAACTCCTTAGTTTGCTCCACCTGATAGCTATCAGGGAGGGGTCCATTTTCTGTGGGCACAGGTCGTCCGTGCCCCACAGGTGTAGGTCTGCTTCGTTGTGGCAAGACTGGTCCTGGGTCGGCGGTGTTATTGCGCCGGCGGTGGGGCCTGCCATGTCCGAGGCCCTCCGGAGTTTGAGGCATCACTGGGAGAGGATCCAGGGGCACGAACTGGGATCCGGCCCTCGCTTCCTGTCGTCCTGCAGGTGATGGAGGTGGGGCCGCCGTTGCCACATGGAGTCTGGCGGGTCGTAGGATCTGGCGGGCTGCTCCTCTTGGGACGCCGGATGGCCCTGGCTGGGGGGGGGGAGACTCTGGGTGGCTGTGATGGTTGACCTCCTAGGGGACCCCCAGTACACAAGTTGCATGGACATTGCGGGATCCCCGCTTGCATTAGGAAACCCCCATAGGTCGAAGCCACCGAGACCCCGGTTGGTGGGGAGCATAAAGCGCAATCCATTTTCAGCTCTCTTCCTTCCGCTGTGGCCCAATGTACAAGGAAAGTTCTGTATTATGCATGTAGCATTTCACACCATAAGGCCACTAATGCCTTTAGTGGAAACAGAGCTGGATAGCACAGTCCGTCTCCACCCAACAGGAAAAAGAGGTCCCTCAAATGGACCAGGGGAGCCCGCAACAGGAGATTCTTTATGGAGTTGTCCTCCACCAACCGCAAATAGGTTAGAAACACAATTATCCACGTGGTCATGGTTTTGTTTTTATTTTACTTTGATAAAGTAAACTGCACTTTTATCTTTTAAATTTTTCTGTTTGTTGTGGCACACTACCGCTCAATCAGAGTTCAAAGGGTTGCATTTAACGTCTATTAGGCCGGACGGGTTTTTTAGTTTTCCTTCTAGTTTAGCCGGGGGACATCGGCATGCTAAGCGTATTTTATATTTCTCGCACTCTTATAGGCTAAACAACTATATTCATGCGATGCGCGTTCATCCCTCATCAAGTAAACTGGGTACATCAGTTGCCGTGTTCTAGGCTGCTCTCCAAGTAGAGCGATGTTACCCTCTAGTTGCTCAGACGCTGTTAAATGAGTAATATTAAAATACTCAACTATATCTCCCTCTATTCGGACGTTTGGATAATAGTCAACTAGATCTCCTACTCTGTCGGATACACGCAAATTCTCCTGCTTATTACACACTAAAATAGATTTATTTCCGTCTACATTATAATCAACGGTTTTAGTGAAATATTTAGGCGCCTTCTTTGCTAAAAAAGTTTATCTTGGCACGGATATCTTCAATATCTTCCGCGAGTTGTTGCGCTCCATAATTAGCAGGTATAATTTCATCTGGATTTTGTAATAAATTATTATGCCATATGGCTCCAGGAATGGGATTATTCTGATAAAATCTTTGCCTTAACTGGGGCGGAGTTTCTGGATTAGCTAATGACAACACGACCTCTCTTAAATTTGAAATGTGGACCTGTTCTGCCTGCGGAATGAGCATTCCCGCCTCTGCGACACGATTGTCACGTCCTAATCTTGGGATGTAAGTTGTATCGTACACTTTCAACCTCCCAATCGAATTAATTACCGAACTAACTTGGTCTGGTAAAATCGTCACTGCTTTAGCTGTAATGATAAAATCTTCTTGTAGTCTAACATCATTGTAATCCTCTTGGTTAGACGTAATACAAGCTAATCCTCTCTGGACTAACTGAATCTTGACGCTTACTAGAGCTAGACACACTCTGTAAAACTGATGAATTGATCCTCGAACTGGCACGTTATTAAATTCATAAAGACAAGCAAAAATATGTGCTGTTCCAAATCCTATAGCTCTTGTTGTTATACACAAAGTGATGGCCTTCATTGTAAAGGTTTTACTGTAAGGTCGTTTGAATTTCGTAAGTTACATCACTAAGAATTTTTGTAAACCCCTCGGTGGTGGGGACTTAAACGTATTCTAATAGTTAAGATAAGTATTCTTGCTACCCCAAAAACACACCCGACATCAAATGCTCTCCTTTGTTAACGTATATCTTTATTCTTTCGGTCTCCGTCATTAGTTTGACTTAAGTGTAAGTAAAATAATCCTACCCTATCACCTTCTACCCTAAACGACAATTGCTTTATCCTTGTTTTCTATATGAATTTTTTATACAGGTGTCTTTATTCTTCGCCTCTTTCCTTTTCTTAAGTAAAACTCATTAGTCCTTTTTACTTATCTGTACTTAGATAAGTTCTCGTGTGAAAATAAAATTCTTGTTTCTTAAGTGTTAAATTTTTCCCATGTTCTCATAATTAAAGTATCTTTGAGTTTTCAAGTGGTTATCTTTTCCTGGATTATCGCTTTTTATCTCCCTATTCAAGTACCTATTTTAGTTATCTTATCCTTTATTTTTAACTATAACAACTTAAATTAAACTTACAGATAGCTTATTTCTTCGACACGGTTGATTCTTCTTCACTTTTAGTGGAGCGGTCGAATAAGCTCCATTTTACTGGTGGTAGTTTTGTTAGTTCTTTTCTCAAATTAAAAAAAAACATTTTGATTATTCCCGATACTTAATTCATTCTTAGTAGAAAAGTTTACTCGCCTCTCTTGTGCATTATCTGCTGATAGGCTTCTTTCTTACGCAACACTCTAGCTACTAGTAAGCCTTCTGGTAGATCAGAATTAGGCTCCATAATCAGGCACGAAGTCTTAATTTCAGACTTGTTTTTTTAAAAATAACAGGGCACACAGCTTCACTCATCCGTGGAATAACTAATTCTTGATTCAAGTTCACAAAAGCCTTTATACACTTGTTATCTCCTTTTAATTCACTTGGCTTACCTTTTTCTTCTTCTCGTTCTCGTAAAATTTCAATATTGCTTTCGTTAAGGTTCTCTCCCATGCTTGGCACTGACATATTCAGTCCAGGATCAATATCTGATCCATCCTCATACGGGTTTAAAAAACTCTCACTTTTCCCTTGCTCTCTCTCAGCATCCTCCTGACTCACATTCAGGTCATTCAAACTTTCTTTCTTCAAAATCTCACTTTTCCCTTGCTCTCTCTCAGCAAAAACTTCCTCCTGACTCACATTCAGGTCATTCAAACTTTCTTTCTTCAAAATCTCACTTTTCCCTTGCTCTCTCTCAGCAAAAACTTCCTCCTGACTCACATTCAGGTCATTCAAACTTTCTTTCTTCAAAATCTCCATATTCTTCCTCTTTAGTTTATTTACCAGGGAAGCTTTAGTCTTCCTAGATTTAGTCGAAGAAACTTCCATCAGTGGTTCAAGTTAAGGGCGAGTGCCAATCACCTTTAAACTTTCTTCCTCCGTTATTGGCACTAACGAGAAAGTCTGCGTAGAAGTATCTTTTGACCAAGTCTTCATTTTTCTGGTATCTAAACCTGCAATAACTTGCCTTAATTGCACTAGCTCGAATTCTAACTTAGCAGTTCGACTACAAAACTCTTCTTCATCTTTTGTCAACAAGCCCTGCTTGCTACCTACCAAATCCTCACTAAACAGTGGTATCACATTATCAAATGCATACATACAATTACTGTTCCAATCAATTTTAATCCCGTGAGTTTGTAAAAAATCAATTCCTAGCAACATTTCAGTACGAAAGCTGTCTGTATCAACGACAATAAAATCATGTTGCACTATAGTATTTTCTGAAAACCTTAACGAAATTTTTGCAACTCAAAAAGTTGGTATAGTATTTCCTTGAATATCGACTAAGGAAATTCCATTATACTCTTTTATAAACCCCTTGGCAATATTGGGTTTAATTAGGGATACGCATGCTCCTGAATCAATTAAAGCGTAACAGTCCCTGCCACTTACACTTACGGTAATTGCATTACCTACTTTAGGAGCTTTATTACCTGAACATGCATATATCCCTACCCTCCTCTCAACGTCTATTCCCAATTTGTTTCCTTGGCAGCCGAACTTCGGGGTTAAGAAGTGGCTGCGTTGGTGTTTAAAGCTCTTGAGCCATTTACCTGTTGATTTTTGAAACAATTTCTTGCAAAGTGTCCTGGTTTTCCGCAAGCGTAACACACCTAATCTCTATTTCCAAGTGTTCTTTGCTGATAAGCATTATTTTGGGGACAGGACGCCTTAAAATGGCCGGGTTTACTACATTGATAACATACCATTTGATTGGTCATCCTGCAAAACTTCTCCGTGTGTCCTGTCTTCTTGCATTTATCACACTTAAACACCTTGGCTTGTGAGGCAAAATTCTTTTTATAACTATTTTGTTTCTCTGCTGAATTCCAATTCACTCCTCTGCACTCTCTACTAATGGAGGGATGAATGAGATGTTCGATAGACTCTTCTCTTTCTGCAGTATCTAACGCTTCGTCAAGAGTCTGGATTTCCTGACAAAACTCGCTGCTTTATTGGCATCACGAGTCCCAATATAAATTGAGTCGTAATATCTTGCTCCAATTTTCGTTGTATAGGTAAGTCATTTGCTGCATCTCCGGTAAGAGTAATTGTTTGATTACCGAGTAACTTTAAACGGGTCAAGTACTGTCTACAGGATTCTCCAGTTTTTTGCTTACAGTCCATAAAATTTTCATTGCCGATCCTGTTACACAGGGACGGGTAAATTGTTTTCTTAGCGAATTTTTCAGTAGGTTCCAATTTGAAGTGATTAAAGGAGCGGGTTCAGAGTCAATAAATTGCTTGGCTCTATGACGAAGTTTGAGTCGAGCAATTGACACCATTTGTTGGTCGGTCCAATTCGCAACAGCACTTGTTTCTTCAATTACTGCCAAAAATTCTTTAACATTGGTCGTTCCATCGTATGTTGGTAACGAATCAAGACCTATAACAAGGTTTCCAGGGGCAATATTTGGACTAGCAGGAGGTCCTCCTCCTGTAGCACGAGGTGTAGGCGACGTGACCGTTGAAGTGGTGGTCATTGTCGACGTCGTGGTAGCAATGATTGGCGTCGTTGTAGGACCGGTAGCCATCTTAGTACAAGGTTACAAAAATCTTCGTCCTATTGCCAAAATAGTTTTTTCTTTTCCAAAAAAAAATTCGGTAGGCCCTCAGCGTCGGGGTATTTTACGCTCAAATTTGCCTTGCCCGGCGCCTCCACCAATTGTAGTGCTGCGCTACCCCTCTCTAATAAAGTAATTTACTTTACTTACGGTATATATATCTAAGGCCTACAACTCCTGGCAGCAGCTACAAGGGTCTTTGCTATTTTGGAAATAGGCACCTTCTTTTCACGCACACACAAAACTACACTTTACCTATGCTTCTCAATTCTTTTCCACTCTCATATATTAATGATGTTCCTGTATCAAATGATATCAGGTTTTGTAACCAGAAAGAATAAAAATGAACAATTTTTATATCTTGACTTAAATGTTAGAATCAGATTACTATTCGTTCTCTTAGCTTTTTTGGAATAGTAGAATGAACTTGGTAGAGCAAAATCAGTTTGGTAGAGCAAAATCAATTTGGTAGAGCAAAATCAATTTGGTAGAGCAAAATACTAAAAAATCTCTTTCTAAATTTAAGCATAAAAACACCGAGAATTTATAGGGTTAAAATAATTCCTTTATTTAAATATAAGTATCGTAATTGGAGAAATTTTCAAAATATTGATAAATATAAAAACTTTACACACAATAGATACCAATAATTAATTAAAAATAACAGACACAAAAAAAATAAGAAAAACTCTAAAAAAAATGATCCAACGAAAATCCAATATTATAATTACCTCTTGTTCTCTAATTGATTACAAAAAAACTTACAATTCGTGCCAACATCAAAAACTAGCAACTTAATACCATTATAAAACAATACAGCACACCTTTTGTCCTAAATCATATTGAAACAATTAAAGTTGTTAAAATAAAAAAACGGCTAATAATTATACAGGTAGCCAACCTCACACGGCCAAATAGACTTTAAATCAAGTAATTATTTATAGTTTTACAAACCCATTAACTGCCACAACAAGTGCAATTCAAATTACCCTAGCCGTCCTCTCAGGGCTCCAAAATATAATAATTAAAACTAAAAAAAAAATCTCAAAACTCCCTAGCAAAAATCTACTTAGACATTTATTTAATAGATGTGCTTTCTAATGCTTTCAGAAAATGGTAACAGTTATAAATATATATATTCTTTTTTCTTTTTAAACCATGACCAAAATATAAAGTTTATTCGAAACCAGACACTTACTTTTCATTGTTCTTACGTTTACTGTACGGTACGACACTGGCAAGTATTTGACAATACTAGTCTTCATTAAAGAACCACTCACTTATAAATAAAAATATTGAAAAAATTTTCTTTTTAAACTGAACTCATGTTACTTTTTCTAAGTCTCAAAATATTATTTTTATTTTTAAAAGAAATTAATTAATTAATCAGTAATTGATTTTTGAATCGGGCAGAGTTTCGTTCTGCAACTGGTTATTAAGATCTGTCTTCTTTTTCTGAATTTCACATCGTTTTTATAGCTGAAAATCGTGGCCCTATTTGCGTCACACAACGCACTTTTCCTTTGTTCTTAAGAACGGTGGCAAAATAGAACGCAATACTAGACTCGTGACAATGACACCATCCTGACCCTAATTGAGTTCAAAAGAAGTTCAACAACCGAAAACTTCTAGATTGTTCTCGAAGCTTTTGGTTTGACGTCACAATCTTTAGCCAAAGATATCAGATGTTTTCGTGCCTGTGACGTGTTTTATGTGTATTTAATTTCTACACGAAAACAATCATTGTCTTTTGACATCGACATTGATTTTAAAAAAACAAAGATTTTAAATGTCAATTAATGAACCTTTTGTGAAAGTTAGCTGAAAAATTCAAGTACAGCTAAAATTATATTTAGTAAAATTTTAAGTTAAAAGTTTAGTAATTTGTCACCCTGTATCGGGCATCACATTACTCCCCCGTTATCTAGTCGAAATGGCTCTCAAGAGCTTTTTCGACAGGTCTACTTATTATTGAACTTTATGTGTACTTTATTTATTACCAGATGGCAAAATCTCAAGGGTTCATGTCCCTTTTGATTTACAACTCTTTGTGGTTTCAACTGACTTGTCGTCCCTACCTGTTACTATAAGTATCTGATTTCCTTCAATAAAAAAAAATGGTCTATAACTACTCGAATAAAAATTATTCATATAGGGTGTATAAAATATATATTGTAAAATAGTAATAAATGCATTGTAAAATGTAAAGGTAAAAAAAATATAGAAAGAAATATAAAAACTAGAATATACAATCGTACATGATCCATCCAAGCATTTTCGTGGAACAACCAAAATCAAAATATTTGGCAACAAAACAACTGCAATTCCACAACTACAGTTAAACCTTCATGATTAAATTGTCTTTTTCTTTCTACTTATAATATGGGAAATCATACTGTTCCTTAAAGTAAAATTAATCACCTACGTCTACTATAACTAAATTTATAACTAAATTTACCTTACATTTTTCTTATCAACTATAAACTGTCCCAATTGTTTTTTTTTTAACCCCAACCTGTCTTACTACATTTAGATCCTACGGAAACGTAATCGGAACTTAGTTTGCTCCACCTGATAGCTATCAGGGAGGGGTCCATTTTCTGTGGGCACAGGTCGTCCGTGCCCCACAGGTGTAGGTCTGCTTCGTTGTGGCAAGACTGGTCCTGGGTCGGCGGTGTTATTGCGCCGGCGGTGGGGCCTGCCATGTCCGAGGCCCTCCGGAGTTTGAGGCATCACTGGGAGAGGATTCAGGGGCACGAACTGGGATCCGGCCCTCGCTTCCTGTCGTCCTGCAGGTGATGGGGGTGGGGCCGCCGTTGCCACATGGAGTCTGGCGGGTCGTAGGATCTGGCGGGCTGCTCCTCTTGGGACGCCGGATGGCCCTGGCTGGGGGGGGGAGACTCTGGGTGGCTGTGATGGTTGACCTCCTAGGGGACCCCCAGTACACAAGTTGCATGGACATTGCGGGATCCCCGCTTGCATTAGGAAACCCCCATAGGTCGAAGCCACCGAGACCCCGGTTGGTGGGGAGCATAAAGCGCAATCCATTTTCAGCTCTCTTCCTTCCGCTGTGGCCCAATGTACAAGGAAAGTTCTGTATTATGCATGTAGCATTTCACACCATAAGGCCACTAATGCCTTTAGTGGAAACAGAGCTGGATAGCACAGTCCGTCTCCACCCAACAGGAAAAAGAGGTCCCTCAAATGGACCAGGGGAGCCCGCAACAGGAGATTCTTTATGGAGTTGTCCTCCACCAACCGCAAATAGGTTAGAAACACAATTATCCACGTGGTCATGGTTTTGTTTTTATTTTACTTTGATAAAGTAAACTGCACTTTTATCTTTTAAATTTTTCTGTTTGTTGTGGCACACTACCGCTCAATCAGAGTTCAAAGGGTTGCATTTAACGTCTATTAGGCCGGACGGGTTTTTTAGTTTTCCTTCTAGTTTAGCCGGGGGACATCGGCATGCTAAGCGTATTTTATATTTCTCGCACTCTTATAGGCTAAACAACTATATTCATGCGATGCGCGTTCATCCCTCATCAAGTAAACTGGGTACATCAGTTGCCGTGTTCTAGGCTGCTCTCCAAGTAGAGCGATGTTACCCTCTAGTTGCTCAGACGCTGTTAAATGAGTAATATTAAAATACTCAACTATATCTCCCTCTATTCGGACGTTTGGATAATAGTCAACTAGATCTCCTACTCTGTCGGATACACGCAAATTCTCCTGCTTATTACACACTAAAATAGATTTATTTCCGTCTACATTATAATCAACGGTTTTAGTGAAATATTTAGGCGCCTTCTTTGCTAAAAAGTTTATCTTGGCACGGATATCTTCAATATCTTCCGCGAGTTGTTGCGCTCCATAATTAGCAGGTATAATTTCATCTGGATTTTGTAATAAATTATTATGCCATATGGCTCCAGGAATGGGATTATTCTGATAAAATCTTTGCCTTAACTGGGGCGGAGTTTCTGGATTAGCTAATGACAACACGACCTCTCTTAAATTTGAAATGTGGACCTGTTCTGCCTGCGGAATGAGCATTCCCGCCTCTGCGACACGATTGTCACGTCCTAATCTTGGGATGTAAGTTGTATCGTACACTTTCAACCTCCCAATCGAATTAATTACCGAACTAACTTGGTCTGGTAAAATCGTCACTGCTTTAGCTGTAATGATAAAATCTTCTTGTAGTCTAACATCATTGTAATCCTCTTGGTTAGACGTAATACAAGCTAATCCTCTCTGGACTAACTGAATCTTGACGCTTACTAGAGCTAGACACACTCTGTAAAACTGATGAATTGATCCTCGAACTGGCACGTTATTAAATTCATAAAGACAAGCAAAAATATGTGCTGTTCCAAATCCTATAGCTCTTGTTGTTATACACAAAGTGATGGCCTTCATTGTAAAGGTTTTACTGTAAGGTCGTTTGAATTTCGTAAGTTACATCACTAAGAATTTTTGTAAACCCCTCGGTGGTGGGGACTTAAACGTATTCTAATAGTTAAGATAAGTATTCTTGCTACCCCAAAAACACACCCGACATCAAATGCTCTCCTTTGTTAACGTATATCTTTATTCTTTCGGTCTCCGTCATTAGTTTGACTTAAGTGTAAGTAAAATAATCCTACCCTATCACCTTCTACCCTAAACGACAATTGCTTTATCCTTGTTTTCTATATGAATTTTTTATACAGGTGTCTTTATTCTTCGCCTCTTTCCTTTTCTTAAGTAAAACTCATTAGTCCTTTTTACTTATCTGTACTTAGATAAGTTCTCGTGTGAAAATAAAATTCTTGTTTCTTAAGTGTTAAATTTTTCCCATGTTCTCATAATTAAAGTATCTTTGAGTTTTCAAGTGGTTATCTTTTCCTAGATTATCGCTTTTTATCTCCCTATTCAAGTACCTATTTTAGTTATCTTATCCTTTATTTTTAACTATAACAACTTAAATTAAACTTACAGATAGCTTATTTCTTCGACACGGTTGATTCTTCTTCACTTTTAGTGGAGCGGTCGAATAAGCTCCATTTTACTGGTGGTAGTTTTGTTAGTTCTTTTCTCAAATTAAAAAAAAACATTTTGATTATTCCCGATACTTAATTCATTCTTAGTAGAAAAGTTTACTCGCCTCTCTTGGGCATTATCTGCTGATAGGCTTCTTTCTTACGCAACACTCTAGCTACTAGTAAGCCTTCTGGTAGATCAGAATTAGGCTCCATAATCAGGCACGAAGTCTTAATTTCAGACTTGTTTTTTTAAAAATAACAGGGCACACAGCTTCACTCATCCGTGGAATAACTAATTCTTGATTCAAGTTCACAAAAGCCTTTATACACTTGTTATCTCCTTTTAATTCACTTGGCTTACCTTTTTCTTCTTCTCGTTCTCGTAAAATTTCAATATTGCTTTCGTTAAGGTTCTCTCCCATGCTTGGCACTGACATATTCAGTCCAGGATCAATATCTGATCCATCCTCATGCGGGTTTAAAAAACTCTCACTTTTCCCTT
This sequence comes from Polydrusus tereticollis, assembly GCA_963920685.1. Taxonomy (NCBI): domain Eukaryota; kingdom Metazoa; phylum Arthropoda; class Insecta; order Coleoptera; family Curculionidae; genus Polydrusus; species Polydrusus tereticollis. The sequence goes on along the minus strand of OY987332.1, from coordinate 79,844,598 downwards.
GCTCTCTCTCAGCATCCTCCTGACTCACATTCAGGTCATTCAAACTTTCTTTCTTCAAAACCTCACTTTTCCCTTGCTCTCTCTCAGCAAAAACTTCCTCCTGACTCACATTCAGGTCATTCAAACTTTCTTTCTTCAAAATCTCACTTTTCCCTTGCTCTCTCTCAGCAAAAACTTCCTCCTGACTCACATTCAGGTCATTCAAACTTTCTTTCTTCAAAATCTCCATATTCTTCCTCTTTAGTTTATTTACCAGGGAAGCTTTAGTCTTCCTAGATTTAGTCGAAGAAACTTCCATCAGTGGTTCAAGTTAAGGGCGAGTGCCAATCACCTTTAAACTTTCTTCCTCCGTTATTGGCACTAACGAGAAAGTCTGCGTAGAAGTATCTTTTGACCAAGTCTTCATTTTTCTGGTATCTAAACCTGCAATAACTTGCCTTAATTGCACTAGCTCGAATTCTAACTTAGCAATTCGACTACAAAACTCTTCTTCATCTTTTGTCAACAAGCCCTGCTTGCTACCTACCAAATCCTCACTAAACAGTGGTATCACATTATCAAATGCATACATACAATTACTGTTCCAATCAATTTTAATCCCGTGAGTTTGTAAAAAATCAATTCCTAGCAACATTTCAGTACGAAAGCTGTCTGTATCAACGACAATAAAATCATGTTGCACTATAGTATTTTCTGAAAACCTTAACGAAATTTTTGCAGCTCCAAAAGTTGGTATAGTATTTCCTTGAATATCGACTAAGGAAATTCCATTATACTCTTTTATAAACCCCTTGGCAATATTGGGTTTAATTAGGGATACGCATGCTCCTGAATCAATTAAAGCGTAACAGTCCCTGACACTTACACTTACGGTAATTACATTACCTACTTTAGGAGCTTTATTACCTGAACATGCATATATCCCTACCCTCCTCTCAACGTCTATTCCCAATTTGTTTCCTTGGCAGCCGAACTTCGGGGTTAAGAAGTGGCTGCGTTGGTGTTTAAAGCTCTTGAGCCATTTACCTGTTGATTTTTGAAACAATTTCTTGCAAAGTGTCCTGGTTTTCCGCAAGCGTAACACACCTAATCTCTATTTCCAAGTGTTCTTTGCTGATAAGCATTATTTTGGGGACAGGACGCCTTAAAATGGCCGGGTTTACTACATTGATAACATACCATTTGATTGGTCATCCTGCAAAACTTCTCCGTGTGTCCTGTCTTCTTGCATTTATCACACTAAAACACCTTGGCTTGTGAGGCAAAATTCTTTTTATAACTATTTTGTTTCTCTGCTGAATTCCAATTCACTCCTCTGCACTCTCTACTAATGGAGGGATGAATGAGATGTTTGATAGACTCTTCTCTTTCTGCAGTATCTAACGCTTCGTCAAGAGTCTGTGGATTTCCTGACAAAACTCGCTGCTTTATTGGCATCACGAGTCCCAATATAAATTGAGTCGTAATATCTTGCTCCAATTTTCGTTGTATAGGTAAGTCATTTGCTGCATCTCCGGTAAGAGTAATTGTTTGATTACCGAGTAACTTTAAACGGGTCAAGTACTGTCTACAGGATTCTCCAGTTTTTTGCTTACAGTCCATAAAATTTTCATTGCCGATCCTGTTACACAGGGACGGGTAAATTGTTTTCTTAGCGAATTTTTCAGTAGGTTCCAATTTGAAGTGATTAAAAGAGCGGGTTCAGAGTCAATAAATTGCTTGGCTCTATGACGAAGTTTGAGTCGAGCAATTGACACCATTTGTTGGTCGGTCCAATTCGCAACAGCACTTGTTTCTTCAATTACTGCCAAAAATTCTTTAACATTGGTCGTTCCATCGTATGTTGGTAACGAATCAAGACCTATAACAAGGTTTCCGGGGGCAATATTTGGACTAGCAGGAGGTCCTCCTCCTGTAGCACGAGGTGTAGGCGACGTGACCGTTGAAGTGGTGGTCATTGTCGACGTCGTGGTAGCAATGATTGGCGTCGTTGTAGGACCGGTAGCCATCTTAGTACAAGGTTACAAAAATCTTCGTCCTATTGCCAAAATAGTTTTTTCTTTTCCAAAAAAAAATTCGGTAGGCCCTCAGCGTCGGGGTATTTTACGCTCAAATTTGCCTTGCCCGGCGCCTCCACCAATTGTAGTGCTGCGCTACCCCTCTCTAATAAAGTAATTTACTTTACTTACGGTATATATATCTAAGGCCTACAACTCCTGGCAGCAGCTACAAGGGTCTTTGCTATTTTGGAAATAGGCACCTTCTTTTCACGCACACACAAAACTACACTTTACCTATGCTTCTCAATTCTTTTCCACTCTCATATATTAATGATGTTCCTGTATCATATGATATCAGGTTTTGTAACCAGAAAGAATAAAAATGAACAATTTTTATATCTTGACTTAAATGTTAGAATCAGATTACTATTCGTTCTCTTAGCTTTTTTGGAATAGTAGAATGAACTTGGTAGAGCAAAATCAGTTTGGTAGAGCAAAATCAATTTGGTAGAGCAAAATCAATTTGGTAGAGCAAAATACTAAAAAATCTCTTTCTAAATTTAAGCATAAAAACACCGAGAATTTATAGGGTTAAAATAATTCCTTTATTTAAATATAAGTATCGTAATTGGAGAAATTTTCAAAATATTGATAATTATAAAAACTTTACACACAATAGATACCAATAATTAATTAAAAATAACAGACACAAAAAAAATAAGAAAAACTCTAAAAAAAATGATCCAACGAAAATCCAATATTATAATTACCTCTTGTTCTCTAATTGATTACAAAAAAACTTACAATTCGTGCCAACATCAAAAACTAGCAACTTAATACCAAATCCTGAAACATTTATAAAACAATACAGCACACCTTTTGTCCTAAATCATATTGAAACAATTAAAGTTGTTAAAATAAAAAAACGGCTAATAATTATACAGGTAGCCAACCTCACACGGCCAAATAGACTTTAAATCAAGTAATTATTTATAGTTTTACAAACCCATTAACTCCCACAACAAGTGCAATTCAAATTACCCTAGCCGTCCTCTCAGGGCTCCAAAATATAATAATTAAAACTAAAAAAAAAATCTCAAAACTCCCTAGCAAAAATCTACTTAGACATTTATTTAATAGATGTGCTTTCTAATGCTTTCAGAAAATGGTAACAGTTATAAATATATGTATTCTTTTTTCTTTTTAAACCATGACCAAAATATAAAGTTTATTCGAAACCAGACACTTACTTTTCATTGTTCTTACGTTTACTGTACGGTACGACACTGGCAAGTATTTGACAATACTAGTCTTCATTAAAGAACCACTCACTTATAAATAAAAATATTGAAAAAATTTTCTTTTTAAACTGAACTCATGTTACTTTTTCTAAGTCTCAAAATATTATTTTTATTTTTAAAAGAAATTAATTAATTAATCAGTAATTGATTTTTGAATCGGGCAGAGTTTCGTTCTGCAACTGGTTATTAACATTGCGGGATCCCCGCTTGCATTAGGAAACCCCCATAGGTCGAAGCCACCGAGACCCCGGTTGGTGGGGAGCATAAAGCGCAATCCATTTTCAGCTCTCTTCCTTCCGCTGTGGCCCAATGTACAAGGAAAGTTCTGTATTATGCATGTAGCATTTCACACCATAAGGCCACTAATGCCTTTAGTGGAAACAGAGCTGGATAGCACAGTCCGTCTCCACCCAACAGGAAAAAGAGGTCCCTCAAATGGACCAGGGGAGCCCGCAACAGGAGATTCTTTATGGAGTTGTCCTCCACCAACCGCAAATAGGTTAGAAACACAATTATCCACGTGGTCATGGTTTTGTTTTATTTTACTTTGATAAAGTAAACTGCACTTTTATCTTTTAAATTTTTCTGTTTGTTGTGGCACACTACCGCTCAATCAGAGTTCAAAGGGTTGCATTTAACGTCTATTAGGCCGGACGGGTTTTTTAGTTTTCCTTCTAGTTTAGCCGGGGGACATCGGCATGCTAAGCGTATTTTATATTTCTCGCACTCTTATAGGCTAAACAACTATATTCATGCGATGCGCGTTCATCCCTCATCAAGTAAACTGGGTACATCAGTTGCCGTGTTCTAGGCTGCTCTCCAAGTAGAGCGATGTTACCCTCTAGTTGCTCAGACGCTGTTAAATGAGTAATATTAAAATACTCAACTATATCTCCCTCTATTCGGACGTTTGGATAATAGTCAACTAGATCTCCTACTCTGTCGGATACACGCAAATTCTCCTGCTTATTACACACTAAAATAGATTTATTTCCGTCTACATTATAATCAACGGTTTTAGTGAAATATTTAGGCGCCTTCTTTGCTAAAAAGTTTATCTTGGCACGGATATCTTCAATATCTTCCGCGAGTTGTTGCGCTCCATAATTAGCAGGTATAATTTCATCTGGATTTTGTAATAAATTATTATGCCATATGGCTCCAGGAATGGGATTATTCTGATAAAATCTTTGCCTTAACTGGGGCGGAGTTTCTGGATTAGCTAATGACAACACGACCCCTCTTAAATTTGAAATGTGGACCTGTTCTGCCTGCGGAATGAGCATTCCCGCCTCTGCGACACGATTGTCACGTCCTAATCTTGGGATGTAAGTTGTATCGTACACTTTCAACCTCCCAATCGAATTAATTACCGAACTAACCTGGTCTGGTAAAATCGTCACTGCTTTAGCTGTAATGATAAAATCTTCTTGTAGTCTAACATCATTGTAATCCTCTTGGTTAGACGTAATACAAGCTAATCCTCTCTGGACTAACTGAATCTTGACGCTTACTAGAGCTAGACACACTCTGTAAAACTGATGAATTGATCCTCGAACTGGCACGTTAATAAATTCATAAAGACAAGCAAAAATATGTGCTGTTCCAAATCCTATAGCTCTTGTTGTTATACACAAAGTGATGGCCTTCATTGTAAAGGTTTTACTGTAAGGTCGTTTGAATTTCGTAAGTTACATCACTAAGAATTTTTGTAAACCCCTCGGTGGTGGGGACTTAAACGTATTCTAATAGTTAAGATAAGTATTCTTGCTACCCCAAAAACACACCCGACATCAAATGCTCTCCTTTGTTAACGTATATCTTTATTCTTTCGGTCTCCGTCATTAGTTTGACTTAAGTGTAAGTAAAATAATCCTACCCTATCACCTTCTACCCTAAACGACAATTGCTTTATCCTTGTTTTCTATATGAATTTTTTATACAGGTGTCTTTATTCTTCGCCTCTTTCCTTTTCTTAAGTAAAACTCATTAGTCCTTTTTACTTATCTGTACTTAGATAAGTTCTCGTGTGAAAATAAAATTCTTGTTTCTTAAGTGTTAAATTTTTCCCATGTTCTCATAATTAAAGTATCTTTGAGTTTTCAAGTGGTTATCTTTTCCTAGATTATCGCTTTTTATCTCCCTATTCAAGTACCTATTTTAGTTATCTTATCCTTTATTTTTAACTATAACAACTTAAATTAAACTTACAGATAGCTTATTTCTTCGACACGGTTGATTCTTCTTCACTTTTAGTGGAGCGGTCGAATAAGCTCCATTTTACTGGTGGTAGTTTTGTTAGTTCTTTTCTCAAATTAAAAAAAAAAACATTTTGATTATTAATATTTGGCAACAAAACAACTGCAATTCCACAACTACAGTTAAACCTTCATGATTAAATTGTCTTTTTCTTTCTACTTATAATATGGGAAATCATACTGTTCCTTAAAGTAAAATTAATCACATACATCTACTATAACTAAATTTACCTTACATTTTTCTTATCAACTATAAACTGTCCCAATTGTTTTTTTTTAACCCCAACCTGTCTTACTACATTTAGATCCTACGGAAACTTAATCGGAACTCCTCAGTTTGCTCGACCTGATAGCTATCAGGGAGGGGTCCATTTTCTGTGGGCACAGGTCGTCCGTGCCCCACAGGTGTAGGTCTGCTTCGTTGTGGCAAGACTGGTCCTGGGTCGGCGGTGTTATTGCGCCGGCGGTGGGGCCTGCCATGTCCGAGGCCCTCCGGAGTTTGAGGCATCACTGGGAGAGGATCCAGGGGCACGAACTGGGATCCGGCCCTCGCTTCCTGTCGTCCTGCAGGTGATGGGGGTGGGGCCGCCGTTGCCACATGGAGTCTGGCGGGTCGTAGGATCTGGCGGGCTGCTCCTCTTGGGACGCCGGATGGCACAGAAAATACCTCTTGTTCTTACTTCTGGTTTCTCGAGTATAATTTCTTTTTACTTGTTCTTCTACAACTTCAGCAAATAGGAGCTTTTTTCTGACAGATAAGGGTACAGAATGTTTTGCTAACAGCTTGCTTACTTTTGAATTGGGCGATTCTTTTTTTGAAAGGCATTGTCGATTTGTCCTGCTAACCTGCATTTTATATTTACTGACGCTCCTTTTAAGCGTATTAACTAATAACTCCAAATCTTTAATTCTTTTCCTCATTCTGTCTCGGTTCTTTCTGGATAATTTTCTTCCCCTTTCTTCTTGAGGCGTAGTATTTCGTGTAGTAGTTGGCCCTGGTAAATCTTGCAATACCATTTGAGGAGAGCTGGGTGGAGTATCAGACACCAGAAAATTAGCTTCATTTTCTGCATTTCTTTCAGCATCTTTTTTTCTTTCCCTGTAGCGCTTTGAGCGAGATTTCCAATTCTTACGTATTTTTCTTTGAGATCGTTCATCCAGTTCATTAATAGGACGTCGACTTTTTTTCTTTCGAACGTCTCTCTTATCCTTCCATTTAGTTACTAAGACAGGACCCTTCCTTTTAAAAATAGCCTCACCTCGTTTTATTTTAGTTTTCAAAAGGTCGCGCGGATTGCCTTGACGATTTTCTCGAAGGGTTCCAACTACATGCGTCTTTTGCTTATATAGATATTCAGCCAAGCTGACGGTATTGTAGAAATTGTCCATACAGATAACGTGGCCTTTAGTAAGATACTCTTTCATGAGCTCTCTTACCACTACTTCACTATGAGAAACCTTATCAGAAGTGAGGGTACCTTTTCCAGTATAAACGATGATATTTAAAATGAATCCATCATGCGTAGTTAATTCGTACAGTTTAATGCCATACTTGTGACGCTTGTTTGAAATATATTGTCTGAAACTTAGACGACCGCGCCACAAAATCATAGCTTCGTCTATAGATAGTGCTTTGTTAGGGTAAACGCATCTCTTTATATTTTCCACTACCATATCCAATATATTTCGAATCTTGTGCAGACGGTCTGTAGAATCAACGTTATCATGATCTACCAAACGTAACATTCTGAGAATTTGAAAAAATCTGTTACGACTCATAGTCTTGCCAAAAATAGGATGATAGTAAATGCTTGCGCAACTCCATTGTTTAGTAATGGTAGGAAATTTCACAATTCCTCCCACAGCGCATAGCCCAAGAAATTTTTTGATTTCTTCATTTGTTGTGTCTTTCCAGGCAGTGAGCTGCGTTCTCCTTGTTGGACGGGGTTGCATTTGTATGACTTCTTTTGCTCGTTTATTGGTTTCTCTTACAATAGTGTCAACAATATTTTTGTCAAAAAATAGTTCTACGTAATCTAGTGGTCTAGCATCATTAGGTAAATTATTAGTAATATAAGGTATGGCCGTAAAGTCAAACTCTTCAGGTTCAACATTGTTTTGGGACCAACCGTATTTTTCGTCCGATACATACTTTTCCTTTTTTTTATTTTTATTGGAAATATCTTCATCGCCTTCGAGCTCTTCGATTTCTGCTTCTGCAGTTTGGTGCTGTTGTTGTTCCATGGGCTCATCTTCTTCGCTATTTTCTGAACTATTATCGCTCATATCACTACTCGATAGTTGATATGTTTTGTCTTCTAGCGAGTCCTCAGAAAAAGCATCCTCAGAATCGCTAGAGAGTGCAGCTAGAAATTCTTCATCTTCCGATTTTTCCAATTCATCCTGTAGCTCTTTTTGGGTAAGTGAAAGCTTTGAAGCTACTTTACGTGGCCTGGGTGTTTTTACCCCGCTTGGGCTAAAAAAGAAAAATTGAATCTTTGAATAATTATAAAAATATTGCAAAAACTCGGCAAAAAAAAATTTTAACTACAAAACATGGTGCAGCTATTATCGCAAAAGTGAACAATTACGCCAAAATGAAATAATTCTAATGAAATATAAAATGCATAAAAAATGCTTGTCTATAGTCGAAAAAAAACTATACAGGGTGACTAGGATCTAAATATACATACATCACCAGGAGATAGTGGACATCTTGGGGGTTCTAAATAATCTATCTTTAGTGGGTCCATCTTTCCTCGTTACTTAGATACAGAGTGTTTTATAAGGTTTGGCTCATTTTTGTTTTTGCCATAATTCTTTTAGCACCCGGTATAAAATGTTCATATTCGGTGGAAATATTTTGAGTAGCTATCGCTTCAAAATGCCGTATGAAAATTTTTTAAAATTCAGGTCCGGACTTTAAAAACAAGACTGATTTCATTTTTTTAAATTCAACACCCTGTATATCATATTTTTGTCAATTTTATTTTTTATTTGAAAAACACCTAAGAAACTAATTCTAATGACATACTTATCAAAGTCCCCGCACTCGCCGCTCAGCCATAATAAATTGCTCTTCTTTAGATGTTGAAACACATACAAAATAATAACTGTTTTTATAACGACAATAATACCAATAATAACAAGAACATAATTATTTGAGAATATTTTCAAAATGCCCACCATTAACTTCTTCACATTTTCTTCCTCTGATATTTAAATTTGAAACTGCACTTGTGATTACACCTGGTCTATTTTTTATTTCCTGAAATGAAGTGGTAATGCGTTGCAAGAGCTGGTCCCGTGTATTAATTTCTTCCTCGTAAACTAAATTTTTCATATACCCCAAAAAAAGAAGTCCAGCGGGTTAAAGTCGGGAAATCTTGCTGGCCAAGAATGGGGCCCCCCACGACGTATCCATCTGTTGGGATATCTATTGTTTAAAAGTTCGGAAACAATTCTTGCATAATGTGGAGGGGCTCCATCGTGTTGGAAATACATTCCTCTTAAATTAACATTCAAATTTTGGAGAAGATTTGGCAAAATGTTTTCCAAAAAGTGTAAATATTGGTTTCGATCTAATCTTTCTTCAAAGATGTGTGGACCAATCAATTTACCATTGATTATACCTGCCCAAACATTTATGGAAAATCTATGTTGCGAGTGCGACTGCCTAATAGCATTTGGATTTTCTAGAGACCATAGATGACAATTTCTGGAATTGTTGCCTCCATCTCTGGTAAACTGAGCTTCATCGGTCCACAAAGTCCGGTGAATATCTCTTTGGTGCCTCCTAATCCACTGACAAAAAAACCAAACGGTTAGCATAATCACCTGGTTCCAACTTTTGTACCTCTGGGATATGATAAGGATATAAGCCTTCATTTTTTATTGTTGAATGGGTTAATTTTTGCGTATATGCAGACGTCTAGCAATTTTCCTTGTGGATGTTTTTGGATTTTCTTCAATCAAATTTAAAATGTCTTCTTCCTGTTGAACTGGGTGTCTTACAGGCTGATCAATATTATTTTGTGTCGGAAAATGTCGTTGTTCACGAACAAAAGAAAATACATTTGAAAATGTTTGATGGTTTGGACATCTTCTTCCAGGAAACCTTAATTCATACTTTTGAGAAGCGGCTCGCCCGTTACCATCGCAAAATCCATATACAAATATTATATCAGCGTATTCTTGGTTTGAAAATTGATGGGGCATTTTAAACGAGAAGTAAATGTTTAACAAAAATATCCTCGTAATGCCCAAAAATCTGACAGGTTACAACTGACAATGACTTATTATGTTTTGTTGCCCCCCAATATTTCGTTGTTCTGAGGTGCCGAGCCATGGAGCCAAATTGAATTGAAAATTTTCAAATTTTAACACGCCGCTATTTTATTACTTTGGTTTATTTCTTATTATTGGTATTATTGTCGTTATAAAAACAGTTATTATTTTGTATGTGTTTCAACATCTAAAGAAGAGCAATTTATTATGGCTGAGCGGCGAGTGCGGGGATTTTGATAAGTAAGTCATTAGAATTAGTTTTTTATGTGTTTTTTAAATAAAAAATAAAATTGACAAAAATATGATATACAGGGTGTTGAATTTAAAAAAATGAAATCAGTCTGAATTTCAAAAAATTTTCATACGGCATTTTAAAGCGATAGCTACTCAAAATATTTCCAACGAATATGAACATTTTATACCGGGTGCTAAAAGAATTATGGCAAAAACTAAAATGAGCCAAACCTTATAAAACACTCTGTATCTAAGTAACGAGGAAAGATGGACCCACTAAAGATAGATTATTGAGAACCCCCAAGATGTCCACTATCTCCTGGTGATGTATGTACATTTAGATCCGAGTCACCCTGTATAATATCGACACTTATCTATTTTTTTGTAAAAATCGATTTTTTATAACAATAAGTAACATAAAACAATAGTACTTACCCTGGAGAATTGTTATCACACATCACGTTATTTTTGCAAGAAAAACAAGTCACTACTAACGAAGCGAAACTGCAATTGCATTATACTATAACCCGAGCTATAACCTCAAAAACAAACATTCAGAAGAATCCAAAAATTAGTGCATTTCCGGAACCAACTACCACTATAATGGCATATAGGTGACTTATAGTGTTCCCTAATACCCGCTGTATACAAACGATGCAATAGAAACGAACCGACTCAGGTTTAGACTCGCTTTAAATACATGATAAATTTTGCCACTAAAGTGGTAGTCGGTTTCACACATTAGACACCGATCGCCACTATAGTGGTAGTCGGTAACGAACGTGTTAAATGACTGCAGCGACAACTAGTAGGTACGCGTGCAATTTTATGGCGGGCGTGGGATTTTTAAATTTTAAGTTCTGTCCACGGACGTGGCGATTATTTGGTAACATCAATAAAAACTTGTAAATCGTTTTGGGTTTCAAGTTAAATATTTTTGTGCATGTTTGGAGCAATTTTTAACCAAAAGAGAAGTTTGGAAATCTACGCGAAATATGTGAAATCTTTGCCAGATTTTTTCTAAAGGACACTAAACTTCAATAAGTATATTGGTAACCGTCTTTATGTTTCTAGTTAACCCATTTTATCCCACGGAAAAAAAACTTTTCAAAGAATAGTGATTTTGGTATTTTTTACTTAAAGACTGTCTAAAAATCAATAAAAAATTAAAAATTTTTTGATAACAGATTTTATTTAGAAAAAAATACGTGTACTCAAATAAGTACAATGGGAACATTCGAACAGTGATAATACCATAATATGTAATAAACGCAAAATATATATTACTCAGCATGAAACTTTATAAAGCAGTCACGTTCAATGCACAGTGTAACTTGACACTTGATACACATCCAACGTATTCTGGAATGGCATTTGCGACATCGGAGTTGCTTATCTAATTTCTTCGGAAAGTGACCACCTTCATCTCTAATAACACTTTCTGGAACTGAACCAATCGGGGGTTTCATGGTGTGGGTAGATTTTTTGAAAGCTCTTAAATAATATCGAGCAACTTCTCTTTGAAATGCTAGAAGATCCATTGTTTTATTACCGGATTCCATCTGTAATCTCCAAGCATTTACAAGGCCAACGTTAAGCATGTGAGTAAAGAGAGGCCACCACCATTTCTTCCCTTGGATGCTCACTCTGTAATTATTCACAGCTTGGTCCAGTAAGTCAACACCCCCCATTGAAGCATTATACGCGGAAAACAATTTTGGTTGGTCGACGTTAATTTTCTCTTTGGCAGTGGAGCACCAACGTTTTACTTTTCCGAGGGGCTCAACCGAGTCATAATTTGTGGACATGGTTACAACATTATTATCTTTCCATTTCACAAAGAGTAATAAATTGCTTCTATCGTGGCGATACTCAAAATACCCGCGATTCTTCTTTTTCATATCTTTGGAGGAAAGCAACGGACACTTTTTCGTGCGATTTTCTCTTACAGTTTCTGTTGCTCGAAATCCTTGCTCCCTCAAACTTTTCATCAAACTGTAACTTGTAAAATAATTGTCAAAAAAGATCTTACTGATGACTCTGACACAACATTTACCAGATTCAGAACAACCCTTGACCCTAAAGGCAAAACAGTATTTTTCTTGTCATTTTAAGTATTTGGTTTTGCACCACAATACGTGTCGAAACTGTAGCAATATCCCGTGGAACTACAAAGCATCCAATCTTTAAAACCAAATCTTACAGGTTTCCCTCTAATAAATTGTTTAGCCGAGTGGTGTCCAAAATATTTGACCATGGCTTCATCAATTGACAAATTTTCGTTAAATATTCCGAACTGTTGAAAATTCTTATTCAGCTTATCCATCAGTGATCTCATCTTATACATTTTATCGTTTTGGTCAATTTGAGTATTATCAGCAAAATGAATATATTTCTTGATTTCCTGAAAGCGATTTCGCGACATGCTGTTTGACACCGGCGGAACCAAAAGATCATCATCTAAACTCCAATAAAAATGCTCTCTTGGCAATCCATAGTAACCACTTAGAAGCAGAATTCCCATAAAAATTTTTATTTCTTCTTCGCTCACATGAAACAAGTGGTTATTATTTTGGGAAGCGTATAAATTTGATTGGTTCGCTATAAATGCAAGAATGTCTTTATCAAAGAGACGCTCAAAGATTTCGACTGGCGTTTCATTTTGTATACATGCTTTTAGATTATTGAGACGTTCCAAATAGCCACCATTTCTTCGGTCCATAATGGTTCTTTGTTTATGACTTTATCTGTAGCAGTCAAGCGTTGTGCCAAAATTGCAAGGGGGATATTATCTTCTTCATCGCTATTTGCCTCACGTAGCTTAGTAGCCAAATTGGATAAAGGCTCGTCATCTTCTTCGTCACTGGCATAGTGCAGCTCTATTTCACCTGGAACATCCTTGGGGAAATGTTCAGTTTGAAGATCATCATCGTCAATATCTTCATCGTCTGTTTGATAATCAACATTGGGGGGAATCACTACAACATCTATATTTTGATGGGTAGATTGAGCGACATCTTCAGCAGCTGCCTGAAGCGTCTTAAAACGTTTTCCATAAAATTGTATTGCATTTATTTCGTCAAATTCGTCAGGGTTCATTTTTTAACCAACACTCATCTGAAATAAAAATGAAACATTCTGACAACATGTACTCCCATTGTACTCAAATAAGTACATGCATATTTTGTTGAAGTTGGTGAACAAGAATTTTTTTTTTGGATATACCAAATAATGTAATGTCTGTAGTACATACCTGTCTAACAAAATATCTCAAATCAATAAAGAAAAAAAAATAAACACAGTCTAAAATAGAATTATTGTGACACATACAAGAACAGACTTGCTTATAAAGAGATAGCTTGGGAAAACAAATCTACAATGAGCCACTTGCAGTTGAAAATACTAAAAATTAGTAGATACTCGTTTGTTAAGGCATTCCTATAATCATGAAATACTGCTTCTCTGTCACAGATGTCGCCACCCGTACTTTTATTGGCTGTACTCAAATGAGTACGGTGGGATAAAATGGGTTAATAGAAACTACTTTTTAAAAAATATTTATTTTTACTGTTTTACATTGATTAAAGTTATTAATTAAGAAAAATACAATGTTATAATTTACGTGTTAAACATTCAAAGTCTATGTCGATTCTGATAGCGAAAATGTAACGGATGATGCACTCCGAGGATGATACTAGTCGTGTGAACTGCAACTCAGCAGTTCTCGGGAATTCTATGAAATGCGGCATACATAACTCCTCCATCCCTAAAAGGAACTCGAGGGTGGAACCATTTGAGTTCTCGTAACCAGATCTTCGGGCTGATTTCCTTTGGTTGCTTTTGGCTTCTTTTCGTTAAATAGTCTCTTTATTTTTTCCTTTTTGGTAATGAGAAAATAAGCGATGAAACAGAGAATAAGCGTCGCAACGCAGCCTAATAACCACATCGAATAATTTGTGTGAACGTGAATTTCCTCTAGGGGTTCTTCTTGTATTTGTTCAAGTTGAATTTCATGAAGTTTCTCTAAGGATATTTTTTCCAACTTAAGTTTTTGAACTTCCAGTGTAGAAATATTTATTGCTTTAATTTCCTGAAGTGTTACTGGGTGGCCAGGAATAATGCCTTTTTCGTTCCTGTAAGTGAATTTCGTAGTTTGGATTGCGCAGTTTGGCAGGATCATGAATAAATATGTGCCTTGTAGCAGGGCGACATCGTTTTCGGTACATTCAGCTTGAAGTTTCTTGATAGATGGGAAAATACCAATATAGTAGGCATTGTTGATTTCTTCGATAATTTCTTCATTTATGTGAACAGGAACTTGCTGACAATTCTCGAGTCGAGAACCATTGGAAAGTAGAGACGTTATGCAATCAAGATTGTTTTGTAGAGGTAGAAGGTGGTTCTTCTTGCAAAGAAAGTTTGGTTGGAGACTGGTACATTCCTCATCTTGGTATTGGTATTCGTTGTTGCTTATGGAGAGGTATGTGGAGGGTGGTATGATTATTTATTGATTTTGGTTCGGGATAGAATACAAATGATAGTAGTCGAAGGTATCGGGATGTATTAGAGGAAAATCGAGAGAAAAAACAATTTTATTTTCTATATAGAAAGCATTGGTTTCTACTATACTATAATATTTTAGATAGTTATTATCGGTAAATAAGATCTGCGAATGACTGTGAATTCTATATAGATCGTTTACTATTTCTTTTAAATCTGTAGGCGAAACTATACTATGGTGCAAGGTTTTAAGGCTTGCGAAACTTATAGCATTCTCAACCTCTGAAAAAAAGCTTAATAGCGAATCTAAATTAAATTTTATTTCATCCAAGATTTCGTGAGTTTCTAAATAGTGTAAGTAATTAAAGGAAATTTCGTTTATGCTTTCTCGTAAATTTTCAATTTTGGTTTCAATTAATTTTTGGTTTTGCGATACAGTTGTCATAGTGTAGTTAATATTTTGCATTAAATTTAGTATCAAAGACATTTGTTTATTAACCTTCTTTACTACTTTATTTTGGTTTGATTCCAGTTCCGATATGGTATCGTGCAATTCTTTAGCATCTTCCTGATCTAAATTACCTGAGATATATTTAACTAGCGAGCCTAGTGGGTTGATAAGCCCACGTTTTGCTCGGATTTTTTCCGGAAAAAATGACTAACTTTCGATTGACAACAGTCACTTCGTATTCAAGATGTTTGTATGCATTATAGAGTGGATCTCGATGAGTAAGTGTTGAATTATTAATCACTTTTTCTAGTTCATATTATTAATTAGTAATCGACTTTATTTCATTTTGAAGGGGTATCAATTGGATATAGTGTAAAAAGGTATGGGAGCCAATTTTTAAAAGGGTAGGATGCCCGGATTTGATTTGAGGGGTTGTATCTGAATTTTCTGAGCTGTCAAGGTTCGAACCAGAAAGGTTGCTAGCCTGTAACAATGGTTTGTCTATAAATTTTCGTGGTTTTTTAAATACTTGTTTGTGGTATGTATTAAGTGGAGTCGTAACAGTAAGGTCATTGCTTCCTACTATGTGTTCGGGTCGATAAGGAGGTTTAGTTTTTGATTGCCTGTCGGTTAATTTTCTATAACCGATTGTACCAGGTTCAATATATGTGCTCTAGTAACGCGAAGTGAAATCGTTCTACTACTGCATTACTGTTAGGGTTGAGTGGTAGCGTATAATGCCAATTAACTTTATACAATTTTGCAAAATCTTTTAATAGGTTTTGTGTAAATTCGGTTCCATTATCAGAAATTATATTTTCTGGTATTTTATACGAGGAAACAAACTGTAAAAGAGATTGATAAACATGTAACGCTGATAAGCTGGGTAATACGTAGGCTTGTCCGAATTTTGAAAAACTGTCACAGACTGTTAGAGATATAGTATTACCAAATTTAAACGTGTCTACATGAATGGTTTCAAATGGCTTTTTAGGAGTAGGTGTTAGTTCGAGTCTTATCAATGGTGGGTGGCGTTCGTATTTCACTTGTTGGCAAATAGAGCAATTATTAATAAACTTTCTGACGTCATCGTTTAACTTAGGCCAATAGAATTTTGTTTTTAGTTCGTTTATTGTTTCGTGTATGCCACGATGATTTGTTATTCCTTCGTTTTGGGTTTTTATTAAGTTTTGTTGCGTGTTTTCGCGCGTAACGTCGCGTAATATGATGTTTGATTTTAAGAGTTTATAAGAAGAATTTTTAAATGTCTCTGGTATAAACAAGCACATTTCTTTATAAAGAGTTTGGTCCTTATCATCATGGAAATAAACACGTATTGTCGCTTCGGTTCGCCATATTCCTTAAGAAATTGGATAGTCTGTGCGCGAAAGGTTTCATCTTTCACAAAAAGGCACCAGCGCGTGCGGTTATTAGGATTACCGAATATTTTTTTCCTCTCAATGCGTGGGTTTTGTTCGACTTTTATAACTTCGATTTGACAAAGAAAATAATTTAAAGGTTTTTCAGTAATATTAATTGTTAAAATAGGATTTTCGGCACTTGTATGCACAGTGTCGTTATCACTATTTTCATCGGGATCGGCTTGAGCTATAATTGATCGATTATCGGTTTCACGAGTCTCGCGGCTCGTAGACGGTTGTGGGTCTAAAATTGGGTTTTCATTAAACTGATTCATGTATTGTAAGATAGGTGGGACGTCAGTATCGTTAGGGTATATTTCAATTCTAGAGAGCGCGTCCGCGTTTGTGTTTTTCTTGCCTTTCTTGTATAGTATGTCGTAGTCAAACTCTTCTAATTTTAGTCTCCAGCGGACTAAACGAGAATTTGGTTCCTTAAGCGACATCAACCATTGAAGAGGTTTGTGATCTGTTATAATTTTGAATTTTCTGCCAAATAAATAGGGCCTAAAATATTTAGTTGCCCAAACAATAGCTAACAATTCCTTTTCGATGGTTGAGTAGTTCTGCTCGGCACTATTAAGGGTGCGTGAAGCATATGCTATGGGTTTATCTTTCCCGACAATCCCTTGGGATAAAATCGCACCAATAGCAACGTTGCTAGCGTCTGTTGTCAAATTAAATTCTTTACTAAAGTCTGGGTATTCTAAAATAGGGTCATTTGTCAATAGGGATTTACAGTCTTCGAAAGTTTTTATAAATAGTGGGTCATTGATATTGATTGTTGCTCCCTTTTTTAAACAGTTTGTAAATGGCTTGGTAATGTTCGCAAAATTTCTAATAAATTTTCGGTAGTAGCCCAGGAGACCTTTTTTTTTTTTTTTTTTTTTTGACAGGTGGAAATCCTCATGGACACCTGGTGTATGGTTCTTCCCCCACCAGATAGTGTGGGACTCCAGGCGACGTGCCTGTCCTACCCACTAAAACCACCTCTATAGCCTCTTTGCTTTCACTCGGTACCATCTCTTTGACATTTCTTCGAGTGAAAACTGGCTGCGTTAGTTTGGTCCCATTCTCATCCTTCTTTCCTCTTCTTCCTTATTTTTCATTATATTCCCAATCATGCCATGTATGATCTTCCAAGTCCTCTTGTCCTTCAACATGTGATGTGTCATATTATCCGGGGTAAGGTTGTATCCCAAGGTGTTATACGTATTATACCTTATTTCATGCCATCTGTCGCAATCGAAAATCGTGTGATTTGCACTGTCATTACCGTTACAATATATACATGTGTCATCTTCGTCCTTTTTTATTCTCTTTGTATATTGTTTGAAGCTCCCATGGCCAGTAAGTCCCTGTGTCAAGTAGTAGTCGAGCCTTCTATGTTTGCAGTTTGTCCAGCTGCTTATATCCGGTATAAGTCGTTTTGTCCACTGTCCCTTCGTGTTATTCTCATGCCACCTCTCTTGCCATTTCTCCATAATCTCATCTCTAACCTCAATCCTAGCTCGTTCGTTTCCTTCTCTTCCCCGCTGGAATAGGTTTTTCCGTTCTTCTACCAGGAGATCCAAGGGAATAGTTCCCGTTATGACTTGTAACGCTTCGTTTGATACTGTGCGTTAGGCTGACGCTATCCTCAGTAGTGCTTTCCTTTGTGCTCTTATTAGCATTTCTTGATATTTCTTAAAGGCACATACTCTGTGCCAGATAGGCGCTCCGTACAGTATTATTGAGTAAACAACCTCGCACAGTATTCTCCTCTTTTCACTACTTGGTCCCCCGATATTTGGCATTAGCCTGCTCAGCACTGACATTCTGTTCTCTGCTTTATTTACCGCGTTAATTACATGTGGGCCGAAAGTACCCTGTTGGTCGAGAGTAATTCCAAGGTACCTCAGAGTCTTGGCTGGTCGTATTCTGATGTTGCTTATAGTAAAGAGGATGTCATCCCGTTTCCTCTTACCCTTCAAGATCATGGCTTCCGTTTTAGAGGGCGCCAGTTTCAGTTTGTTCTCGTCCGTCCAAGTTTTAATTAGTTCCAGGCTGCTGTTTGTACGAATCATCAGATCCTCCTTGTTGTCTGCGGCTACCATCAGTGCCAGGTCATCAGCGTATCCTATCGTTACAGCGTCTTCCGGTAATGTCAATCTGAGTATACCATCATACATAATGTTCCATAACAGTGGACCAAGGATTGATCCTTGCGGAACTCCCGCAGTAGTCGGTATCTCTTCACTCCTTTCTATCCGGACATATCTGTTTTCTAGATAACTTGTTATAATCGCTATCAGGTATTGAGAGACCCGTCTCCTTTTTAGTTCTTTGACGATTATATTATGGTCCGCTGTGTTAAAGGCGTTTGCTACATCCAACGTTACCAGCACACACCATTTTCTTCTGCTTCTTCTAGCCGTCTCCGTCACCTTTTCTAGAGCTTGTAATGTGGATTTTCCCTTTCTGAACCCAAATTGACTTTCGTGCAGCCCCCCTTTCTCCTCTATTTCTCTCTCTAGTCTATTCTTTATTATAGCCTCGTACAATTTGCTGATCGTGCTTAGTAGACATAAGGGTCTAAAGGATGAAGGTTCCTCTAAAGGTTTTCCCCCCTTCGGTATAAGTATCAGCTTTGCCACCTTCAGTTCATTTGGAAACGTCTGCTCGGTTACCAGAGAGTTCATCATATTCAGTAGCCATCCTGGGGCCCCCTTTGCCACTTCTCTAATTATCTCTGGCGGTATCCCATCTATCCCCGGTGCCCTGCCCATTTTCATGTCTTCAGCAGCCGACAAGACTTCTTCCATCACAAGTGGGACAGCCTCCTGTGCCAGATCTGTCTTGATTTCCTCTCTCTCAGTTTGTGGGAAGAGGAAAACCGCTACTTCCCTTTTTTTCTTTGATGTTAGCTGGTACGGTGTCAATCCTTTTAGGCTTCTTGTCGCAATCTTATATCCATCTCCCCATATATCATTTTGGAGCTGATCACACAATTGTTGCCATAATAGTTTCTTTGACTGATTTATGGCTACTCTTATTTGCTTCTTAGCTATCTTATATTCCTCCTTTGCTAAAGTTTTATCATTTTCTGATACATTCGTCGATTTAGCCATTCTTGTTGTTATTCTTTTTTTCCTCAGGCATTCCTTTCTAAGGTTCTCAATTTCTTCATTCCACCAATATGGTTGTAGGTTTCTTCCCATTTTTACTCCTGTGCAACTGTCTTTATAGGCTTTCTTAATTATGCCGTACCTGCTGTTGAAATCTGTGTTTGTTTCACTATTAACTCTAATGCCCAGGGACGCTTGAAACACTTCTTTATTTACTGTTATAACCTTCTTTTCGTTCGTTTTTTGCTTTCCAATTCCGACTTTTACCTTAAAGGAAATATATCTATGGTGGCTTAAATTTTCTACCTCGTCCAGCACCTCCCAGTTTCTTATTTCCCTAGCAATTCCAGGAGTAGCACATGTTACGTCAATATGACTCTCAGACTCCCCTCGCACGAAGGTCGGCCTTCTTCCATTGTTAATGGCAACCATATTTAATGCCGCCATCCACTCTGTAAAGACTTCCCCCCTTGCATCAGTAAAGGGAGCGCCCCACTGCTGCGACTTGGAGTTTATATCTCCCATCACAATAGCTTCTCTCTTCCGACTCTGCACTTGTTCCATAACTTCATTGACATGCCTTTTGTAGGTTTCTAATTTTATGTTTGGCGAGAAATAGCACACGTATATGTCAGTTTTTTCCATTTCCAGACGCAGGTAACCGTCTCCTTTTTTTACTTCAGACACTTTAACATTTTTATTTACAATTAGTACGGCCACAACCTCCCTTCTATCTCTTAGCCATGTTCCTTGCTTTGTTATGTTTTTATTTGGTTCGCTCACAGCCAAAATATCAATGCTACGTTGTTTTACATATGCATAGGCCAGATCGTGTGCTGCTCGCGCCCTTCCGAGATTTGTCTGAAGTATGCTAGCCATTTATGGCCCTGTTCTTCCCTTTCATTGTTTCTTCCTTTACTAGTTTCCTGAAATTTGGGCACTTTGTTTGATCTGCCCTATGCCAGTCAGTCTTACAGCTTGTGCAGTATGCTCTTCCTCTGCAATCCTTGGCCCTGTGTCCTTTTTGTCCGCAGTTCAGGCATTCATCCCTCTTATCTTCTCCTGTGCACTCCCGTGATCGGTGGCCAAACTGCAAGCATTTAAAACATCTAAGTACGTTTACCCTCCTTCTTACTCTGCATGATACCCAACCTATTTTTATAGTTCCTCTCCTGGCCATTTTTTCAGCTGCATCTCTTCCAATTAGTACCATTGCCGACTTGTTCCCTTTGTTCAGTGGTCTTAGGGACAACACCCTGACCTCTTTCTCTGGTAGCCCCGTGTCTTTACTTATCTCCCTTTGAATATCCTCCTCTTCTATTGTTTCATCTATATCTGTTATATATAGAATTTCCTCTCTATTATAGCTTGTTATCTTTTTGCTAATGTCTTTTCGTTTCAACTCCTGTTTGAGAATCTCTGCTGTTTCTCTCTCCCCTTCCACTTCTAGCATGATATCTCCCCTATTTGTTTTCCTGATAGACTTTATTTTGACACCTAGTTGTTCGACGTCTATATTCCTCTTCATTTTTTTCAGGAGCTCTGCGTAAGAGCTCCCTTCCGCGCTTACTATTATCTTCTCCTTCTCTGCTCGTTTCCTTGCAGTTAGTGTCCCATATACCTCGGTCCTTAGCCTGGTCAATTCCGCTTTGTTAGTCAATATTACAATTTTCTTCCCCGAGCTATGGAAAATGTGTTCTACGCATTTCCTCATATAGTCTATAGTTACGTTTCCGAGCGCCGTTATCTTGATATTCTCCGTTTTCTCTTTATCCATTTCCTTTTTTAGATCTTCTAGGACTTTGTAGAGTGATTCGATGTCGTTTACTCCGTTCTCTGCCATCTCATATGGAAGGATGTACACCGTGTTTGTCCGTTGCACTGTGCCCCCCCTGCTATTTATGGATTCCGTACGATTTTTAAGAGACCTAGGAAGCCTTTAATTTCTTTAGTCGTTTTGGGGATTGGATAATTATCAATTGCCTTAATTTTATCTGGGTTCGGTTTTATGCCATCAGGTGTAATGATGTGGCCTAAAAACGCAACCTCTTTTCGCAGAAATTCGGATTTGTCAAGTTGAATTTTTAGATTACTTTCGCGTAGTTTTTGGAAAACAAGTTTCAGATTAATCATATGCCCTTGAAGAGAGGTGGAAAATACAATAATATCGTCCATATAGACGAAACAGATCTTGTTGACTAAGTCCTTAAGAACGTTATCCATAACCCGCTGAAAGGTAGCTGGGGCGTTCTTAAGACCAAATGGCATGCGCAGGTACTCATAATGCCCATTTTCGACATTAAATGCTGTCTTTTTAATATCATCATGGTGCATTTCAAGCTGGTGAAAACCACTGGCCAAGTCGAGTGTCGAAAAATATTGGCAGCGGCCAAGTTTATCAAGAATATCCGTAATATTGGGAATTGCACTATCTGCACTGCAGGAGGGTGAGAGCCCTCTGTAGTCAGAGACCGGTAAGGTGTAGCAACACGGAGAACTGGGCTAGCCACTAGTCGGGAGTGGTCGTGCGGTAATTTAGAAAGTAATGGAATTATGGGCGCCAGTAACCTATTTAAAGCCACAAGCTCCGTTCCGGAATGTAGATAAGTACTCGGTTACAACATACCATCAATTTACCAGGAGGTACAACGATGTTCGGTAGTTCGCCAAAATTAATAACACAGAAGAGGAATACCAATGACACTATTTTATTGAAGCCTGTGTAAATTTATAGAACCAAATTTCATAAATCATATTACATACAAAATATTCATCTGGAATATTTACGAATAAACCTCGCTATATTATATCTAGAAATGATAGAGCATGTTTCAGGTACCTGTCGTGATCACGGCCGGTTTACACGCACCAGGCTATATAGGGTGCAACCTTGACGAATGAAAATTATGGGTAATTAAATTAGTAGTATAAAAAAAAATATATACTCTAGCTCAATATTCAGATACACCAGCAATGTAATATATTTCTAGCAATGGCTAGTTCGCAAATTATATCAATATGTCATTGGCACACCGGAGATAAACTTACGTTAACTTCAAAACAATACATAAGGTATGTCTAATTAAGTCATGTCAAATATCCAGTTAGAAATACACTAGATACAATTAATTACATAAATACCTTTCTATTTAAATAACCAACTCCATAAATTCTGAATAGATTTAAATTTAAGATAATAGTCTAGTGCGGACCTGAATGGACCAAGTATAAGGAAATATTTTCCCCCTATAAATAATTACATATATTTCAACTTTAATAATAAATTTAACTTAAAAATAGCCGACCAGTACGGACCTGCATAGATCAAACTACTGAATAATTAAATACCTTCTTGGTCAAATACTTCAAACTCTGTACTTTAAATACTAAGTTACTAAACAGAAATAATAGTCCAACGCAGTCCTCCACAAATCAAATCATTAAATAACTAGATACCTTTCTGGTTAAATATCTGTAACGCTGTACTTTAAATACGGAATTATTAACAGGAATAATAGTCCAACCCATTCCTGCATAGATCAAACCATAGAATAACTAAATACCTTTCTGGTTAAATACTAGGAACCTTGTAGTTTAAGTAAGAAATCTGATCCGGTCCTGCATAGATCAATCCGTTCTGAACTGCCACCAGCCTAGCCTATGGAGGAGGCTAGATCCTCTACAGTAAAGGATGAGGGTAGGTAGATGAATATCCCCCGGGAACAGCCCTAAAATTTACAGAAAAAACCGTTGCTCATACCGCCAAATATATGTGGCCAGAAAGCTTGTAATACTTACACACTGTCTCGTGTGGCTGTAGATCTAGGTCTTGAGCAAAGATGAAGAGTTCAGTGATGAGATAATGGATTACAAAGTTAAATGCATTTTGGTTGACCGATAATCATATCTAAAAGGGATAAGCATCCACATGTAGTCCAGAATAATTATGATGAATATTCAGCAAGGAAAATAAAAAAACGAAAACTCATAAAACAAAACACATTGATGACTTACTTGACTGATCCTACGCCTTAGCTGACCGAAGTGCTCTAATATCCAGCCCTAGGCCGTAGTTGGTGACAAAACTATACACTATAACACCAACACTACTATTTTTGGATGAAAAAATCCCTCATCAACGAGGAGTGTATCCCAAAACACTATTCAAATCCCCAAAAATAGGCAGCAACTTCTCGCGTCCAGCGGCACCAGGAACCAAGTGTCGGAAGATGGCCGTCCTTGTCGGCACTACCCAGAAAGGTACTAAATTTAGCGCGGGAAACCTATTTAATTTTGATACTTTAACTAGTACTATTGAGAAAAAGTGATCACTAAAATAGATACTACATCGCCAATAACCAACGATTTCTACAATATTTTCAGAAGAATCCTAGCCTATATTGAGTAATTCATTTTTAAAATAACTATAATTTTAAATGATTTATATCCGGCATTAGCGGCAATTGAGGAAGGCGGAGCATAACCCACGATCCATGGTTGAGTTTGTTCATAAGGTCGTACCATTACAGTCTTTAGACATTGTCAAATATAGCTATCTCTTTTCGGCTATCTCTGAATATACACCGCGGTACTCCCGGATGATAGCAGAGCCCATCTCCTTGACAATTAGGTTCCACACCAAACAGACCTTCCTCAAATATTCCTACGCGCGTCGCCGCGATGATTGCAGTTGACCGGGTACGATTTCTACGGTACGTTAGTAAGCCCACAGTATTCGAAGCAGGTTCTCGCTTCGCAGGACAAAATTATACGGCGAGTTGCCAGAACCGGACTGAGAATCAAACCGTATCAATTTAGATCTTGCCCAATGATACTTTAACATTTATTAAGCACATAAACTCTAGCTATATTACAATAAAACACTTAATATGTACAAATAGAAAATATCGATATCAAGTATTTAACTAAATTTTGATAATTTAAAAATATTACCGTTACAAATCCCCCCCAACTTTAAAAGATTTTACCCAAAATCTTTAAATAGTTTAATCTTCATCTGGAGGATGAGACTTTAAATCCTTGATGTGCCAATTCCCACAAGGCTTGCCCTTACTATCTTTTAATTCGTAAGTCCAAGGTGATAATTTTTTAGATATCGTAAAGGGTCCAACATACTTCGGGGCCAGTTTTGCTGCAAAGTATTTTGAGGCTTCCGAGAGAACGTAATTCTTACGCCAAACTAACTGATTCGGTAAAAGCTGTTCATCACGACGACGAAGATCGTACATCTTCTTATTCTTTTCATAAGCTCTTCCTAATTTAATCTTAACGTCTTCATACAAATTCTTTATTCCTTGAGTACGTTGCTCCCCAAGTGAAGTACGATTAAAACTTATCAGCGTATCCGAAGTTTCTGTATCGTTGGTCCGGGGTAGTTCCCGACCAAACACTATAAAATTCGGGGAAAATCCTGTCACCTCATGAACAGCGGAACGAATCGCACTACCAACACTACCCAAATATTTATCCCAAGTCCTATGATTTTCTGATACGAATGACATAAGCATTGTTTTCATAACTCTGTTTACTCGTTCACAGGGATTCGCTTGGGGGTGATAATTGGCAGTAAATTTTATGTAGGTACCATATTTACGCATAAGTGCTCTGAACTCATTGGAGCGAAACTGGACACCATTATCAACAATAATTTTCGCAGGGCACCCAAAAATTGACATGACGTAATCTTCTAAGAGACGACAAACAGCTGAGGCTGTTGCCGAACGTAACGGAAACAATAAGGTAAATTTGCTAAAGCAATCCGAGACGACAAAAATGTAGGAGTAACCAGACGTAGACCGAGGAAGTGGCCCAACAAAATCAGCGCATATAAGCTGAAAGGGTTCAGTAATCGAGGTCTGAGGACTAAGCATAAGGCCCGCAGGCGGTTTTTGTTCTGGCTTAATAGAAATACACACGCGACAGCGTCGTACAAAACTCGCAACATCAACTCTCATTTTCGGCCAATAGACGGTCTTGGAAAGTTGGCAATAAGTTTTGAATACGCCCAAATGACAGAGTGCAGTATGAGCTTCCTGTATCATTGGTTTCCTTCTCTCAGAAGGAATGACTTCTCGCCAATAATCCCCTTCTTTGGCTAATTCAGGAAACTTTGGTTTAACATATTTGAAAAGCCGTGTACCTGAAATGCGAAAGGTTGAGTATTTCTTTGGAAACTTAGCCACTTTCTCCAATAGCCTTAAGAACCATGAATCCTCAAACGTATCCATAGTGGTTAGGTTGTCAATAACTGGGACAGTCCTGGAGAGTGTATCTGGTACTATATGATCTTTTCCTTTACGATGAATTATAGAGTAATCATACTGTTGCATGCGAATAGCCCATCGTGCCAGACGGCCAGTAGGGTTCTTTAGGTTATTTAACCATACCAAACTATGGTGGTCCGTTATGACGGTGAATTTAGATCCTTCCAAATACGGTCGCAACTTCTCTATCGCCCATATTACGGCGAGACATTCTCGCTCAGTGACTGTATAATGTCTTTCATTCCGATTCAATGATCGGGAACAATACGCTATGACTCTCTCTCCATCAGGAGACTGTTGTTGACTAAGCACTGCGCCAATACCAAATCCACTGGCGTCAGTTTGAACAGTAAAGGGTAAGGAGAAATCCGGACATGTTAGAACCGGTGCGGAAACAAGACAATCTTTTAACGCCTGAAAGGAATCTTCACAGGCTTGATCCCATGTAAATGATTGTTTTTTTCGAGTTAGATTAGATAAGGGTGATATTAGTGAAGAGAAATTGGGGACAAAGCGTCTATACCAAGAGGCTAAGCCGATAATCCTGCGAACTTCAGTTACGTTGGATGGAACTGGAATTTTTAGGATAGCGTTGACCTTCTCCGGATCCACATGTAGTCCATTGCGATCAACGATATAGCCCAAATACCGCAATTCGGGACGGCAGAAATTACATTTCTCAGTCGAAACAGTTAGATTAGCGTCCTTTAAACGTTTAAAAACTTCCCTTAAGACCTCCATATGTTTCTCAAAAGTAGAGGTCGCGATAATTATATCGTCCAAATATACAAAAACATAATCTTCAAGAGCTGGTCCAAGCACCCTGTCTATAAGACGTTGCCAAGTAGCAGGTGCATTAGAAAGTCCCATAGGCAGTCTGCAAAATTGGAAAAGTCCACGTCCTGACACTGTAAACGCTGTAAGCGGCTTTGATGATTCGGAAAGGGGGACCTGAAAGTATGCTGATTTTATATCCAGAGATGACAAATACCGTGCATTCCGTAGTTTATCGAGGGTTGCCGAGATATAGGGAATGGGATAGGCATCTTTTTCGGTTACATTGTTTAGCTTTCTATAATCTACTACGAATCTCCACGAAACTCCATCCGACTTCTTTACAAGAAGTATTGGTGAAGACCAAGGACTACAACTAGGTTCAACGATCCCTTCATCTAGTAGCTTATCCAGTTCAGAATTAATATGCCCCTGCATCACCGGAGAAACGGGGTAATATCGTTGCTTTATTGGCATAGAGGTGATTGCTATATGGTGTTCTACCATTTTAGTACAACCAAGACGATTACCCATTTATTGAAATACTTGGCTGATAAATTTCTCTAGTACTAGGGAATGTTCAGGTGTTAGTTCGGTTCTGGACTGCAATACTCCAGAGTTAACGGATGCACAGTGACAATCTTTAGAAGAAAATTCCCAACTTCCATGCCTTAGGTCAGGCACAATACCCATACGCTTCCAAAAATCAGCTCCTAAAATCAGGAGGTGCCGCAAGCTTGGTATAACAAGCACTCGCATCGCTCTCACACGACCCTCAACCTCCATCGGCAGCGTCAGAGAACCAATGCTTTCACAGGTGTTTCCATCAGCAACAGTACAAGTGATTTTATGATCTTCATTGAGTTGAAGTCCCAGAGATTTTATTAGAGACCATCCTGGCCCGCCCAGAATACTGGAAGAGGCTCCACTATCCAGTAAGCCACGCAACTTTAAGCCCAATATGTCCACCAATAAGTATGGTCGCTCATCGCCCTCAGCATGAGAAAAGATGAAATCGAGAACGGCTCGTTGGGTAACCGGCAGTGGTAAGTTATTGGTGACCGTCGAAGGTCGAGACATATTACGGTCGCTTAATGTCTCCGACTTCCGTTTCCCGAGCTTCCAGAGCATTTGGGACATGACCTCACGGTATAACCAGCATTACCACATCTGAAACAATACTTATTCTTTTTATCGCGGCATTCTGATGCTCGGTGACCAGTTGTCTTGCAATTCCAACAGGTGATTTCAGAGACATTAACCTCACTGGTTCCACTCGTTGAAGCACTGTCAGTGTAAACGTATGCTAAGTCTGGTTCCATCATCTTTTTATGTCTTGGGGGAGGAATAAAGTTTTCAATTGCTTCCTTTCTTTCTTCCAATTGTCTTCCGACCTCAATAAGTTGCTGGATAGTATCAACCTTTACAAGCCCAAGCTGACTTTGGTAAAATGGTGAAATGTTCTTCATTAGAACTTTTAGTTTTAACTGTTCTGTGGTCGAACATGTCAATCGATTGAACATGTTTATCATAGTCGCTATATATAGTCCGATGGACTCATTAGGTCCTTGAGTTCTTTGCTTAATCTCTTCAAAAAGACGGTCATTGTAGTCGCTGGGCAAAAACTGTTTTCTTAAGGCAAACACCAAATCTTCCCACGTTCTAACTTGATCTCTAATAGAATTATACCAAATCTTGGCTTTTCCAGTGAATAAATCCGAAGCAGAAGCACACAATTGAGGTTTAGAAACATTTCTGGAAATACTCAATTCATGGACGCTCTCTAAAAAGGAATTTAAGGACATAGACTCGCCATTATATTTGAGATTCCACAAATAAACAGGTACTGTCTTAGGTCTGTTCATGGTGACAGGACCGCTTGCTCGTGGCATTGTAACTGACTCCGCTTCGCTGTCTTCACCATCAGAACTTTCCTCCTCTGTAGTAGTAGAATCGTCGTCTTCATTGTCCAAGCTGGTCGACGATAATAAATTAGCCAACTCTAAAGGGCCATGAGTTTGGGATAAACGTTTAAATCTCCTTGCTTTCTGCTGTACAGCCGAATGAAATTTCAAAAGCGAGACTATTAGTGAGGAACGTTGCCCCGTTTCTATATCTCCTTTCGGTTTGCTACGATTGGCTCTTTCATAAGCATGCCATATTTTCGTAGAAATTTTGGAAAACTGTCCACTCTCGGCAGTATCCGCGAACTTCTTGACCAGGTCTTCAATCTCCTTAATCTTATCGGTAACGGCCTGACAATCTTTGGCAAAATTATAGGGATAGGTCGGATAAGTTAGAGTTGATCCAGCCTTCTCTAGTTTAAGTAACTGTCGAAGGGTCTTCCGCATGTCTGCCACAGTAGCAGCTTCTTCATCCACCTTTATTCCCCTGAAGGTTAACTCGTACACAAATTCATCTCGATCTAGACGGTTGATCTCCATCTTCATCGCCATGTTTATCTTGTTTATTTTTTTCCCCTTTCGCAATACTATAATATTTCAGACACAATTTCCAACTATTTCAACTATAAGCACTACCTTAATAATATAATCGGTATATTAGTACCTTAACACTATGCACACACAACCTTATTTCGTAAATAATTAATAACACAAACTTTAATGAGTGCCTCACTAATATCGATACTCCGGTAGTCGAGAATTTCACAAAGAGTGTAGTAAAGCACGCACGGCCTCGACATTAAATCAACAGGACAGCCGCGTAATCAGAAAATAGAAATACCAAAAGAATATAAACAAAACACTCGAATATAGAATCAAATCTAACCGATATTGTAGCAGAGGAGCATCTACCACCGTAAATATTCCTAAAACACAAACAAAAAAAATTCCCTAAATTTAGGGAAATTTGAAAAAAATGGCAACACTGTTTGCAAAAGGGCCTCACGTTGGGCGCCAAACTTGCCACCTATCTGCACTGCAGGAGGGTGAGAGCCCTCTGTAGTCAGAGACCGGTAAGGTGTAGCAACACGGAGAACTGGGCTAGCCACTAGTCGGGAGTGGTCGTGCGGTAATTTAGAAAGTAATGGAATTATGGGCGCCAGTAACCTATTTAAAGCCACAAGCTCCATTCCGGAATGTAGATGAGTACTCGGTTACAACATACCATCAATTTACCAGGAGGTACAACGATGTTCGGTAGTTCGCCAAAATTAATAACACAGAAGAGGAATACCAATGACACTATTTTATTGAAGCCTGTGTAAATTTATAGAACCAAATTTCATAAATCATATTACATACAAAATATTCATCTGGAATATTTACGAATAAACCTCGCTATATTATATCTAGAAATGATAGAGAATGTTTCAGGTACCTGTCGTGATCACGGCCGGTTTACACGCACCAGGCTATATAGGGTGCAACCTTGACGAATGAAAATTATGGGTAATTAAATTAGTAGTATAAAAAAAAATATATACTCTAGCTCAATATTCAGATACACCAGCAATGTAATATATTTCTAGCAATGGCTAGTTCGCAAATTATATCAATAAACTGCTGGCCACTCGAACTTACCGATAGAGATTTTTAGGCAAAATTTAAAGTTTAATATTTTCAACAGGAATGTAAATTTTTCAACGCCGATTGCAGATTTTGAAAGCTGGTTTTTTTCGGATTAAGCTGCATGACGTATATTTATTGTAGGACCATAGGTTTATTATATACGGGGTGATCAATAATGTCATGCAAAAAATCAAAAAGTTTGTATGAGTGAAATTTCCAAAATAAATTTTTTTGGTCGTTGCAATAGGGTCCGTTACTTAGGTAACATCAATATCTCTAGACGTTTTTGTCAGTTTTTGGATTAAGGACGTTAGGTCTTGTACACACTACTAAACATAAAATGTGGGTAGCAAAATTTTTAAAATGCTATAACTTGACATTGGATGGACGGTTCTTGATGATTTTTGCGGATTTGGAATCCTTATTTCACGTAGATTTTCTACGATCTAAATATTTTATTTGAGGGTGGAAATTTACACATTATACCGGGTCGAAAATATGTACCCCGATGCCCATATTTATGATCGACTGTAATTTCTACGCGACGCGTCAATTTCAAAGTAGGCATTGCAAAAACAAATTTGTTGCTATGGAATTAAAAATAGTTAACATTATTTTAAAAATAACCTGACACATTTCAATGTTATAATTTTGTAAATTTTAATTAATATGAGGCGTTTAACCACGACAGAAAGAGAAAATTGCATTCGACTTCTCAACGAAGGAATGCTAAAAAAGCAAATTGCGCGCATTTACAATGTCAGCCAAAAGACAATTTATAATTTAAACCGTCGCGTCGAAACTACTGGTGATCATAATTATGGGCATGGGGGTGGACATACAAAAAAAATAAACCAAAGAACCCAAAGAATTTTAATTCGAGAAGCTATGGTGAATAGAACAAAGAACTCTAGGAAACTAAATGACTCTTTAAGGCAACAAACTGGGGTGAGAGTTTCGAACAGAACAGTAAGAAGAACATTGAATAAAAACAACTTAAGGTGAGAATTTATTTTTACAAAAACAACATAATGCCAAACATTTTAAATTTTAGAGCCCGTCGCAGAGCAAAATGTGTGTTGTTATTACGACACCATAGAGCGAATAGGCGGGCATGGGCAAATCGGCATGCGAATTGGGGTAATGCAGAGTGGAGCCATTGTTTATTTTCTGACGAAACAAGATTTAATTTGATTCACTCCGATGGCCGAATATTAGTTTGGAGAGGGCCAAATCAGCGGTATTTGGAGGAAAACATGGCCCCTCAAGAGGCAATTGGTGGCGGAGGTGTAACAGTATGGGGAGGTATCATAAGAAATGGTAAAACCGAGCTATTCATTACCAACCAAACTGTTAACGCTAATGTTTATCAGGAGGAAATTTTGCAACCTATTGTTGTTCCTTTTGCTCGAAATTACGGTCCAGAATTTCTATTGGTGGATGACAACGCTCCACCTCATAGAGCGCGAAGGATCACAGAGTTTTTGCAGGCACAGAACATCAATAGGATGGACTGGCCTGCAAAGTCTCCGGATCTTAATGTCATCGAACACGTTTGGTCTTATTTAAAACTTAAAGTAAGATCGCGTGATGTACCCCCTGCAACCTTTGCAACGCTTAATGAGGCCATTCGTGAAGAATGGGAGAATATTCCACAAGATTTTATAAATAATCTTGTGGATACTCTACCAAACAGATGTCGGGAAGTAATACGTCGAGCAGGAGGACCAACAAAATATTAGTTCCTTTTTTTTATAATGCACCTACTTAATTTCGGGTAAATTATTACCAAAGATTAGGTATTTAAAGATAGGACACTTGGCATTTTTCCATTGATATTTGCCGGTTGCTTTTAATGACCTCGTCCTTTTAACACGCTATTGCCAACAAATACCCAATTTCATTTTAAACTCCAAAAATGCAAGGTTGTAATTCCCATCTTTGACGCAGTGGGTTGAAAACAAAAATTAATGGACAAACAATTTATGTTTTTCAGGCCATTTTTTTTTATTAACTAAAAATTACCAATATCAATTATCACTAGGTATCCTTTTCCATACATACCTAATCTTTGTTATTACAGTATATCAGATTTTTTTAGGGATTGCAGTAACCTTTAAATTAGGCTTAGAATTAGAAATTTTGTAAGGATTGACTTTGGGCCGTTGTTAACCAATCTTGTATATTGTAGAATATAATGTAATAAACTTGTTCTTGTCGCTATGTTTTTGTCTATTATCGACCCGGTATAATGTGTAAATTTCCACCCTCAAATAAAATATTTAGATCGTAGAAAATCTACGTGAAATAAGGATTCCAAATCCGCAAAAATCATCAAGAACCGTCCATCCAATGTCAAGTTATAGCATTTTAAAAATTTTGCTACCCACATTTTATGTTTAGTAGTGTGTACAAGACCTAACGTCCTTAATCCAAAAACTGACAAAAACGTCTAGAGATATTGATGTTACCTAAGTAACGGACCCTATTGCAACGACCAAAAAAATTTATTTTGGAAATTTCACTCATACAAACTTTTTGATTTTTTGCATGACATTATTGATCACCCCGTATATAATAAACCTATGGTCCTACAATAAATATACGTCATGCAGCTTAATCCGAAAAAAACCAGCTTTCAAAATCTGCAATCGGCGTTGAAAAATTTACATTCCTGTTGAAAATATTAAACTTTAAATTTTGCCTAAAAATCTCTATCGGTAAGTTCGAGTGGCCAGCAGTTTATGTCATTGGCACACCGGAGATAAACTTACGTTAACTTCAAAACAATACATAAGGTATGTCTAATTAAGTCATGTCAAATATCCAGTTAGAAATACACTAGATACAATTAATTACATAAATACCTTTCTATTTAAATAACCAACTCCATAAATTCTGAATAGATTTAAATTTAAGATAATAGTCTAGTGCGGACCTGCATGGACCAAGTATAAGGAAATATTTTCCCCCTATAAATAATTACATATATTTCAACTTTAATAATAAATTTAACTTAAAAATAGCCGACCAGTACGGACCTGCATAGATCAAACTACTGAATAATTAAATACCTTCTTGGTCAAATACTTCAAACTCTGTACTTTAAATACTAAGTTACTAAACAGAAATAATAGTCCAACGCAGTCCTCCACAAATCAAATCATTAAATAACTAGATACCTTTCTGGTTAAATATCTGTAACGCTGTACTTTAAATACGGAATTATTAACAGGAATAATAGTCCAACCCATTCCTGCATAGATCAAACCATAGAATAACTAAATA
The DNA here is from genome assembly GCA_963920685.1 of Polydrusus tereticollis. Lineage (NCBI taxonomy): Eukaryota > Metazoa > Arthropoda > Insecta > Coleoptera > Curculionidae > Polydrusus > Polydrusus tereticollis. Next base: position 79,811,163 of record OY987332.1, on the reverse strand, counting down.
CCTTTCTGGTTAAATACTAGGAACCTTGTAGTTTAAGTAAGAAATCTGATCCGGTCCTGCATAGATCAATCCGTTCTGAACTGCCACCAGCCTAGCCTATGGAGGAGGCTAGATCCTCTACAGTAAAGGATGAGGGTAGGTAGATGAATATCCCCCGGGAACAGCCCTAAAATTTACAGAAAAAACCGTTGCTCATACCGCCAAATATATGTGGCCAGAAAGCTTGTAATACTTACACACTGTCTCGTGTGGCTGTAGATCTAGGTCTTGAGCAAAGATGAAGAGTTCAGTGATGAGATAATGGATTACAAAGTTAAATGCATTTTGGTTGACCGATAATCATATCTAAAAGGGATAAGCATCCACATGTAGTCCAGAATAATTATGATGAATATTCAGCAAGGAAAATAAAAAAACGAAAACTCATAAAACAAAACACATTGATGACTTACTTGACTGATCCTACGCCTTAGCTGACCGAAGTGCTCTAATATCCAGCCCTAGGCCGTAGTTGGTGACAAAACTATACACTATAACACCAACACTACTATTTTTGGATGAAAAAATCCCTCATCAACGAGGAGTGTATCCCAAAACACTATTCAAATCCCCAAAAATAGGCAGCAACTTCTCGCGTCCAGCGGCACCAGGAACCAAGTGTCGGAAGATGGCCGTCCTTGTCGGCACTACCCAGAAAGGTACTAAATTTAGCGCGGGAAACCTATTTAATTTTGATACTTTAACTAGTACTATTGAGAAAAAGTGATCACTAAAATAGATACTACATCGCCAATAACCAACGATTCCTACAATATTTTCAGAAGAATCCTAGCCTATATTGAGTAATTCATTTTTAAAATAACTATAATTTTAAATGATTTATATCCGGCATTAGCGGCAATTGAGGAAGGCGGAGCATAACCCACGATCCATGGTTGAGTTTGTTCATAAGGTCGTACCATTACAGTCTTTAGACATTGTCAAATATAGCTATCTCTTTTCGGCTATCTCTGAATATACACCGCGGTACTCCCGGATGATAGCAGAGCCCATCTCCTTGACAATTAGGTTCCACACCAAACAGACCTTCCTCAAATATTCCTACGCGCGTCGCCGCGATGATTGCAGTTGACCGGGTACGATTTCTACGGTACGTTAGTAAGCCCACAGTATTCGAAGCAGGTTCTCGCTTCGCAGGACAAAATTATACGGCGAGTTGCCAGAACCGGACTGAGAATCAAACCGTATCAATTTAGATCTTGCCCAATGATACTTTAACATTTATTAAGCACATAAACTCTAGCTATATTACAATAAAACACTTAATATGTACAAATAGAAAATATCGATATCAAGTATTTAACTAAATTTTGATAATTTAAAAATATTACCGTTACAATCGATCATCGATAGTTTTGTTATTGATTTTTCTATAGTCCACCACGATGCGCCATTTCTTTTTCCCGGATGCGTCGGGCTTTTTTGGCACTATCCAGATCGGAGAAGACCAGGGAGAGTCGCTTGGTCTAATGACCCCTTGGTTTAGCATGTCATCAATTTGTTTTTGAACCTCTGGTTTGTGTATAAATGGGTATCGGTATGACTTGGTATATACTGGAATTTCGTCGGTCGTCTTAATCTGGTGTTTTACTCGATTTGTAAACGTCAAAGGAAAATTTTCGCGGTGAAATATGTCAGAAAAGGATAGACATAACCTTTCGATGTGACGTCTTTCTTCTTGGTTCATATGTTCAGTACGTATTAATTGGGGTATATCGATTTTATTTGAATCATTGTTCTGTTCAATGGTGACATGGAATATTTAAAATTCGTTAGAAGAGAAAGGTTTGACAGGTATTGGTGAATAGAGATAGATATCTTGTATGTTATCTGAATGGTTCTGGACATCAACAGGGGCGTATCTATTCCTTGATGTCGTCAGACATTCGCGGATTAAGCAATTAAATAGTTTAGTTTCGATTATTGTAATATCGCCATTTTGAATGGTTACAGGAATTCTTAGAGATTCTATACTGTGTGGTTCAATCCGTGCGAAAAACAAATTTTATTTTTTGATTCGTAATGTGTTAATGGTAATTCCACTAAAGGCGTTTTTAAAATTGAATTTTGTAAATCGAGATGCACATCTAAATTTTTTAAGGTTTCGTACCCTATAAGACCATCGAAAAAATTATGAAATTTGAATAGGTAAAATTTTATTTTTTTATCAGAATTAAATTCTTCGAAAGCTGGTATTTCGGCGCACAGGTCTCTGGCAGTAGTCTGAAATATTGACGAGATTGTAAATGGTTCATGTTTTATACACTCTTGAAAATATTTTTCAGCTATTTCGGGGTTTAAAAATGACTTTGTGGCACCCGTATCAATTAAAAGTTTTATAGGTGGGTTGGAAATTATTATGTATGGCAAATCTTTTCTGGGGGCTGGATTTCCTGAAAATTTTGGTTGGAGTCGTCATTTTGATCAAGGGTGTATTCGGTAATCGGTTCGTCATAACTTTCGGAAAGTTCGTACTGGTTATGGGGCGGATTAACGTAATTAGTTGGTCCGTAGTTTGGGTAAAAGTACTCGTTTTCATAAGTGTTATTTTGATAGGAAGATCCGGGAATATTTGGATCATAATATGTTGGTTGTTCCATATTGTATAATTCCTCGAAAGTAAAGTTTGGCCTGGAATATCGGGGTTGTTGCTGGGTCATGGTTCTGGGTCGAGGGAAAGTTCCGTGTGAGATTCCACACATAGGGGTTGGTTTTGGTTGATTTGATTGATTTTGTGGGTTAGGTTTCCATACATTTGTTGGATTTTTGGGTGGTCCAAATACTTGTCTGTTTGTCGGGAATCTGTGGGTAGGAACGGGTCTTGGCTGGATGTTAGTTGGGCCGCGTGGAAATGGGGGGTTAAAATAGGGTTGTTGGTTAAAGTTGTGTTGAAAATTATTATGGTTATAAAAATTATGAGGTTGGTTATTGCTATTAAATTTATGTGGGGGTTTATTATTTCTTTGAAAATCGCCCTGTGGCTTTTGCAAATGTCGAATGTTGTTTTCGGAAATTATATACTGTCTGGCAGTTGCTAAAGAGTCAGGTCGCATAGCACGAATAGTCGAACCTAAGGGTTCTTTTAGTCCTGCTAAGAATATTAATTCCGGCATCATTTTCGTGCGTGTCTATGTAATTATGTAGAGCACTTAGATTTGACATTATTCGGGTATAAAATTGCAAAGAGGGTTCGTTATTAGTTTGTCGCATTTGATCTAGATCAAATAATAACCCGTTTTCGTCGCGTTGATCACCAAAATGAGCAATAAGCGCGTTTTTTACGCATATCCAATCTTTCGAAATACAAATGCTATAAACTTCCCTAGCTTTACCTATTAATTTTGCATAGATTCCATAAATAAGAGTAACATTTTTAACACAATTCCTATTTGCGGTGTTTGGGTCCCAATATGTATTATATGAAGTATTGGCAGTATCTAAAAATGATGATAATTCGAGCGGATTTCCATCAAATTTTGGAACAATTTCTAGAAGTTTACTATCAAAGTTTGGCTTTGCCATATTTACTTTAAAATTATTGGTTTTATTTACTTCTTGTAAAGAAAGATTTGAAAATAAATTATCTAAATCAAAGTTTACTTCAAAATCGCTTAAATTAAGCTCGTTCTCACTATTTTCCTTGGTGGAATTAGAGGGTGACGAGGAGAATGACATAGACTGGAAAAAGGAAAAGCAACTTACATAAATGAAACTATTTTCATCTTCTTTCTGCAGCTACTGTGGTCCAATGATCTGGTACACTTTCTTTGCAGTTTTCACTTGCTTTACACCTTTACACTCTGTTTATGTTTATTTTTGGAGAAGTTCTGTTTGCACGATGCAAAAGGTCCTTTCAGAACAAACGATTAAAACCAACGAGTTTTTCGCGATGAAAGTATCTTTCTTAATATCCTACCGACTGCGCCACTTTATGTTTCTAGTTAATAGAAACTACTTTTTAAAAAATATTTATTTTTACTGTTTTACATTGATTAAAGTTATTAATTAAGAAAAATACAATGTTATAATTTACGTGTTAAACATTCAAAGTCTATGTCGATTCTGATAGCGCAAATGTAACGGATGATGCACTCCGAGGATGATACTAGTCGTGTGAACTGCAACTCAGCAGTTCTCGGGAATTCTATGAAATGCGGCATACATAACTCCGTCCACGGACGTGATATGTCAGGTTCTGTGGGGACAAAAACACTACAAAATTATTGTTTTTGTTTTAATTTAATTTTAGCTCGTTTTGATTAAAGTATAATGCAAATTAATAATACAAAAAAAATCCAAAATCTCTCTTTTCCTACCAAATATTTTCCTGTAACCTGGTTTTAGGCACTTTTTGAAGAATAACCCATATATCAATTTTTAGTTACATTTCTGTAAATGATATTTTATGTCCCCAATTACTGAAGCAGCTGCTGCTAATTTTTTAATGGTTTTCATGCCATAAACCACCTCATCTATAAAAATCCAAACGTGCTCACACTCCACTGGATATTCTATGTTCAATCCATGATATAGCTTGTACAACAGCTCTAGCATCCTGATACTGCTGGCAACTTTGTAATGCACATCATCCACCACAATATAACAACCCTCAGGGTTAGAGAGATGCCCTACTATTCACTGGCGTAGCTAGGGGGTGGGGCACAGGGGCATTTGCCCCCCCCCAAGAGATAAAAAAAATCTAGAAATAAAAATATACTTAGCATCTATCACTCTCCTACCACAAATTTTTAATAATAATATTATTTGATTTAATTTTACGGCCTTTTAGGGTTAAAGTAGGCCGTTCCATTGCTTGCGAATGTCACGCTCGTTGGAGTCGTGAGTCGTTGGCGTTGGTCGTGCACCGACATGTTCGTTGCGCTGACTGCGAGGAAAAATTAGGTACTAAATTCAGATCATTTCGTTTGGTGTCAATTAGGAATTCTTCCATATTTTAAGCTTCTAGATGGATCAACCAGTGAAGAAAAAATTAAAAACTAGTCAGTCTTTGTTGACAACTTTTTTAACAAAAAAATCAACAACCGAAAAGTTCTTGGAAAATCCATTATCTACAGCACAACAATCTAACGTAAAAGCAGTGCCTACAGTATCAGAAACACAGGTTTGTAATTTATTATATTTTTCCTCGTGTTAAAATTTAAAATTACAGTTAATTCATTCAAATACATTTTGTTTGGCTGAAGGACTTCAGTCGATGGCCAGTTGGGACACCAACAAATACCCAAAAATAAAATAATAATAAAAAATATTGTTTTATTCTTTAAGGTTGCGTCACAATTACCATCAACATCATTCACATCGTTAAGGATGTCGCAAGCGCCCACTGATTTGCCTGTTGATGAAAATGATATAGCCAATTTTGTGGGAATTTACATAAATGATAAGGATAAATTAGAAAAATTAGGGTCAATTTGGCATCCACTAGATGATTTTCCTTTCCACCTAAGTAGCTTCGGAAAAACCAATAGAAAATTTAATTATATGTGGCTTTTGAAGTACAATTGGCTATCGTATAGTAAAGTGAACAATGGGGTATTCTGCAAATTTTGCGTTTTTTTGCTAGCGCATTCTAGTAGCCAGTCGCTAAGAGTGTTTTACTCGGAACCTTTCAAAAATTGGAAGAAAGCAACAGAAAAATTTGATAACTATCAAAGTAACACCTATCATCAAAATGCAGTGTTGAAATACGAATATCTAAGGAAAGCCATAAAAAACCCAGAACAAACAGTTGAAAACATCCTAAACAAGCAGGCTTATTTACAGTCATTGGAAAACAGAAAAAAAATAACCCCCATAAATTGATTGAGTCGGCCGATACTTGGTGGAAGTCTATAACTGATATTATGGGTTAACCAGAAAAACTACTAGTTTGGCTTAGTAAACTTCCACTACCTATATTGACAAAAAAATTATTTGACATGTTTCGCTACACTGTAGCTTCTTCAGAATATGATTTACGAATGAGTGATGACTAACAATTGCAATAATGTAAACCTCTGAGGTAATTAAATAATATAATAAAATAAGGGTAGGTAGATTAGTTAATCTGTTACATTTGGGTTTTTCTAAAGATTAAGATGAATAAAATAATTTATTTTTACAAAGGGGTGTTGTCATACAAAATTTAATGAAGTAGAATTACTAATAAAGCTTAAGATGCATAAAGTATTTTATTTTTACAATGAGGTATTGTTAAACAAATTTAATAAGGTAGAATTACTAAGCTCTATTTGGTCATTAAGAAGTACGTTGGAATTTTTAAGTTTATTTATTTCCATGGATTCTAGCAAATTCAATTTGACACCTTTACTTTTAATATGTAAAATTTTGTAATTCGGATCAAAATTATGTTGATTTTGTAATAAATGGCAGGCATAATTAGAGTCTTGTTTATGTTTAGTAAAGCTATTGTGATGTTCTTGTATCCTTTTACCAAAATTTCTACCAGTTTGGCCTATGTACGTCTTCGGGCAGTCTTTACATGTTAATTTATAAACACCGGATTTTTTATTTTTGTTTGTTTTAGTTTTACTATTTCTAATGAATTTGCCTAAAGAATTATTGGTTTTGTAAGCGACGTTGATATCATGTTTATTTAAAAAATTGCCAATCTTTTTAGTAGGCTCTCCAACAAAAGTAATAAGTTTAAATTTTTTATTAGGGTCCTTGATCTTAGGATAAACTAAATCAATGGCCTTTTTGTATGTTTTTTTCCTTAAAATTTGGTCAATTAAGTTAGAGGTATATCCATTATTAATAGCAATTTGTTTTATTATGTTCAATTCTTTCAAAAATTTTTTCTTCATTTAAAGGGAAAGTTACAAGTCTATGAATCATGCTATGGAATGCTGCTAATTTATGTTGTATGGGGTGGCAAGAAGTATTAGGTATTGTAGTATCTGTATGAGAAGGTTTGTGGTAGACAGAGAAGACATGTTTATTATTTTCTATTTTTATAGTTAAGTCGAGAAAATTAATTGAACCATTTAATTCTTTTTCTATAGTAAATTTGATATTATTATGTAAGCCATTGATAAATTCTAGAAAAACTTTTAATTGTCTATCAGTACCTAGAAAACATGTAATGACATCGTCGACGTACCTAAACCAATAAAGAAATTATTTAAAAAGAGGGTGATTACTTATTTTATTTTCCAAAAAAATCCATGAAAATTTCTGCTAATAAGGGGCTGAGGGGGTTGCCCATAATCAGTCCATTTTTGCTCGTATAAAAATTATTATTGAATTCAAAATAATTTTGTTCAAGACAGACAGAGATAGACTCTATTATTTCTTGTTTTTTAATGATATTGATATTTTGTGAACAAAGAAGTTGCTCAATCAAGTTAATAGTTTCTTTGGGTGGTATGCTAGGGAATAAATTAGTGACGTCAAAGGATATTAACTTTGCATTATTAGGTATTTTAATATTTTCTATCTTTTTAATAAGTTCTATTGAATTTTTTATTCCGAATTTAGCTGAAAATTGTGTATTTAATTTGATTATATCTATAAGTCTTTTGGAAAGTTTATAAGATGGAGCTGAAAAGAAGGATACTACTGGTCTGATAGGGTAACCATCTTTATGTAATTTTATTAGTGAATATAATCTTGGTGGCTGAGGGTTCATAAGGGTAAGTTTGATAGAATCCATGTCCGTAAATAGACTTTTACAATTTTGAATAATGTGTTTAATAGCTCTTTGAAACTTATCTGTTGGATCACGTTTTAAATTTTCAAAATTAATAGGGTTAAGAAAATCAATCGTTTTTTTGATATAATCGGTTTTATCTATGGCTAAAATAGTATTGCCTTTATCTGCTTTAGTGAAAATTATATCCTCAGATTTAGTTTTAATGTCAATAGCTGTTTGTTTAGAAAACTGTAGCCTTTCAGCTAAATTCGGAATAAAAAATTCAATAGAACTTATTAAATAGATAGAAAATATTAAAATACCTAATAATGCAAAGTTAATATCCTTTGACGTCACTAATTTATTCCCTAGCATACCACCCAAAGAAACTATTAACTTGATTGAGCAACTTCTTTGTTCACAAAGTATCAATATCATTAAAAAACAAGAAATAATAGTCTATCTCTGTCTGTCTTGAACAAAATTATTTTGAATTCAATAATAATTTTTATACGAGCAAAAATGGACTGATTATGGGCAATCCCCTCAGCCCCTTATTAGCAGAAATTTTCATGGATTTTTTGGAAAATAAAATAAGTAATCACCCTCTTTTTAAACAATTTCTTTATTGGTTTAATTACGTCGACGATGTCATTACATGTTTTCTAGGTACTGATAGACAATTAAAAGTTTTTCTAGAATTTATCAATGGCTTACATAATAATATCAAATTTACTATAGAAAAAGAATTAAATGGTTCAATTAATTTTCTCGACTTAACTATAAAAATAGAAAATAATAAACATGTCTTCTCTGTCTACCACAAACTTTCTCATACAGATACTACAATACCTAATACTTCTTGCCACCCCATACAACATAAATTAGCAGCATTCCATAGCATGATTCATAGACTTGTAACTTTCCCTTTAAATGAAGAAAATTTTTTGAAAGAATTGAACATAATAAAACAAATTGCTATTAATAATGGATATACCTCTAACTTAATTGACCAAATTTTAAGGAAAAAACATACAAAAAGGCCATTGATTTAGTTTATCCTAAGATCAAGGACCCTAATAAAAAATTTAACCTTATTACTTTTGTTGGAGAGCCTACTAAAAAGATTGGAAATTTTTTAAATAAACATGATATCAACGTCGCTTACAAAACCAATAATTCTTTAGGCAAATTCATTAGAAATAGTAAAACTAAAACAAACAAAAATAAAAAATCCGGTGTTTATAAATTAACATGTAAAGACTGCCCGAAGACGTACATAGGCCAAACTGGTAGAAATTTTGGTAAAAGGATACAAGAACATCACAATAGCTTTACTAAACATAAACAAGACTCTAATTATGCCTGTCATTTATTACAAAATCAACATAATTTTGATCCGAATTACAAAATTTTACATATTAAAAATAAAGGTGTCAAATTGAATTTGCTAGAATCCATGGAAATAAATAAACTTAAAAATTCCAACGTACTTCTTAATGACCAAATAGAGCTTAGTAATTCTACCTTTATGACAATGGCAATCGGTTGTCTTGGACAACAGGTAGTCACTATCTGCTGACGGTAGCTCTTTATGTGAAGGCACTAGGTCGTGGTCCAATACTTACACCTTCCCTTCGTCTTTGGTTGTCTTGGGCGCCACCTGGTTTGATCGATGTCCAAACCAGAAAAAATATACCGAATATCAGTTCTATTGGAAAATCTATACAATAAATAAAACTAAAGCTTTCCCACACAAATAAAAAAGTTTTTATTGAATAAAAAAGGGGTTTAGGTTTATTGTTATGATGTTAAATTGTTTAAAATTTAGATAACTTTGAATTATAAAATGAAATGAATGAAAAAACAGCCTTTCTGGACGCAAGGATTTAAGTCAAAATTATGTATAACCTCGGCGAAGATTCTAGAACCTTTAAATATTTCGATGGTGTATGGTTACAAAAGGGGTACCTTTGTCAAGATGGCTTTACATAAAAAATGAGTGATGAACCTGCAGTTTATTTAAGTGTAGTGACGTACTAATTAAATTAAAAAGGCAAAATGCATTAAATTGAGGTTTGCTTTATACAAGCCTTTTAATCCCTCGCTTCTGCTGGGGCAGTTATACTGGACATGGACCATGTGGCTCCTGAAAGCTGCTCATGGTCGGCCAGGTGAAATCTAGTCCATACACAGCTCGTAACCAATTAAATTTGTTTTTACGTGGGCCAACCGGAACCTGGTAGCTCAAGGGCTATTTATGTGGATGATAAAATCCCATGTGGTGTTCCTAACCTATTCGAAGGTAAGACGGCATATTAGCCGAAACTAACCAAACACACAACCCCTAAAAAAAATAGAAAGGAAAATTAACCCATTGAATACCCACAAAACGATAACTAAGAACAAAAGAAAAGAAAATAGCTTACCTCTAAAAGGGGGGTGAGACCTCGTGGTCTTTTTTAAAAAAAATGGCCCAACGGCGACCTTGTTCTCTGGAAGGTATTTTCAGAAAGCCAAAATGGAGGCCGCAAGATCTCTCAAGTAAGACAGAACCCCTTCTCTAGCAAAATCGGCTGACTCAAGGCTGCCAGCTGGACATAAACCCCAAAAAAGAAAAGAAGAAGAAGAGAACAGAGTGACGACATAAAGGATCCAAACGATCAGAACGAACAAGGGTCTGGGCCTTTACCAGAACCTAAATTACATAAGGAAATGAAGAAAGTAATTCTAAACAACCCCGTCTAAACATAAAATCGCCAAAAGTAGAAATGGACGGTCTGCGACTTGACCGAGACGCGAAACCGGAATTACATGGTTCACCTATGTGCGGCGCCTGATGCCATCAGCCACAGAAAACAGAAGTAGTGCGTTCGCCCCATATTTTGGTTAGATTTATAAACTCGAAAAGTTGGTGAAGTTGAAGTTATGGTCAAGTTGTGAGGTTAGATATTCCGAATTCCGAGCATAAAAATTGATTATCTCGAACTACCCGGGAAGTTTTTGAACCTTACATGAGCTTTACATGAACAACATGAACAAGTGTATAAATAGAACCGAGTGTTCCCTTTAGTTTAAATTAAACTCCTATTTCCAACACCAACTGAACTTCAACCTCGCCAACTTTTCGAGTTTATAAATCCAGCTTAAATAAATAGTGGCAATTTTAAAATTGCTACACCTTATTAAATTTGTTTAACAATACCTCATTGTAAAAATAAAATACTTTATGCATCTTAAGCTTTATTAGTAATTCTACTTCATTAAATTTTGTATGACAACACCCCTTTGTAAAAATAAATTATTTTATTCATCTTGAGCTTTAGAAAAACCCAAATGTAACAGATTAACTAATCTACCTTCCCTTATTTTATTATATTATTTAATTACCTCAGAGGTTTACATTATTGCAATTGTTAGTCATCACTCATTCGTAAATCATATTCTGAAGAAGCTACAGTGTAGCGAAACATGTCAAATAATTTTTTTGTCAATATAGTGGAAGTTTACTAAGTCAAACTAGTAGTTTTTCTGGTTAACCCATAATATCAGTAACCCCCATCATAAAAACAATACTTTTTTGCGGGAGAAATAATTTACCTTTGCGGGGGCATCGAGATTCGAAACACTTAGATGTAGATGCTGCCTTACAAAATGAATTGGCGAACAAAGAAATAGGAATCTTTAAAAAATTATTATTATTTAGGGTAGATGCTGGGGACGATATTTTAAAAAATCATCTATCTACTGCAGCTAAAAATACCAATTGGCTGAGTCCTGACATTCAGAATCAGATCATAGAAGCCTGTAATAACATCATCCTTAAGAAGATAGTCGAGGAGATAAATGAAGCCAAAGCCTTTACATTAATTGCTGATGAAACCGCAGACATTTCAAATATTGAGCAATTGTCTATATGTGTTAGATATATAAAAGATGAGAAAATTATGGAACACTTTCTTCAATTTCTGGCGATTGAAAGCACCACGGCTGAAAATATAGCAAGCACTTTAATATCATTTTTAAAATGGTCGGGTGTTGAATTACGTTATTTATGTGGCCAGGGTTATGATGAGGCTGCATCAATGGGTGGAAAAATATCTGGAGTCCAGACAAGAATTAGACAAATTCACCCTGCAGCAATTTATGTACATAGTGCTTCCCATTCTCTAAATCTGGCAATATCAAAATCTTGCGAAATGGTCGATATTAGGAATACGTTAGGCACAATTGAAAAGTGTTATGTGTTTATGAACACACCTAAGAGGGAAGCAGTTCTTAAAAAGAAAATCGACGAAGTTGTCCCTGAAAGCAAGCGAGCGGGATTAAAGCAATTGTGCCCAACGAGATGGGTTGATCGTCATGAATCAGTAATTATTTTAAAAGAATTATATCACCCTTTAGTTCTTGCTTTGGAGAAAATAATAACATGGAAGGACTCTACATCTTCATTGGAAGCAAATTCTTTACATGATTCAATAACTAAACCCACGTTTTATTTAAATTTACTAATAATTGAAAAAGTGTTTGGTTTTACTTTGCCTCTTTGTAAAATGCTTCAAACACCAAGCATAGATTTGGCAGAAGCAGTAAAGCTGTGCGAAAATACGGTAAAGGAATTAAATGAAATTCGGTTGGCAGCATATACATCATTCAATGAAATATTTTTAAAAACTAAGAACATTTTGTCAGAAATACTGCAGGAACAAGTTACCATTCCTTTACCTCGTATAAATGCCAGACAAACTAACAGGTCAAATGTTAATAGCGCAAATTCTGAGGATTACTACAGAATATCTACATTTCTACCCTTTTTGGATCATTTTATTAATAACTTAAACGAGAAATTTTTAAACCATGGTGAAATAATTAATGACTTTAGCTGTATTTTATCCCCTGAAGATCATTCTGATGATGATTTTTTAAAACTGATAAACATATATAGAATTTCCGGCTTCATTACAGAGCCTTCAGAAACTATCTTATTCGCTGAACTTAAACTTTGGAAAAGAAGCCTAAACAATAAAAGGCCTAAGAATTCTATGGAAGCATTTGCCAGTTGCAATGAAATATTTTTTCCAAATATTAAAGTATTATTAAAAATATTTGCGACATTGCCCGTTACCAGTTGTACTGCGGAAAGATCTTTTAGTACTTTAAGAAGACTTAAAATATATTTACGTAGTACGACTAGTAACTCTCGGCTGAATGGTCTCGCACTTCTAAATATTCATTTGGAAATTTTAATCTCACCAGAGGAAGTGCTCGATCATATGGCAAAAATGAAAAGAAGGTTAAAAATTAATATATAGGTGTTAGAATTAAATTTGTCATTAATTTTATTTACAATCTGTTATTTTATATTTAAACCAAAGTATCTTTGTTCCAATTAGTTTTCAGTTTCCTGTAAATATAACAAGTACCAGTATAATGTACCTACCTTACACTGAATAAAATTTTAGTTTAAAAGTTTTAATATTTTGTTTGCTTTAGTCTTCTATTTTAAATATTAATAATTTCTAATAAAAATAGAAAGAGTTGGTATTTAGGTAATTTAATTCCTATCACGGTACAAGGAGAACCGTTATGCTCTTGCGCATGCGCTACCTGATGCGATCACTTAATATTTTTTATTCTAAAATTCCATCCTGGTAGTATTTAGAAACGTGAATTTTCGAAATTTGGGCGTGGTTCCAAAAAAATGTTCGCCTACCTATTTTACCCCTCTCATGCTCAAGAACTAAATCCGACTTGCGGGTTCTACTTTGTCTGCCCCCCCCCCCCCCCCCCCAAGACAAAATCCTAGCTACGCCAGTGCTACTATTGCCCCGAAGGGTTGCAATATTAGGTTGTGTTCGAAAAGTTTTTCTTTCCGAAATGTAATACTTTCCACTAACTTATCGTAGCTCTAAAAATTTATTCAAATTTTAAAAAATAATTTATGCAAAGCATTTTAGATAATCAATATTTTATTTTTAAGAACTCGTACAAACTTTAAGGCGCGAATATTTGGCTAGTTTTTAGAATTCATGATATATGAACAATAATGAACATGGTTCCGCAACGGCTTGGTTCTTGAAATAGAGGTCGTCCAAAAAAATTTGGATATGTTTTTTGATTATATTTTTGTTTAATAAAATGTTAATTTGATGTTTAATGTTAGATGGTGCCACATACAGTGATACCTACCTGAACTTAAATATCCATAACTTTTTTGTGTTACACTGTATGCCATTTTTAACTAAACATTCAAATTTACATACAAAAGGTACAAGGGTGTTCCATAAGAAAAAAATTAATTTTTGTTTTTCAGCAACACCCTATATATGTATATTGTATATTTAAACTATTGCGTAAAAAACTTTACGTTCTACTCTGCAAGTTTTGTATTTACCATTTTTATAGTGAAACGCCCGGAACACTTACTTTTTGTCGCTGAAAGTAGCGTTTTGAGAAAAAACGGCTTAAAGGTAAACCTGCGTTGGAATTTTGTAGGTTGAATCATTAATACTTTTTAAATATTATGCGAAAAAATGTTTCTTTCCTTGATTTTCTTTTTTCATTTTTAAAAACATAACAGCTTATTTGTAAAACAAACTCTACGGCCTTCGTAATGTACACTAAATGTTACTACTTACCGTCACATTTAGACAGAAACTTTCCTGAACCTCGCTCCTAGTGGGTCTCCAATTCTGTCCTTTTCTGGATTTTTTTAAGCTAATTGGAGCAAATAGGTACGGAAGTGCAAGTATGGCATGAGTTGTATCATCTAAAAATCAAAACAATATTTGATATTTACCTTAAAAATAAAAAACCAGGCAGAAAGCATAGTTTTTAAATTTTGCTACCAAATTTTTAGGTCAGTTCATTCTACATTTTTATAATAAACTACAAAAATCATAAAAACATTTAGAAAGGTAACGTTAGTGTCCAGTTGCAATCATACCAGTAGGTATCCGACTGATCTCAACAAACTTACCAATATCTTTTACACCAGATAGTTCAATTTTTCTTTCAGTAATTTCCGTTTACTGTATTCTATTACTGAGCGAAATAGAATACAGTAAACCAGTGGGATGTTCGGTGTAATCAAGTATAGCGAAGGTGCGAAGATATTGTAACTTAACCGACTTACTGTTTTAAAAGCGATAACATCCCTTGGTGATTTAATCCGATATCGGACTTCTTAAAACGCACAGACTTTAGTAAGCTTTCTTGATAGGTTTCAGATACTCTCAGACAGACAGTTTGGCTTTAGGAAGGGTGTGTCCACAGAAGATGCCTTAATATGTTTAACTAATACAGTATATCATAATCTAGACAACAATAGGGCGGTTATGGGGATATTTCTTGACCTGGCCAAGGCGTTTGATACAGTCGACCACAAAATATTAATCCAGGAACTTGAAAATATAGGATTTCGGGGTAATCCTTTGAATTTGTTAGAAAGATATTTATCTAGTAGAATCCAGCACGTTAAAATCGATAATACTCTAATGCCCGTTTGTACCAACAGAGATAGGAAATACCTAAGGCTAAGAATTCCTTAAATTTAGGTTAAGTACTATTTTCGTTTGCACCATTACTGATTCCACACTTAAGAAGGCTTATGGAAGCTCTAACTTAGGGACCCAATTTTCTTCACCTAAATTGTTACCTACGAAGGACGTGTTGTTATTGGTCGCAAATAATGGTAAATTGGTAAATTCTAAACTACCAACCCTGTTTTTAAAATGAAGTAAAAGTAAAAATCAAAGAAAAAAATCATAATCTTTTAATTTTTGAGAATGGAAATGTTTAATGATGATCTAGATGTACTGGAAATTGTGCAAAATGGCTTTCTATGGAGAGTATATATACGATAGGGAAACTCGTACTTCGACGAAATGGACAATTTTACTTTCTTTTAAAAGATTTCGTCTATTCAACACTACAATACACTACAGAACACAGTTCCAAATGGTATATTCTAAGTTGTTCAAGATTTTATGGCCGAATACCAGGGTGAGCATTATTCTGCATATCTTCAGGCTATCCAACCCTACAAGGCTCAAGCGATCCCTATAAGAAAGCGAAGAACGATCAATCCTCAGTCTATGCAACAGAAAGTTCATAAACCTCGATTGCACCCGCTTAATGTGGACCTGATACAGAGGAGCCCAGACCACACAACAATATTCTAGATGAGTTCGCACCAATGCATAGTACATTTTCTTTAATGTCTCGACATTTTTAAACTGCCAGCATTGTCTTATAACAAAACTAGCCATCTTAAAGGCCTTTGCAATTATGTTATCAATGTGGCTATTTAATATTCTGGAGCAAATAGACGAGGACCTAGAGTATGACCATGAAAGGTATAATGAATCTCAATAATTTCTTGTAATATTTTAATAACAGATACATATTGTAGGAATAATAGTGTGTCGCCCATTGATCAGTTTTTTACATGTCTCAGATTATATGCAACTGGCAGCCACCTTCTTTTAATTTTTTATAAAAATTTTTTAACGACTCTGGGGCCGATTGTACAGATTTAGAGACGAACTATTGAATTATTGCCAATGACTTTGAACCCAAACTTCTTTTTTTTAATTTGGAAGACACAGCATCTGTTTTTTTGTTTTTGATAAAGTTTCTGTATTTGCTTATTATTGATAATAAGCACTCCTTTTCTCTACAAGTGTAGTTAGGGGCCCGGCTTCTCTTTTTTTCTGCCTCATGTTCCATTATCTAAAACTTATTGACTATTTACACATATTTTCAATTACTATAATATATTATATTATATTAATTACATGCAATATTAAAATATACCTACGTGTAACTAGTTTTCCACACAGAACAATAAAGGGTTTTCCAGCAAAAAATTATAAACATACAAAAAGGAAACAAGGTTTCCTTTTTCTATGATGATAAAAAATAAAAATCACATAAAAATATTTGGGTTACATTCTACGTTCTTCTCCTCTTTTAAAGCAGCAAGACAGCTTCCAAGAGTGGCACGAACATAATCTGCAATGTTGCCAAGCGATTTCGCATCCCAGCTAAGAATATCTTAAAATTGTTTGGTGCAACGCCGATAGTATTTAGGGGACTACTAAGTTTAGGTAATACTTAGTTAGTCTTTTCCTAGCAACAATTTGGTACAAACGGGCATTAGTTCTCCAAACGAGATTGAATACGGTGTCCCACAAGGAACAGTATTAGGCCCAATACTATTTACAATATATATAAATAATTTGTTTAGTTTAGGGAGTACTGGGTCAATTTCTGCTTTTCCGGATGACACCGCGATTATATATACAGGTGAATCTTGGAAGGCCGTCAAGGAAAGTGCAGTGCAAGACCTAATAAAGGTAAAAAACTGGTTTGACAAAATGTCCCTAACTATCAACTTTGAAAAGACTAACTACATTGCCTTCAGCTGCAGTAAGAAAAGACCACCTTTCTATAATGAAATTAAAATACATCAAAATCAACAAAATATTTGCATAAAGGAAACAGATCATACTAGATATCTAGGAATAGAAGTGGATAAATACCTAAAATGGGATAAACATATAAATAAATTAATTAAAAAATTACGTTCAATTTTATATAAATTTAACAAATTAGGATCTATTTTATGCTTAAAAAATTTATACATAGTATACTCAGTTTTACAATATGGTATTTGTGCTTGGTGCTCTGCGTATAAAACCCATTTGGATAAGCTTGCAATTGTACAAAAACTTTTTATAAAAAATATGTATAAGAAAAAAAGAGATTATCCCAGCGATTTGTTGTATCAGGAGAGTAAATTGTTGGATATAAATCAAATTTTTTGTTTTAAAATCCTCTATTTACAACATAAAAAAAAGGACAAGCTACAAACAATTAATCATGGACATTACACTAGACATAAAATAAATAAACAAACTACAACACTGAAAGCTAAGAAGAAAATTGGTCAAAGATCATTTTACTTTTTATCCTCGCATATATATGTACATATTCCTAAAGAGATAAGAAACGAATTCAGACAGCAAAAATTTAAAAGTCTTTTAAAAAGTTGGATTCTTTCCTTACCTAGGTTTAAAGCACGCGAATTTATAGATTTAGGAAACTGATTAAACATATAAATCCAATACATTAATAGATTACCATTAATATTTATATTTGGTAAAAACTATATAAACTAATTTTACATATCTACCGGTATATTATTGTATCTTACCTCACTGGAACTTTTGGTTAAGTGCACTTTAGGTACTGATGTGCATCTTTTTTCTTCTTTTTTACTTTTTCCTTAGTCAGAATTTATTTATTTATTTTCTCTCGTTAACTAATACAGTAGGTTAGGATTATACTATAGGTTTAATTAAGTAGTTTGAATATTATGTAAATATGGCGAAGGGTCCACATACTAGCCTTAAGTGGCTTTAGTGGATTATTTCTATATTTCCAATAAATAAGGACTATTTATGAATGTAATGCTTTGTTAACGTATTATTATGGAAATATATATTTATTATTATTATTATTAATACCAATATTCAATTTTAGACACGGAAATTCCTCGAAAATTAAAGACAGCTCTATGTTGACATATATTCTCTTCCTTAATTTATATGTGCTTTCCCAGGCTTTCAAAATTCTTCCTGGGGGTTCTGTGGCAATTTTCAAAACTCATTTTTTTTGTGGTGTCGGTTCATATGGTATGTAGTAACAATCGGCTTTTTCGTTCGGGAAAAAGTTCTCGATTTCTTTGCTGATTCGAGAAAAAATTGACTCTTTTAACCTAAAACGAATTTTAAAAATGATAGAAAGTTGTAGACAGTGATGTATCATGAATGATAAACGTGTTTTGAACTTCCAATGCCTTTATTAATCGTTATCACAACATTTTAACTGACAAAAATGTCCAGTCATCTTCAGGTAAATACTCGTCTTCTCACGAATCATGGATTCACCTAAAGATGAGTAGAGATGGATTAGGACTCTACCAGAACTTTATTTTAAATGCTGAGATTCAGGATTGTGACACCTACTTGAAAAGATTCAGCAGTCTCATCGGAGATCCGCCTACTGCTGATTTCAATAATAATAATAATGTTTACCAGTAGAAACGCGACAAGAATAAATAAAGGCAAAGGAAGTCCAAAACACACCTAAAAATATAGATAGTTTCGAATCCATCATATAATACCATAAGAGAAATACGTAGGGGAGAGTGGGTAACGGTGGATCACGGGGTACAGTGGATCATATACCATAGCTTCGTATACATACCGCGTACGCGCGCGAAAATCGGTTGGTAGCCCCTCCTAAATATATCCCCTCAGCCGAACTAGTCATTGCCACAATTTCAAAGCGGTAGGACTTCGTATACATACCGCGACGCGCGACGCTCCGGTCAACAGGCAAGTACGAAACTTTTTTATCACGTGTTTTAAAAATTTGTGTAATAAATCTAGATGTTTGGTTAAAGTTTTATATTTGGCACTGCTTATATTAGTTGTAAACTATGTTATTTTGTCTTTAGAAGTGTTTGTTTATTTTTTATCTGATTTTTTAAATATTAACCGTCATTGGGTCACAGTGAATCATTTTGTTTTGGGGATCAGTGAATCAGCGGTCCACTGTGACCCGCGAAGCTTTAACTTATTCTTACTTTTTTTACTAGGTGAAAATGCCTCGCAACAGGAAAAGAAAAACAAGTATCGGACTCCACACTGAAGAACAGATGCAAAACCCTCTAAGGCTTATATCGGATGGCCAGAAAATAAGAGCTGTTGCAAGAACCACCCGTATTCCGTACACAACTTTAAACAGGTATAATAAAAAAAAACAAAATAACCCTGATCCTGAAACGATAATTAGGCTTACACCCAATTACGCAGATAAAAGGATATTCACGAATGTGCAAGAAAAAAGTATTGTCGATTATGTTGTTAAATGCAGCCAAATGTTTTATGGATTCACAATTATGGACGTTCGACGCATAATTTACGAAGTAGCGATGTTGAACAATATAAAGGTACCAGATAAATGGCACGAGACGAAGCTCTCTGGCATTGAGTATTTATATAATCTCAGAAAAAGAGATAATCGATTATCTTTGCGAACTCCTGAGGGATGCAGTTTAAGTAGAGCGATATCTTTCAACCGCCATAATGTAGGTATATTCTTTGACAATTTAGAAATTGTAATGTCTAGACAGGCAGTCTTTGGCAATGAGACGAGAGTATTTAACCTAGATGAAACAAATACTATGACGGTTCAGAAACCTGCCAAAGTGCTAGCAACTAGAGGACAGAGGCAAGTCTTCAAGGTTACTAGCGCAGAACGAGGGACGTTAGTAACAACTTGTTACATTATTAGCGCTTTAGGGAATGCATTGCCACCAGTAATGATATTTCCGAGAGTACATTTCAAACAACATATGATTGCGGACGCTCCGGCTGGAACATTAGGACTAGCTACACAGTCTGGCTGGATGAATTCAGAATTATTTGTAGCAACTATGCAACATTTCATAACCCACACAAACAGCAATAAAGAAAACCCAAGTCTGCTCATTTATGATAATCATGAGTCCCACATTTGTGCAGAAGCCTTGAATCTAGCAAAAGAAAATGGTGTGACCATTTAAACAGTGCCGCCGCATTCGACCGGAAAACTGCAACCTCTGGATGTCGGAGTTTTCGGGCCATTCAAAACTGCCTATAACAAGGCAGTTGACAGCTGCATGATGCGAAATCCCGGGCAATCGTACTCAATTTATGAAGTGGCTGGATGCGTTAGGGAGGCTCACATGAAAGCTGTGACACCCGGAAATATTTGCGCTGCTTTTAAAGCGACGGGAATTTTCCCTTTCAACAGAGACGTTTTTAGTGACCTAGACTTTGCGCCTAGTGAGGTTACTAATCGACTAATCAATCTGAAAAATGAACCAAATCAATGCAATCGACCAGAAGAGCACAATGCTAATGATAGTAACAGAACGAGAACTTCGTCGCCTTCAATACAAGAGACTTGTTGCACTCCAACTAAACAAATTATTCAACAACGTGATACCGCTAGCACGTCATGCTTCAATATTTTATCTGCTAATGCGGCACCACGTAAGAATACTCTTGAAGAAACAAAGTCGCAAACTCCGGCCATGGCTTTAGGTGAGGCAGATACCTCCACAAATTTTGAAAAAACCTTCGTGAGCCCATTTGAGTTTCGAGGGCTACCCAAAGCAGGTCCACGAAAGGAAGGACGAGCACCAAGACGTAAAGGGAAGTCGATTATTGTAACTGACACACCAAATAAACAGGAAATAGAAGAGAGACAAGCAAAGAAACTCAAACAGACTAAGGTGGCTGCAAAAACAATGAAAAGAAAAATTTTACAAGAAAGTTCCAGCGAAGACGACGACCAAATTAGTGTTTATTCGGAAGAAGAACCTTGGTTTGGGGAAGAAGATGAATATGAGACAGTTGATTGCAATAACTTTAGTGTCCTGGAAAGTCTGCTAAAGGAAGGTAGCTTTGTTATTGTTGAATTTGAGGTAAAAGGGAAAAAATTTATTATGCAGCAATGACGAAGAAGTTAGTTTTCTTAGAAAATCTGACAAAGCACCAAATAATTTTTTTATGCCAAATGTGCCAGATATTGCAATGGTTGCACTGAACGATATAAAAATGATTTTACCCTGACCCAAGGTTTCTGGAAATACGAAAAGAAAACAAGGCATGTACCACTTTGATCTTGAGTTTTCTAATATTAATTTACGTTAATTACATTTAAACTTAATCTGGAGTTTTTAAATTTAAGAATTGATTATTTTTTTAATAAGTATTAGATACTAAAGAAGTAGGTATTTTTGTTCCTAATTTGTTGTTTCTTTTACACTTTTCTATCCTAATGATATAGTAGTAGGTACTAATGAAAAGTTTACGACCGAGTTTGAATATTAGTTATGTAGCAAGTTACGTCAAAACTAGATTTAGGTTGTTGTACCTATCTGTTCTGAGAGAGACAGATATCTAAGTTATAATAAATGTAATCTTTGTTAACTTTTGTATGACTGTTTACTATATTTGATTAAAAACTAAAAAAAGTAATTACTTGCTGTATTTATTTCTGTAGATCCAGTGTGCCCCAGTTGATTAACTGTTACCCATACGCCGATCCACAGTGACCCACTCTTGGGCCACAGTGGATCTTTATACAACCTTTTTTTCAAAAGCTGTATTTTGCAAATTTATGTATTATTCACCAACAAATGCCTTTTTCTATGAAGGTTTAATACTCCTCCTACAAGTTAATTTGAGGGAACACTGATTGAGCGATAAACTTTGAATCTGCATGGGTTAGAAAAAAAAGTGATCCACTGTTACCCACTTTCCCCTACGTTGTACGATAAACTGCAAACAGTTCATTTATCAGAACCTTAGCTAATCTTTTTCTATATTTGTCAGTTAATTTTTCCTTGTTCATGAGAACAATAAGCCCATCAGTATATTTTTTTAATGTGGTCTCTAAACCCTTGAAATAAAAATAAGTATTTTTTTAATAAAGGATAACAATAACAATTAAGCAATAAAGTTACCAACCAATGCTAAAATAAAACCCTTTATTTACCTCTGGAAAAACACTATCCAGTTTCTAACGTTTTTGGGAAGAACCAGCATCCATAAAATCAAGTAATATATTTTTACCTGATACAAATGAAAGGTCCCCTTGTTTAGGGCACTCTAAAATATCTGCAACGTCTAAATCAATGAGTTCTCTTAAATCCTTATCCGGCTCATAGCTATACGTTGATGTATTGTGGGATATATTAGGGTCCACTGTAGAGATGGGTAGTTCGCGAACGAACTACTAAAACGAACTATTCTTTATGGTGAACTATACGAACTAGTTCTCAACCTTAGAACGAACTAGTTCGCTGCGAACTATTAAGGGATCCGAGATCCGACCAGCGCCCGGCGTCGATCGGCTGATGCGAGAATCAGTCGCGAGGATAGTGGAGAGTGGGAAGCTTGGAAGAAGTGCGAACTGCGATCTGAGTACGAGTGAGAACGATTAAGCCCGCCGACATCGCGGCATCGGCAATTCGGCATGGCAATCTGATAGAGTTTTCGCGCACTCCATTAGGAAATTGAATAAATGGAAATGGGTGATGTGTTAGCTTAGGTTAGTTCAAGTTGCTTTAATAATTAATAGTAAATAGTTGAATAGACTAGACTAGACAGGACAATATAAACGTATTATATTTACCAAAACAAATAGGAAAAATAAGGTATTTTAAAAGGGTACAAAGCAAGAATAACACATAGCATTATGACATAGGCATAGCACCTATTAAAAAACAATTCTAACCAAAAAACAAGATATTTCTTTGGTAAAAAATAATATGCATACCTACTTATACTAGCTAAAAAAAACATCTCAAAAAATAAAAACAATACATTTTTAACTCTTTGGTCAAAAATTGAGTATAATATTGCAAACTAAAAGAAGATATTATACGTATACGAAAACAATAACAAAAAATATAAATAGAAGTATCTACTTAAGTACTTATCAAAATAAAACCAGTAAACATAAACTAACTAAAATGCTTACAAATTATGGTTTAAGAACATAATTTCCCGAACTTTTTTGGCGCCTAATCTATTTCTTCGATCGGTAAGTGTTAGTCCTGCATGGGAAAAAATACGTTCGCAAGGAACCGAAGTCGCCATTAAACATAAACGTTTTTTGACTATCTCAAATAAACGTGGATAAATTTTTGAGCGATCTTTCCACCAATCCATTGGGTTTTCACTTCGAGGCAAAAGTGGTTCATTGACATATTTTTCAAGTTCAATTATCCCTGCAGCTTGTGGATTATGAGCAGCAGACAAGGCCTTTACTTCCATATCGAAGTCTTCCCATATGTCATTTTCTTGCCATTTTAATTTTTTCGGCTCCGATGGGCCACTGGACGTTAATGGTGTTTCTGGAGTTTCTTCAGCAACAGTTGTATTTGTTTTAAGTTGAACTGCAGTTACCCTATTTTTTAAATTTTCATATGCGCTGTTATACTTGGATTCGTCAAAAAACCCGTATTTTTTGAAACGAGGATCAAGAATTGTAGCTTGGGATGCTAGTTCGGAATCCTCTATATATTGAAATCTTTTGTCAATTTGCTGTTTTAATTTTTGCACCATTTTAATTACTTCTTCCGGTGCATTTTTAGTTAGTAGAACATTGGACTGGCTGGCAATTTTTGTTCTCAAAATTTTTACAAATGGAATTACTTTCGAAAGGGTAACATGTTTTCGGCACTAATTTCATTTGTAATATCCAGAAACATTTTCAACACTGTTACCCCACACTGAATTATTTGCCAATCGTGTGCGTTTAGCCTGGTTTCCAGTTGACTTTCAAGGAGAGCCAATGTAGAAATTACGGCTTCTTTGATTTTTAGAATTCGTAATAGCATTTCATACGTAGAGTTCCATCGTGTGACAACGTCTTGTTTTAATTTAAGCGGTGGCAAATTCATTTGCTCTTGGGTTGTTCTTAATTTAGCAAGTCCTTGGGAACTTCTTTTAAAAAATTCGACAATGGATTTGACTTTTTTTATTGTCTCTGAAATATCTTTGGTGCCTTCCTGAACGATTAAATTTACGGAATGAGCAAAACAGGGAATGTGACACCATTGGCAATAGCGCACTGCTGCTACAATGTTTGCCGCATTATCCGTCGTACATGCCGCAATTTTGTTTTCGACACCGAAATTTTTTACCACGTCTAGTAAAAGATTGGACATATTCTCAGCGGTATGCCTTCCTTCATAATTAACGCAGTCCAACAACACCGAAGAAATTTGACAGTCGGGATCAAAAAAATGTGCAGTAATGGCAGTAAAACTGTCATTATTTATTGATGTCCATGCGTCAGTAGTTAAAGAAACAGCTTCGACATTTTGTAGAACTGTTTTAATTCTTTCCAATTGGGAAAGATACAAGTTAGGAATAAGTGTATTTGAAATAGTTTTTTCTCGTAGGCATTTGATATCCAGGGTTCAACATATTGACAAATTTTTTAAATTCTACATTTTCAACAAAAGATATAGGATGATATTCTTTAGTAATCATTTTAACTAGTTGAATGTCCAAACTTTTAGCCTTTTGTGTAGCAACAGGTCTAAACATATAGTCTTTAATTGTTGGATAAAGCGCGATACTATTTTTTTTGTGTTGGATGGAATTACCTTTTCTGAAGAGGATCTTGATTGTTGTGCTTCAGTTGTTTGTCTATATTCCGGTAAATGTTCACTCGCGACGGCTGTCTGTGATGTTGATGCACTTAATTCAGGTTTATCCCTTTCAATATTCAGGTTGACTATAGTATGTTTCGTACTAAGATGCCGGCGTAAATTGCCCAAAGACCCCCCCCCCCCCCCCGCGGTTATTCGAATGATCTGATTGCAATAAGTACACTTTGCATTTTGATTATCATTTTTCTCAAAATGGCTCCATATATCACTACGACAACGACGATTCATTTTTATTTTCTGTAATAAAAAGTAACAAGCAAACAAATAAAATTAAAAACTCCAGGAGCCGTAATAAAACAACTGCTGTGACTTGTGACTGTACTGTGAATCCCCTGAATTATGTGTGCTGCCAAGTGCCAAGCCAATTGCAACATTCTACGTTCGGGCGACACTGCCGCCGACCGCCGGATTGCCGCGCGCCGACCTGATTAAAACACACGGTTTGCTTTTTTAAATTCCGCTAGAGTAGTTCCGAACTAGTTCGCGCGAACTAGTTCAGTAAAAAGAACGAATGAGCCCATCACTAGTCCACTGACCTGTATCAGCTGACGCAACAGAAACATATTCAATTGTTTTCTACAATTAATAAAGTTGTCGCTATATATCTAGTTCACAAAAAAATATATTTTATTTAGCAAAGGAAAACACCTAAAGCCACGTTAAACACACATACCAATTTATTAACATGCTCCTTGTAATTTTTTTGAAATATGAGTTTTGGTCCACTCTTAATAAATACTTTATTAATTGTTTCCTGATCTATGAGGTTAAAGCTTACGTCATCAATTCCTTCATCTAAAAAAATTAATGTTTATAGAATATCTCGGAGAATATATTATTATCATAAAAAAAAAGTAGATACCTATTATTGTTATCCATTACCTAGCTGCTATAAACGAAAAGCTAATTTTAGGCAAATTAATACAGTTCGTTAATGTCAGCCTACTCCGTATGGTGTATGTGCAATCGGACAGTTGACAGTTTCGTACTTTCGTATCGTAACTTAAACATAAAAAATAGTTTATCTTTGATTATATTTATTGTTTTTTATGTAATAAATAATAGGATTAAAGTGTGGATTCAAGAGTCTGGTCGAAAATGGACCTTGTCCGAGACAGCTTTAGTTTTAGTTTTATATTTGTACAACCCGGTATCTGACAATTTTCCTGGTGCCGTGTCTATATGCTTTACCGCCGAGGCCGGCCCTGTTCATGATCGTGTGTTGCCTACCCATCGATCCCATCTGTACGATTTTCGGACACTTGATATTTTTTAGATTGTTTTTCGACAGTAGCCGGCGCGATCAGCTGAGACAAGTTGGTCTTTTTTGTAATGCTTTTAAAAAGTTAGCATGTTTTGTCGTTGAAAAGAGTGCATTTTTTAGTTTACCGTTTTCTTGTAATGTGTTCCATGTTTTGGAGTAATATAATGTTTTGATTACCCGAATGTAAGACTTGTTTATCTTTTTAATAAAGAACCTGGTTCCGGTTGACTTAGCGGGTAGCTTTTTCGGACTGGGACACGACATAGTGGCGACCGTGACAGGACCTTTTTGCAAAAACAGGTCCAGCGTGTGACAAACTTTTACCGATTGTTTCGTTTGGTTTAAAATGTTCGGTGGTTTGACCGGGTTTGTCATCGCGATGGAAAGTTACAAGAAAAATCGGCGAGTGCTTCGTACTGCCTTTACAAAGTGTGCTAATGAACTGCAAAATTTGCTATCTGCTGAGCCAAAGCAGTATGACTTAATAGATACTGTATGGGAAGTGCTACAACAAAAATATTCGGCTTTAAGTGTGGTAGATGAACAAATTTACAGTGAGCTGCTAGAATCAGATGAAAGTGAAGAAATACTTGCTTCTGAAATGGAAAGTACTGATGATTATCTGAAAAGGTTCACAACGCTGAGGCTACAATGGGGAAAAATCGCACAGCAGCAAGAGGATGCTATTTCTAGGAATTTTCGCAACAGTGATGCAATAAGTGTGGTCAGCTCTGCAAATGAACAAGGTAAGCGTAGTTTTAGACTTCCCACAATTGAATTTAAGAAATTTAGTGGAGATATCCGGGATTGGTTGAGTTTCTGGGCACAATTTAAAAAAATTCACGAAGATCAAGACATAGATCAACATGATAAGATTGAATATTTAGTTCAAGCCACAGTGCCTGGCAGCCGAGCGAGGCAGTTAGTCGAGAGTTTTCCTGCGGTGCCAGAAAACTACCCTAAGATTGTTGACAGTTTAACCTCACGTTTTGGCAGAGAAGATCTGCAAATTGAAGTTTATATAAGGGAGTTTTTAAAGCTTATATTAAATAATTCTGTTGCCCATAAAATGGATATCTCTACTTTGTATGATAGGATTGAGACACAGTTACGAGCACTTGAGACACTGGGAATAACTAAAAATAACTGTGCGGCCATGTTGTTTCCGCTTATCGAGTCATGTTTGCCACAACATTTGTTAAGAGCCTGGCAACGTTCTTCAGGGATGGAAAGTTACAAGAAAAATCGGCGAGTGCTTCGTACTGCCTTTACAAAGTGTGCTAATGAACTGCAAAATTTGCTATCTGCTGAGCCAAAGCAGTATGACTTAATAGATACTGTATGGGAAGTGCTACAACAAAAATATTCGGCTTTAAGTGTGGTAGATGAACAAATTTACAGTGAGCTGCTAGAATCAGATGAAAGTGAAGAAATACTTGCTTCTGAAATGGAAAGTACTGATGATTATCTGAAAAGGTTCACAACGCTGAGGCTACAATGGGGAAAAATCGCACAGCAGCAAGAGGATGCTATTTCTAGGAATTTTCGCAACAGTGATGCAATAAGTGTGGTCAGCTCTGCAAATGAACAAGGTAAGCGTAGTTTTAGACTTCCCACAATTGAATTTAAGAAATTTAGTGGAGATATCCGGGATTGGTTGAGTTTCTGGGCACAATTTAAAAAAATTCACGAAGATCAAGACATAGATCAACATGATAAGATTGAATATTTAGTTCAAGCCACAGTGCCTGGCAGCCGAGCGAGGCAGTTAGTCGAGAGTTTTCCTGCGGTGCCAGAAAACTACCCTAAGATTGTTGACAGTTTAACCTCACGTTTTGGCAGAGAAGATCTGCAAATTGAAGTTTATATAAGGGAGTTTTTAAAGCTTATATTAAATAATTCTGTTGCCCATAAAATGGATATCTCTACTTTGTATGATAGGATTGAGACACAGTTACGAGCACTTGAGACACTGGGAATAACTAAAAATAACTGTGCGGCCATGTTGTTTCCGCTTATCGAGTCATGTTTGCCACAACATTTGTTAAGAGCCTGGCAACGTTCTTCAGGGTTTACTAATAGTACAGGGGCTGAAGCCACACCTTTATGTAACCGACTGAATAGTTTGATGACATTTTTGAAATCAAGGTTGAAAGCGAACAAAGAATATCACTAGCTGCTGAGAATTTTGGTTTACATTCATCTGCAGCTGGTATGGGTAATGACGGATCAAGAAGATATAAGCACAGGCAGTTTGATGTCGTCAAGACTCCTATAGCAGCTGGTCTTATTAATCTTGAAATTAAATGTTGCTTCTGTGATGGTGCTCATTTGAGTGAAAGTTGTTTAAAAGTACAGAAATATAGTCTAGATCAGAAAATAAAAGCTTTGACTAGTCAAAAGGCCTGCTTTCGCTGTCTGAAAAGGGGGCATCAATCTAGACTATGTCGAGGGCATCAGAGGTGTTTAGTTTGTTCCAGATCACATGTTACACTTATGTGCCCAGACCTGCCTTCTCATAAAAATGGTACACAGTTAGAAGACCGAGAAATCAATAAGTCTAAGCCCACTGAACAAGCCCTTTCTTGTCACACTAATACGAGGGTGTTTTTACAAACTCTTTCTGTTAATATCAGTAATGGACCTAAGCATAAGAAAATAAGGGTGCTGATTGATTCAGGCTCTTGGAGGTCATATATCCTTAAGAAAACTGCTCTAGAACTGGGTTATGATGTTTTGAGAAGTGAAAACCTCATTCATTCTTTATTTGGGGTCACTGTACCTCGGAGAAAAAACACAATTGTTACAAAATAAAGCTGCATAGAAATGACTACATATGTACCTTTGATGTTTTAGACCAGCCTCAGATTTGTAACGAAATACAGCCTGTTGTATATGGTAGTTGGGTTGATGAACTTAAATCTTTGAATGTCGAGTTAAGTAATAGTTTTGAATCTGGTCCAATTGAAGTCCTGATTGGTGCAGATATCGCTGGCAAATTATACACTGGGCGCAGACATGCTTTAAGTTGTGGTTTGGTGGCCATGGAAACGTCATTAGGGTGGACCATTATGGGCAAATTGCCATATGAAGATAAGGACCCTAGTTTTTGCAATGACAACATTTTCCATGTTTGTAAAGGATGCCCCAATCACTGATCTATGGAAGCTAAATGTTCTGGGAATAACTGAGCCCACTGAAAGAAGAAGTCGTGACGATATGGCAACCGCAGCCAAAGAAATGTTTTTACAAACAGTATCTACAGACCTGGATGGTCGCTATAAAGTTAACTTGCCATGGTTGGAAGGCCACCCCCTATTCCTAGTTATTTTTCCATAGCAAAAAGAAGACTTGATGCTACATTAAGTAAACTAGAAAAACAGAACTCAGTCAATGAATATGACCAAATTTTCCAAGAGTGGTTGCATGATGAAGTTATAGAACTGGTGCCTGAAGATCAGCTACAAAGCCCGGCTCATTACCTAGCCCATCGACCTGTTTTTAAAGATAATAGTACTACCAAGATAAGACCCGTGTTTGACGCTTCAGCAAGTGAAAAGGGTAAACCTTCTCTGAATAGCTGTCTAGAAGTAGGGCCCAATTTAATAGAATCTATTCCATCTATCCTGTTAAGATTTAGATTTTCAAGATTGGGGGTGGTGTCCGATATAAAAAGGGCATTTTTGCAAATTAGTCTAGATAAATCAGATCGGGATTTTTTACGATTTCTCTGGATTGGTCCAGATAAAAAGCAAGTTGTTTATCGACACAAGCGAGCGAGTTGTATTTGGTGTAAACTGTAGCCCATTTTTGCTGGGAGCTACAATTGAGTATCATTTACAGTCGTGTAAACAAAAGTGTTAAGACTCCACAACATCCCAATACACCTTGGAAACTATAGAAAAATTGGAAAAGAGTTTCTACGTAGATAACTGTGTATCAAGTGTGTCTGATGGAAAAGCTCTTACTCAGTTTATCAATGAATCGGTGATTATACTTGGTGATGCAAAAATGGACTTGAGAGGGTGGGAGTATACTGGTAAACTGGATCAAAGTAATGATGTTGCAGCTTTGGGCTTAACATGGCTATCTGACCAAGATGTGTTAAAAATTAATCAAAGCTGTATAGAAAAGAGCTACGAAGAAAAAGGTGACATTATTACAAAAAGAATAATGCTTTCCAGGGCTCAGAAAATCTTTGATCCTATTGGATTTACTTGCCCTGCAACATTGTGTCCCAAAATTTTACTACAACAGACATTTGAGAAGGAGTTAAGCTGGGATGCACCCGTTGACAGTGAAATTGAATTTTCATTTCGAAGTTGGGAAAAGGAATTACCATTCTTGTTAAAGATAGTTATACCAAGATGGATCCGAGCTGGACCAGGAGAGGCCGAACATCTGAGTTTACATACTTTCTGCGATGCGAGTAAGCATGCTTATGCTGTAGTGATATTTTTGAGAGTGTAGGTCGAGAATGAAGTACAGTTATATCTACTCGGGGCCAAGAGTAGAGTCGCGCCTCTAAAGAACAAGCTTACTATTCCACGTCTAGAGCTGTTAGCAGCCACAATTGCATCTAGGTTGTGTGCCTCGGTGAAAGTTGATTTTAGCAATATTGAGACTTACTACTGGAGCGATTCTTCAACAGTCATATCTTGGATTCAAAGAGCTGAAGAATGGGCAACATTTGTAGGAAACCGAATCAAAGAAATCCGTTCCTTAACTGCAGCTGAAGCGTGGAGACATGTGCCAGGAAGTCTAAACCCAGCAGATCTTCCTTCGCGAGGATGTTCTCCCAAACGTTTGTATGAATCCCAATGGTGGGAGGGTCCGAACTGGCGTCGCAGCCCCCCCTCAGATTGGCCTCAAGAGCAATTTGAATACAATGAGGTGGAGATAAATCAAGAACGGAAAAAGCGTGTAGTAACTTCTACGATAAATGGAAATATTGATTTTTGGCACCTCAACTACTTCCATAAATAATATAACAAGACGTTACGTATGGTAGCTTGGATATTCAGATTCATTAATAATGTCAAATCTAAAAAGCGTTTATGTAAAGCTTTAACTGCTGATGAAATCATAGGTGCTGAAAAGTTCGTTCTAAAAGTGATTCAGACTGAAAGTTATCCTGATACAAAAAATGAATTACTTTCTTCACTTAATGTTTTTGAAGATGAAGATGGTTTGATATGCTTGAGAACCCAAGTGTCAAATAGAAAAGATATTGAAGACTTTTGTTACGCAGTTGTGTTGCCAGGTAAACATTCGTTGGTAACATCTTTAATAATCAATGTTCACGAGAGCTCCTTACATGTGCGAACGCAAGGACTATTATCGTTGCTCCGTGAAAAATACTGGATAACCGGAGGGCGTCGGGTCGTGCGAGCCGCAATTTCAAACTGCGTTAAGTGTAAAAGACAATCTGTTCGACCGTTTTGCGTGCCAGCACCTCCATTGCCTCTAGATCGTGTGCGTGACGCGGTGCCTTTTGAGGTGACCGAAATTGACTTTGCAGGACCTCTTTATCTAAATAATGGAGAAAAGGTTTGGATTTGTTTATTCACCTGTGCCGTGTACCGCGCCGTGCATTTGGAGCTTGCAACGTCCATGTCTACTGTTTGTTTTACGCAAGCTCTGCGTCGCTTTGTCGCTCGATACGGACGACCCACTACTATTTATACGGATAACGGAACTAATTTTGTGGGCGCTGAGAATGCCTTAGCCAAATTAGACTGGAATAGTATTCAAGACTATGCTTCGTCTCAACGTATAACGTGGCGATTTAACCCTCCTACGGCGTCTTGGTGGGGCGGGTTCTGGGAGCGGTTAATCGGTATACTTAAGGGATTTTTACGCAAAGTACTTGGTAAATCTTCACTTTCGTACGAAGACCTATTGACATTGATTTGTGAGTGCGAGGACATTATTAATTCTCGACCGATAACGTATATTTCCAGTGATCCGTCGGACTTGACCGCGTTGACCCCATCTATGTTCCTTCGGGATTGCAGGCATTTTGGATTGCCCGATTGTGACGCGATAGATAGAGCTTCATTGTGTCGTAAAGTACGATACAAACAAAAGTTACGAGATGATCTCCGACAGCGGTTCAGAAGTGAATATCTCGGACAGTTGGAAAGGGTGCATAAAGTTCGAGACTTCAATCGCGACGTTAAAATAGGAGACATCGTTCTCGTCGGTAACGATGTCGATAAGCGTTTCAACTGGCCTCTAGCGCGAGTAGTCGAACTGTTATCCAATCGAGACGGTAAAACGCGTCTAGTGCGCGTACTTACTAACAAAGGTCAGCTCCTACGACCAGTGCAGCGTTTGTTCCCGCTTGAGTGCAGCGACGCCGACTTACCGGAAGCCAGATTTCTGGTTGAAAGACAACCTACCCCAGTTTCCCGTACAGAGGTGCCTGTTCCAGACGGCCAAGCCACAGGCTTGTCCTATGACCATGGGGAGGAAGACCAGCATCAACAGTGTAGTGCTAAAACGGGAGTGAAAAGCAGAGTATATCGTCCTGACGTAAAGTTAACGCGCAGTGGTCGTGTCTCCAAAGTGCCCGTCAAGTATCTGTAGTATAAGATTAGTTTTAAGGAATAATGTATTTTAGCTTTTAAGTAGTCCTGTCTGAATTGGTGAGTAGCTTAAATGAAACGCTCCTCAGGTGGGAGAATGTCCGAGGCCGGCCCTGTTCATGATCGTGTGTTGCCTACCCATCGATCCCATCTGTACGATTTTCGGACACTTGATATTTTTTAGATTGTTTTTCGACAGTAGCCGGCGCGATCAGCTGAGACAAGTTGGTCTTTTTTGTAATGCTTTTAAAAAGTTAGCATGTTTTGTCGTTGAAAAGAGTGCATTTTTTAGTTTACCGTTTTCTTGTAATATGTTCCATGTTATGGAGTAATATAATGTTTTGATTACCGGAATGTAAGACTTGTTTATCTTTCTAATAAAGAACCTGGTTCCGGTTGACTTAGCGGGTAGCTTTTTCGGACTGGGACACGACAGACCTCGACGAGGAAATGTTGTTTATTGCAAACCATGTTATGAATGATTTAGAGGAAGCCGACGTCGACGTTGAGGAAGCTGGAAACCATGGTCGAATTGTTTACAAAAAAGTAAACGCGTTCACTTTGCCGGACCATCATTTTATAAAAATGTTTAGGCTTTCTAAAGAGCTTGTTAGGCGTGTAATAGATTTAAGCTGGATTTATAAACTCGGCGCTGGCGTCGGCGCTGGCGCTCGCGCCAGCATTCGTCGTAGAACATCGAAGTCTGATTTATAAACTGGCGTTCGTGTCGCGGTCGTTTGCATTGTTTACATTACAAGAAATAAGTATAACCTAACATTTGTGTTCGTTACAGCTTGGTATTTTTTTAATTATTTGCGATAAGACTGGTGAAAAATGGATTTAGAAAGTCAGGAAAAATTGCTTGGTGCCTTGGGTGTAGTTTTGTGCCTTTATGCGGTAGTAAAACTGCGCAATAAGCGCACTCGTCGATTTAAACCCACTTAACCAAATTACGTTAAAAAAACATTAGATTAACGTTGTGTTGGAAAACGTTGACCCGCTGACGATGTATAAAGTAACGTTATTTTCAACATGAAAATAAAATTTAATCGGCCGCTAAATAACGTTAGTGTATATAACGTTAGATATTTTAACATTTTTTGAATGTGTTAATTTTGTTGCAAATTAACGATATACCAACTTATTTCTGACGTAAAATATCATTTCCTTTAAAAACGTTGTTTTTTTTTTATGTTATTTTAACGTATAAAATTTGATGTAAAACAACGTTATTCTAATCTACTTTGCTCAGCCTGATTTTTCGGTTCATAATACCTAAAAACATTCTTTAATTTAATAATTTAAATAGAATGGGTAAAAATGCACATTTAACTAAAAAGTATTTAGGTAGGTAGGTATTATTATGGTAATCTCCAAGAAGTATATATGTACAGGGTTATCCAACCAAGACTAGACAAGGCGATTTTTTGACTTTTCCTGTACTTTTATAAAAAAACTGAAATAGCCATCTTAAGTCATTTTCTCCCGCGAATTCGAATATCTTCAGCAAAAAACAATTGAACATCAAACAAAAGTACTATAGGGGTCACTTTGATATTTTTTTAAATGGAATGCCGTATTTTTAATGAGCTTATCCGATTTCTCATATAAATTTTGATCTAAAATGTTGGATTTTTAATTCAAAAACGCCTTTTTTCTTCAGTTTTAAATTTTTTTATTTATTTTTTTTTTTTTTATTTTTTTTTTTTTTATTTTTAAATCAAAATTTATATGAGAAATCGGATAAGCTCATTAAAAATACGGCATCCCATTTAAAAAAATATCAAAGTGACCCCTAGTACTTTTGTTTGATGTTCAATTGTTTTTTGCTGAAGATATTCGAATTCGCGGGAGAAAATGACTTAAGATGGCTATTTCAGTTTTTTTATAAAAGTACAGGAAAAGTCAAAAAATCGCCTTGTCTAGTCTTGGTTGGATAACCCTGTACATACATATTAATCGTATAAAACATAACCAAGAAAAAACTAACACAAAAGGCAATTAAAAACCAATATAATTGTTCTTTATTAAATTTAAAATGTCATTTTTTTGTATCTATTTGTGCTAAATAGTGATTCATAAACATTATGAAAGGCAAAACTAAATACTTAGCTACTACTTAGGTACCTCAATTTAGCTCTAAGTATATAGAACTCAATGCTCAATCTCTCTGGGATGTCGATCATTCATAGTTGGGTTAATTAAAGTGACGAATTTCCTGTACATAATCATCCGAATGGTTGCTAGGAAGGGCCTCTTGCATATCCGACACAAAAGCAAAATCAGGTTCGACAAATCCTTGCCTTCTTAGAACTTCTTCTAGATGGTGGCACGTAGTTGGTCTGCACGGTATTTCTTGGCTTCCAAAGATAAGCAGCACTCCTCCAATTTGTCCAATGTTCCAATAAATTGCACAAAGCCATATAGGTACTTACTGCGTTAATAGCAACAGGTAACAAAAGGTAACAGGTCTCAGGTCTCCACAAAACAGAAGAAATAATGACGCATTAAGGGCAATCATTGGTAACTGCGGAAACCGCCCCGTGAGGCGCTGCACCAATCGCGCGGTAAATTTAAAAACGTTACTTAAAAGATAAAAAAAGGTTAGTTTACCTAACGTTAGATCTAGACTCATAAAATAATGTGTTTGTAACATTAGAAAATAAAACGTTTACAACTTAAAAACATTGATGTTGTTGCTGACAGTATTAGTATTACGTTGCAAAAACTAACGTTGTATTAAACAACTTTTTTATCATGATATTATAAGTTACGTAAAAAAACATTACCCTTTTCACGTTTTTTTAATGTTATTTTAACAAAGTGTGTTGAGTGGGAAACGAGACCTATTAATAGGGCACGTCGAATGGCAGGTGGTTTTCAGTACTACAAAAAGATTAAAGCAATGGACAAGGAGCAGTTTTTCAAATACACCAGAATGACTCTCCTTACTTTTGAGAAGCTGGCAACGCAAATATCACCATTAATTAAACGGGGTCCCAGGTCAGATGGTATATCGCCAGAAGAAAGGCTGATAATTACATTGCAGTATGTATATTTGAAAGACAAGACAACCAGGCTTTGTAAACCTAATGTAATTTTTCCATTTTAGATATTTATCCCAAGGAACTAGCATGCAAGTTCTAGCATTGACCTTTCATATGGGACTAACAT
Source organism: Polydrusus tereticollis (assembly GCA_963920685.1). Lineage (NCBI taxonomy): Eukaryota > Metazoa > Arthropoda > Insecta > Coleoptera > Curculionidae > Polydrusus > Polydrusus tereticollis. The sequence goes on along the minus strand of OY987332.1, from coordinate 79,775,113 downwards.
CTGTCCACAAAATTGTTACAGAGACATGTAAAGCATTATGGGAGACTTTAAGGCCTATCTATTTAACTAGTCCATCGAATAGTGAAGAGTGGCTGCACATTAGTACAGGTTTTTGCAGTAAATGGAATGTTCCTCATTGTTTAGGCGCCCTTGATGCCAAACATATAAATATTAAAGCACCAGCCAAGAGTGGATCTCTATTTTTCAATTATAAAAAGAACTTTAGTATAGTTTTACTAGCAGCCTGTGATATAGTAATTATAAATTTACACTGGTGGACATAGGGGCATATGGATCTCAGAGCGATGGTGGAATCTTTAAAAATAGCATTTTTGGCCAGAGACTGGATAATGATGACATGAACGTTCCTGAAGAGATCAACTTGCCAAATTACAGCATGAAAGTGCCTTTTTTTTCGTAGCAGATGAAGCGTTCCCACTAAAAAAATATATAATGAGGCCTTATCCAGGCAAAAATCTGACACGGACTCAAAGGATATTTAATTACCGGTTGTCGTCAGGTCATTGAAAATACATTTGAAATTCTGTCTGCACGTTGGCGAATACTTAAAACTACCATTAACGCTAATGTTGACACAGTTGACAGAACTGTTGCACGAGTATTGCCCCCCCAATTATGTAGACAATGATGGTGAAAAGAATGGAGGTTGGAGAGAAGAAACCCCGTTACAGTCAGTGGGGAGAATGGCTGCTAATATCTCTAAACGGGAATTGTATGAAATAAGAGACAGATTAGCAGAGTAATTCATTAGTGAGGAAGGACAAGTGCCTTGGCAGGAGCAAGTAGTTAATAGAGGTTTATTGCTACAATAAAGTGTTAGTAATTTAGAAATTTTTTTCTTATTATGGACCCAATAATAAATAGGTGTATCAGGTGTATCAGTATTTATAGGATATTTTGTACAGTAATGTTGTTAGCATATTGGACATATTTAGAACTAATTAAGTATAATCTCCAAAGATTCAAGACCAACGTGAATCGTTTCCTGCGCACACGCACCGCTCCTAGAGCGCCATAAAGGATTTATCCTGCAGTGCTGTGCCTTATCATAAAAAAAAAAATTGTTATATGGTACAGTAGAAAACTAAACAGAAACTGTGTTTTGTTAGGTAAAATAGGTACTTGCATGTATTTTAGTTTTTCTTTTGTATAAATGAATATAGGTAAACTAAAATTAAACAAGGGGTAGGTACTAATTTTAAGTAAAGTTTGTATTAAGAACAAAAATATGTACATATAATTATATTTATTTTTACAAAAAGTCCTTCATTTCTCTAAAATGCTCCATATTTCTTTTCTTCGTTCCCTCACCTCCTCTGGGGACATTTCTTGCAGCCTCGCATACACATATTCCGTAAATTTTTTATTGGCATTTTCCATGTTACTGCTCCCTGTTGTTAATGTTGCGCATATTTTTTTCGCCACCTCCATAACTCCTTCTACCTCAGAATCAGCCTTTCTTTTTTTACCTGCTGCTTTCCCTGCAAATTGAATAATAAGAAAAAAAAATATTGCCAACATTAATTTTTTAACTAAAAGTAAAGCAAATGGTACTTTTAGAGGTGCTTGGTGTTGCCATTACATCACTTTCATCTTCCTCAATGGATGGAGTAGGTGAGAAAACTGTCTCCACTGTGGACCAGACAGAAGCCTCAGATAAGGGTCTACTTTCACTGGGCTCTATTCTTTTAGTTGAAGGCTTAGTTGTACAGTATGTTCTACAATAAATAAAAAATTACAAAAACAATTATGGGGTAATTTTCTTCAAATGCTACACTACCTTCTGGGTTTTGTATACTTGGCATAAAATAACATGTTTGGAAAATACACCCAGTCCGATTCTGGGGCGCCTGTTCCTGATTTACCTTTCTTCTCTTTTACGAATTTATCTCGTAGAGATTTCCACTGCTTTTGGCACATTTCCACTAAAAACGAAATTAATAAATTTGAAAACATAGTACCTTAGTTACATTGTAATAAACGCTGTTAAATATATATTGTTCCCCAATGGTTTTTACTAACCAGTGCTCTTTAAAATCATGGCTATTTCTTCCCATGCACGCTGTTTTTTCTTACTATCTTTATAGTCTTTGTCAGTCAGGTTGTACAAAAACTCATAGTTTTGAATGGTATCGATCAGGAGCCCTAGGTCAAGTGCATTGCCCTCAATGGCTTCCGATTGAACTAAAAACAGGGCACAATTAGACGTTATAACACCACCTTCAAAATCTGGTTGTACTCACCGAGGACCTCACTTTCCATTTCACTCATTTTTCCGCAGTTTTAACAACAATATAATATAGGATAGATTCACACAATAATATAGGATAAATTGACACACAAGAAAAGATACACCAAGCCACACTGAAAAAAAAATTTAAAATGACGTCACTGCTACGGATTTACTACGAGCGCCGGCGACAAAAAGATAAAGTTGGTTTAGGTTGAACGCGGGCGCGGACGCCAGCGAAGTTTATAAACTGGTGCATTCGATTCAATGTTTTTAACTTCTAGCGCCAGCGCCGAGTTTATAAATCCAGCTTTAGTGATACCTTTTTTGCCTGAACCTTCAAGAACGTCTGCTCATAGTATAGAGACGAAGGTAAGTTAGGTACATACTTTATATTTCAGTTTCATCCAGTTTTCTTGGGCTCTGGCTTATGTTATTAGTTATTAAGTATTTCAAGCATACCTAATAGTTTTGTTCATCATGTCCTTAACATCGCTTGGCTGTCATTGTCAGCCAGAAATCAAGGACGTGATGGTTTTGTAAAGTATTAGGGTAAAGTATACAGTGGTTGGCATAGTAAGGTATAAATATTTAAGAATTATGCACGCAAAAATGTAAATTTGGCATTTTTTTATTAACTTAAAAGAAATAGGCTAACCATTGTTATAGTTTTAATAAAACTTAATAACTAGGTGTAAAACCTTAAAAAGATTAGATAAATTGACAAAAATGTGCGCAAAAGCGCAAAATACAGTAGTTGGCATTCAAATTTCAGTCATTGGCACTGCAGGACGCAGTGATTGGCACTTTTATCTTGGTAGGTGATATTGGACTAATAATACTAATAAAATACTTTAAATTTCAATTTACTAGTTTATTTTTACAAACTAAAGCTAAAAAATAAAAAAATAAAATATCTAAATATTATTCTTTATTATAGTGAACATCTGAGCCTCGTAAATAAATATAGAAATTCGGACATAACCGAGACCAAATCAGCTTTTGCCACCCATTTGCTAACGTCGGGACACACTTTTTCTGCACCTGAAAACGTCACACTGTTACATCAATGTAAGAAAAGTAAAAAACTTGATTTACTCGAAAAAAAAAATGGAGATCACCAAGGCAAAAAAGAGCCCAGTACTTACCTGCGTAAATGATGTTTTTAATTTCGAGCCCCAATTGGTTTTTAATAACCTTAAAAGAGATTAGTTTGTTCACAGTTTTATTTATTTACTGCTTTCGTTTTTAATGCAGGTCTGACCTTGGGTTCTTAATTTGATTAAATAGGCAACCAACTTGTTTCATCCTCTGTTTTAATGTTAGTCTAAATAATATGTTACCGTGATGTGCTTATATTTTTATATTTTTTTATATTATTTTATGTTTATTTTATATGTAATTTATTGACTGTTTGTAAGGTAGGTTCTTTTCGTTTTTTGTTATTTTCGTGCAATTTGTAACTGATTTTACTCCTTTAGGTCTGATGATGCCTGTTTAAGGCGAAACATGTAACAATAAAGACAAAAATTTACTTATTTGAGACCGAGGCTTTGTGTCCTTTGTTAAAAATATATTTAATAACAGGTCTCTTTGGGAAAAATGGACGAATTCTTCGAATTTCAAAATGCCAGTCAGGCTAAACTCGTCCAACTCTATCGAAAGAACCTAATTGCACGGAGAAACCTTCTGCTGAAAATTTGGTTCATTCAACAATGTTTACTTTTTCATCTAACACCCAGATTCGTTTCAATCAGATGTAATACCAGAACCAAATCATCCATTACAGCAATAAAGACGGCAAGAACGATATGGATGAAGGAAGAAATCAAAGCACATTACAGGAACCTCAATACCGTAAACTCTAAATTAAAATATTTATATTTAACTCTAACCTCAATTCTCTGTTTTTTAGAATTTTTATTTTTGGACTCCAAATTTAGGGACGAAGTCGAGTTGTTTGCATCTGAAACCTTTCATAGATTAAATAAAAAGATATACAATCTTAAGATTGCCCAAGGTCAATTCTTAAGATCTATTAATCCTTCAGAATATGGACACAGGATGGGTCAATCAAATTTTGAATTTCACAAACGTTTTCTTAACCTAACTGACGTACAGTTCTCTGCAGGTGAGGAGAAACTATTGAACGCTAATCTCAAATTTAATTTCTCACATAACATCGATATACGCACAAAGGAAACGCTAGCGATTGAGGCAGAAAACATTATTCAAACCACAGATATTACAAATAAAAATATTATAAGAGCTCAAATTATTAACTTCTTGAATAATGGTATAACCCAAAATAAAACATATAATTATAATAAACTTCACCTTAGGTCGTTGCAGGAAAAGATAAAAAAGAATGATCTAATCATTACAAGAGCGGATAAGGGGTCATGCCTCGTGATAATGAGGAGATTAGATTATGTAAGCAAGGTTATGGATTTTTTGAATACCGACGAATTTGAGGTTATTAACAAAGACCCTACAGCTTCATTTTTTACTAAGGTGAAGAGTGTTCTAGATCTTACACGGTTGACCCTGGAATATTATAATTCTTCCAAGGAAAGAAAAATTATATCCTATGAACCCTAGAACACCCTTACTGTACGGTCTACCTAAGGTCCATAAAGACGGTATTCCCGTTAGACCAGTGGTATCGTTTATTAACTCACCATGCTATAATCTCTCCTCTTGGTTAAATGATGTTCTCAGAAGTGCAACTGAGTTCCAGAGCACATACGCGACGAAAAACTTGGTGGATTTTGCAAACTACCTTAAGAATATTCATATTCCGGATAATGCCATCCTGATTTCTTTGGATGTGAAAAACCTGTTCCCCAGCGTGCCACCCGCTGATTGTATCAACCTAGTGGAGGGTTTGCTGACAAGGGGGGTCTCCCTAGTCTTTTAATCTCTGATTTGGTGTTGCTTCTGAGAACCGTCCTTAACCAGGACTTCTTTCAGTTTAACGGAAGATTTTTCAAGCAGAAAGCAGGCCTGGCTATGAGCTCCTGCCTTTCGCCGTTTCTTAGCGAAGTTTTTATGAACGACTTGGAGGAGAAAATTATGAAGAGTCGCTTTGCTCGCTTCCTAACCGCCTATAAAAGATATGTTGATGATGTTTGCATTGTATGGAGTGGCAGCGAGCTTGATTTAATAGATTTTTTAAACTTCGTAAATTCATTACATAACAAAATTACTTTTACGCTGGAGAAAGAAAAGGATGGCAAACTTCCTTTCCTCGATCTTCTATTAATGAGAAACAACAATTCCACAGAATTTAAATATTTAGAAAACCGTCATCAACAGATAATATCATTCAATATTCGTCAAACTCACCATATTCTCATAGATTTGCTGCTTTCAATTCGTTCTTTTATAGATTATTTAAACTTCCCCTGTCGAGGAATGCTTTTAACACCGAACTGAATATTATCAAACAGTTGGCCTTAAATAATGGGTTTCCATTAAATACTATCAACAAAATTTATTTCAAGTTTTTAAATAAAATAAAATTTTCTTACAATATAATTCATGCTGAACCTACAACGAAACACAATCAATTTAGATGCATCACTTTTTTTGGCAATATCTCCCTACAACTTGCAAAATTTTCAAGAATCTAAATGTCTCAATAGCTTTTAAAACCGTTAGCATACTTAGGAAACACTTAGTAAAAACAAAGGATAGGACTGATCAGTTGTCTAATTCAGGAGTGTATTCGTTGCGTTGTGACAATTGCCCCGCTGTGTATATCGGCCAGTCGGGCAGAAGGATATCTACCAGAGTGCGTGAACATCTGAGCCTCGTAAATAAATATAGAAATTCGGACATAACCGAGACCAAATCAGCTGTTGCCACCCATTTGCTAACGTCAGGACACACTTTTTCTGCACCTGAAAACGTCACACTGTTACATCAATGTAAGAAAAGTAAAAAAACTTGATTTACTCGAAAAAATGGAGATCACCAAGGCAAAAAAGAGCCCAGTACTTACCTGCGTAAATGATGTTTTTAATTTCGAGCCCCAATTGGTTTTTAATAACCTTAAAAGAGATTAGTTTGTTCACAGTTTTATTTATTTACTGCTTTCGTTTTAAATGCAGATCTGACCTTGGGTTCTTAATTTGATTAAATAGGCAACCAACTTGTTTCGTCCTCTGTTTTAATGTTAGTCTAAATAATATGTTACCGTGATGTGCTTATATTTTTATATTTTTTTATATTATTTTATGTTTATTTTATATGTAATTTATTGACTGTTTGTAAGGTAGGTTCTTTTCGTTTTTTGTTATTTTCGTGCAATTTGTAACTGATTTTACTCCTTTAGGTCTGATGATGCCTGTTTAAGGCGAAACATGTAACAATAAAGACAAAAATTTACTTATTTGAGGCCGAGGCTTTGTGTCCTTTGTTAAAAATATATCTAAATATTAGTTTATTATTATTTTAGCCATTAAGTAATAATTATTATTTTCTACATTTAGTACAGGTAAACTTCGAAAAATTGTTTTCTTTAACACACTTAAAATGAAAGGTATGAATCCATACAGAACATTTTATGCCATTTTTATTCTTACTTATATTCATTGTACACAAATAACATATCCCAATGGTTAGTCCATTCTTATTTTTTAAAGTTTCAGTTTCAGTAGTTAAGTCGAGGTCTGTATCAATATCTTTAATGGGCGACCCTTCATTAATTACACTAATGTTATTAGATGCAGATACGTTTTCAATAGTAGAGCCGTAGTTGTGCTGTAATTCGAAATTGCTAACCTGGGTCCCAATAATTTTAAGTAAGAACTTAGTTTCGTTATTTAAAACGAATTTATTTTTAGCATTTAACCCACTAAACAAAAAAACATCTCAGTAACGTCAAAATATTGTTTTCCATTCGACATGAAAAGTTTCACAAAATGTAGAAAATGACGAATCAATCAACGGGAAAGGAACGTTACATTCCACACTATTTGACGTCGTAAAATGTGATGTTACAGAAGAATGCATTTTAGGAACGCACAAAAACATGTTTCTTACGACAATGCAACATATACGTTAACGTTACATAAATGTTTCAGGACCACAAATTAAACGGCACTGATCAGGTTTCAGGCCATTGGTTCGACGTTTTATTTATGCAAAATAAACATTAAAAAATGCCAATAATTCGCACGCCAAACAATATATCGATGGCTTAGGCGCAATAGGTCGTAACCTAAAAAAACTAAATTTTACAGGAGGCACAAAAAACCTTTTTGTGAAGGAACAAGTAGTATTATCTCTAGTCTATCTTTATTACTTGTAATAAGAATATAATTAAAAGATAACATGAACACAATTTTTAAATAATTCAGGGTTACATTATTGTTTTGTTTGATACAACCTATTGCAGTTGTTTATCATGTTGGTTACGACTTTTTTGCGTAGCGATGGCTTAGGCGCAATAGGTCGTATGCCCAAAATAGTAAATTTTACAGGAGACATAAAAAACTTCACAGATACATTATTCATGACAATGTTTGATACATATTGGTCAATTATTTTAACTAAAACAACCAGAACAATATTTTATGGATGTATTTTTTAATTACCTTTCGTATTATTGTTTTTTGTGGGATACGCTCTATTGCAAACTCTCCTTTTGTCAGTTACGTCATATTTACATATTTAAATTAAAGGATTTAGCACAAATGTATGGCTTACGACCAATTAGTATACTAAGACAATGTTGAATAAAACATTTTATCTTAGAAAATCATTATAAAAATCTTTATTTAAAAAAATTAAATACAACTGAACACTTATTTCTTAGGCTATTTCATTATAATGTCAAAGGATATTTATTGTAACATTATAAAGAACATGAAAATATGTTTTTAAAACAACATTTTAACATAAATTATTTTGAAAACATCAAACTTAAAAAAAAAACTTATTTAAAACAAAATAAAATGCCTCTGAACACATACTTTGAAAGTTATTTTGTTATAACGTCAAAAGAGATTATTAACTGTAAGGTAAAATCATTTTTTTTGCCCCTTCGACTGACGCTTTTTCGTTCCTTTTGTAGAGTTTGACATTGTAGTTTTCTTTTTGGTACTGATTTTTCCGCTGTTTCTTTTTTGTGTTGTCGTGGCTTTATCTTTTGTTTCTCGTGTAGACTTTTTTGATCGATTTGTAGAACCGTAACTTGGGGATACTTTAAATTCCGGGTATACTTTGATCGGAACTTCGTTATAATTTTGAATCCCAATAGCACCGCCATCTTTCCTGCCATGCGCGCGGCATGGCTTCTATCAGCTGCATCTTTGTTCTCGGCGGTCAGTCAAGTCGCTCCAAAGATCGAGACAACACGTATCTCCTCCAGAAAAATTAGTTTGTGTACCCACGTGATTTATTTACATTATTTTAGCTGGAAAACTTCATATCCACAGCGGTGAGTAATTAAATTTATATTATGGCTATACTTGTGTTGTCTTAGACATGTATTTAGCAATGTTATTAACAAGTATTTCTCGTGAATTAGTACAAATATATTTATTGTGAAAGATTTTATTAAAAGGGGTAACTTTGATTAGCACCTGGGGCAACATCGATCGAGTGATCAATGTTATCCCAACACATAGGAAATATATAACCCAAACTAAATTAATAAATTGTTGTTGTTTCAGAAATGCCTCGTGCGCACAAGCGATTACTCGGCAGTCGATCATACATGAACTATAGCTCAAGACGATTTAAAATTCCATTTGGAACCGTCTACAACAAATACAAGGGAAAGTATGGAAGAAAACCAGGCCGCCCAACTGTTTTTACTGCACAAGAAGAACTGGCCATCCTTCAGTCAGCAGCCAAGTGTTTGGATTGGGGGTTTCCATTGAATCTTATGGATATACGGATGATGGCAAAGTATTATTTAGACAGAAAAGGGAGAACGGCAAATAGGTTTAAGAATAATATTCCTGGAGTTGACTGGACATATAGTCTTCTTAAAAGGCATAAACACTCATTTGGTCAAAGACTAGCGACTAATATCAAGCGAGCGAGAGCAGAAGTATCAAGAGAAACTCTAGGAGCATTTTATGACAACTTGGAAAATACAATAAGAAACCTACCACCTTCCAATATATTTAATTATGATGAATCTAATTTATCCGACGACCCTGGCAAAAAAAGAGGAGTTTACAGACGTGGCGTAAAATACCCGGAGCAGGTTATGAACCACTCAAAGAGTTGCACAACAGTTATGATATGCGGTTCGGCCGACGGCACTTTGTTACCTCCCTATGTTATTTTTAAGAGTATCCACCTTTATGACTCGTGGAAAGAAAATGGCCCACGAGGTCTTCCTTGTTGCGACAAACCATGTTGCAATTTAGGTACAAGGTACAATCGCACAGTAAGCGGATGGATGGATGCTGTTACTTTCCGTGATTGGTTTAAAACCTCTTTTCTACGACATGCCAACCGTTTAGAAGGCCGAAAGGCTTTAATAGGTGATAACCTGTCATCACATATGGATGATGACGTATTAATGATGTGTGCAGAATATGACATCGACTTTATTTGCTTAGTACCAAACTCTACGCACCTCTGTCAGCCGTTGGACGTTGGGTTTTTCCGTCCAATGAAAGAAGCTTGGCGTGCCACTTTGTCGGAATGGAAACTACAAAATATAAAGTTAACAACCCAAACAACCAATGTACATCTCATGTACGTCTGATGTATGTATTTTGTGGATGTAACGTACGTCTTATGAACGTACATAAATGTACCTAGTACATACATAACACGTATTATGTACGTACTTTTTCCACCAAAATGTACGTTCGATGTACGTACATTATTGTATGTCTTATGTATGTTCGTAATAATACATAATATGTACGTACATTTTACGTCTTTTTAAAAACGCACTAGTAGAGGAAAATTTAGTGAGCAATAAATGCGGATTTATCCTGCTTACAATAGCATGGAATTTAAAAAATTGTAAATAAATTCACTACAAGCATACATACATACGAGTGAAGTACTCGAATAAGTGTAAGTATAACAAGTATTAAAATTTAAAGTATTTTCAAGTACTTTCGCAACTACTGCAATCGATTGATATTTTTGACATTACACGACGCTCAGGGTTTCGCATTGACTTTATGGTTAAAAAATTTGAATTAATCTTGCTTAACATCCATATATTATATTCATTTTTGAGATATAGGCCCTCGGAGTCTTAAGTGAAAAACCCTGTATAACTTTTACGACGTCTTGATTTTAAGCGGGATAAGGCAGTAAAATAATGAAACGAATTTTTAAAATACTTTATTCAAAATCAAATTCAAAATTGAAGCTTTAAATTTGTTTGTCCTGTTATTTGTTTTTATTGGCCAATCTATCTTTGGCTCTTCTAAGCCATACACTTACAGATTCTTCTGTTTTTTTTTTGTTTGGCGATATTTTCGCTTTTTCGGCTGATGCTAGAAAAATAAAGATTTAAAAATATTTTTTGTACCTATTCTAATTATTATATGAATTGTTCAAGTAAATTATACTTTTGTTATTGGTAGGTATAAGAGTTGCTATTTCGTTTATTTTTGCAATGACGCCTTCATACATGCAGTGCTTACCTATAATAAGCTTAGCAAATGGCAACTTGCTAAAGTCGTTTTTGGTCCTTCTTCCTAGCCAACTGTAGAGACTGGCTAATTCATTTGTCATTACTTGACTTAGTACTCTCTTTACAAATTCATAAATATTATTGCCTCCCATGGTTGAAAACTCTGTAACCTAAAAAGTGTAATTTTTATTAACATTATTTTGTTTTCAGCAAAAGCTAGCTGCCCTATAATACACACATTTTTTCCATAATAATACCAGTAATCAGTTTATGTCAAAGAAAATAAATAGATAAAATGGCTGATTTTACTTACTGCTTTAGTAAAAACTTCATCTGTGTTCAAAAAACTGTTGAAATTTGTAAACTGTTCTGTAGTATTCAGTGGAAAGTCATAATCCTTTAGAACAGACTCCCCACGGTCATCTGCTTGGGATATTTGCATTTGGTTTTGATTTTGTTCTAAATCGTTAATGCGGGCCTTGATTAAATGCTGTATCCTTAGTATTTCCTTCAAGTATTTTGTCACATGGGGGCAACAATTGCAAGTATCATTTGTAGTGTCTCGTCGTGGTGTTTGTTGCATATTGCTTGTTTCAGATTCTTAAAAATAAACTCTTATCTGAACTTTATCAAGTTAAAAAAATACTATTATTTATTACGAAAATTTAAGGTTCGTCAGTACAAAACCTCTTTTTCTTAATTAACTGTATATAGTACTGCAATTGTTGAGAAAATAATTTACAAAAATTTTAATTTAAAAAATAGTACCTTTTAAAATCCCTTGATTTGAAGTACTAGGACTTAGTAACAGATTACCAACTTCTGCTCTGACATTACTACTTGTAGACACATCTGCATCTTTTTTTAAACCTAAAATCGAGCCTAAAATAAACTTCGACAGTAACTACATGTTTTGATTTAGCAAACATTTTATATATTTTTAATCCCGCAGAACATGAGCAAAAGAACTGAAAAAGTGTTAGAACAATTCATTTACCAAAACTACAAGCGTGTTGTTATAAACAAAAATTTAAATACTTACGATTTAATGCATTTCTGCCATTTAAATGATTTGTAAGCACCGGAGCTGGTTTCACATAAAGATCTTCCTGTAATTCTTCTTCATCCGATGAACTAAATTGACTGTTGGCAATTATTTTTCTTTTTTTAATGCCAACTTCATCGTCTTCAGTGTTAAGATCACTGGTTTCCTCTGCCTTCCTTGCTTTGTCTCGAGCCACTTCATAGTTATCTATAAAAGAATAAAAATGCATTACCACTATATTTGGAACATTTTAGACTTAAATCCAGATATGAACAAAGAATGTAAAGTAATTAATTACCATATGTTGCATTTCTAAATATAGAAATTTTGTGACTTGGCCAACAAGTGTTCAGTAATCTTGACTTAATAGCTTGTGTAATTTTATCTGTGGTAAATGGCGGCCAATAACATTTGTCCTGATAGATCCAGCAGGTTGGTACCACACTTACTGAATCATCCCCAATAAATTTTACCACTGACCATGTCCTAGCTTCACCTTCCATCTGATTCCTTTCTTTCTTGAAAAATCTTTGAAACTAAACATGTTTAAAATCACCTTTAGTTCAATGAAAACAGTATAATAATAATAATAATAACACATCAGGCTGAAATACTTCGGTCGATAGCCTTTTGAATATTTTGTCCAATAAAAATTGTTAAATAAATAATAATAACACATTTACTGTTTACCTACATGGTCACAATTTGCAACATACTACTTTACTTATTTATATTTCCTGCATGCGGCAAAATAATAGGCCTTAATTTATGGGATACTGATTATCAACAATATTTAATCCAATTAATAACTAATACAATCGAACCTCTATAACTCGAACCTGAAGGGATAGTAAAAAAAATTCGAGTTATAGAGAGTTCGAGTTGAAGAAAAACAACATACGTGGTTTTTCCTATTAAATATATGTACAGGAACTACTGAAAAAGTTTGAGTTAGAGAGAGGTTCGACTGTAATAGGAAATGTTACAAAAAAACAAATTGCAAAATAATCTTTTAAAATAAGTATTCTATATCAAATATCTATCATTTTAACTAATTTAAAAATTATTAAACCAAATTTGGGGTTGTTCCCCTGCTTTTTAATAATTCCTTTAATATGTTTGCTGTTTTTCCTAATTAAAAAAAATAAATCTTTGATTTAAATCTCTGGCTTGATTCAATTAAAAAGTATGTATTAATGGAAATATAATAAATTTGTCTTCGTATGACATTTCAAAACATTTACTTACAATCTGATTGACATTCCAGGATTTTAAAGAACTCTGTTGACTTACTAAGTAAACCCCTAATGCAGAACTTTCACAAGGTTCTGTATAAAAATTTTCTTTGCTCAAAAATTCCGAACCAATTATAAAACATTCATTGTTAGCCTGGATAATATTTTGTACACAAATAAAAGTGTCATTACCTAAAAAGCAACAATTATTGGGCTCATATATGCTTAAAGTGAAAAATCTAAATTGTACCTGTATATACTGCCGGCAAGAACCTGGAAAATTCAAAATGGGGCCTTTAAAATGGGTTTTGTGATAAATAGGAAAATTTAAAAGAATTTCATTTTTAGTTGATAGATTTTGTTCATGTACTCTATTTATTAATTGTGCAAGTGGTTTTTCTTGTTTCCTTATGTTTTTTTTCAAAGTTTGCATAAAATTTTCAAACGGGAAGGCACTAAATTTATCCAATGTTCCAAATTCTCTCACATCATTGGCTATGTGTAATAAATTATGAATGTTATGAGAAACATATTCTAATCCATATAAAGCAATAAATCTTTCTACAAAATACTGTAATAATTCTTCAGCATAATCTAGCTTATTTAAATGGGTTTCACATGATAAAATTGTAATAGCGACATGTAATGACAAAAAGTGAATATACTTGTCTTTAGATAAAACAGTCCTTAAAACTAGGGGCCCAGTATACAACAAAAACTGGCGGAATTCTGTCGCTTTCCACCTTTTATATTCGTTTAAATTTCTAGGCTTTCGGTTAAACTCAATTGGTACAGTTATCGTTTGTCCAACAAGTAAATCAGATAAATAAGACACTTGTCTAAAAGATAATTTTGTACCAGGTTTCCCATTTACCCAAAGAAATATTAACTTTTTTACTACTCCCAAGCACACTAAATGCATATAGTCAAGTGGAAATGATTTAACCATATCAAGTCCAGGAATATTTTCAATAATGGTAGTGTCTGTATGATGTTCTTCTTGTATTTTATTTCTAAATTCAAAATCGGAGCGAAGCTTCAAATTAGTTAATTGGGGAAAACAGACTCCATTGATGAAAGTACCCTCTGTATAACATTTTGTACAGGACATATAACCTGAATGACCCTTTGTATACTTAATGTATGATTTTGCAGGTGCGTCACATATAAACCCTTTAATTTTAAAATTGCACTTGTGTTCTTCGTAAGCAAAATTATTGCCTAAAGATATTGTTTCATTTACGAAATCATCCAAAAACTGGTTTGCATCTTTTGGTTTTACATTTCCATGATATACTCCTACGATACCAACATTATTGAATCCATAAATACTGCACAAAATTGGATAAAACTGACTACTTGAGCTTGATGATATAGGCAAACCATCTATATTTATTAGAATTTCGATGGACTTCAAGGAGGAGTAATTAGAAAAACTTTTAAACAGCTTATTTAAACATGTTTCCAATCCAAAATGGTAGTATTTACCTGGTTCAATATGTTTTAACAAAACCGTACGAGGAGTGCGTAATAAAGTTCTAGCATCATTGGGCAGCTCGGGGTGGTTAGATTTTAATATTTTTAAAAGGTCGTTTACAGCTACATGTGTAATATTATGATTAATAGCCCATTTTGAAAGCTGAGAAGTCAATGTACTACTAATTAATGTGACGTTAGTAATATCTGAATATGCGTTATCATTAAGGAGAGTCTCATTATTGTTACTGCTGGTACTATCATCACTACCAAAAACAGGAGCATAATCAGAAAGCACTTCAGAAGTGTCGCTATTGTTACAATTTAAATCCTCACAAGAAATTATTCCTTGAATTTTAGTGCTACTGGAAGTACTCTCATCTGTTCGATATTCTGTTGGAAAATTTCGAGGCAAATTATTCGAACTTTCGTTGCAATGCATTTCAGGCTGTACTAGTTTCAGAGATGCTTCGAACAATCTTACGCTTTTGGCAGCATTTTTATAATGTTTACTTATTTTTGACTTATTCATAGTAAAATATTATTTATATACTTGCCGTAATGAAATATTACTATTCACAATACAGTTCAATACACTTTATACACTATGGTAAAAGAACTAAGAAATTAAATAACCGTTATTCTCAGGAATCTGAACACAACACATGCAAAACACATGTCAACAAAGGCAAACTCGCAAAACTGTCATTTGAAAACGACAAAAGACAGCATTGACGGAAAACACAGTGCCACCGGCGAAACTTAAATCAGCGTCAGAGTCGACTCGACGGGGGAGAAAAATAAACGTTGGCATTCTTTAAACAAGAAAGTCCTTATATTATTGTAATTCTCTAAAATATTTATTAATAACTTTGAAACATTTATCTAACAAAAGAAATTTTGTCATGTTGGTTTTTATCAACTCAATGTATGTACATAAGACATAAAAACGATGTATAAAAGTACGTACATAAGATATACCACAATGTACGTACATAAGACGTTCAATTTAGGTCTCTGGACGTAACGACCTAATATGGACCTAAAATGTACGTACTATGTACGTACAGTGCTGTTTGGGAACGGTTCCCAAAGATATTTTTTTCAGTCTTTTGAAGAAAACTTTAAATACCATGAATGACAAACCTGCAAGATATAGTTCTTAACCAAGAAATGAATTTGACGATATACCATCAGCAATCAAACGGAACTTAATAAACTCATTTCGTTCTTCTGGAATTTATCCACTGGACCGCCAAGAAGTTTTTAAAAAATTGCCACATGAAATCGTTGAAGATCCTACAGCCGAGGTTGAAAGTGCACTTACTACTTTGTTAAAAAAACAAAGATTTGGCGTCTCAACTCGGCTACAAAGAAAAAAGAAACGGCTCGACGTTGCACCTGGTTGTAGCATATCTTCAGCTACGGCGGCAGCTGCTAATAAGTCCACTGCCAATTATGACAACGAAGAAAATTCTGACAGCGAAGCTGATATTCCTCTGGCACAGCTTATATCAATGCAAGAAGAAGTTGATCACTCACCCATAATGTCAACGTCATACGCTGAAGAAGCACTTCAAATTGAGCAAGAACTCGATAATAATCAAAACCATGACGATGATCAGGTACCTACAAGAATCTTTGAAGTTGGTCAGTATGTTTTGGTAAAGTTTCCTTCCCAACGAGAAAAGAAAACATACAAATACTTGTGTAAGGTGTTAGAAGTCGATCCAGAAATTGTAGTCGTGGGTATGAAATCTATTGGCAAAAGTAAAAGGGTATTTAAACTTATGACTGATGATGTGTCCGTGATCAAAAAGGAAGATACAATTGAAATCCAGGGCAATCCTTCAGAGGAATTGGACTCTGATATGAGTTTACATTATGCTTTTAAAACAGACATTTCGATCCTCGAAGTATAAATTGGAAGTTCTTTTTGTTTTTATATGATATGTATGAAATACCGTCCGCCTTTTTGTTCCTAGATTTGACTGAAAACTATTTTTTGTTAGGTATTTTATTATTATAAATACTGAGACTGAGTGTCCGTTTTTGTTTGTTTTTACATTTAATTAAAAACTGCTTTCTGATGTGCCTTATTAGTGATACAGAATGTATATTTTGTTACACGCAAATATATTTTTGAATTAAAATGATGTTTTTATGTGATCAATGTTACCCTATATATAATTTCGCTTGTACCAACTAAAATATAAACAATAAAGAATTTTTAAAAACTTTTAGGTTCATTTGAAAGGGGTTACTTTCATATTTCATGCAAAACAAAGGGGCGATCAAAGTATCCCCAATACAAGTATATCTTTGATCACATCATTTTTATTTTTTTTCTCAAAAAATACTGGATTAGAAAATTGCATATTTTCACGGTGTGTTTGTAAGCAAAAACCGATATATTATGTTTTTTTGTTTCATCTGTATTGGCAAAAAAAAACGAGATATTTGCATTTGAAAAAAAAAATTGATCAAAGTATCCCCATGTTACGGAATTTGGCTTTGTGGTTTTCTTTTTTGTACTGGGTTTTCCGCTATTTATTTTTTGTGTTGTCGTTGCTTCATCGTTTGTTCCTTGTGTACACTCCAGCGTAGACGCATGTTCCTGAATCTCATCAAAATCATCTTCCGAATTATATAGTAATTTTGAGTAAAAGGCCTTTACTTCTTGTGGCAATACTGAAGTAAGTTCTAGTAAGTCCTTAAATTTTGTCTTTGTTCTTTTAATTCTGTCGTTGTATAACCTAGATGTAGGCTCATTGCTGATATTTTGTGTGTTTGAGCGGCATGGCAATTCAACGTATTCATCATTATAGTTTAATTTGTAAAATATTTTTCCTTCTGGAGAATATTTAAAAGTTTTTACTTCAGTTACTTTTGCATCATTTACGATTCGTCCAGATCGTATCGATTGGTAAGTATATTTATTTTTATCGTCATATTTCATAAAAAAATCATGTGTGACGTAATGAACATCGAGAGGAAATGGCTTACGTCTGGCTTCTTTTATTGCTAGGGAGTATTGACTGGGTATGTGAATTTCTTTGTTCTTCAACTTTCGCTCGATAAGTGCATGAGTAGAGTCACACTCCATTTGAGTGTGACCCTTCTCCAAGTACTTCTGATATATCATTATACCGTTTCGTACGGAAAAGGATAATAGTGCATTTGCCAGTGTTACATTCTTATTTTGGTATCCGCAATTATCGGAATAAATAATTATTGGCCTTCGCTCTTCTAGGCAATGTTGATTCAGATAATCCATAACACATGTTGTAAACACTGATGAAACTAGCTGTCCCTCACTTTCATTCCAGCAGTAGTTGTCAGATTTGTATGTCGCAATATTATATATTGTAAAATTATGGACTTGAAGCTTCCTTTTAAAGTACAATTTACTAGCAAATAATTTAGGGCATAACTGAACCGCTTGAACGTCCATCGTCATGGTGTAACATCGTTTTTCCAGCGCATCAGCCTTGTCTCTTTCTTTCTCTGCTCGCGCTTTATCTTTATCAATTAAGTGATTCTTGTATATCTCATCATTAACTTGTCCGACTTTATTTGAACAACACAGATCGCATTGATCCTTTTTGGGTTGATGTATGGATACGTTATTATCTTGTAGAATTTTATTAAACGTAAATATTGACAATTGTAGCTTATTATTTTTAATGCATTCCTCTGTGTAAACGTTATATATATCTGTCTTATTATTAAAACGTTCTTCAAGGTAAAGTTTATTTGAATATTTTCGGCAGTAATGAGACGGTAGCTTTGGCAAACGGTTAATAATATCTGTTGCAAATTTAATTCTGTCTGCATCATCAATTTGTTTTTTGGTTTTATCCTTTTTATTCTTTGGCAACGGCATTCCATGCTGTACTGTTTCAGTGAGCCAGTTCCTTATCATTCTTTCGCCAATTCCAAGAGTAGACATAAACATACGCTTGCAAACTGGCAATTTGTTTATATCAAGCTGCAGATTATAAAGAATGGTCCCTGTTCGTCTAGAAATATCAGCAGTATAGCTTCTTTTCTTCTCGATGTATTGAGCTAAATTTCTTACATACATTTTTTTTTGTTCCCATGTTAAAGTCCAAAATCTGTCAAAAATTTCCTGTCTATTGTTGTCCAAAAAACTTTTACATTTATGTTTACTGTTATACATCTTGCGAGCAGGTCTTTCAATGTCGTGTTCTATATCTCCTGTGTTGGTTCTGGTGTAGCCTATATACTTCTCTCCACTCATTCTGAGTTTTTTATTTTTATTTCTATCCGAATTATTTGGATCCCCGATTTTCCTCCTTTTGGCTTTGTGCTGCTTTTCTTCTTCTATACCATTATCACCAAGCACACTTTGAGAAGCGTTGTCTATATTTATTTCAGTTAAATTTAACTCTTGACTTAAAGAAATATCTCCTGTCAATTCGTTGTGTTTAGAGGCGTTGTCTGTATTTAAGGTAGTTAAATTTGACTCTTGAGTTAAATAAATATCATCTGTGAATTCGTTCTGTAATTGAATCTGCTCCAAATTTACCAATTCATGATTTGGGGGTATTTCTTCTTGGGGTTTGTTGCCGAAATGAATTGTCTCTACTGGTTTTAGTGGTTCTAAATTTACGGAATCTGAATACTGAGGAATTTCATTATTTATACATATAACTTCTACTTGCTGATCTACTGGGAGGTTGTCATCAGTGTGAACGCTAACATAAGGTACTACATCTTGTCTTTGTGATAAATTTTCAAAAGAATGAACTTTTACTGATTCCAGTGGTGTAAGGCAATTATTATGTAAAATGCCTGTATCAGAAACCAAAAATTCGTAGGAGGTATTTGGTTGAAGATCAGCGAAAAGCTGAATATTATTATTATCCGCTACAGATAGGCTGTTGTTACTATCTGTCTGTATGGATTTTTTTTTCTCTTACCATAGAAACTATACGGGCACATCGTTGGGACATCCTGCAACGCAAAGACTTAAATGAGCATGATAATTTAAGAATAATTAAACCATTAATTTGAAAAATCATTACATCTTTGCCTAAATAATTGTCATTATCACTATAAGAATTGACTGGTAAAAGTGGGTTACCTATTAAACGTTAGGGCAATAGGTCGTAACCCATAAACTAAAACTGAGGTTATGATTTCGCGGTTTTCTACAACAGGTTAGTTATAATATATTGATTTAGATAGTATGCCTCGTGATATCTATTATGTCAACGATAAAAATATACACTTACCTCCGATTATATTAACAAGTAGGCAAAAAAACCTAAATAACTACTTATTTGGAGCAATTTCTGGTAGAGCGCTAATCACAGAAAACAGGTGGTTCGGGTTACGACTTATTGCACCAGAAGTAATTTGAGTGGCTTCCGACCTATTGCGTTTAAGTTTTACATTCGCTGGGTATACGACCTTTTGAAATAACAAAAAAAGAGCGTTTTATACAGTAATGAGGGTTACGATCTATTGAAGGTACTTTAGTATTGACGTCTAGAATCGAATTGCACTAAAAACGCAAAAACGCATTTTTTGAGGGTTACGACCTATTGCGCCTAAGCCATCGATATCCAAACATTTAATGCAACTATAATTTGCACAGATATACAACATTTAGTAGCAGTTTCAAAAATGATGTATCTGTGGCATTTATAATGTATTTTTAACGTTTTAGGTATGCAAACCCAACATTCAAAAGGTGCAAATAATTTGCACGCAAAACAGTAACATATAAATATTAGTGTAACGTTATTTTGCAGAGAGAACAACCTTTTTATAACAATTTTACGAGGTCCATAAATTCGAAATGACCAACATCTAATAATTTTGTGGGTATCTAGAATTTGCTAGTTCTTTTAAACTGAAAACCAACACATTTTCCCTTTTAAGAAATAAAAAAGGAACATATTACAAACATTTAATTTTTCTTGTAATATGTCCTGGATTGATTAAGTTAACTTTTTAATTCATATACATAATTCGTTAGAGCATATTATCACAAAAAATCAGTAAATTTTATTATCTCAAATAATAAACCAAACACTTAGTTCAGGAATCAATAATTTGAAATTCACAATGGGTTAACTTTATTTAAATGAAAATACAAAAAAAGAATTATAACTATGAACATCAAAACTATAACTAATATTACATTATCAGCTTAATTTTAAAGAGATTTTGTCATAACTAAATTTACTCTTAATCTAATGTTATTACTGAATATTCAACATTTCATAAATATTTTCTAGCAACAAATAATACTAAATTTCAAATATTTTAAACCTATTTTCTACCTTTCTTTGCAGATGTGCCAGCTTCTTCATCATCGTCGGCTGTTCGTTTGGATTGTTGTTTCCTGGCAAAAGCTATGGATTCTCGCCTAACAACGCCCACTCCTACATTAACACCCATTTCCTCATTGTAATCCATTAGATCAAATTCTTTGCAGAGGTTGACTCTAATTATCTCATCTACCAGAGTGCTATTGTGTGGGCTTTCTGATAGAGTTCTATATCTTCTAATTTAGTCAACCTTCCTGGGTTGATCATAGAATCAAAAGCAATTAAATAGTCCAAATGAAGAGCCAATAATGCTCTGGTAATAAACCC
The DNA here is from genome assembly GCA_963920685.1 of Polydrusus tereticollis. Taxonomy (NCBI): domain Eukaryota; kingdom Metazoa; phylum Arthropoda; class Insecta; order Coleoptera; family Curculionidae; genus Polydrusus; species Polydrusus tereticollis. The sequence continues at coordinate 79,753,848 of OY987332.1, read as the reverse complement.
CTCCTTTCTAGGGATGATTGCTGCAGCTGCAGGAGTTCTTAATACAGATGGAACATCATCATTAAGATCAGGGATATTCTTTGGAGGATTTGTGTGGAAAAATCTACACACTTGTTCTGGATAAGAGGCTGCTATTCTTGCCATAGTCACTGTTTTGCGTGTGGGTTTTTGTCCAGGATCAGCTATTTTATACTTGGCTTTAAGAGCCTTAATGAGAGCACTAGTAGATTCCTGAGACTTTTCAATCATTTTTGAAAGATTAGTACCTCTGACACAATATAAAACAATCAGTTTTGCTAAATCCCCATTAAAGACAGCAGTATTAGCTTCTTTATCCTTTAAAAGAGCTCTGATGAGGAGAGGATCAAAACCCTGATATGCTACAGAATCAATGAATTCTTGTCCTAATGATAGTAGTGCATCATTTAATAAATCTTCGTCATTGTTTGTTGTTGAAGCCATGTTTGATAATTTACTCAAATCTAAGAGAGATGGTTTGAACTTAATAGGTGAACGTTTCAATTTAGATGATTTAGAAAATATTAATGATTCTGGAGATAAAGGTTTTTCAATAGAATTAGAATCTGAATCTGACTCTGATGCACTATAATGTTTTCTATTTCTGGGTGGACCTTTATCTCTTGACATGAAACTGACTAATTTTGAAATAATAAATAGGAGAAATTGATCAATCTGATGAATATTATATAATAGTTAATGGTTATGATAACTGACAACTTAATGATCAAATATACTATTTAAATTTAAATTTGTTATTTAAAATTTTTCAAATTTTTACAGTCGTCTATGTGTAAAATGCTTATATATATAATATATATATAATATATCCATGGTTTTTAGTTTTAAAAAAAGCAAATACTAAGTAAAATATTGTTAGATATCTGTGATTTCGACTGTATGAATCTCCTAAAATTATTATAAAAATGATCTGAACAAAAATAACGATATAGTATTTATATTTACCATCCAGACTCCTTAAATCATTATTTGACCTAAGTAAATTTATAAAATATATACTGACCTATAAAATATGAAGTAAGACATATCCATTAAAAACTCGTTTACCGGGTGGACGGTGCACCGCCAGACTGGTTCTAGGAGAAATCCCATGTAAATTTGAGGGTAGCAATAAAATTTACATGAGATTTCCTAAGGCCAGTCTGGCAGTAGACCACCCGGTACATCAATTAATTTTCTTCATTATTGCGATACATCAATATTTGTTTTAGTTAGATAATATAGGTGACTTGAGGAATAAATAAAAATAATAGAGATTAAGTGGCTGGCAAAAGATGTTTATTTAAAAAATACATATATAATATGTAGGGGAAGGAGGTTGAATATCGATCACTTAACAGATAATGTAAGACAAAAGCAGTACTTTTACAAAATTCTGTTATTTTTTGTATTGAACGTAAACTTTATTATCTTAAGAACAAAATAACACAAAAAAATCCTCTGTATCGTTATCAGAAATAATTTTAAAAATATAAAAACGAAACTCTAACATGATCGATATTACCATCTATGGTTGGCGAATATCGATCATGCTGGAGGGTAATATTGATCAATGTCTAACCACACGAATCCAGGTCTTCTGGCCGAGATACCGCAGAACAGGCAGCATGGAGCCAAGTACCACATGATCTACACCGCCACCACAATTCATCTGCTGTCCCAGTTTCCACGCATATTGGACATAAGTCGTTCTCTTTCTCCCCATCATGTAGCTGTTTAGGTTTCAACTTATTCTTTATTTGTTTTTTAGCTGCTGTTGTTTTAAGTCCTGCCGATTTTCCTTCTTGGAATACATTTTTTCTAGCTTCGTCAACTTTTTTTTTCTCCCTCTTTTCTTCCTTCTCCTCCAAAGTAGCCTGCATAGGAGTGGACGTTAGTATTTGAGATTTGAGTTTCCTTCTTTTAGGGCGTGAGTTTTCTGTTCGGGGTGTTGGATGAAAGTCTTCAAAGGATGTGCTCTTTAATTGAACGGTCTTGTCTTCATCATCTGTCGCGTTATCGTCGAAGACTGATTTGACTGGCCAGCGCGATCCCCGGACTCGAGAGCTCTCTAATAATCTATTAGTATTGGTAGATAAACGGTACGCGAAATATTAAATTTGGTATCAAAATAAAGTGGCAAATTTTCTTAACAAAATAGTATAAAATATTAGTTAGTAGCTAATGAGACTGATAAACAATGACTCATTTTGTGTAATAAGTGATGCATTTTGAAGTGCTAAAATTGTTATTTTTATCTGAAATCCTAACAGCAAAAAATAAAACTGATAAAATTGGGATTAACTGGTACAACAAAAAACGCGTCTTTCAATAAATACAATTATAGTTTTTGTTTGATTTGTTTGCGTCTACAAAATATAGAAACTTAATATAGTGTGTCTCAAAAATATTAGCAAGCTAGGAAAATGTCGACCTTCAAATGCTGTAAAAACAAAGAATCTACTTTATTCTTCTGCGTGGTGTGTAAAAATGCATTCCATAAAAGCTGTTGGAATAGAGGTAATAGACAATTTACCATTTTAAAAGACAGTTTTTTTATCTGTTCACGAAACTGTGAAGAGGAGGCAACGGATAAGGACCCGGACACCTTCGACATTCTAAAGGCAATCATTGCTGATCTTAGGAGAGAAATTGGGGAAAAAGATTCCTATATCGAGAGGGTCAAACGTAACTCGATATCAATGGTCGAAGACGCTTCTCGATATGAAACCGAATTCTTAAAGGAAATTGAGGAGAAGGATGCTAAAATCAATGCAATGGAAAAAAAGCTTGATAAACTGCAGAACGTTATTGGAAGGGATAACAAAGAGGTGTTCTCAAGGGGGGTTCAAGTGCAACCATTGATCAATAAAGCTTCGAGTCAAACCGCTATCTTGAAAACATGCTCCTTGACGACCCAAACATATGCCACCACTAGTCAATTAATGAAAGGGTATGCTACGACACAAACAAATTTATGCTGCCTTAAGGATACAGACATAACCTTACCCCTCACCTCTAAAACGGATTTGTTAACCAAAATCGGTGAACTGGAGACCACTAATGCGAGCCTTTGCACGGACATACAGACAAAGGTCTCAACTATAAACAAACTAAACACTGACCTACTGGAGCTGAAGGAAATTAAAAATAATATGGCGTCTGCAATAGATATGCTTCAAGCAGACAATAAAATATATGCAGAAGAACTGAGTCAGAAAAATAAAAACAATAATGAGAACGTTGAGTCACTGTGGGAAGAAATAAAGATGTCAGGTACAAATAGTGGTAGTGTCGAGATCATTAATCTAAACAAAGAATCACTAACACCTACAAACAAAAAACCACAAAAAGAAGTCACATACTCTAGACAAGTTCTTCCTTCTGCAGAAAAACAATATGATTCAAACCGTCGCAAATCGAGAGTTATAATTTTAACTGATGATTGTGGAAAATACTTGTATGACCCCCTCCACAATATCTTAAAAACAGACTATACTTTACAAATCATCAGTAAGCCGTTTTCAAGATTTAAGGATGTCGTTTCAGGTGCTGACTGCTTTCTGAGAGAGCTAACCGATAAGGATTTTGTTGTTCTGTTAGCTGGCATTAATGATACCAACATATCCTTAAAAGACATTACATTATTAACTAATAAATGTTTTTACACAAATCTTCTAATAAGTTCAATTCCAATCACTCCATTTTGCGATGGTAAAGTTGTTTCTAATCTTAATTTTGTAAATGATAAACTATATAGGGCGACCACCAAGCTTAAATTCTTTTGTGAAAATATAGATTTTCTTAACGTAGATAATAAGTTTAAATTTGATGAATGCAGTAGGAATGGTAAATATTTAAATAAAAAGGGTTTAATTAAGTTGGCTAGACTGATTACCTGCTCCCTAAAAAATTTTTGTAAGAAACGGCCATTATCCAATTTGGTGCGAATAAATTCGAACATGTGCACTGCCGAAATCAACAGGGAGCAGGTGGTACGTTTGGATCAATCATTTATACAAGAGTCCACTCCTCAAATTAGTTCAAAACATTTTTTAGACCCTCAAATCAAGCGATCGATAAAAACTACCTAATAAGTAATGAAATAAGTATTTGTGTTTTAAATATTCAATCCATCAGAAATAAAGTTGATGAACTCTCAATATTTCTAGAATCTGAGGGTAAACCAAATATCCTGTTAATTACAGAGCACTGGTTGAAGAGTGACGAGCCCTGTTTTATTCCCAATTATTGTATATTGTCTGTTTTTTGTCGAAGTGAATCTGCTCATGGAGGTTCAATGATTCTGGTGAGAGAGGACTTTTTGGATAATTTTCCTAGTTTAAACATTTCAAGGTATGATTTTGTGATGCAAGAGGGTATTTTCGAGTTCTCTCTGATTTACAATAGAAAAAATAATATTTATATTATATGTATCTATCGTCCTCCTAAGGGCTGTATCAGTGAGTTTTTGGTGAAGCTTGAAACCTTATTGTCATTATTCTCAACTAACTCAAAAATTGTACTGGCTGGAGACCTAAATATAAATTTCAGTGATAAGAGGTCGCCTCATGCTCGGTGTCTCCGTAATTTGTTAGATTCTTTCAATATCAATATGTTGGTCAATGAACCGACTCGCATTACAAATTTATCTAGTACCCTTATAGACTATTTCTGTACAAATTTTTGTGATAATGAAAATTGTAAGGTATCTGTGATATCCTCTGGTTTATCGGATCACGAGGCAATATTTGTTAAACTTAACTTAAATTTTAGCAAGAATAAAGCATCCAAATTGGGTAGAATCTACAACACTGCCAACTTTAGGAAATTTACACTAAAATCGGAGGATATTAACTGGGAGTGGGTATTGCAAACTTCCGATCCGCTGGAGAGTTTTAATAATATATTGACGGATATTTTTAATGTTAGTTTTCCCCTAAAACAACTAAGAAAGAAGCGCCAAAAACCATGGATTACCAAAGGAATTAAAGTATCCTCTAAAAACTTGAGATGCCTGCATAACTTTAGAAAGTTTTACCCCTCGGATTTTTTGATAAACTATTTTAACACTTACAAAAGAATTTACAGGCGGGTTATCAGGGTAGCAAAGGAAAAATATTATGCGGGTAGACTGAGTGAGTCGGGAAACAGGGTAAAGGAAGGTTGGAAAATTGTAAACGAGTTAAGAGGAAAATCCAACCCATCATCAGTACAGACAGATTTAGGTTCTGATGCGCTTAATGGGTACTATTGCTCCGTTGCTCAAAGTTTAGTAACTGATTTGCATCCGCAAGCTGATCCAATGTCGTATCTCCAACATGCATCTGTGTTGGAGACATTTTACTTGTGGCACACCGATATTGGAGAAATAAAGACTATTTTTAAAGATATAAAAAAAAAAATTCTGCTGGTATAGATGATATGTCAGTCAGGGTATTTGAAAATTTACCAGACAATGCAGTGAACACACTTGTACGAGTCATCAACGCTTCATTTGATGAGGGCATATTTCCCTCATGCCTTAAAAGGGCAATGGTTATACCATTGTTCAAAGGTGGGGAGTATGAGGATCCATCGTGTTATCGACCTATATCTTTGCTTCCTACGTTGTCTAAAATATTGGAAAAACTCGTAAAGCTAAGAATGATTTCTTTTATTACTAAACACAAATTACTAAATGGTTCTCAGTGGGGGTTTCAGAATTCGAAAAGTACAGGGGATGCAATATTCAGCTTCCTGGAAAAACTGTATCTGGGATTAAATGAGGGAGATGTTGCTGCGGCAGTATTCTGCGATTTTTCTAAAGCATTTGACTGCGTGAATCGTGGAATACTGTTGGAGAAACTTCAACTTTATGGATTTAGGGGGATTTTTCTGAAATGGATCGCTTCTTATTTGATGGAAAGGGAACAAATTGTTAGGTATCAAGGGGTGGACTCGGGAGTGCTTAGTAATCCGCATGGTGTGCCTCAAGGCTCAGTATTGGGGCCCCTTCTATTCCTTCTATACATAAATGATTTAACTAGCATTGATGTCACTGGTCATTTCACTCTGTTTGCGGATGACACCACAATTCTTTGGCTGGATCGCAACACCCAAGATTTAACAGCTAGAGTTTCTAGTGATATTGGTAGGATTAAGCAGTGGTGTGATGCCAACTACCTGACTTTGAATATTAATAAAACAAACGTACTAACATTTAAATGTACTATGGACGAATTAAGATTAGACAATAATGTCATAGAGAGTAAAACTTTTGCGAAGTTTCTTGGTATAAGGATTGACTCAAAACTTAGATTTTCAGAACATATCACTGCTCTCAATAAAAAGCTGGCTTCAGCGTGTTATGCTGTCAGATTGATAAGTCACAACTTGGGGCATGATATGGCAAGATCAGTCTATTATTCTCTTATAGAGTCAAACCTGAGATATGGGGTGGCATTTTGGGGTTTCAGTACTCAGCAATTACTACAATCGGTATTTATACTGCAAAAACGGGCTTTAAGATGTCTGTGTAAATTGAAGCCACGTGAACATTGCAGGCCATTTTTTCTTCGTGAGGGTATATTAACATTTTGTTGTGTTTTTATCTTGGAAACAGTCTCTCTGCTTCATAGGAAATATGGGAATATACAGAATCTCAATGGGAGTAACACAAGAAATAGGGATAAACTAAGACTACCAACACCAAAGAGTGCTCTTACCAAGAACTCACTGATATATGAAAGCCTTAAGATCTATAATCACTTGCCGAGCGAGTATAGAAATATTGTGGGTGATAAACACTTTAACCGCGCGGTTAAAGTACTTTTGCAGGGCAAGGCCTATTATACCTTGGAGGAATATTATAGTGACTTATTGTAAACTGCGAAGATAATTATTCTAAGTGTGTTTGAATTTTATACTCTTTCTGTGTTTTTATGTCCATTATATATTTTAAAATAATTGATTTTCCTGTGTTGTATGACTTTTTTACATTGTGTACATTTAGTATTTTTTTTTTATTTTTTTTCTTTTTCCTATTTTGTGTTATGGTTGACTATGCTTGGTGGTCTAATAATAATATATATTTTTCTTTTGTTTTTCTATTTTGACTTGTTAGCTCTTTTGCAACTATGTATTTCCTAATTTTAGATATATATATGTATAAATTTTGTTTTTATAAATGTTGACTTTGTCAATGAGATTTTTTAATCTTTGGATAATAAAGCATATTTGATTGATTGATTGATTGATTCTGTTATGCTGAAGATAAACTATCACTGGAAGATGTTCTTCGTTGACGCCTCTTTCTCTTCGATTGAGCACGTGGCTCCTTGGAATAGGCTTCCAGTGACGGTGTAACTTGACGCATATCTACTTTATCATGGCTTCTGCTGGGTACATAAGATGGGTCTGGATCTCTACTAGTTCCGGGTTTCGGATTTAAATGGGAAATTGTTTCTTCGGGAGGTGCGTCCTGTTCACTGGTTTCTACTTGAATAACGGAATTTGGTTCTTCTGGTATTTCAGTAAACTCTTCTTCCCCAAATACGTTTCTGTCTAACGGAAAGATACCCGTCTTTTTAAATCCGTTCAAACGTGTTTTCAGCAAAGAGTTCTGCAATGTTAGTCACCTCAATTTTGTTATAATGATGAGACTTCATATACGAATCGCATTCTCTGCTATATGCTGTCTTTAATGCACTAAAAAACGTGACGTCCAGAGGCTGGAGCCGGTGAGAGGTGCGTGGGAGTAGCGAAACAAGAACGATAAATCCGTTCAAACGTTTTTCTTTGGAAGTAACGCGATTGTACGCTTTAGCAAAGAGTTCTGCAATGTCAGTCACCTCAATTTTGTTATAATGATGAGACTTCATATACGAATCGCATGCTCTGCTATATGCTGTCTTTAATGCACTAAACAACGTGACGTCCAGAGGCTGGAGCCGGTGAGAGGTGCGTGGGGGTAGCGAAACAAGAACGATGCGTTCTCACGACAGAAGCTATAGGACGTCAAGGAGGAGTGTGTGGCATGGTTGTCTAAAATAACTAGCACAGGATCTTCCGTAGAAGCATTTACATATTGAGCGAAATGCTTTAACCATTCCAAAAATAACACTTCAGTGATCCATCCTGATTTTGAGCAGCGGTAGATTGCATCTATGGGTCCATTTTTTTCCAGAGCTTTGTTCATACGGTTGCGTTTAAAAATAAACATGGGAGGGACGAAGTCTCCTGTGGCACTCATACAGCCCACAACAGTGGTTGTCTGCCCCTTTCGCCACTCGTAATCGCACCCACCTGTTTTCTGCCTTTTTGGGCCAAAATACGATGAGGTTTATGTACTCCGCTAATTCCAGTCTCATCCACATTAAAAATCCGCCTTGCAGGAAATTTATATTTTTCAAAGACCAGTTCTAAATTGTCGTAAAATAAGTTCAGATTTTTTCGATTAAATGCCATTACCCGGTTGAGACTCGTAGGTTCAGGTCGCCTTAAGGAAATTCGTGGATGTCGCGCTAAAAATCCACGCAGCCAATCTTTACCGCAGGATTTGTTTTCAACATTAAAATTATGTCGTATGTTATTTGCAACGACATATTCAAAAGCAAGTTGTTTGATTTTACTTGGTGTCAACCCATAAAACCTGTTTGACAAGTTTAAAATGTGATTAGCAAGTTCTGTTTCCTGGTCGTCATTTAATACAGGCTTTCTTCCTAATTTTAATTTCTTACTGGGATATCTGTTATTTAATCTATCGCACAATGTAGCATATGGTATGCCATTCAATTTTGCTGCCTTTCTAATGGAGTGTGTCTGTTGTTGAACCGCCTCGACAGCCCGCTTCATCTCTGCCTCTGACCATGCAGAGCGATTTGTCTTACGATAATATTTTCTTTGGGGCATCTGCAAAGAATTAAAAGCAATGAGGTTAATATCGATCAGTTCAGCCGATATTACCCTCCGCTAGGACGCCATTGTTTTGACATAAACAACACCTAACAATAAATAATTAAAATTTTCGTCAACACTGTATAGAATACCTTTGGGTACCATGCAACTATTAGTACTTAAGTAGCTAAGGATTTTCCAACCTTTACAAGTACATACCTTATCCAATGAACTGAGAAAATAACAAAATATTGCACAAAAACGGTCCGTCCACACTCGGCGTTACAAATTAAACTGCCCGTTGTTGCTGTTCGTAATTTGCATCTGCCTTAGGAGATGGCACCACATATTTTATATTGTTATAGGACTGTAGGGATGTGTAAAATTAAGATGATCGATATTCGACCCCTCTCCCCTATTAAGTAAAGAATATTCTAACTAATCCAAATCCCCGCCGTAAAAGGCAACATCAAAACGTAGCTCATAGAAAAAGGGGGTTTTTTGTCCAGATATATTACGGATGATTCCGCCTAGTATACAGGGTGTTAATTAAGTACGTAGACAAACTTTAAGGGATAATTCCTTGTATAATTTTAAGATAAAAAGTTCATATAAACGCATATCCTAAAATGTTTGGTTTTCGATATACAGGGTGCTAAAGTTTTAAATTTTTTTTGGTTTTCCTAATATTCCTTTGGAATTTTTAGGAATAATTAATTTAAATTTTGCACAAATAATAGATTTACCAGTATCTACGAACTAACATTATTAATATTTAAATTAATCTACAGGGTCCTCGTTTTTTTGTGGTCATGACTAGGGGTGGGCGATTATCAAAAGTTATAATCGATTATCGATTATGAAAAATAATCGATAATTTCGATTTAATCGATTAATCGGAAAATCGATTATTTCGATTAATCGATTATTTCGATTAATCGATTATTTCGATTAATCGATTATTTCGATTAATCGATTATTTCGATTAATCGATGTTTCGATTAATCGATGTTTCGATTATTTCGATTAATCGATTTTTTCCATTAATCGATCTTATTATATTTATCATTTTGGATAATTTCGATGTAATCGATATATCGATTATTTAGATTAATCGATAAATCGGACAGGCAATACATTTATTGTCCAATAATTTATTTGGTCCTTGTCGATTAGGCAATTTTTATTTAATTAAAACAATCTCCTTTTATGGGAAAAATTTTTTGACGAGTACTAACTTTCACCCCCTGAAATATCTGCATACCATTAATTAACACCCTGTATACTAGTAGAAATACGGGCGCAGTACACGTAACTGTTATTGTATAGAGTAATAATTAATTGTGCAGTATATTAATTAATATTTCACCAGCAACTTCAAAATCATTTAATAACATAATAATTTATATTTTCGATTATCGGGTAAAAATTTATTTACACTCGATTTTACAATCGACTAATCAGAAAATCGGAAAATCGATTAATCGGAAAATCAGTTAATCGAAAAATCGATTAATTGGAAAATCGATTAATTGGAAAATCGATTAATCGGAAAATCGATTAATCGAAAAATCGATTAATTGGAAAATCGATTAATCGGAAAATCGATTAATCGAAAAATCGATTAATTGGAAAATCGATTAATCGAAAAATCGATTAATCGGAAAATCGATTAATTGGAAAATCGATTAATCAGAAAATCGATTAATCGAAAAATCGATTAATTGGAAAATCGATTAATCGGAAAATCGATTAATCGAACAATCGATTAATTGATTAAAATTTTTCTTAAATCGAAAAATCGATTAATCGATTAATCGATTATATATCGATTAATCGATTATTTTGCCCACCCCTACACGTAACTGTTATTGTATAGAGTAATAATTAATTGTGCAGTATATTAATTAATATTTCACCAGCAACTTCAAAATCATTCAATAACATAATAATTTATATTTTCGATTATCGGGTAAAAATTTATTTACACTCGATTTTACAATCGACTAATCAGAAAATCGGAAAATCGATTAATCGGAAAATCGATTAATCGGAAAATCAATTAATTGGAAAATCGATTAATCGGAAAATCGATTAATCGAAAAATCGATTAATCGGAAAATCGATTAATCGGAAAATCGATTAATCGGAAAATCGATTAATCGAAAAATCGATTAATCGGAAAATCGATTAATCGAAAAATCGATTAATCGGAAAATCGATTAATTGAAAAATCGATTAATCGAAAAATCGATTAATCGGAAAATCGATTAATCGAAAAATCGATTAATTGGAAAATCGATTAATCGGAAAATCGAAAAATCGATTAATTGGAAAATCGATTAATGGGAAAATCGATTAATCGGGAAATCGATTAATCGAACAATCGATTAATCGATTAAAATTTTTCTTAAATCGAAAAATCGATTAATCGATTAATCGATTATTTTGCCCACCCCTAGTCATGACCCCTTTACGCCCGTCCAATTTACTTAATACGACGTCACTGACTAATTTTAAGAACAAAATCTAATTTGTCATTTTATTCTCTAACATTTACCTATCTTAAAGTTTTTTACTATCTCTTACGGCTTACAAGATATTTTGGGAAAAATAAAATAATGCATTGGTAATATTGGATTATTTAATAAGTATTGTTTCGTCCATGAGACAACGTTATTTGATACATTTTAAAACCAAAATTATGGTAAACTAAATTAAAACTTAAGCTAAGAAATAAACTTAACCTAAAGCAACTGCTGGAAATGGCCCCCTCCGACTTCAACACATGCATTGGTGCGCTTCACCATCGACTGGCGGACCCTCTCGAAAATACCAGGAGAATTCCGTATAATTTCGCACGACTGATGTAGCCTGTTTCTTAGATCCCCTTCGTTCAGAACTGGAGTTGTGTATACTAGCGATTTTAGGTGCCCCCAAAGAAAGAAATCTATTGGATTTAGATTGGGCGACCTGGGTGGCCAAAGTTGAGGTCCTGCACGCCCGATCCATCGATCGGCATAATTTTCATCTAAATACTGTCGTGCAGCTAAACTAAAGTGTGGAGGAGCACCATCATGCATAAGCCAAATTCGAGCTCTTTCTCCTATTGGGACATCTTCTAATAGTTCGGGTAAAACATACTCCAGAAATTGCCGATAATTGTCGCCATTAAGTCTGGGAGGCAAAAAATATGGCCCAATAAGGAAATTGCCAACAATTCCAACCCAAACATTTAGTGAAAATTGTTCTTGAAAATTATTTTCAACTATAGCATGTAGGTTATCTTCTGCCCAAATGTGGTTATTGTGAACATTTATTATGGGGAAAAACATGCCTCATCCGTAAACAATACCTTCGATAAAAACCTCACATTTCTCACTAGCTTATTTTGTATCCAAGTACAAAAGGCTACTCTCTGGGGAAAATTTCGCGGTAAAAGGGTTTGCACACGCTGTATGTGATATGGATAAAGTTGCTGTTCCTGTAAAATTTTCCATACCAAAACATGTGTAATATTTAACTCAGCGGCAATTTTTCGTGTACTTGTTGCAGGATTTTCTCCTATAATATTAAGAACAGCTTCCTCTATTTGAACTGTCCTTACTGTTCTGGGTCTTCCTACAAGGGCATTTGATCTTCTAAAACTGCCTGTCTCACTAAGTCTGGAGTGAATATTAGTAAAAGTTTGTTTGTTAGGCACACGACGTTCAGGAAATCTTTCTTGATACATTAGTCTTCCTGCACGAGCGCTACCATTAGCCATTCCATACACAAAATGCATATCTGCCATTTCAGCGTTTCTAAATTCAACCATTTTAACAAAAACAAAACTGAAAAATCTCTTACTTAAGTTGACAAAGTGCAAAAATAAAAATTTGTAGCAAGTTTTGATAACTAAACTGTCATAATTGTTGATTTTATTATTTTTATTGTTTGTCAAAGCCGACTTTGTTATTTTTGGCTTAAGGACGCTGCCAACTTACCATTTGCAAATTATCCAATATTACCAATGCATTATTTTATTTTTCTCATAATATCTCCTAAGCCGTAAGAGATAGTAAAAAACTTCAAGATAGGTAAATGTTAGAGAATAAAATGACAAATTAGATTTTGTTCTTAAAATTAGTCAGTGACGTCGTATTAAGTAAATTGGACGGGCGTAACGGGGTCATGACCACAAAAAAACGAGGACCCTGTAGATTAATTTAAATATTAATAATGTTAGTTCGTAGATACTGGCAAATCTATTATTTGTGCAAAATTTGAATTAATTATTCCTAAAAATTCCAAAGGAATATTAAGAAAACCAAAAAAAAATTAAAACTTTAGCACCCTGTATATCGAAAACCAAACATTTTAGGATATACGTTTATATGAACTTCTTATCTTAAAATTATACAAGGAATTATCCCTTAAAGTTTGTCTACGTACTTAATTAACACCCTGTATATGTTTTAAGGGTAGGTTTGTTACTAACCTGAACTTAAACATGATTATGTTCAAAAAAGGGTTTCTTTTATATCGACATGTTATAGGTCAATAGACGTAACCCTCAAAAGGCAAATTTTTCAGGAGACAAAAAAAACTTAATAATTGTTAAACCTTTATAGAGTTTAGATTAAAACATAATTTATGTTATTATAAGAAAATAAATGTATATTTATTTAACACCATAAATCCATTTTTCTGCCAATAGCGTTCTAAATTAAATAAATGAAGTAGAGAAAGTTGGTTAAGCCCATTGACATATTACGTCGTTATTTGTATTATGGGTTACGATGTTAAATAATGTTAGTTACGCCTATTGACAGTAATCAAAATTAGGTTAGGTAATAACAGTTTTTGTACAACAAAATAAGAATAATTATGATTTTTATTCATATTAGTGACATTTAGGAAACAATAATATTTATTCTAATGAAAATAAATGAGAATACAAAATACGTATTATGTTTTGTTTTTTGTTTTTAATTTTAAAACTTTCATAGGCAGTTTTTTTTTCGCTGATTTGGGCGCATTTGACAATCCGTCTGTTTCGTTTTCATCTGGGATCTCATCTTCTTGGTCCGTCTCAGCTAGAACGTCTGGAATATCCTCAGAACCTTTCAAAGACATGTACTCTTCCCTGTACATTTCGGGAATAAGAGACTTATTTACTAATCTTAGCAGGTCTTTTACTTTTGGAGCTGAAACTGGCAGTGGCGCGTTATATAACTGAGATAACATTAGGTTCGTCTGGTTTCTGGATGTTGGTCGTTCAGGCAAGGATAATGTTTCTGGGATTTCTTCATTGTTAAATGAGTAATGTAACTTTATTTCTGTACTGCCCTTTGAAAAAGTTACTCTTTTTAATTTTATGAATTGCAATGCTTTAAAATCTTTAAATTGGTCAAACGTCATTTTTCTTACCTGATATGGTAAATTATTTCTGGCATTTCGAATCACAGTCGGCCATTCAGATGGAGCCCATATAATTTGTCTTCTAACTTTAGTTTCTATTGTTGCGTGCACAGAGTCCACCGGCATATAGGTATGCCCTGGTAAAAGATAAGTTATAGAAATGTATTCAATATTTTTAGCAACGCAACGAAGAAACCATGCTATAGCACTTATAACTTCGTCGACTATTTTCAGACAGTTGCATAAAATTGAGCATATCTCATTTGCACCTCTCTTTCCGTCTTGTTCGCCCCACAAGTAGCAATAAACATTTCTTGTCCCAGATTCGTAAATTGTTTCGTTATAATATGAGTATTTTCGAGAGTAATACAAAAGCATGTTATTACCATGCGGAGTATTAAGTACTTTTTGTAGGTCAAAACTGGAACAAACAAAAGTTTGATCATTTTTTGCCTTTTGTTGATGTTCCAGATGAGTTTGTTTACTCTCTTCCTTTTCTGTAAGATGCTTAATTATTTGGCTTTCATTTTCTTTACTTCTACTCCTATCACCCTCACAAGTAGCACATTTATCTTTTTTTGGCAAATGAAAACCGATGTTAAATTTTGTTTTAAATATTACTCTGAACAACTTTTCGGTAACGAATACATGATTATTTTTAGAGCAGTATTGTTTATAAATTTTATACAAATTTGCCACGTTTCTATATTCTTAAGGCAAATAACGCTTGGTGGTCCCACCTCTACAATAATGAGATGGGACTGCAGGTAGACTCTTAACAAAATTGTGTAAAGTTTCTCTCACTGCCAGAGGTGTCTTGTTCTTGGGTTCGCTATGTCCTCTACTTTCAAGCTTCGGTGTGCCTATTTCTGTTTTGTTTTCATCTATATAACGTATTTTCTTTTGAGTTATTGACAAAGTAGCTAAAAGAAACTGCTGACATACTTGTATTTTTTTACCTTGCCATGGAAGAAAATACCGCTTGGAGCACGTTCTGCGACTTTCTAAATTTTTGTCTCCATATCTCCTTTTAATTGCGACTTTTTCTACACAGGATGCTAAAAAGTTGTTTTGATCTTGTTCACTCTGCATCTTGTAAAATAAAAGAAACGTATTTAAACGTTGCTCTTCATTAAAATGTTCCGAGCAGTGGTGTTGACATTTCTTCCCCTGGCAAGGATCAGACTTAACATTTTTTTTAGGGTTAACTTTTTTATTTCTTTGGGTGTATTCCTCTCCATGTATTCTTAGCTGTCTATTTCGTTTCCTTGAGTTACCTTTTTTCTCTTTCCTAATACCTTCTTCACCAACAACGTTAGGTTCTTGATTATTGGGAGGTTGCATTTTTTGTACAGTGTTGATGATAATTTAATTTTTGATTTTCTTTCAAACCAATAATTGGAGCATCCAGTACAGTGGCATGTTCGTGATCGTTGGATTTTTTATTTTCTTCCAAAGCAATAATTGGTGAATATTGTATAGTGGCATATTCATGACTGTTGGATTCTTGATTCTCATCCAAAGCAAAAATAATCGGGATAGGGGTATCTTCTGGTAAATAGCTTTGCATAATAATCATATTATTATTATCATTGTTTGTAATTTGAATATTCTTTAGTGTGTACAATTCACTTAGATTATCTTTCTTGTGGTTATTTGTTAGTAGCTTGTTATCATAAATAATAGTATTATTATCATTTTGATTTTCAAATGTTGCATCTTCAATAACCTTCAACAATTCATCATCAGGAAGTAACATTGTAGCGTAACCTCCTCCATCTGCTGTAAATGAATTTTCATAAAAATTCTCGGATCTTTGTACAGTGGGAAGATGTATTAAAGCACTTGTATCCTGAATAATATTATTACAATAATTATTGTCGTTTTGTAAAGAAGTAACTGAGCCATGCTGTTGCTCTGCTGGAATGTTTTGTATTAATACATTATTTTTTAACACATCAATATTGCTACCATTGTTTTGGATCAAAGTAACTGAATTTGAACTATGCTCTTGTTTTGCTAAATTACCTTGTAGTTCATTTTCTGACGTATTTTCAGCATCAGTTTCACCATTTTGTAGCATGGCCAGAATTTTTTTTCCTCGAGACGTCATTCTTCTGTAACAATAAAATTGGTAGTTTAAACCAACAAATAAATTAATTCTCCTTAAAAAAGTTTGCATTTTCAACAATTATTTTCTAAAACTTGGAAAAAATTTAGGCAGTGTATACTTCCGCTAACCGGATTTCGCTGTACCTTTTTGCAATATTAATAAAAAAATAAAATAAAAAATTTAACTGGCAAGATTATATTTTTCATTGATGAGGCAGGTTTTTGAGATAATTTATTTATTTTATTTTAATCATAAAATAAGTTGATACCCATATTTTTAATACAGAACAATAATTTAAAAAAAATTTTCAAAATAACCTACTGCAATACACTGTAGTTAGCAAAATCACCATCTGATATCCACCAAATAAACTATTTAACCTAAATTAATAAAATTTCGCGCCAAAACATTATTTTTATTTATTTGTATTATAGTATTATTTCACTTACCCAGAAGTTAATTTTTAATTATCACCATCAATAAACACTATAATAATAATAATATATCCGCATTTAGGCTTGCAGTAATAATAATTTATTATTAAAAACACAATAAAGAGTGGCTTACGAGAAAACAAACTTGTCGAATAATATTTCTAAACTAAACTGATTTGTGAGTTGCGGCCATTCATCGAACTTCTATGAGGGTTACGCCTATTGGCGATCTTTCTCTTATATTTACGTGGCTTACGCCTGTGGGTTATACCTATTGACTTTTCCCAATACCACAGAAAGCCAAATCGAATAAACATAATTTTTTAGATTATTTTGGTATTTCCTATAGTTTGTGGCTTACGCCAATTCGCCAGGATGTAGAAAATACCTTAACAATAATAACATGCCGGTTACTCATAATTTCGATATTTTGAGGGTTACGTCTATTGACCTATAACATGTCGATATTTACATTTCTAAGGTATCTACTTTTAAGTATATAGTATATTTCATGTTTGTTTTATTTTATTCATCAATTGTGTAAATTTGTGGTGGTATTCTTAATAATCGCGCTAATCCGCCTAAGTCGGAAGTATTAAAGTCTACTCTGCATTTATAAAAATAAAAATATTTTTGATATGCTCTCCTCTACTCAGTCTTCAAGTCTGAAAATAATAAAAAATTTACTTAAATATCAAAAATTGAAATGATTTAATTTATTATAATATTTATTTATACCTTTGTAGTTCTTCTTCAGATCTGACCCTTTACTCAGTTGTAAAAGATATTAAACTGATCGAAATGAGTTAGGAATAACATAGTTTTCCTGAGAAAATAAATCCAGGAGAAACACGGCATGCCCTATATTCCCAAAAATGTACAGACCCCAAAATTTTTTAATTCACATCAAATTTTTCTTTAAGAAAGGTTGAAAATATAAAAGTGCAATTTTTTAGTTCTGAATTTCTTTTAAACACAATTATTTAAATTAACTTACTTCTCGCTTTAGCCTAGTCCCTGCATTTCGGAACCAATCCATGCCGATTCTGTCGAAATCACACTGCGTCATTTTAAACAACTGCTGAGCAGCATCTAAAAATTTTTAACAATAACGGGTAACAAACAGAACGATTTTGGGTTTAAATGTATGTTAAAATAATATTTAGCAGTAAATTACCCAACCGTTTTTTACTGCAAAAGCAGGTTAATTGTTTTATTTCATACTGTATTGTAAAACACACCTTTATATATTTGAATTTAGTCCAGAAAGTAAGGTTTTACAGCAATAAGTCCGGTAACATTTTTTTACCGGACTAGTCCTGTAAAATTTCTTTACCGGACTGAAATTTGTAAGTTTTAGTTTAATCAATGTCAAACACACAATGTTTCCACCAGTAAATATAAGCACTTTTCAAATATACGCCGCAGAATAAAACTTCATTATAATTTCAAAACATAATTATAATTTTCAACAGAACAGTATGAAATAAAATATTGTACGTCACTCGTCCGGCAAATCCTTTACAGTATTCGTTTCAAAATTCCAGACTCGGCTCCTTCGTCGCCTCGTCTCGAAACATTTCACTCATACTGTAAAAGTTGATTTACCGGATTTATAACGTAAATATCTATTAAACAATTTATTTATTTGATTTTTAACAAAATTTTAAACACAAATTAAAAATGGGAATTTAGAAAATCTATTTTATTGTACAACCAAACCGAAAAAGCCTAAAGTCAATAATTGCTTAAACCGTCTTGCGCTTATTAAAAGAAGTATAAAAGATAAGTATATTAAACAATGAATAAATGTTAATTTCTCTAGAATAAAATTATACACACTAAAATTTTATAAATTTAGAATATAAAAGCAATTTGAGTAGGGCAGTCTTAAATCTAATAAGTTGTACTTTTAAATCTTACCATATAATACTTTGATCATTATCAAGTCTTGGACTTTAAAATTACTTTTCTGCCCTGTCCAGGAACACACTGTACCCAATTTATTAGTAAATATAATTACTAGACATCTTCTGATAAATGATGATCCATCTTTTCCACCGTACTGAAGAAACCTGTTAAACTAAAAATACAAAATTAGTAATATTCATTGATAATATTAGAGCTAAACAAATTCGTCTAGGTTTTTGTAGAAACAGTTTACCAATGTAGTAAATACCAATTTATTTTAAAACCTCATATCTAAAAATATTGACAGTTGTCCCAAATAGTAATAAACAAATTTTAAATTCTACAATTAATTCTCGTTTTTTATATGGTTTTAATCTTGTAGGTTTAAAAATCGGACAATTAGGTTTTAAAATAAAAAAACTACAATTTATGACAAAAAGGTAAGAGACCTGACGAACTAAAATTTCAAATTTTCAGAGCAAGAAAGAGTATCTAGACCTAATTGTTTCACGTAATATGCAAGCACAACTTAAAAAATAAATTTAGGGAAAGTATTTTTTGTATAGCAAGATTACGTAAACATGAAAAAAATAGCAAAAGGGACAATTTGGGGAATTGTTATAAAAATAACTTTTTTTATCTGAAACTGTAACTTCAGTAACTTAAAAACAACCATTTTTCGTTATTTCTTGTAAATATGTTGATATAATAAAAAACGTACCAACTGTGTTTTCATGGTGTCATCAGCAAACTGCTTTTCTACTTCTACTAGTTGAGTCAATGTGTCACAGGGGAACAGTGAATCAATCTGGTTTAAGTTGGTAGTGGTGATGGTACTAGTATTATTTACTTCCAAAGAACTTATTCTTAACAGTATTAAATTTAAGGTTTCCTGTATGACTTCTAGTTTGCTTTTTAAATCATTATTGGAAACTTCTATATCTACCACGTCAAAGAATGCAGTTGCTGCAATATAAAAATTTACAGTAGCAGGCTCCCTATATTAGGTTACATTATAGAATTGTTAAGCAATGAAAGGAGACCTTTAATATGTGTAGTTAAGTCTTACTTTTTTGAATTGTCTTCTCTGCATCTTCTCGAACCAAAGTCTTATCTACATTTTCTTGGACCAAAGCCTTATCTACATTATCTTGGACCAAAGCCTTATCTACATTATCTTGGACCAACGCCTTATCTACATTATCTTGGACCAAAGCCTTATATACATTATCTTGGACCAAAGTCTTATCTGCACCTTCTTGAGCAAAAGTCTGATCAGCTACACCTGTGTCACTCTCTTCTTCAATGTGCAAAGTTACCAAGTTGTCATTTACCATCAACTGTTCATTTGAGTTGTCTGTTGTAAACGAGTTCAACGACTTGATGGAATTAGTTTCACTTGTTAGCAAATTGTCTAAAACAAAAATAAATAGAAAGTAGTTTAGTTCATAAATAAAGGATGCAAATTACAAAGGGATAATAAACCCTGACGAATTAAAAAATATTAACATATTTTGCAAGGTTTTATAACATTAATCAGTATTTTTTATTATTAACATCTACACCTGATAAAAACATACCTTCGCCTGAAAATGAAGGCGGTGGGCTATACATATTTTTTGGTTTTATCTTTCTTCTTCCAGGGGCTCTTTCAATTCCCTCTGATTCAGAAGAAGCACATATGATTCGCTCTTCCTCTAATGCATCCTCATAAGTTACTAAAAAATATTTAATTATGTTTGATAAAATTATTATAAATTATCTATGCCCTATTATAAGTTTCGGTTAACTTAGACCTTCAGTTTAACGCTACAAATAGTTGATTTGCTGTTAATTTTAATTTAAAAAATTTCTTAAGTAGTAGTAAGTTATTTATTTACCAAATGATCCATATATTTTTTAATTTTAAATTCTGGCCAATCTGGCATTGGTTTTTGGATTCTTATTATATGTCCTCAGCTGTTTTCCCTTTTTTGGCCATACACAAGAATTTTTGTCATCTTTTAGCCATAAGAGGGGCACCACAGAAATGGTATTATTTTCGAAATGTGTACTACAGCATACTAAAAGATTAATTTAATTGAAATTACTGGTTTATGAATGGCTCTACTACCTTCTCAGACACGCTACATACACATAAACTTACCTCTTAAACTCACTTGGTCACATCATTCATGTCAGTAAAAAATTGGGTTGCTAAAACATAAGCAGCGAAAAAAAATAAAGACACCCTGTAAAATAATACAAATTTTAGTATATGCATGATCCCTAGTTTGGGATTTACTGTAAATACATAGCATGAGTTTGGGTATGAATTAATGAAATAATTATATCCTCAATTTTAATAGCTTTACATGATATAAAATTTACTGGATATATATACCTTTTTATTTTTAAGTTAGTTACTTTACCACAACCCAATAATAATGAGCTACAAGGGGTATCAAAATAATTTTCTATAGTTAAAAATTCATTACACTCAAAAAAATTATACTGATCTCTTTCAAAAAATCTTACAACTCTGGCAACTTGTTGGTTTGTTAAAAAACAATTCGGCTCTGAAGAAGTCAAATAAAAATTTTTACTTTTAAGGCCATTGTAAATTATAACCTTATTATTGCCAATAGTTTCAAACCCACTTTCATTAAGTAAAGTAAACTCCGGTCCTCCATTTAAATTGCTACTTCTGGTGCAATATGTGATGTATTCGTAATATCGATTAATAAATTGCTGAAGTGGATTATTGCTTGTTTATAAAGTTTTTTTAATTTCATACATAAAACCTTCGAATGCGAAACAACTAAAGTTATCCAAAGAACCATATCGGCGAACGTCCGTACATAAATGAATTAAATTATGCACATTATGATTAACATGTTCAAAGCCATATATATCTCCATATTTTTTGACAAAATATTTTAAAAGATTCTCAGCATAACTCACATATTCTGATTTGGAACACAAGTCCTTGGACACTAAAATCCGCATTGCAACATGCAAAGAAAGAAAATGTGACCACATAGGCTCCTTTAGAAATTATTTTAAAACCCAAGGACCATAATATAGCAAAAACTGCCGGAATTCTGTTGCTTTCCATCTGTCAACCTCATTTAACGATCTAGGTAGTCTTGCAAACTCCTTCACACAAGATTTCCGGTAGGTACTTTTCCAAATTGGCGTTTATAGCATTTACATCATCTTAAAAAAATCGTAAACCCTGACTTCCCCTTAACCAAAATTCTAAATAATTTTTTCATTACAACCAAACAGACCAAGTGCATATAATCTAAAGGTACATCTTTTACTAAATCTATATCAAGTTCTGATAATATTGTAGCCCCTTGTGGTACCCATCATCATGCTGGTTCTTAAAGCCTTCATTTAATCTTACAGATGAATCTAGATCTAAAAATGCCATACGATTTTTCAAGAAATCTCCCTCAACGTGACATTTAGTACAACTATTATATGCATTATGATTTTTAACATTTAAAATAAATGCCTTTGCTGGAGCATCACATAAGACTTTACATATTTTAACAGAGTATTGCTGATTATTAAATGACAAATTATTTTTGTTAATTTCTTTTAACTCGTCTACAAAAGGCCTAAGGAAATCATTTGCATTTTCAGGTTTTGTATTTCCCTGATACACTCCTACAGGAAATGGGCGATTTTCTTTAACAGTCTCGAAACAAGCTAAAATAGGCCAAAACTGACTTTTACTGCTTTTTGTTAATGGAAGGCCATCAACATTTAGAGAAATTTGCAAAATATTTGTTTCTAACACTGCTTCATGTTTAAGACTTTCCATAATCCCATTAGCCAAACCAAAATGGTAATAATGTCCAGGCTTCATGTCTTGGATAACCCCTCCTTTATTGGTTTTGAGAAGTGTCCGGCAATCTTTGGGAATCTTATTTAATTTAAGATCCACTCTCAAAATTGCAAGCAACTCATTGAAAGAATAGTGACTAATATGATTTTTTACAGCCCACCCAGTTAAATGTTTAACAAATATTTCAGTTTGGTCCTCATGAAAAACATAATTACTACTGCTATTATTGTAACCCTCCTTGTAACCAGCAGCTTTTGACGAATGGTTTACCTCTAATAAGTCGGAAAGTTCTTTTTCAACTGATAAAGTACTAGGTTTGCTACCTAATGAACAAATAAAATTAGAACTTATCAAATTAGTATTATTGGACAGAATAGGCTCATTTTTATTTGGCACATTGGGCATAGTGGATCCTGATTCACTACTACAACTAGATAAAGAAGGCTTTAAGTTTTTTGAATAATTAACCTCCATTTTAATAAGTTTGCTAATATACCCTCTCGAATAGCATCCTACGGGTTTTTTCAATCGCTGAAAATGAAAATTCAAACATTGACAAACATAATATGCGAATTTAAAAATAAATCAGTTCTCATATTCAATAACATATTCCTAAATGAAATTTATTATTTTCATTTTACTAAAAATTGAATATATTTTCTGTGTAAGTACAGTGGAAGTCTGTAACTTGGAATAAATTCAGTAAATCAATCTAGAGGATTTCTTTTTTGAAAAAATTTGGGGACAGATATTTTATACCCTGTGGTATTTTTTATAGCAAGGATATTTATACAGTGCATCCCAAATCAGAAATATTACATATTATTATTATAATATGCCCTGAGATTATTTTAATAAATGATAACCCTAGTTTTTTATTGGCTAATTTGAGGCACACATGTCACAATCTAGAAAGTATCCGAGCACCAAAAAAAAAACTGCTATAGACAATGCAAGAACAGGAAACAGTAAAAACTAAGAAAGTAATATTTAAAAACTATTAAAATATCTATCTATTTAGGGTGTGAACATTTTAAAATAATGTTTTAAATTAAAGGTAAGCCCCTCCATTTTATAGATACTCTCGAGAGTATTTATTGTAAGTGGACATATTTCGGAGAGTATAACTATTGGAGAGTGAATATTATAATATCATCCGACAGTGAACTAGTTCAGAGTTGCCCTCGATAACCTCAAATGGACATGCAACATAGAGTTAGGTGCTATGGAATGGAAACCAGGGGCGTGTCACTAAAATACGAGAGTAGGGCAACAAGCAATTTATGGGCAGTTCATGTCAGGGGGGCGGGAGGGTTTGACATATCTGCTAGTAACTTTTGGTTTTCTTATTTCGAGTTAAGATTTCATTAATAATCTTCGCTAATCGAATATTTTTAATACGTTTTAATGATTTAATTGGATATTATGTAATTAATTTAAGTTCATACTATCATCATTTTCGGTTAAAATCTTACAAAAACATTAAAAAACTAGTGTTTTTTTTTTGCAACACTGATTTATTTTATGACAATGACAGTTTACTTCTCGTCTGATCTTCTGACGCGTTTGTGATTTTTTCCACGACTTTTTTGTTTATAAAATGGGTTTAATTTGATCTTGGAATGAATTTGTGGGGCTTTTTGGTAAGTTTATAGTGATATCTAAGTCCTTAGTTTATTTTTTCATGAGCAAGTAAGTTCCTTCTTGGAATATTTTTAGCTGAAACTTCGCTGTCGACCATGCTTTGGGATTGATGATTTTTGGAAGTATATTTATTGTAAGTATTATACTAAAGTAAGTTGATAAGTATGGTTTTAGATTCACAACTTTCTAATAATGATCTTTTGAAGTGTGTCTGGGTAAAAATGTTATTAATTAGTTCCTTCCTTATTTTTCAAAACTGGTGAATCACTTCTGTTTACCTACCTTCCTTGCAGTTAAATGATGAATATTTTTACATATACCTACACCATCCCTTATGTTTAACAGCTTGTAGTAATCTTTATTTTTCTGTAGCTTGTAGTTTCTAATAACTGTCTGTGAATGTATCAATATACTGATATCACTTGCATAATATAGTCGGCCACTAACTGAAATAAATACTTATAGGTATGCCTTCTATCGAGGCCGACGAGAAAGACAGGCCATGGCGCTAACGCACAATCGCGCAGTCACGTGACCAACTTAGTCCTATCCGTTCGGTTAGGTTATTAAACGGCCGCTTTGGAGATAAGGAAAGAAAACAAATTTCATGAACATATTTATTTTGTGTTCTTGGTTTAAAAGTAAATTTTATTCAGCGTAATGTAAAAGAATTTTCCTATATTAGATCATAGATAACTTTTTGCTTTTTTTGTCAGATATAATACAGGTAGGTACAAACATAAATTAGATGAGGACTACATAAATGAAACACTAATTCATTTTTTGGGTTTTTTTATTTTTCTCTCATTTTGTAATTTGCCTTTTGTCTTTAACAAACACTGAGAGTCATTTTGCTTTTTAACAAAATTATTTAACATTATTCTACAAGCAGTAAAATTAATAGTAACTAGTTTGTCGAATAAGCTCTCGTTGCAAATGCAAATTTCATGAATATCATGTTCTTGTATATATTTATCAAGAGCTATGCAACAAAGTTTGTGAAGTTTTGAGAGCTGATTATGACCACTTAAAAATTTGTTATATAATTTATCACATATTGTTTGTAGTGTATACCAAGCAATTGAAACGGATACTAATGCCATTTCGGATGGCAACAATAGTTTACCTCTATCTAGTTCTAGAGTTACATCGGTGGGTATATCTACTTCAATTTCTTTATCAGATTGGAGCCAATCATTACAGAACTGGCAGTTCTTATTCCTTAATATTTTGCGTACAGCATACCCAGCAATATAAACTAAAATATTGAGTTTGTCTTTCGGGACACAATCTAAGGAAAATGAAAAATCATTAATCAACTCGTAAAATTTATCTATGTTTACTATTGTATCTTGAGATTGATCTTCACATGGAAGCAGCGTGTTTAAAGAAACATCTTTATTTGCACATGGTAAAAGAATACTACTTTTAAATCTAATCTTTCTTTCACTTTCTAAAACTTGCATCAAACTAATGTAATAATTGGCCCCACTTAGTTGTCTGTAGTACCCAAAGCGACCTTCGAGCACATCATTTTGGAATTTACTTAATAATAGGTAATCGGTTTCATATTTGTCAAATATATATGGTATGAGTTGTAAAAATGTATCGGTAGTATGTTTTAAAGATTGAAAAGTTTGCGCTGAAAGTGATTGAGAAATAGGAACTGATAGCTTCCAATTTTCTAGCCAGTGAGACATTTTCTTTAAATAATCTATTTGTAATGTACTACTATGTAAAACACAAGCTGTCGGTTGAAGAAGTATACAATAATGGCATGTAAACAACAAATGCAAATGGCCGACCGTAGGACTAAGTTGGTCACGTGATTTCCTTGCGCCATGGCCTGTCTTTCTCGTCGGCCTCGCCTTCTATAAAATACAAGTTTAGACAATGTTTTTTGGTATAAATACTATTAAATTAGTCTGTGTCTAGGTACAGGACAAACATTTTGTTTGTAGTTAAACATTAGATATATGTATACCGTTATTGATATTCTTTAGTCTACTTATATGTTTAGGTTAGTTCGGTTTATTTTCAAAAATACAGTTTAGCCTGAGATGAACTGGAGAATGAAGTTAACTATAACTATAAACCTGGGCATTAATGTTATGTTAGTTAATAAAAAAATGACATTTAATAAATTAAAATCCAATATAGGAAGAATAACATAGGTATTATATTTTTTCCATGGATTTGTTTGCAAATTTAGTGATAGGTATGAAGAGTATTTACTGGAATATGTTCCTTTAATTGGGTTTTACTTGTTTTCGTACAGTATGGGGTTATACAGTAGAATATACAGTGTCCTCGAATGTACTCCTTGAGAGTGTAAGCTTTTACATGTGTCTCGGGGAGGGTACAGCTGATACCAGCATTACTACATTGCACCTGCTATGCAATTTAACTAGCCAATGTTTCTCTCCTCACTCTAATTGGGCAAAATGTAAAAGTTTTCGTACCTATTGTACCTTATATCCTAATTGAAAAGAATTTTTTTTTCTGTTTCAGTCTAACCACACTCCTAGGCTTCCTTAGCTGTAATAATTATCAGTGAGAAAATCTAATTTCTTAAAAATATCATGACTTTAGTGTTGTATATTGTATTCTTAAATCATATGTAGGTATCCTTTTAATTTAAATATTCTAAATAAATATATTTTGATCATATTTTCTTTTATTAAGATAATTCACTAGACATTGTTTTATAATTAAAAAAACAGTAATAAAAACAATTATTGTGTAATAAATTTTGAGGTTTTGATTCAATTTGGTTGTAACATTACTATATAATTGTATTCCAGAAGGTATATTTTTAAATTGGTTAGAAATTATCACAATCATTTACTTATAAGGCGAGCAGCTTGTGTATTCCTGCCAAACATACATCTTTTGAAATCCAACTGTAATGTTACAGTCAAATCGATTCAAAACTAAAATTTATTTAAAAATTATAATATATTTTCAAATATTCCCGCGCATTTCTTCAGTCGGTATGTCAGATTTCTGTAATGCCATCATAACATTATCGGTAAAATATAATTCTATTTTGCCGGTGGGTTAGCCATGCAGTTGGTTCATAGATGGCCCATGTTTCGAAACTTTAACATTGTTGTAACATTTCTCTAACCCTTTATTGTTCTGTGATGGAAACTAGCTTTCACGAATTTCTCTCAAATGGACACTGCGACCTTAAGTTTCAATATTATTTAGGTTACGGTGTAAAATTTACATTAAAATTCATTTATATTCTTTCTCATAAAAAAAATTACCTAGGTAGTCCTATAGGTAATTATTAAATCCTACTTTTAAATTTTTATTAACAAACGAGAATGCATGGTTAGTTTTGGTTGGGCATGCAAAGCAGAACAAGCAGTCCTACCAAAATAATGTAGGTAATAAGAATCCCCAATTAAGACCTTCATTTATAAACAAATCTCATACTTGCCTTTAAATCCATGATGTAGCTTAGAACCGTTTTACACGGACGTAATTTTAACACAAATTTTGTGCTAAAATTTATGATACATTTTTTAGTAAAACTTTATAACAAAAATTGCATGGAATTAAAGATGTGTATGACACAGTTGCAAATTTGGATGCAATTTTTTTAACAAATCATGCGCACTAACGACCCGTGACGTAATGTTAAATGTCATTGTCAAATTATATCTAACCTAGCTTTTCGGTAAATAAAGTAATTTATAATTTTTTATATTGTGTAACATAAACCTGATTACTCTTTTTATATCTTTATAACTAAAAAATATGGATTTTAATGAACTTTTAGACTATTGTACATACAGTAACTTATACGATACTATTAATTGCAAGATATTTAAAAAAGCGAAACACGCGTTTTAAGAGAGATATCTGGGTAAAACCGTGGCTATTGAGAAGAGGCAAAAATAAAGGGGTGTTGGACATGTTAAATTTGGAACTTAAATTTGAAGACATAAACGCCTACAGAAACTTTCTACGTTTAGGAGAAGATCAGTTCAATTATTTACTTGGCCAAATATCTCCTCTTATTTCAAAACAAGACACCTCGATGCGTGAATGCATACCAGCAAGTAGCAAGTAAGCAAATGCATGTTACAATATCTTTACCTAGATACCTCAATTTATTTACTACTATACTTTTAGATTAGAAGTTACATTGAGATTTTTGGCAACTGGGGAAACATTTCGATCACTAATGTATGCTACAAGAATCCACGAGTCTACAATATCTTGTTTTGTACCAGTTGTCTGTCGGGCCATTATTAAAGTTTGATTTAAAGAATATTTAAAGGTAAATATTCTACCAGACAGTGTGAAACTGTATTTTGTATTAGAATACACAGGGATCCAAGCACAATGGATACTCTGGGGCGGGTAGCAACGACGACCGTTTTGTCCTATCAGGACTCTGCCTTGCGGC
Organism: Polydrusus tereticollis; assembly: GCA_963920685.1. Taxonomy (NCBI): domain Eukaryota; kingdom Metazoa; phylum Arthropoda; class Insecta; order Coleoptera; family Curculionidae; genus Polydrusus; species Polydrusus tereticollis. Next base: position 79,725,187 of record OY987332.1, on the reverse strand, counting down.
TTTGAATACATGGTTCCGTTTCATGCAGAGTTGCTTTGGGTTATGACTTCCCGCAGAGTCTTAATAAGGACGAAACGGCCATCGTTGTCTACCCGCCCCACTGTACTTGGATCTCTGTGCATTCTAATACAAGATACAGTTTCACACTGTCCGGTTTGCCACTACATTTTTAATTTTTATTCTATTTATAACTGCTATTTTTGTGAAAACCTGCTTGAATTTTAGATGCCAAGTTCTCCTAAAGAATGGCGAGACGTAGCAACAGACTTCGATAATCTATGGCAATTTCCACACTGTCTAGGTGCTTTAGATGGAAAACATATTACTTTCAGAGCTCCCATATCAGATGGTAGCTATTGGCATAATTACAAGGGCACTAATAGCATTGTGTTACTAGCATTAGCAGATGCCCACTGTAGATTCATTTATGTGAATATAGGTGTAAATGGCAGGATAAGTGATGGTGGTGTTTTCAACCAAAGTTACTTGGGTAGAGCTTTAAAAGATGCTACTTTAAACATACCAAAATCTAAACCCCTAACAGGACAAAATGAGCCCACCCCATATGCCGTTATTGCAGATGATGCTTTTCCTCTTTTACCAAACCTAATGAAGCCATATTCAGAACAATATATGTCAAATGATAAGATAACTTTTAATTATCGACTTTCCAGAGCTCGTAGAGTAGTAGAACAGGCATTTGGTATCTTGGCAAACCGATTTAGAGTACTTTTAAACCCCATTAATTTATCTTCAAAGAAAGTTGAAATGATAACACTAGTATGCACTTTACTGCATAACTTTTTAGCTACAAAAAATCATATAGCTTATGTTACTCTTGATGAAGATTGGAAAAAATTAAATAATATTGAACGGCAAGCAGGAAACAGATCTTCTCTACTTTCCCGCCAAGTCAGAGAGACTTTTAAAAAATACTTTAATTCTTCATCCGGTAGTGTCTCTTGGCAAGAGGAATGTGTTGGGAGGGGTAACTATTAACTATTGCTTATTCAATAGCTACCACAATAAATTTGTTTTATGGCACTGTATTTATTATTTAATATGTGTAACTGCTTTACCAGATGCATTTACACATAATATTGTGCATGCGTGGTTCCCTTTTTTTCAGCACCTGTACAAAACAAGAGCGGCGATTTTAAGCTTGATCCGACCCTGTCTAGGCTACTCAAAAGATAAAATAGTATTTTATAATTAAAAAACAGTTTTTAAATGTTTTATTTAAATGACCATTATAACAAATGAACATTTCAGTCGGTCTTAAATATTACACTTAAAAATTAGTCAAGATACCTTATTTTTTTTTTTTTTTTTAGTTAAGCCTTAAGTAAACTCAACAAACATTTACCTAAGCCTAAAATTTTTTGACCAAATAGGTACCATAGATAACGAGAATTAACTTAAATTTTATTTTGACATTCCTTTATGCCATCTAAGAGGTTTCGTATTATTTGGTCTTCAACATTGAAACAGTATATTAATTTTTCGTAATTTAGAAACTATGTAATTGCCTAAGGCAATATCCTCATTTAGGACGGAGGAAGTTGCATTTATAGAGTGAAAACTTTTTCCCTCCAGCTTCTTATTAATATTTTTTAGTGTACTAGAGGCTTCTTTTATCATAACATCAGAAGTATCCTCATTTTTTCTTTTTTTAGCAACCTTATAACTAGATGTAGATGGTGTATTGGATAAACTTCTGTTCTCGTAATTATCTTCATTTTCTGTCTCTGTGTTTTCATCATCTACCCTTAACAGGCTTCCGTTATCATCCACAATATACTCATTTACATTCTAAAAATTATAAATAGGTAGGTTTAAGGTAGTAGTCGCTTTCGAGAAAGGGTCAATTGTAAAAGGGCTACTGGCTAATATTAACAATTTATAGTGAAATCAAAAATAACTGTCCAAAGAAATTAGGCACACAAAAAGTAATTAAATACTTACTTCTTCATTCTCAACCTGTGAGTTATCATTCAAAGCCATGGAGTCTAAGGAATCTCTTGGTTGTGTATGTTCCAATAAAAACTTTAGGTATTCATAATACCACAAATTGGGGTAATAAACCTATAAAAATAATATTACTTTAGAATTTTGTTTTATAATTTTATAGAATTATTTATTTTTAAGAAGTTAACCTATTCTACATTATTTTAAATGGGCCTGCCAAAGCGACGTACTCAAATTTGATTAACTACTTACCTCTTCTTGGTCTGCCCCCGAGCGAATACTGTTGACATGTTTTCTGTGTTCGGTTAAGAATGTGGCTTTCAGACCAGCAAATTTGGATTTGATTTCATTTATTGTAATAATTGGTTTGATTGTTTTTAAAACAAATAGCACTTCTTCTAGTGCTTTTTGCCGTAAATGTTTATTCATGTATTGTTTAGTTTTCACTGCGTACAAGCAGGGGTGTTTTTGATATTCTTCTATTAAAACAATGACTTGTTCTCTAGACCAAGACATCTTGTGTTCTCTCAATACTAGTCAATACCTACTTTTCACAAAAAAAATGATAAAACACGAAACTAAAATAGCAAATCAAACCGCCAAATGAGCGTATTCGTAACCTAACCTCACCCTACCCTTTCTTCTTCGGCTTTTTTAAAAGAATTTGACAAGGGTTATTTTAAATAACTGCGCATATCTCTGCGCACTTTTAATAATTTTTTTAATAAAATATAGAAATGATTCTATATTCTCGTAAAATATTATAATAATTTTCTACTAAAACTGTAAAGTGTCTATGACACGTTAAAATTTATTTGTAAACAAATTTCTGCTCAAATTTATTGTCAAATTTGCTTCCGTATAAAACGGTTCTTAATCGCTAAAAACTTTTTGAGAATGTCGATTTCAAAAGATACCCACAATTTGCTCAAAAGAGTTTTGTTGCTGTCGCATTTCAAAATTGCAAAATATAATTTGACAAGTTTGACGTTTGTTCGGGTTGCTCTCGGCGCATGTCCGAGCCGTTCACAGTGAGTAGATCTTTTTGTTTCGTAGATAGCAACTGGATGGACGTCGGTTAAATTTTACCTGGGTAATATTTACCAATTTGGTGAAAACCATGAACGCGCCCCTGAACAAAACGAAACGGAGAGCGCGAAAACGAGACAATCTGACAGATTTGACAAAAGACAGAGGACGCAAGGCGCCAGCGCAAAGCGAGCCAATGGCCGTGTCAGCTTTGAACGGATTTAATACAAAGAGTATAAAGTCACGTCGACGTTGCAGAGGCTCCCTAGCACCTCCCTAGTTTCATTTAAACCCGTTTTAAATAAAGCACAATTATACTAAAAATGTTACGTTTCAAAGGTGTTTAAAACACAATTGATTCAAAAACGTTTCATAATGGGATAGCTGAAATGTATCTCTAACGTGAAGACTGAAGCGACTATTCTGCATTTTTTAAACGTTTCTATTGTGTTTTATGTTGGACTTTATAAATGCATTACATTATTGAAGTCATTTTGAAACGTTGTCTTTTCAACATAAACGGGACGTTTGTAAAACTCGTTTATATCGCATAATTTATAACAACGTCATGCCGGTAACGTTTCAAATCCGCATTTAAAACTTTTTCTTTTAACGTTACTTTTGTTGCTTGTTTCAAACGTTGCAAAACGTGAAAAAGATGTTCTTTGCTTAGTGGGAAGTCAAATTTATTAACATAAGCTGGTAAAATTTCTTCAGGTGGGTCGATTTCGATAGCCGGAGAATCGTCTCGTAATGTCGTTTTAATTGGTGGAGTATTGCTAAGTGCGTTTTCATTAGGTTAATTCGTTTTTGACTTCACTGTTATGTCTTGTAAAAAATAAAGCATTTATTTTCTTAGAACCTGTTTTTTTAAATTTGTTTGCTTCAGTTATTCTCTTTTCTTTTTAAGTCTGGCTTCTTTTCTTTTAATCTTGTCTTCCTCTTTCTTTTCTTGCCTTCTTTTTCCAAAAATTGTTCCTTAAAAGGTTTTGATGTAATAACATAATGTCGTTTTTCCACATTTCTTACATTCTTTCTTGCAGGACTTTTTGGCCAATAAATTAAATCACTAAGACTGTTAGAGCGTTGGTCTACTTCTAAGGTTTCACCAGATGTAGTAGGTTCCAAATTTAAATCTATTTCGTTTTTTTTAGCTGTAGAATTTACTTCAGTCAGCATTTTATCAAATTTGCTTAGCTCCTCCTGTAATTCTATATCATTTTCAACCTCAAACGTTTCTTTTGTTTTTGTGGCTTCATTTACTATACTTAAATTTTTAGTTGGACTATTTTCAACCTCGGAAACTTCGATAATATCAACTGGTAAGTCTAAGATATTAACTACATCTGGAGGTTGATAATCTTTCTCTAACTCAGTATTGGAAGTAAAAAAAGAGGACAGATTATATATTATTTCAGTGGCATCAGATATTTCACCCATTTCAAGTTTAGTTGTCTCTTCAGGACCAATAATTTTTTTGAAAAGTAGCTAAATCCATATATTTTTTAATAATGGGGTTGTTTTGAATTAATGGAGCTTTTGTTGTACCTCCTCTTCCTAAACATTTAGAGTAATCTATGGCTGATGGATTCCAGGGGAACAGGCCGCAAGCTCGGAAACCATTTATCATACTTTTTGGCTTTACATAGATTTTGATGACGTCTTCCAATAGTGGAGCGAAATTAGCTTTGGTAAACTGCATATTAGGATGTTGTCTTCTCCAATCTGAAACGGCTTTTAACCAGCCCGTTTCAAGAGTTTTGAATGCGGCCACATCTGCGGGTTGGAGAATTCGTGTGGCGTTAGGATACAGGCAAATTAGCACGATCTGAAGCCTACTACATAATTGATCAGGTAGGGCTGTGTACACTTTTTTTAACTCAAAGGTTAAGTGCGTTGTGTGGCCGTCCACAAAAAGAACAACAGGCTTTTTGATTTGATTTTGTTCCAAATATGGATTAAACACATTTCCGATATATTCATAGAATAGCTCCGACTTCATCCAGCCATTTTCTGAATGACCTATTCCCCAAGAATCCGGCACAGTATTGACGATATCTTTGGGAACACTTTTCTTATATGGGAAGATTACCATTGGAGGCGTGATGGTTCCATCGGCCAAAAAAATAAACATTACGGTCAAGTTAGACTTAGCTTGGGCATGATCAACTTCGTATACTATTCTGGATCCTTTGGGAGCTAACACCTTCTTGTTTTTTGGACATAGCGGAAAATTTGTTTCATCTCCGTTGAATATTTGAGATGGCTCATTTAAAAATTCTTTGTATCCTTCATCTGTTAAATATTTTTCGATCATATCAAACCATTTTCGAATATCGGATTCGCTACCGGGCGCACTTGCAGTCGTTACAGCCTCTAAGGTTCTTAATGTTATTTCGGGATGGCGCTTTAAAAATAGTGCATACCAACCCTTCCCTAGATAACCGTTCTTAAAAGGAGTTTCTCTTTTATCAGAGAGAACGATTTTTTGTACAGCCTCTTTAATATCTTCTACCCTTCGGGGGAAACCATTTCTGTGGCACTTTACAATCCATCTGAAAAAAGAAATAGCTAAGGGGTAACTCGGTATTTTAATTATTAATAGTAAAGTTTTCTTCTTGACCTTATGATTTAAATTTTTTTCTTGTTTATTGGGTTTTTAGGTAATTTATAAATAAATAAAGGTTTGGTTTAGGTTGACGTTTCGGTTTATATTACATTAAACCATCTTCAGAACTACAATTACAGGAAAATGTGATTATTAACTAGTTTTTAGGAATAAAAAGTAGACATACCTCTATAAAATCTTAGCACTATCACTTCTATTTTTACATGTTTAACTATGTGGTAACTATGCAAGAGGGTAGGTATATTTATTAAAAATGCGAAAAACCATTTGATTACGGTTTATTGTTTCTTATTGTTAACAGTAGTAAAAATTTGCAACTTTTATTACGTTATTAAATTACTGTAAATTGTACTTAGATTATCAGTGTCGGTTCGAAAATTTAATGTATTTTTTTTTTTTTTTAATATGGATCATTTCTTTTATATTTCGTTTTTTATAGTTTATTTCATGGTCTAAAATTGTTGTATTATTGAAGTCAAAATTATGTAAGTTGTCAATAGCGTGTTTTGATAAGGTTGTGTTTGCTTGGTTCGTATTTCTCATGCTGTATTTATGTTCATATATTCGGTTTTTTAGGCTGATAAACCACCAAACAATACAAAAACCCTCTTTACAAAATTAAAACCAACCACCCCTAAACTAAATCAAGCAAACGTAATATATAAAATAGACTGTTTGGACTGCCCAAAGACGTACATTGGACAAACAAAACAATACCTGAAAAACCGAATATATACCTTATCAAAACACGCTATTGACAACTTAAATAATTTTGACTTCAATAATACAACAATTTTGGACCATGAAATAAACTATAAAAAACGAAATATAAAAGAAATGATCCATATTAAAAAAAATAAAAATACATTAAATTTTCGAACCGACACTGATAATCTAAGTACAATTTACAGTAATTTAATAACCTAATAAAAATTGCAAATTTTTACTACTGTTAACAATAAGAAACAATAAACCGTAATCAAATGGTTTTTCCCATTTTTAATAAATATACCTACCCTCCCTCATAAAAAATCCCTTCTTAAAATCAGTCTTGCATAGTTACCATATAGTTAAACATGTAAAAATAGAAGTGATAGTGCTAAGATTTTATAGAGGTATGTCTACTTTTTAATCCTAAAAACTAGTTAATAATCACATTTTCCTGTAATTGTAGTTCTGAAGATGGTTTAATGTAATATAAACCGAAACGTCAACCTAAACCAAACCTTTATTTATTTATAAATGACCTAAAAACCCAACAAACAAGAAAAAAATGTTAATTAATATTGAAATTTTTACCTTACTAATGTTGCCTCCTCTTCTTCAGAAAGATATGCTCCAGGCCCAAATCCAGGAGATTTAAATTTGTCACTCAAACGGTACTGGATGGTCGACCTAGCCAAAGCAAACTTCTTTGCAGCAGTTTTCTTAGGCATTCCATTTTTTACCGCCTCTAATGCCTTTTTAAGCCTGGTTGCCCTATCCCACTTATCTTCATTATCCTCCCCGTCAAAATTCTGTTCTCCACGCTCTTGCTCCTCGTTCATGGTTCTATAAGAATAGTGCTAGTACTATTATACTATACTTGTACAAAAATTATGTGTGTCATGATATAAAAAAATATAGGTATCAAGACTTCTGTATAAATAATTAAAATGCATTGGATTTAGTCCTTGGCACCCCAGTGCCAAGCACTAAATTTCTCCTTATTTGGAATACAGTAGTTGGCACCAAGGTTTCTAGAGTTGAGTAGGTTGCCTGATAACTCTCGACCAATCAGAGTACGTTGTGCACAGCGCGGGAATACGTCACATGTTTGCCACCTTTAAATCGACTGGTGTAATAAAGCATCGAAGAATATTGAAATTAAGCGACGGGCGTTTTATATTTTTGTCCATTGGAATTTGTTACTGAGGTAGATGTTTTTAATATGTCAATTGGTCAAGTTAAGACAAGATTGAAACAAATATTGCAAAACTTTTAAAATAGTCATATGAAAACATAGGTGATACTACTCTAGTATTTTCATTGAAATATTTATAATGGACAATTAATTTATTGATTAGTTATAAGAAGCTACTCACCTCACTTGTTATTATTTAAAACAAAAAGTACATTCTTGTTAGTTATTTCCGTAAATAAACAAATAAATAAATTTTATCAAAATGATATTTATTTGACGTTGCTACCTCTAAAGTACATATCTACTGAAGGTCCACTACATGTATGTAAAATGAATATTTACATATTTTTTTGTTTTAACTACATTAACCTATAGCTAAGGAAAACAGTTTTTTTGTTATAATAAAAAACCAAAATATACATTTTTGATAAAATATTTTAATTTACGATTTTCTTCATTTTTTTAATATTTTTTCGTAAAGTATGAGTAAAGGCCTTTCTTTTTTCTGCTTGCTTTTCTTCTCTTTTTATATTAAGAAACTTAATTCTTGCAAAAACTCTTCGCCTACAAAATGAAGATACGGTACAAGTTCTTTTGGGACATCCTTAACTTTGCTAAGGATATATTCTGTAGTTTTTTTAACAATATTTTTTTTGAAATAAAAAGTGTCTTTATGAAGTTTTTGAAAACATTTATCCATTTTGGTGACATGGTCTAACCATTTATCTGATGGTTGGATCAAACCACCAAAAGATAAATTTTGAATCCATGAAGGAAAATGGCTATAACTATGCTGGTTTATGCCTTCATTTAATGTATATGTATATTTTCCCAAATCTGGATGATTATCTCTATGCTTTTTAGCTAAATAGCCAGCAATATACGCTAGGCCATCTTTTTCAGACTCTCCTTGTAAGGTATCTTTTGAGTGGATACTGCTTGATGATGTTGTACTTTCAGAGTCTATCCTGTCATGTTGATCGTTACAATCTTCCTCTGTAATTTTTATATTACCAAGCTTTGCTTGTTTGAAAGCACTAGCTAGTAAATATTCTTCGTTTTCTATACCTGGAGAACTTTCTACATTTGAATGTGCTGTTACTAGGCCAGGGTTTTTTCCTAAAAGAATCATTCTTACTCTATATATAGCATTCAATGGTGACGGATGGTCATGAAGTCCTCCACGAGTTCTAATCTGAAAATTAAAAAATAAAAGACAGTAGCTTTTAGTCTTTGCTATCAATTGGTTAGATAGAAAATGAAAGGGCAGCTATTAAGTATAAATCAGATTTTGAAACTCACTTGAGAAAAAAAGTTTTCTAAACAGTCTTGGTCGACATTATTATTTCACGCTGAAACATTTGCATGCTCTTCTTGTTTATGCATGTCATACCACTAATAGTGGAAACCATTTGATTTAGAACTTTATCCTGTAATTCTAAATTAGTACCATATGGTCTTTTTGTTGGAATTGAGGCAGATGGTGAATATGAATTCATAACATCAAACCAGTTGTTAACCAACTGGAAAAAATCACCAGTTGCAGCACTGGTTTTTTTGTCTTCGCCTGGGAGGTAATGCTTTAATGCTGTAGCAGTTGTGTTTGAAAACAATTGGGCTGCCAACTTAACATTTTGCCTTTGACTTCGTTCACAATTTAAATGTAGCGGTGTTAACTTGTAACAAGAATTTATTTTTGATCTTGTATTTTCTAGCAAGCTTTTCACAGGATTTTTATTAATTACTGTATTATCCTGCAACACAAAACCAGTATCAAGAAACCAGTTTCTTAGGAGCTTTAAGAGATGAGCAGCCCACTGCTGCAGGGTGGACAATCCAGGTAAAGGATAATGTACAGTGTTTCTTAAATAAATATATGCCCGCTTGCTAAAATACCTAATAAGGATATTTTTTAAAATATTTTAAAAAAACAAAAAAATCTATTCTCTTTGATACCTTAAAGTAAATGCCTTGGACAACTCTTCTTGCGTCCAACGTGCCTTCGTTTTCTTTTTTAATAAAATTTCAATTTGGTTTGAAGTCAAAAACTCTTTGAAGGCTATTTTTACTTTGTCTTCGAAATCAATGCCAGCTTTATTTAACTGTTTTTCTAAATAAGTAATATGTTGTTTCTGTTCGTTTTCATGATTTTCTATTTTCTTCTTTAAAGACAGGATTTCATTTTGCAATTCTTGAAAGTTTCTCTTTAAGATATCATAATCTGTTTCTTTAGTAGGGGATAAATTTATGTTCAAAGCTTCCTCTTGAGGTTTAGTTTCATCAGCTGGTTCTGTGATGTTCAATAAAGGATTTTCGATGCTGCTGATTAAACTTTTCACAAACACTTTATCACCTTTACGCTTCATTCTCTTTGACCTTTCACTATCATTATGATTTTCTTGTTCATCCAACAGGTATATTGAAGGAACAGCTAAAAATTAAATTAATTTTATTAGTAAGAAGGTATCCTCAGTTTATATATACCCTCGTAGGTCTCACTTAAGTACACAACTAGCTTCTACGTACTATATGGATAAAGTAGGTAAACAAAATATAAATAAATATTCCAAATTAACCAACTAAATTTTCCATACCAGATTTTTTTAGATGATTTGGCTGTGTATTCATTATTCTTGCCTGCAATTCATCTTCAAAACACTCTGGTTTAAAATGAATACTGCAAATTCTCTTATTTGCAACCTGCCACACATCTTTGCGGTAACACTTTCTTATCCATTCTTTCTGAATCTTAGGGTCTTTTGGAAAAGAAAAGAAGGAAAGTTTCTCTCCACTATTTTGTGCCTTTTTAGAATTATTTTTACACGTTGCTACGCTACAAACTACTCCACCAGGCATCTAAAAAAATAGTAATTATATTATCTTACCTATTACTTTCAATATCATATGCTGGCTATTTTATTTTAGTAATATTAAACACATATTTACCTTTCAGAACATTCACTGATTTAATTATTGAAAATAAAAATAATATGGAGTAATAACAAAGTCCAACAAGTTCTGTCGTTTACCGTTACAAGAGTCTTGTTAATTTCACTGTTTATGTACAAAAATACTTAAACATTTGTAAAAATCGTATTGTCTTTGTATTCAAAAAATTTAAAGCAAACACATTAAAATCACACAATTTCAACCTAAACTTTATGTCAAACAACAAAGCTCAATTTGAAATGAATGGCGACCTATCGCTTAACCGTGCATCTGGCAAACATATGACGTATGCCCCCTCTCGCGTCGCTTCTCTCCATACGTTACCAGTGGTTACCAGGCAACCTACTCTACTCTAGAAACCTTGAGTTGGCACCAAGGTTTCTAGAGTAGAAACCTTGAGTTGGCACCTTAGAAATTTTAAGGTTAGGTTAAACTTTGCTTTAAATTATCACAAATCCTTACGAAATAAAGGCTAATTTCATCAAAATAATATAAAAAACAAACTTACCTGTATATACTGCCTCAATATCTGCATTTAGCCAAGGCGAAGATTGTCAATTTTTCACACAATATGCTAAAAATCGACTGCTTTTACAAGGTTAACTTTAACCGGCACGTGAGAAATTAGAAGCACTGCCAACGACTGTAGTATTTCATGTCGATATATAAGTTTTTTTCGGGTTTCGAAATTTTGACGGTTCAGGAACTGCTCTAGGATTGCGCAGGACTGTTTGCGCAATAGCATAAATTCTAGAACGATTCTGAAATTATCCGCGAACTATCAGAGAAGTGCGTAAACCCGAACGAACTTTGGCTGACGCATCTTTTAAAAAGTGAACCTAACCTAATTTTATTTTCACGTTTACGTCGTTTGTTTACAGTATACAGTACAGTGTTATTTATATAAATTAATTTGAAATGGCTAGTGAAGGTAGGTTCTGCTTAAAATAATTTAAATCAAAACTATTGTTTGAGTTCTTATTTTGTTTTAGATGGTAGTAACGTCGACGAGTTTTTAAGCTGAATTTATAAACTCGGCGCCGGCGTCGGCGCTGGCGCTCGCGCCAGCATTCGTCGTAGAACAATAGAGTCTTGAATTTTAAACTTGGCGTTCGCGTCGCGGTCGTTGGCATTGTTTATATAACCTAAAATTTCTGTTTATTTAAAGCTTGGTGGATGGATTTAGAGACTCAAACAAAATTGCTTGGTGCCTTAGGTCTGGTTTTGTGCCTTTATGCGATAGTAAAAGTGCGCAATAAGCGCACTCGGCGGTTTAAAACGAGGCCTATTAATAGGGCACGGCGAATTACAGGTGGTTTTCAGTACTACAAAAAAATAAAGGCAATGGACCAAGAGCAGTTTTTCAAATACACGAGAATGACTCTCTTTACTTTTGAGAAGCTGGCAAAGGAAATATCACCATTAATTCAACGGGGTCCCAGGTCAGATGGTATATCGCCAGAGGAAAGGCTGATAATTACATTGCAGTATGTATATTTGAAAGACAACAAGGCTTTGTAAACCTAATGTAATTTTTTTATTTTAGATATTTATCCCAAGGAAGTAGCATGCAAGTTCTAGCATGGAACTTTAATATGGGACTAACAACTGTCCACAAAATTGTAAAGGAGACATGTGAAGCATTATGGGACACTTTAAGGCCTATCTACTTAACTAGTCCATCGAATAGTGAAGAGTGGCTGCATATTAGTGAGGGTTTTTACAATAAATGGATTTTTCCTCATTGTTTGGGCGCCCTTGATGGCAAACATGTAAATATTAAAGCACCAGCCAAGAGTGGATCTCTATTTTTTAATTATAAGAAGAACTTTAGTATTGTTTTGCTAGCAGCATGTGATAGTAATTATAAATTTACGCTGTTGGACATAGGAGCATATGGATCTCAGAGCGATGGTGGAATATTTAAAAATGCCATTTTTGGCCAGAGACTGGATAATGACGATATGAACGTTCCTGAAGAGATCAACTTGCCTAATAGCAACATCAAAGTGCCCTTTTTTTTGTAGCAGACGAGGCGTTTCCACTAAAAAAATATATGATGAGGCCTTATCCAGGCAAAAATCTTACAAGGAATCAAAGGATATTTAATTACCGGTTGTCCAGGGCTCGTCAGGTTATTGAAAATACATTTGGAATTCTGTCTGCACGTTGGCGAATTCTTAAAACTACCATCAATGCTAATGTTGACACAGTTGATAGCATCATAAAGGCAGTAGTTGTATTGCACAACTATTGCCAGACAGAACTGTTGCATGAATATTGCCCCCCCAATTATGTAGACAACGATGAAGAAAAGAATGGAGGTTGGAGAGAAGAAGAAAACCCCTTAAAGTCAGTGGGAAGAATGGCTGCTAATGTCTCTAAACGGGAATTGTATCAAATAAGGGATAGACTGGCAGACTACTTAATTAGTGAGGAAGGACAAGTGCCCTGGCAGGAGCAAGTAGTTAATAGGGGTTTATTGCTACAATAAAAAAAGTGAATAGTGTTAGTAACTAATAAATTTTTTTTCTTATTATGACCTAATAATAAATCGGTGTATCGTCTGTGTTTATTTTTAAGATATTTTTGTCCAGTAAAGTTGTGAGCATATTAGGCATATTTAGAACTGAATGTTATATGGTACAGTAAATCTGAACATAAACTGCAATTTGTCAGTAAAATAGGTACTTGGATGTATTTTTATTTTTTTCTTTTATGTACTATGAATATAGGTAAAGTAAAACAAAACAAGGAGATATGTATTTGCAATATATATATATTTTTTAAACTTATTTTTTTGTATAATCTTGAGTAAACTTTGAATTAAAATTTTTTATACACAGAGTTATTTTTCCAAAATGTTCCAAATTTCTTTCCTTCTTTCCCCCGCCTCCTCTGGGGATATTTCTTCAAGTCTGGCATAGATATATTCTGTCAATTTTTTATTAGCATTTCCGAGATTACTGCTTGTTGATAATGTTGAGCAGAGTTTTTTTGCCACCTTCATAATTCCTTCTATTTCGGAATCAGCCTTTTTTTTCTTACCTGCTGCTTTTCCTGCAAATCCTAATAATAAGAAAAGCAAAAATATTGGCAACAATAATTTTTAAATAAAACTAAAGCAAATGGTACCTTTAGAAGTGCTTGGTGTTGCAACAAGTTCAGGTTCATTGGTACTTTTAGAAGTGCTTGGTGTTACAACAAGTAGTTCAGGTTCATCTTCCTCGATAGATGGGGTAGGTGAAAAAATCGCCTCCACAGTGGACCAGACCGAAGCCCCAGATGAGGGTCTACTTTCACTGGCACTGGACTCCGGTTTTTTAGCCGAAGGCTTAGTTGTACAGTACGTCCTACAATAAATAAAAAGTATATTAAAAAAATTATAGGCTAATTTCCTTCAAATGCTACATTACTTTCTGGGTTTTGTATACTTCGCGTAAAACAACATATTTGGGAAATAGATCCAGTCTGATTCTGGGGCGCCTGACCCTGATTTTGCTCTCTTCTCCTTAACGAATTTATCCCTAAGGGATTTCCATTGTTTTTGGCACATTTCCACTAAAAACGAAATTAATAAATTGGTAAACATAGTACGTTACTTACATTGTAATGAACTCTGTTAAATATATATTTTGTTCCCCTATGGTTTTCTACTAACCAGTGTTATTTAAAATCATGGCTATTTCTTCCCATGCACGTTGTTTTTTCTTACTATCTTTGTAGTCTTTATGCGTTAGGTTGTACAAAAACTCATAGTTTTGAATCGTATCGATTAGGAGCCCTAGGTCAAGTACTGTAACGATACTCCCAAATCTTTTATTTTCTATTCGTATTCGTTCATAATTTTCTTTTTCCTCGTAAGGAACACGTAACATAATCTGTTAACCTTTTGACAAAACGTCATTTCTGACAAATTCATGTAGAAATCCAATCTTTCCTGGTCCTCCTGTATAACAAACAATTTTGATAGCAACCGACGAGTATAAAAGGAGATGCAGCGCGACGGAACATTCATTCGAGCTCCAGCTTTCAGAGAAGCAAGAGCTTGAAGTATCCTGAAAGGTGAGATCCTGAAAGGTTATTTATTTAGGGTTAACGAGTATAAAAATTCGTTATTTCCTGCTGTTGGATTTATATCCCATAACAGCGGAGCCCTATTTTATTCTCGGCTATAAAAGATCGTACACTGCGACCTGACCTGGGTGCGATTCTTTATAATAGTAGAGATTATATTTTATTTAATTCTTGCTGTTGGGTTTGTACCCCAATAACAGCGGAATCCTATTTTATTCTCGGCTCTAAAAGATCGTACACTGCGACCTGACCTGGGTGCGATTCTTTATAATAGTAGAGATTATATTTTATTTAATTCTTGCTGTTGGGTTTGTACCCCATAACAGCGGAGCCCTATTTTATTTCGGCTATAGAGAACTCACAAGCTGTGCATTACTAGACACAATAATTGTGAATTGATTCTCCTTCATAGTAGAAATATCTTTATTTAATTCTTGCTGTTGGGTTTGTACCCCATAACAGCGGAGCCCTATTTTATTTCGGCTATAGAGAACTCACAAGCTGTGCATTACTAGACACAATAATTGTGAATTGATTCTCCTTCATAGTAGAAATATCTTTATTTAATTCTTGCTGTTGGGTTTGTACCCCATAACAGCGGAGCCCTATTTTATTTCAGCTATAGAGAACTCACAAGCTGTGTATTACTAGACACAATAATTGTGGATTGATTCTCCTTCATAGTAGAAATATCTTTATTTAATTCTTGCTGTTGGGTTTGTACCCCATAACAGCGGAGTCCCATTTCTTTCTTGGCTATAAAAGATCGTACACTGCGACCTGACCTGGGTGCGATTCTTTATAATAGTAGAGATTCTATTTTATCTAATTCTTGCTGTTGGATTTATATCACATAACAGCGGAGCTCTATTTTATTCTCGGCTATAAAAGATCGTACACTGCGACCTGACCTGGGTGCGATACTTTATAATAGTAGAGATTCTATTTTATCTAATTCTTGCTGTTGGATTTATATCCCATAACAGCGGAGCCCTATTTTATTCTCGGCTATAAAAGATCGTACACTGCGACCTGACCTGGGTGCGATTCTTTATCATAGTAGAGATTTATTTAATTATTGCTATTAGATTTACATTCCTTAACAACAAAACTTTATTTTATTTTGACTACAGAGAACTCACAAGCTATACTTTACCAGACACAATATTGGTTCTGAACCCACAGGAATTAGAAGATATAAATTCAGTGACTGGACCAACGAACAGATTGGAGTCATTTTGAAAAGGCCAAGATTGGAAAAAGGATTTCTTTTTGTTTATTTTAGCCATGTGGACTGAATATTGGATTTATAAATAAAAGAAATTGTCAAAGTTAAAATTGACTTATTTATGAGTGAATCTCCACTGAATACTACCTAGGTATTGTGATAGACAGTTATTGACGTTAATAAATTATAACCACAAAATAATTGTTGTCACAATTGGCGCCCGAGCAGGGACCCTGAGAAAAGGAACCTGAGGAAAAGGAACCTGAGAAAAGGGACCAAGATAATCTTAGAAAGAAGGTGAAAAGATTTTAAGATTTTCGAAAGAAGATACATTTTTTATTAAATAATAATTAATAATGCCGAACCGAAATCGTAATCGTCGTTCTGCCCCAATAGAACCAGAAGAAATATCAGAAGAATCTCAATTACCAGAAGTTGAAGATCCTCGTTTGTCATGGATTTCTAAACTAAAGAGAAATATTTTGGTTGAGGATCTAAATAAATGGGGTATAAACAGTGAAGGGACACTTGAAGAATTACGACGAAAGTATTTAGATGTTTATAAACAAAAATTTATTAACTTACCTGTTCTTCCAGAACAAATAAATAATACTTTTCAACATAATAATTCAGAAAAGAGAAGAGATATGTTGAACCAAGTCAGAAGATGGGGCATATTTTTTAATGGTAAATCTTTCGACGAAGCACCTTTATTCATTAACAGATTAAAAATTTTGAAAAATGAATATTTAATTCCAGACGAAATAATATTGAGTGCAATGCCAGAACTTTTACGAGATCAAGCATATCAATGGTTTGAAATGAGTAAATATCCCTGGGATTGTTGGTATACTTTTGAAGAAGATTTTAAGTCTTTCTTTTTCAAATCAGATTATATGGATGAACTGGAAGAAGAAATTCTGGACAGAAAACAGAAAGAATATGAAACGGGACGACAATATGTTTTAGAAATTCAAACATTGTTTGCCCGTCATGGAGCCTTTCCTGAACTAAGGAAATTAAGTATAATGTATAGAAATTTAAAACCAGAATATAAATACTATATTAGGAAAGACGATATCAAAAGTGTTCAGGATTTAATAAAATTAACAGAAAATTTCGAAAAAATTAAAAATGAGGAGAACCAAGTTAATAGAATAAAGAATTTTAATGTGAGCAGAAATGAAAATTATAACAATAACCGTAGGTTTGAATTACCAAGAAATAATAATTATGAAAGGAAAATTGAATGTTACAACTGTCACCGTATAGGTATTTTGACTAAAGATTGTAATTGTCGAAGAAATAGGAATGTACAAGGAAATTTTCACAATAATAGAAATCAAGCTACTCTTCCTCAAAATACATATCAGAGAAGTATGTCTAATAATTCCAATCAAGTTAATACTACTACGGTGGGGCGACGTGAAGAAGATATTTGTCAGTCAAAGGATAGTCTTTCTTTGAGGTTTCATTATCCTTCTACAAGTTTAACCTCTGAGAGCCAGGAAGTTAACGCGTCTAATGTGAATGTTTGTCCTGTATCAGAAGAAAATGTTTCTCAAAATTCTACGTTAATTTATGTTTCCATATTTATTGGAGATGTTATGTTCAAAGCAGTTGTTGACACAGGATCAACTAAATCTTTTATAAATGAAAATGTTGCCAAATTATGTAAAGAATTGAATTTCGAGATAAGAAATTGTAGTAATTTTATAAGAGTTGCTAACGGAGAAATTACTCAAATTTTTGAAGCATTTACCATTCCCTTTAAGTATGAAAATCAAGAAGATTCGGAGAATTTTTGGTGTTTACAAGGTATGAATTTTTCCGTCTTACTAGGTCTTGACTTCCTTAGTAAAAGAAAAATATTAATAGATCCCGTTTTAAAGAAGATCGTTTGGTTAGAGAATTCTGACAATGTAAATATAATTGACACTTGTGTAGTAGAGGAAAATATAGTACAAGATGATGAAACTAAAATTCAAGAATTTTTAAACAAGGAATTATCAAAATTTAATGAAGTTAAAGGACCTTGCCGATTGACAGAACATACAATTTATATTACTAATAATAAACCAATTAAACAAAGATATCGTCCACAAAATCCTGCAATGCAAGCCATAATTAATGAAGAAGTTAACAAAATGCTTAATGATGGCATTATAGAATCTTCAAATAGTCCATGGAGTTCGCCAGTAGTTATAGTGAAGAAAGATGATGGAAAACCTAGATTTTGCATTGATTTTCGAAAAATAAATGAAGTTTCTCAAAAAGATGCATATCCTTTACCATTTATTCAAGCCATTTTGGACAAACTACGTGGTTCACAATATTTTACAAGTTTGGATTTGAAACAAGGCTATTGGCAAGTCCCACTTTCTGAAGATAGTAAACAAATAACAGCTTTTACAGTACCTGAAAGAGGATTATTTCAGTTTCGAGTAATGCCTTTTGGTTTACACTCAGCAGGTGCTACTTTTCAACGTTTACTTGACTCGATCGTTGGACCAGATTTAGATTCAAAAGCTTTTGTTTATTTAGATGATATTATAATTTTGGGAAGAAATTTTGAAGAACATATGGGAAATGTTAAAGAAGTTCTTCGAAGATTACGGAATGCGAATTTAAAAATTAATCCAGAAAAATGTAAATTCTTTAAAAAAAGTTTAAAATATTTGGGACATTATGTATCAGAAGAAGGTATTAGTACTGATCCCGATAAAGTTAGTGCAATTCAAAATATGAAAGAGCCAAAGAATATTCGGGGAATTCGTAGTTTCGTTGGAGTAACGTCATGGTACAGGCGTTTTATCCCGAATTATTCTAAATTGGTCTCGCCATTAACAAAATTATTACAAAAGAAAAGGAAATGGGAATGGAAAGAAGAACAACAGGAAGCATTTGAAAAACTCAAGAATGTTTTAACAGAAGCTCCTATTTTGGCTTGTCCTGATTTTAATTTACAATTCACACTCCAAACTGATGCTTCACAAGATGGAATCGGAGCAGCTTTGATTCAAAAACAAAACGGAAATGACAGAGTTATTGCTTATGCCAGTCGTACGTTGTCAAATCCAGAGAAAAATTATTCAGTTACAGAAAAAGAATGTCTTGCAATTGTTTGGGGAATCCAGAAAATGCGTTCATATTTAGAAGGGTATCATTTTACCGTTGAAACAGATCATCAATCATTGAAGTGGTTACAATCTCTTAAGAATCCTACAGGAAGATTAGCTAGATGGGTGATTGATCTACAACAATATTCTTTTGATATTAAATATAAAAAGGGTGTTCTTAATAAATTAGCAGATGCTTTATCAAGATCACCACTCGATGTTTGTTTAACTGAAGAAGTAGCGGGTAACTGGTATATTAAAAAAATGACCGAAGTTCAACAAAATCCAGAAAATTATCCTGATTTGAAAATAAAGAATGGTAAATTATATAAACATTTTTTTGAAAGAACCGATTTTACTGAACCTGAATTAACTAATCCATGGAAATTATGTGTACCTGAAAATTTAAGAACAAATGTTTTGAAAGAAAATCATGATGAACCTACTGCAGGACATATGGGAATAGCAAAGACAATTTCAAGAATTGCGAAGAGGTATTATTGGCCAGGAATGTTCAGAAATATTTCTGAATATGTCAGAAATTGTCTAACTTGTCAGCGGTATAAACAGTCGCAGCAACAAACTGCGGGATTGATGTCTTTTTCGCCAACAAATGGACCCTGGGATACAGTCAGTACAGATCTAATAGGACCTTTACCAAGATCCATTAGAGGAAATAGTTACGTAATCGTATTTCAAGACCGTTTTACGAAATGGACTGAAGTTCAACCGTTGAGAAAAGCAACTACTGAAAAAGTTTGTCAAGTTTTTAGAGATAGGATTCTTTCATCTTTCGGTTGTCCAAAAGTTATAATTACAGATAATGGTACACAATTTAGCAGTAAGAAATTTACAAAATTTTTGTCAACTTTATCTATTCGACATCACAAAACAAGTCTTTATACTCCTCAAGCAAATCCAGTTGAAAGAAGAAATAGAGATATTAGGACCGTTATTTCTCAATATTGTGAAGAGGATCATCGAAAATGGGATCAGTTTATACCCGAACTTAATTTCGCTCTTAACTCAGTAGTACATGAATCTACTGGGTACAGTCCAGCATTCCTAAATTTTGGAAGAGAACTGGAGCTACCTAAGGGAATATATAGGAATGAAGATAATATAGAACCAAACAGTCAGGAAGATATTAGAAATCGTGCGTTAAATTTATCTAAAATAAAAGAAATTTTCGAATTTGTTCGTCTAAACTTGGAAAGATCATTTGGAAAACAAAGTCATTATTATAATCTTAAAAGAAGACATTTTCAGTTTAAAGTTGGGGATAATGTTATGAAAAGAGAACATTATTTGTCATCAGGAGCTAGAGGTTTTGCATCCAAATTAGCTCCGAAATTCGCTGGACCTTTTATTATATCAAAAGTTATTTCACCAAACATATATAACCTGCAAAATCAACAAAATCAAGAAATCAAACACGTTCATATAAAAGATTTAAAAATAGCACATGTTAAACAATAATTTATTCTTTCAAAAAAAACAATTAATTGTTATTAAAATTAATTTTTTTTTTATCGTTTCCGAGGGGGTATTGTAACGATACTCCCAAATCTTTTATTTTCTATTCGTATTCGTTCATAATTTTCTTTTTCCTCGTAAGGAACACGTAACATAATCTGTTAACCTTTTGACAAAACGTCATTTCTGACAAATTCATGTAGAAATCCAATCTTTCCTGGTCCTCCTGTATAACAAACAATTTTGATAGCAACCGACGAGTATAAAAGGAGATGCAGCGCGACGGAACATTCATTCGAGCTCCAGCTTTCAGAGAAGCAAGAGCTTGAAGTATCCTGAAAGGTGAGATCCTGAAAGGTTATTTATTTAGGGTTAACGAGTATAAAAATTCGTTATTTCCTGCTGTTGGATTTATATCCCATAACAGCGGAGCCCTATTTTATTCTCGGCTATAAAAGATCGTACACTGCGACCTGACCTGGGTGCGATTCTTTATAATAGTAGAGATTATATTTTATTTAATTCTTGCTGTTGGGTTTGTACCCCATAACAGCGGAGCCCTATTTTATTTCGGCTATAGAGAACTTACAAGCTGTGCATTACTAGACACAATAATTGTGAATTGATTCTCCTTCATGGTAGAAATATCTTTATTTAATTCTTGCTGTTGGGTTTGTACCCCATAACAGCGGAGCCCTATTTTATTTCGGCTATAGAGAACTCACAAGCTGTGCATTACTAGACACAATAATTGTGAATTGATTCTCCTTCATAGTAGAAATATCTTTATTTAATTCTTGCTGTTGGGTTTGTACCCCATAACAGCGGAGCCCTATTTTATTTCAGCTATAGAGAACTCACAAGCTGTGCATTACTAGACACAATAATTGTGGATTGATTCTCCTTCATAGTAGAAATATCTTTATTTAATTCTTGCTGTTGGGTTTGTACCCCATAACAGCGGAGTCCCATTTCTTTCTTGGCTATAAAAGATCGTACACTGCGACCTGACCTGGGTGCGATTCTTTATCATAGTAGAGATTTATTTAATTATTGCTATTAGATTTACATTCCTTAACAACAAAACTTTATTTTATTTTGACTACAGAGAACTCACAAGCTATACTTTACCAGACACAATATTGGTTCTGAACCCACAGGAATTAGAAGATATAAATTCAGTGACTGGACCAACGAACAGATTGGAGTCATTTTGAAAAGGCCAAGATTGGAAAAAGGATTTCTTTTTGTTTATTTTAGCCATGTGGACTGAATATTGGATTTATAAATAAAAGAAATTGTCAAAGTTAAAATTGACTTATTTATGAGTGAATCTCCACTGAATACTACCTAGGTATTGTGATAGACAGTTATTGACGTTAATAAATTATAACCACAAAATAATTGTTGTCACAATTGGCGCCCGAGCAGGGACCCTGAGAAAAGGAACCTGAGGAAAAGGAACCTGAGAAAAGGGACCAAGATAATCTTAGAAAGAAGGTGAAAAGATTTTAAGATTTTCGAAAGAAGATACATTTTTTATTAAATAATAATTAATAATGCCGAACCGAAATCGTAATCGTCGTTCTGCCCCAATAGAACCAGAAGAAATATCAGAAGAATCTCAATTACCAGAAGTTGAAGATCCTCGTTTGTCATGGATTTCTAAACTAAAGAGAAATATTTTGGTTGAGGATCTAAATAAATGGGGTATAAACAGTGAAGGGACACTTGAAGAATTACGACGAAAGTATTTAGATGTTTATAAACAAAAATTTATTAACTTACCTGTTCTTCCAGAACAAATAAATAATACTTTTCAACATAATAATTCAGAAAAGAGAAGAGATATGTTGAACCAAGTCAGAAGATGGGGCATATTTTTTAATGGTAAATCTTTCGACGAAGCACCTTTATTCATTAACAGATTAAAAATTTTGAAAAATGAATATTTAATTCCAGACGAAATAATATTGAGTGCAATGCCAGAACTTTTACGAGATCAAGCATATCAATGGTTTGAAATGAGTAAATATCCCTGGGATTGTTGGTATACTTTTGAAGAAGATTTTAAGTCTTTCTTTTTCAAATCAGATTATATGGATGAACTGGAAGAAGAAATTCTGGACAGAAAACAGAAAGAATATGAAACGGGACGACAATATGTTTTAGAAATTCAAACATTGTTTGCCCGTCATGGAGCCTTTCCTGAACTAAGGAAATTAAGTATAATGTATAGAAATTTAAAACCAGAATATAAATACTATATTAGGAAAGACGATATCAAAAGTGTTCAGGATTTAATAAAATTAACAGAAAATTTCGAAAAAATTAAAAATGAGGAGAACCAAGTTAATAGAATAAAGAATTTTAATGTGAGCAGAAATGAAAATTATAACAATAACCGTAGGTTTGAATTACCAAGAAATAATAATTATGAAAGGAAAATTGAATGTTACAACTGTCACCGTATAGGTATTTTGACTAAAGATTGTAATTGTCGAAGAAATAGGAATGTACAAGGAAATTTTCACAATAATAGAAATCAAGCTACTCTTCCTCAAAATACATATCAGAGAAGTATGTCTAATAATTCCAATCAAGTTAATACTACTACGGTGGGGCGACGTGAAGAAGATATTTGTCAGTCAAAGGATAGTCTTTCTTTGAGGTTTCATTATCCTTCTACAAGTTTAACCTCTGAGAGCCAGGAAGTTAACGCGTCTAATGTGAATGTTTGTCCTGTATCAGAAGAAAATGTTTCTCAAAATTCTACGTTAATTTATGTTTCCATATTTATTGGAGATGTTATGTTCAAAGCAGTTGTTGACACAGGATCAACTAAATCTTTTATAAATGAAAATGTTGCCAAATTATGTAAAGAATTGAATTTCGAGATAAGAAATTGTAGTAATTTTATAAGAGTTGCTAACGGAGAAATTACTCAAATTTTTGAAGCATTTACCATTCCCTTTAAGTATGAAAATCAAGAAGATTCGGAGAATTTTTGGTGTTTACAAGGTATGAATTTTTCCGTCTTACTAGGTCTTGACTTCCTTAGTAAAAGAAAAATATTAATAGATCCCGTTTTAAAGAAGATCGTTTGGTTAGAGAATTCTGACAATGTAAATATAATTGACACTTGTGTAGTAGAGGAAAATATAGTACAAGATGATGAAACTAAAATTCAAGAATTTTTAAACAAGGAATTATCAAAATTTAATGAAGTTAAAGGACCTTGCCGATTGACAGAACATACAATTTATATTACTAATAATAAACCAATTAAACAAAGATATCGTCCACAAAATCCTGCAATGCAAGCCATAATTAATGAAGAAGTTAACAAAATGCTTAATGATGGCATTATAGAATCTTCAAATAGTCCATGGAGTTCGCCAGTAGTTATAGTGAAGAAAGATGATGGAAAACCTAGATTTTGCATTGATTTTCGAAAAATAAATGAAGTTTCTCAAAAAGATGCATATCCTTTACCATTTATTCAAGCCATTTTGGACAAACTACGTGGTTCACAATATTTTACAAGTTTGGATTTGAAACAAGGCTATTGGCAAGTCCCACTTTCTGAAGATAGTAAACAAATAACAGCTTTTACAGTACCTGAAAGAGGATTATTTCAGTTTCGAGTAATGCCTTTTGGTTTACACTCAGCAGGTGCTACTTTTCAACGTTTACTTGACTCGATCGTTGGACCAGATTTAGATTCAAAAGCTTTTGTTTATTTAGATGATATTATAATTTTGGGAAGAAATTTTGAAGAACATATGGGAAATGTTAAAGAAGTTCTTCGAAGATTACGGAATGCGAATTTAAAAATTAATCCAGAAAAATGTAAATTCTTTAAAAAAAGTTTAAAATATTTGGGACATTATGTATCAGAAGAAGGTATTAGTACTGATCCCGATGAAGTTAGTGCAATTCAAAATATGAAAGAGCCAAAGAATATTCGGGGAATTCGTAGTTTCGTTGGAGTAACGTCATGGTACAGGCGTTTTATCCCGAATTATTCTAAATTGGTCTCGCCATTAACAAAATTATTACAAAAGAAAAGGAAATGGGAATGGAAAGAAGAACAACAGGAAGCATTTGAAAAACTCAAGAATGTTTTAACAGAAGCTCCTATTTTGGCTTGTCCTGATTTTAATTTACAATTCACACTCCAAACTGATGCTTCACAAGATGGAATCGGAGCAGCTTTGATTCAAAAACAAAACGGAAATGACAGAGTTATTGCTTATGCCAGTCGTACGTTGTCAAATCCAGAGAAAAATTATTCAGTTACAGAAAAAGAATGTCTTGCAATTGTTTGGGGAATCCAGAAAATGCGTTCATATTTAGAAGGGTATCATTTTACCGTTGAAACAGATCATCAATCATTGAAGTGGTTACAATCTCTTAAGAATCCTACAGGAAGATTAGCTAGATGGGTGATTGATCTACAACAATATTCTTTTGATATTAAATATAAAAAGGGTGTTCTTAATAAATTAGCAGATGCTTTATCAAGATCACCACTCGATGTTTGTTTAACTGAAGAAGTAGCGGGTAACTGGTATATTAAAAAAATGACCGAAGTTCAACAAAATCCAGAAAATTATCCTGATTTGAAAATAAAGAATGGTAAATTATATAAACATTTTTTTGAAAGAACCGATTTTACTGAACCTGAATTAACTAATCCATGGAAATTATGTGTACCTGAAAATTTAAGAACAAATGTTTTGAAAGAAAATCATGATGAACCTACTGCAGGACATATGGGAATAGCAAAGACAATTTCAAGAATTGCGAAGAGGTATTATTGGCCAGGAATGTTCAGAAATATTTCTGAATATGTCAGAAATTGTCTAACTTGTCAGCGGTATAAACAGTCGCAGCAACAAACTGCGGGATTGATGTCTTTTTCGCCAACAAATGGACCCTGGGATACAGTCAGTACAGATCTAATAGGACCTTTACCAAGATCCATTAGAGGAAATAGTTACGTAATCGTATTTCAAGACCGTTTTACGAAATGGACTGAAGTTCAACCGTTGAGAAAAGCAACTACTGAAAAAGTTTGTCAAGTTTTTAGAGATAGGATTCTTTCATCTTTCGGTTGTCCAAAAGTTATAATTACAGATAATGGTACACAATTTAGCAGTAAGAAATTTACAAAATTTTTGTCAACTTTATCTATTCGACATCACAAAACAAGTCTTTATACTCCTCAAGCAAATCCAGTTGAAAGAAGAAATAGAGATATTAGGACCGTTATTTCTCAATATTGTGAAGAGGATCATCGAAAATGGGATCAGTTTATACCCGAACTTAATTTCGCTCTTAACTCAGTAGTACATGAATCTACTGGGTACAGTCCAGCATTCCTAAATTTTGGAAGAGAACTGGAGCTACCTAAGGGAATATATAGGAATGAAGATAATATAGAACCAAACAGTCAGGAAGATATTAGAAATCGTGCGTTAAATTTATCTAAAATGAAAGAAATTTTCGAATTTGTTCGTCTAAACTTGGAAAGATCATTTGGAAAACAAAGTCATTATTATAATCTTAAAAGAAGACATTTTCAGTTTAAAGTTGGGGATAATGTTATGAAAAGAGAACATTATTTGTCATCAGGAGCTAGAGGTTTTGCATCCAAATTAGCTCCGAAATTCGCTGGACCTTTTATTATATCAAAAGTTATTTCACCAAACATATATAACCTGCAAAATCAACAAAATCAAGAAATCAAACACGTTCATATAAAAGATTTAAAAATAGCACATGTTAAACAATAATTTATTCTTTCAAAAAAAACAATTAATTGTTATTAAAATTAATTTTTTTTTTATCGTTTCCGAGGGGGTATTGTAACGATACTCCCAAATCTTTTATTTTCTATTCGTATTCGTTCATAATTTTCTTTTTCCTCGTAAGGAACACGTAACATAATCTGTTAACCTTTTGACAAAACGTCATTTCTGACAAATTCATGTAGAAATCCAATCTTTCCTGGTCCTCCTGTATAACAAACAATTTTGATAGCAACCGACGAGTATAAAAGGAGATGCAGCGCGACGGAACATTCATTCGAGCTCCAGCTTTCAGAGAAGCAAGAGCTTGAAGTATCCTGAAAGGTGAGATCCTGAAAGGTTATTTATTTAGGGTTAACGAGTATAAAAATTCGTTATTTCCTGCTGTTGGATTTATATCCCATAACAGCGGAGCCCTATTTTATTCTCGGCTATAAAAGATCGTACACTGCGACCTGACCTGGGTGCGATTCTTTATAATAGTAGAGATTATATTTTATTTAATTCTTGCTGTTGGGTTTGTACCCCATAACAGCGGAGCCCTATTTTATTTCGGCTATAGAGAACTTACAAGCTGTGCATTACTAGACACAATAATTGTGAATTGATTCTCCTTCATGGTAGAAATATCTTTATTTAATTCTTGCTGTTGGGTTTGTACCCCATAACAGCGGAGCCCTATTTTATTTCGGCTATAGAGAACTCACAAGCTGTGCATTACTAGACACAATAATTGTGAATTGATTCTCCTTCATAGTAGAAATATCTTTATTTAATTCTTGCTGTTGGGTTTGTACCCCATAACAGCGGAGCCCTATTTTATTTCAGCTATAGAGAACTCACAAGCTGTGCATTACTAGACACAATAATTGTGGATTGATTCTCCTTCATAGTAGAAATATCTTTATTTAATTCTTGCTGTTGGGTTTGTACCCCATAACAGCGGAGTCCCATTTCTTTCTTGGCTATAAAAGATCGTACACTGCGACCTGACCTGGGTGCGATTCTTTATCATAGTAGAGATTTATTTAATTATTGCTATTAGATTTACATTCCTTAACAACAAAACTTTATTTTATTTTGACTACAGAGAACTCACAAGCTATACTTTACCAGACACAATATTGGTTCTGAACCCACAGGAATTAGAAGATATAAATTCAGTGACTGGACCAACGAACAGATTGGAGTCATTTTGAAAAGGCCAAGATTGGAAGAAGGATTTCTTTTTGTTTATTTTAGCCATGTGGACTGAATATTGGATTTATAAATAAAAGAAATTGTCAAAGTTAAAATTGACTTATTTATGAGTGAATCTCCACTGAATACTACCTAGGTATTGTGATAGACAGTTATTGACGTTAATAAATTATAACCACAAAATAATTGTTGTCACAGTACATTGCCCTCAATGACTTCCGATTCAACTAAAAACAGGGCAAAATTAGACATTATAACACCACCTTCAAAGTATGCTTGTACTCACCAAGGGCCTCACTTTCCATTTCACTCATTTTCGCAGTTTTAAAGTTTTTAATGACAATATTATAATACAATAAACTCACAAACAAAATCAAAGACACAAAATACACCAAGCAACACATAAGAAAAATTTAAAAATGGCCGTTCCTTTCGCCGTTGACAGTTGACACTTAACAACTGTCAAGTATCACGTGACAAGAATAAGCAAATATTATTGGCTGGACGTCACTGCTACGGATTTACTACGAGCGCCGGCGACAAAAAGATAAAGTTGGTTTATGTTGAACGCGGGCGCGGACGCCAGCGAAGTTTATAAACTGGTGCATTTGATTCAATGTTTTTAACTTCTAGCGCCAGCTTCAGCGCCAGCGCCGACGCCAGCGCCGAGTTTATAAATCCAGCTTTATCCTTTAAAGAAAAACAGATGAAGAGCGCTTTTTCAGCAGGGAGAAAATTTTAAGGCTTTTGGACCTTTACAAACAATATAAGGAGCGACTTGGCACGTGGGAAGTTAAATCCATGAAGAAAATGTGGGAGTTAATTGCCAAGGACCTGTCAAATGAGTTTAGAATAACAATTGACTATTTTCATATGACGTCACAGGGTCGGCGGCCATTTTGCTTGGATGGCAAACAAAGAAAATAAACGCAAGTGTTTACCAAGTTTTCGTACAGTTTGTCGTGAATCTTGACCGTAATTTAAGATCTGTGTTCGTCTAAAGTGCCTTGAATAAAAATGCCGACGTGTTGTTTAGTGGTAAATTGTGGGATGAGGGGAGATAGGGACAATGTACGGTTTTTTAGAGTTCCCGCAGTTCCTCAAAACGCTGGACAAAACCTGGCTCAACTCTCACAAGAACGGCGTAAAATGTGGATAAGGGCTTTTAAAAGGGGCCCTTTAAGTGACAGCCAATTGAAGTATGGGAGAGTTTGCTCCAGACATTTTCTAAGTGGTAATATTTGATTTTTGGTATGATGGCCTAATAAAATGATCTCATGTAAAATGTAAACATTTGTAGGAGCTCCAGCCGAATTGTTAAACAAAGACAACCCTGACTGGATCCCGAATCAAAATATGGGGTACTTTAATCCAAAAGAAGCAACTCAGACCCAAGTTGACAGAAATGAGAGAGCTCAGAAACGCAAACGAGCAAAGTTTCAGGTAGGTGTATTATTGTAAATAGTAGGTAGTATTACTGTAAATAGTAGGTAGTAGTAGGATTGATTGTATTATGATGTAGACATAGTGTTGATTTAGGTTAAAGTTTGTTTTTATTAAGTAATGTATTCTTGTAGATAGTAGAACAGATTGAGGCACCTGACGAAGCTACTCCGGGAAGTAGTAGAGAGGAGGAAAAAGTTAAAGTTAATGAAAACTGTTCAGATGTTGCCACACAGACTGAATTAAGTATGAACGATTTGTGCAAACTTTTTGAAGACTGTGCTAATAGTAATGTTAGGATATATAATTTGGAGAAAAGGTTAAAAGACTGTGAAATAAATGAAGACACTTTTAAAAATAATGACGACAAAACATGTTATTTTACTGGGCTTCCAAAGAGTGAAATGTTGTTTATTTTGTTTGAGACACTAGAAGAATACATTCCAGTTCATAGTAACACACTATTGTCTCCCTTTCAACAGCTTATATTAACTCTAATGAAGCTACGTTTTAATTTGTCATTTAAATTTTTAGCATATCAATTTAGTATAGCTCCTAGTACAGCTTCCAGAATCTTTTATCAGTGCATTGATATATTGTATGATAGGATGAAAGGATTTGTATTTTGGCCAACACGAGAGCAATTGCAAAAAAACATTCCAGAGTGTTTTAAAGAATCATTTGGTAACCGTGTTGCAGTCATTATAGATTGCTTTGAAGTTTTCATGGAAACGCCCTCAAAGTTGTTACATGCTGCTCAGTGTTGGTCAAATTACAAACATCATGAAACAGTAAAATTTCTTATAGGTATAACGCCCCAAGGCTCAATTTCTTATATATCGGAAGCGTGGGGTGGGAGATCAACTGATAAAATTATATCAGAAAACTGTGGTTTTCTTAATTTAATCCTGCCAAATGATATTGTGTTAGCTGATAGAGGGTTTTTAATCAAAGACAGTGTTAAATGTTTAGGGGCTCGTTTAGAAATACCGGCCTTTACAAAAGGTAAAAGTCAGTTACATCCTATTGATCTTGAAAATACTCGGAACATAGCCACAGTCAGAATACATGTGGAACGGGTTATAGGATTACTTAGAAAAAAATATAGGATTTTTCAAGGACCTCTACCTATGACTATGGTGTCAAATGTTACCAACAATAAAAGTTGTTTAGATAAAATAGCTGTTGTTTGCAGCGCACTTATAAATTTATGTCCATCCCAAATACCTCTTAGTTAAGTAGTATTTATTTATTTATTTATTTACAATCTGACCAGTTATATAATACATAAAATAAAAAAATACTGATATTATGTAGATAAAAAGTCTGGAACAGGAAGGGTAGATTGAAATTACGCTCGCTAATCATATTGGTATCTGTTTATTATTTATGATATTGTTCTTCTAATATTAATTTTGTAATGGTACCTATATTATGACAAAAAATAAAATAATTAGTACTTATTTTGTTTTTTATTAAAAAGGATGTGTTAATGGCTTTAAATTAAAATACAAAAGAAAAAAATATCTGTACAATATAAAAGTAAGCTCTCTATTTTTGTAGTAGTAAGTTTATATATATTATGTTCTTAGTTCGCATTCAAAACATTAATTTTTATTTACACGGTTTAAAAAAAAAATAAGTAGTTGCTGAATATAATAAATTCTTAGCTTAACTTTACAGTACAACTAATAAAATAAATATAATAGGTAGTTATAATGAAAAAAATATTTGCCAAAAAGAAGCAGCTAAAACTCCTATTTATAAAAAATGTTCTATAGGATATTGAAAATTATTGCAGGACTTATGTGCTGTAATAGATGACCTATACAATACGTTTTTCATAGAAGTGTAAAATTTCTATTAGAAAAGTAAAGTATATAAACAATTTAACATTGCTTACTGCAATCATTACAAAACCAATAGTTGTCTGGTACTTCTTGTAGTCCTACACAATCAAAATGGAACCATAATACATTGCAGTTGTCATTATCACACTTTATCATCATCCTCCCATCATCTGCATTTTTACAAACACACCATAAAGATACTTTTGTCAATCCTGCGTTTTGTGTAAAATATTTGCTTAGAAGTTCGACCCTAATGACAAATTTAAAAAAGTTTTTAGCCTTTTCTAAATTTTTAACAATAAAACTCTCATCAAATGCTACTCTTTCTACAAACAATGTATTATGTGACCAAATGACAAAATGACAAATTTTTGTTTTAGTTATGAACATTTGCAACTGCACCTGATAAAAATAGGAATGTTCTTTATCTAATGAAATTTTACCTTCAAGGATATTTAGGCAAGTTGTTTTTTTTTTGCAAATTCAGTAAGTGACATTTCTTTTAACAAATATGGACACTTTACTTCTATACACCCACTGCTACAACACCCGCACTGAAATAAAGCATCTGGGGATGCACCAAGTTCGGGATGATCATAACTAATGTAGAATCCAGTTCTTCTTACACGAAAGTCCACATGCTTACTCTTTTCCACTTCGGTGTATGCATTTATAGCTTCTTCCTCGTGTTTTAAACCATACTTGGTTTGTTTCGATGAAAATAACATCTTTTGGGAATAACAAATTCTTTTTTTTGTTATATTATTTAAAGTAAAACAAGTATCGACCAATAATATTAAAGTATTAAAATAACAAATTCCCTTAATAAGGCTTAAAGATGGTTTTTCCAATGAAGTTCTACAAACTGCCTTGAAATGAGATGCTGTGATTCTTCCGACTCTTTGTTTTAACCACACTGCACTAAGAGATTGTTCTCGCGTAGCTTCTTCCACTTTAATAATTTCTTCTGCTGTTACTTTTATTTTTTTGAGGTTTGCAATCTGCAATATGGCCTCATAACTCTTGCCCACATACTCACTTTTAAAAATACTATCTAAACATAATGGCAATTTTTTTGGAGTACTCAGGCTTAACTTTGATGCTACAGGTTCTAAAAGTCTTGCTGCTGCAGAAGTAACCCCAATATTATAGAATTTCTAAAGAAGGATGCCCATGTCGTCTTTTTTCATTTCTGGGACACCAATACGGGCTTTGGATTTAATATTTTTTGCCCAACTCATGTCTTTAATCCTGCACATGTCCGCATTTTTTACTGGAGGTACTGGCCATAAGGCTAATCTTGAAGTACATGCTTCGTCCTGGGGTTTAGGTCGAGCATTCAAGAAGAACAGGATGGCTGCTATGTGGCTGCATACTTCCCCTAAACCGGCCATACACGTGCAGTGTCCACTACAAATACTACCATCATTTAAGATGATGATCCAAACAAACAGTGGTTTTTCCCTAAATCGTTGGGAATGTTTAACCTGCAAAAAAACAAAAAAAACTTAGTTTTACAGTAGGTATTTATCTACTCATTGTGATTTTTTTTATTTATTTATGAATGTTTCTCTCCAAAACACTACAGGGTCTACCAATAAGGCAGTACAAGGAAAGAAATATTTTCTGATATCGAAAGCTGTTCTACTGGTCCGATACATTTTTTCCTGCTGATGAACTTGATTTTATAAAACGTTTTAATTTGTTAGATTGTATTGTGTACTATTTTAATGCAAATTTTAATTTTTGAATGAATTAATTAGTTCAGTATTTTTACTATGTATTAATTTGACTTTTATATGTTCAAAAAATAGTACACAGTATAAATAAACTACCTATCTATATGAACATAAAACTGTGGGTTTAGACCCAAATTAAATGGTAACAGAGTTTAACTTATCTTACCTTGCCGACTACAACATAAGCATTGGGATTTACTTCCTTTACATTAACATTTTGCACCAAACCTGATTAATTATTTTTTTTTTTTTTTTTTAACATTTTTCGAATTTAAAACTGAAGAAAAAAGGCGTTTTTGAATTAAAAATCCAACATTTTAGATCAAAATTTATATGAGAAATCGGATAAGCTCATTAAAAATACGGCATCCCATTTAAAAAAATATCGAAGTGACCCCTAGTACTTTTGTTTGATGTTCAATTGTTTTTTGCTGAAGATATTCGAATTTGCGGGAGAAAATGACTTAAGATGGCTATTTCAGTTTTCTTATAAAAGTACAGGAAAAGTTAAAAAATCGCCTTGTCTAGTCTTGGTTGGATAACCCTGTACATTTCTTGAATTCATATGGTAAAGCTGCCTAAATCTTTGCTTCAGTAGTCCTATTGTGTGCTCCACCAGAACTCTACAGTGGCTTAGTTTCTTGTTGTACCTCTTTTCAATATTTGTTAAATTTCCCATGTCCTTGTATGAAGTCAATAAGTTGCGGAGGCATGGATAAGCACTGTCTCCTAAAATTACAAATTCTCCACATTTCTCTCCCATATTAGCTCCTAGGGAGCTATTGCGGAACACTCTAGCATCATGAACACTTCCTGGGTATCCAATGAAGACATCTCTGATCTTCCTATTGTAATCGCACACAACTTGCACCTGTAATACAAGATTTGTAAAAAAATTTTTTTTCAAATTCAAATTGATAGAATAAATAGTATAGCCATGAATAATAATTTACCTGTATGGAATAAAATTTGTTTCTATTTAAATAGGATTCGGGATCTTCTGGTGGGGTATTAATCCTAATATGAGTACCATCAATACAGCCTATTATACCAGGAAAGCCTATTTCATTAAAATGTTCTGCAATAATTGCCCTGCATTCCTCAACAGATGGCTAAACAATAACTTGTGGAGAAAGATTTGATACAAACTGTGCCACATTATCAACAATGCCATGTGTAGTACTTAGGGCGAGATTAAACCTATCTGCCACATCTCTAAAACCAGCTGCTTCATTACTTGCAAACCATAAAAAGGCAAGAATACATTTTCTACTCGTAATCCTCTGGTGACCCGTATCTTTTTTTTGTAAAATCTTGAATTCTCAAATTGGACTACGAGAGGGTCCACAACTCTTCTAGGAAGCCTAAAACAACGAAATGTACTTACTATTTAGGTACGTATCGAGAAAACCTATTGATGATGATACTGAAAATGATATTTCTTAATTTCCACAACAAAACCCCTTCTCATTAGCACATTATACCTAATGAAATAATCCAGTTAAATAATATTGAAATGAATTAAACAAATATTATGTTAAATTGCTTACCTAAAATGCTCAATAAATTGTTGTTCACTATACAAAGGAACAGTTTCTTCAACAAAATTTTCATTTTTGGGATTGTCTTTTATCAACTCAGGTATAATAACATTGTGAACCATCTCAATAAATTCTTCACCCTCCGATGATGATGATGATGATGATGAAGTGGATTCCAGTAGGTACTCGATATCCATAATGAAAACAAAAAACCGGCCAAAACAAATTTTAATAAAACAAACAAATTATTAGGTTATTATCTATTTTGACGTTTTAAAACTGCTGCAAGTAGAAAATAAATATATTTGACACATGCGCCGTAAAATAATCCCAAACCAGTTCTTATGGCGAGTCCTCATGGGCGTTATTTGCACGTGAAAGCGTGACAGCGTATATTTTGACATAACCCCTAGTGTATATGCGATAGTTGTCATTGTTGTCAAAAGTATAAACAAAACAAACGGCTTTATTTTGTTTGTGCATTTTTTATTTATATTTAACTTCAAAACAAAATGAACAGTCGATTAGTTTTGTATATAATAGGAGCGCTGGTTGTTAAGTACAGAAGGTGTTCTCTTGCCGAAAAGAATTGGTACCATTCAAAAATCACCAAACTTTATGTACTGTATACTAGACAAAGAAAAGTGGACAATGTTAACAAAAAAATTTGGGTGAGAGATATATTTACTGAAGAGCAACGGTTGTTACAAGGATCCAGTGAAAATTTGGTGGAAGAAATGAGACTTAAAGACCAAAATAAATTTTACAACTATTTGCGAATGTCTCCACAAACATTTGATTGTTTGTTATCTGCAGTGGAGCCTATTATTACAAGGCAAAAATGCGTAAGAGAACCCATTGAGCCTAAGGTTCGTCTACAGATAACTTTACGGTACTTAGCATCAGGAGACAGCATGACATCACTTTCCTACAGCTTTCGTGTTGGTAAACAGACTGTATCCACCATCATATCTGATACATGTGAAGTCATATGGCAAAGTTTAAAAGACGAAGTACTGTAGGTTGGGCTAAATGTGACACCTTTATACCATATTTGTATTCATTATAAAAAATATCTTCATTCAAACATAAAAATGAGAAATTCAGTTTTAAAACGAGTTTGTTACTGAGTATAGATAATAAATGTTAAATATGGACAAAAAAAAACAACTAGCTAAAAAATTATATGCATATATTTTTTTAATGTACAGGTGTCACAATTGTACCATCATTTTGACAAATGTGACAGTTTTAATGTTTAATTGTGACACAAGTATAATATTGTCATAAGGGAAATATACAGGGTTGGGCAAATGTTCCGGAACGGCTTAATTACAAGCGAACGAAAAGTGATATCGAATCGGGGTTTTGGGCAATCTATAGGACAAAAATTTTACTATTTGACTGGTATACCATATGTCAGTAATGTCACCAACTGTCAAGTGTCGACGATATTTTTTTATTTTTTTAAATGGAACACCCTGTATATTATCAGATATTCTAGATCTTCAATAAATTACAAATATTTTTCATATAGCATACCATATGATTAAATTCAACTGTTTCGGAAATACGGGCAAATGAATCTAGAAAGCCCATATTACATTTTGTTTAAAAATCAAGCAACATATTTCTTTTATTATGACATTCCAAATAAAAGTCTTAGTTTCCATGACTCCCAAGTGTCACTCTGACACATTTCCTATTTAATTTTTATTTATTTGTATTAAGTGAGTTGTGCGAGTTTTTTATTTATCGACTAAACCTCTGATATAACTGATAAAACTATGGTTCAGCTAACTGAACAAGAACGGATTACTCTGCTTATGATGATAGGATATGGGGATAGACGGAGATCTTTTCAAGAAGCAACCGACCTTTTCAATCAAAGTTTTCCTGTTCGAGACCCATTTCTAAATCAACTGCTAATAGAATATTCCATAACTTTGAGCATACGGGTACGGTAAAAAACTTGCCAAAAACAGGTCGTCCGAAAACTGCTACAAATGACGAGAAATCCCTGGATGTTTTGCTTGCCCTGCAAGAAGAACCACAGACGTCAGTTCCAAAGCTTGCTCTTGCACATGAAAACAGCGAAAAATCAATTAGAAGAATCCTCAAAAAAAATAAAATGTTTCCTTATAAAGTCAGCTTGCTTCAAGAACTATCAGAGGACGATCCTGATAGGCGTATGCA
This sequence comes from Polydrusus tereticollis, assembly GCA_963920685.1. NCBI lineage: Eukaryota > Metazoa > Arthropoda > Insecta > Coleoptera > Curculionidae > Polydrusus > Polydrusus tereticollis. The sequence goes on along the minus strand of OY987332.1, from coordinate 79,689,024 downwards.
ATTTTGTCAAGAAATAATGGACTACATAGACCTACAACCTAACTTTGTAAGTCGTATTTTATTTTCTGACGAGGCTACATTCTGTCTTAATGGTTTCGTCAATAGGCACAACTGTCGATACTGGTCAGACCATAATCCCCATTGGATGATTGAGCACCGTACGCAACACCCCCAAAAATTAAATGTGTGGGCAGGTATAATTGGAAACCATATTATTGGGCCTTTCTTCCTTGATGGAAACTTGACATCTATTTACTACTTAGATCTGCTTCGAAATAGAATTATACCAAATTTGATTAATTTATATCATGATCAGGTTAACGATCAAATACTAGCGAATGACATTTGGTTTCAGCAAGATGGGGCGCCAGCTCATTTTGGTATACATGTCAGAAATTATTTAGATCAAACTTTTCCTGGAAGGTGGATAGGTAGGAGAGGGTCCATTGAATGGCCTCCTAGATCTCCAGATTTAACACCTCTAGATTTCTACCTCTGGGGTCATTTAAAGACTGTCGTATATCGTACACAACCTAAGACTTTGGAGGATCTTCAAAAAAGAATTTTAGATGCTGTGCATGTTATTTCTCGTGAACATTTGCAAAACGTGCGTTCTGAATTTTCCGACAGGATTGGACACTGTCAGGTGGCTGAAGGACGACATTTTGAACATTTAATTAAATAACCATTATTTTATATTATTGTGTTTTAAAGTTATTACCTTGGTTTTGTTTAAATAAAATGTACTACATTCATTTGCCCGTATTTCCGAAACAGTTGAATTTAATCATATGGTATGCTATATGAAAAATATTTGTAATTTATTGAAGATCTAGAATATCTGATAATATACAGGGTGTTCCATTTAAAAAAATAAAAAAATATCGTCGACACTTGACAGTTGGTGACATTACTGACATATGGTATACCAGTCAAATAGTAAAATTTTTGTCCTATAGATTGCCCAAAACCCCGATTCGATATCACTTTTCGTTCGCTTGTAATTAAGCCGTTCCGGAACATTTGCCCAACCCTGTATACTATCTCATGGTACAATTGTGTATCAAGAAGGAGGGATAATTGTGATAATTTAATAAACAAGCTTATATTGTAATGTTTTAATGCCTTATTTTTAAACAAAAATCGTAAACAAATAAGTACTTAAGTAAGAACTTAAATTGTTAAAAGAAAAATAGAACTTTGTAACAAACATATCTTAAAGAAATGATTAAATTGTTGTAACAACAAAAAAAAACTGTTAATTTCTTAATATTAAGTAAAAATAGAAAGTGCTTAAATATAACTAGCAAATATCAATTCCATCAAATTTTATTCCAAAAATGATATTTCCCCGCCTATCAATATTTGGTGAGGGAAGTATTTTGTATATATCTTTTTTCACGACTTCACGATCCATATCTTCTGTTTCAGGCCATACAAATTTATCTCCCCTCTTTCTAATAAATTTTACCACAAATGAATCATTTTTATTTCTGTTTATTATAAGACCAACAAAGTATTTGGTTTTATTTTTAAAATTTTTTGGTGTGTATGGAATAATGACCCATTTATTAAGAAGGTCATTTTCACTAATTTCCAGTGGATCTTCCATTTCACATTCAAGTTGATTGACATAGTCTGTATACTGTTCATCATCACTGGTGTCTTTATATTCAATTTCTTCATCTTCATCTGTTGTTTCATCTTTATCTTCTTGTTTATCATATAGATACCTTTTCTTTTTTATTAAAAATTTCTTGTTCTTATTTTTCTCTCGTATTATCTTGTTTTCCCTTTCGGCCTCAAGCGTTTCTAAATACTCTTCCCTTGTGATAACCTCTGCTAATTTAGACACTCTTTTTCGTTTGTTCGTTCCAGATGTGGAGGGTCTGCAAAGTTTTGTAATTATGAGCTCCTCAAAGCTTGCATTTTGTTCAAAAGGTTTCATGGGTAACTTTGTTACATCTTTTATAGTTTCGGAGGTGTTGGGGTCTTCATTTGTTTCTATTTGGATGGTAATAATTTCCTCCTCTTCTGCTGATTTTTTTTCTATTTGACCGCTTGACATGTCACTGGAGATTTTCTCTTGCAAATATCTATTGTAGTCGTTTTCATGAAATATTTTAGAATTGATGGCATTTCGATTTATTGGATAATCTAATCTAGAGTCATATAAACCACAAATTTCAAAACTTCTTTTAATGGAGCACTCTGGAAATTTTGACCACACATTGCCAATTAAATTTGACAAAACTCCTCTCTTCAACCTTTCTCCATAATTTTCTCTTTGCCATTTTGCAAGGTCTTGGTCCCACTTCACTTTAAGACTTTTGAATACATTGGTGTCTAGAGGTTGAAGGATATGGGTTGTATGTGGGGGTAACTTAAGTAAAGTGATATTTTCTTTAAGTGCTAGATTTATGAGATTTGGACATTGTTTCAAGAATAGATTTTGAAACCAACCAACAAATGCATCGGCTGCCATCCAGCCGTTTTTGGTGGCAAAATATCCAGTGTTGGGATATGCCTTATCCCCCATCCAAATATCCCATAAATTGGTACCTTTGTAAATTATAAAGGGAGGTAAACGACCACTGTCTGCGGATACACAAAATAAAATAGAAGTGTTGGCTCGTCCCGTTCCTGCTGTTTGTCGAAAGACAGATTCACCTCTTTTTGCCACTACTTTGGTTTGTTTAGGGTCGTGGCACAGAGAAGTTTCATCGAGATTAAAAATCTGACTTGGCTTGTCAAGTAAATTTAGGTTTTTGACAGTTTCTTCATAAAAGTCAAAAAATGAATAAATAATCTCAGGCTCTGTGTTTTCCACTCTTACTTTCTCTCGTATGGACGGTTTTTTGCAGGAGAGATTCCATCGGTTGACAAATCCAACAAACCAATCTGGCCCAGGTATACCATCCTTAAATGGTGTTTCTAATTTATTTTGTCTAATATAAACTGCAACAACATTTATTATTTCTTTTCTGGTCATTCCGAATCCCCACTTGTTCATCGTTTCAATGATTTTTGAAAGATTTTCTTTTTCAGCCATAGAAAGAGCAGTTCTTCTTCCTGGCTTGGAATCAATAGAAGTTGCTTTTCTATTTTTCCAGCCTTGAAGTTTTAATATTAAAGTAGAACGAGGTACATTAAAAAATTTAGAAGAAGCTTTTTTACTCATTTCTCCAGTTTTAACGGCTGTTACAGCCCTATTTAAATCTTCTTTTGAATATCTCTTTGTTTTTAGAGCCATTTTCTTTTTACGAGGCATTTTGTGGTTCTAAAATTAAAAAAATATGTGTCACATTTATCCAAGATTGTGTGTCACAATTACCCCCCGATATTCAATATTCAAGTGCAATTGTGACACCTAAATAAGTCCAACCCTGAACTAGATTTCTTCACTTTTGAGGTTAGGATGTAAACACAGGTAGTTTTTTTGTTATAAAAACGAAATCTAATAAAGTTTCGTTAAGAAATAAAGTTAATAATAAGAGTGAATTCTATTCCCGTTAAATTACATAATAGTAGACATTAAAAAAACTATTTTCTTTTACCTTTTTTTACTTTTAAAGCTGCAACCACTGACCACAAAATTTGGCGCGCGATATGTAACCCTGTCAAAAACATAATGCCAGGATTGGATTTCATCCAAATTCGCTGAGAAAAATGATCAAATGAGATGTCACAAATATCCCAATATCACAATTAGCGCAACCTACAGTATTTATTAAGCCAACTGTAGAAAACTGGAATGAAATGGCAAAAGAGTTTAATGAAAAATGGAACTTTAAAAATTGCATCGGGGCCATTGATGGAAAGCATATTGTCATGCAGGTAAAATAATTACATTTCTTATTGCACAGCTGTATTTTGAAGGTCTATACATTTTTTAGGCACTCCCTAAATCAGGATCCAACTACTATAATTACAAGGGTTCTTATTCCATAGTTCTACTTGCAATATGTTATGCAAATTATAAATTCACAATGGTAGATATAGGTGTTCCAGGCAGATTAAGTGATAGTGGAATATTTCGGGAAAGTCAGATGGGCAAAGGGTTCGAGCAGAACATCTTCATTGTGCCACCGCCATCAGAGGGGAACCTACCATAATATGTATTGGTAGGAGATGAAGCATTTCCACTTTCCAGTTACTTAATGCGACCATATCCACGTAGAGGAGATCTTGATTTAAGCAAAAAAATTTTTAATTATCGCCTTAGCAGAGCCAGAAGAGTTGTTGAAAATGCTTTCGGGCTTCTAGCTGCCAAATGGAGGATCTTTAGAAAACCAATAATAGCCAGTGAAAACACTTATTAAAATTGTTAAAGCTTCTACCTGTTTACACAATTTTTTACTTATGCAAATCAGGGAAAGGGAAAATTACAGTAGGCAAGATGGATCAAATGAATTAAATATTAATAATGGAATTAGAGACATAACAAGGGCTGGCACTAACACTTATACCAGAAATGCTGCAACTCTTAGAGAGATATTTACAGAATATTTTAATGGGGTTGGGGCAGTTGAATGGCAATGGCAGAAAGCTTTAAATAGTGAATTTTAAAAATATTAATTTTGAAAATAAGTTGTAGTTTTTCATATACCTAGTTGTAGCTTTTCATTCTTATAGCTTATATTTTTAATATGTTAGACCTATAATAATAGTATGTAATATTTTGTAAGAATATTGTACAAAAAACATGTTACTTTGTTTATGTCTATATCTTTAGTATAATAAAAAAAAACAACAAAAAACAATTTGAAAGTTTTTATTCACAGATTTAATTAACTATTACATATTTATTCTACTTTCTGTTTCAAACACTAACTGCATAATTTGAATCTCCAATTGGCTTCTATCTCTATAGGGAAGGTTTCGTAAACTTTCTCCTAAGCGTAATAGGAACCCATCTACTCCATCCAATCTTGGGGGAGAAGCTAACGCTTCCAAATTACCTTTTTCAATGGTAGCTTCTCTTTCATTAGTTTTCCTTCCTATATCGGGCGAAATAAAAAATAATATAAAGTGTTTGTTTTTACATTTTTGGTATAAAAAGTTTGATAACCTATTTATTTATAAACCTACTTTTTGTTTGTGGGGTACGTACACCTGAGCGTACATCAGAATCAGGTGATGTCAAGGGGGTCGTCACAGAAAGAGGAGGGCTGGAAAATTGGCTAGAAGGCCCTGCTGTCACTGGGAGCCTAGAGGGCCCTGCTGTCACTGGCAGCCCAGAAGGCCCTGCTGTCACTGGCAGCCCAGAAGGCCCCTGCTGTCACTGGCAGCCCAGAAGGCCCCGCTGTCACTGAGCATACAGTCCTATAATATAATAGATATTTTATTACTTGGTTTTTACCTTCAACAGTTACAATTACTTATATTTCTGAGGATGCACCATCATCAATAAACTTCATTGCCTCATAGTATCGAAAACCTGGATCAGGTAATGGTGCAGCCCCTGAACCACTTGGAATGTACTTCGTAACTTTTTTCTTCACTCTTATATAGCAGTCTCTAAAATACTTTAATTTTTTCTGCACGTCCTCTACAGATACTTGTCCACCAAACAAATTAACAATTTCTTGCCAAAGGACTTCCTTCTTAGCATTTGTTCGCGCTAACAATGGAATACGTAAATTGTACAAAGCAGGCCTACCCTGTACATACTTAATCAATTGCTCATCAAATGACATAAGCATTGGGTGGGGCTTGGCCCCAACTATTTGACGCGTGTCCTTTTGCACTAAAATAATAGGTAGTTTAGTAGGTTATAAAAAAAATCTAAAATAGGTTTATACAGTGTCACCATTAAAGTCCGCACCATATGGAACTTTTTTTTATTAATGAGGTTAGTTAAAATTAAATTTCGGCAATCGTTTTTGCTTCAAATTAGACTAAAAATTATATAATCAAATGTCACCATCTGTCATTCGGTATCTGTCAAAAATTACATTTTAATCAAAAAATGCTGAAAAATGGCATTGTTTTACCGAATTTCAAAAAATGTTATTAGAAAAAGTTGTTTCTAGTACAATTCTTGGCCTAAATACAAAGTTTCAGTTTTCTAGCTCAAAGTTGATTTTTTTGCCATTTTTTCTAATTAACTTTTTTTTTATTTAATGTAAGTTCGCTTAATGGATATTAAACTATTTGCTTATACCATACTCAATATTTTATTTAGTTTGTATGAGCTTTTTTTTACTAGAATGCCATTTTTTTTCGAAATTTAAAATTAGAGGCAAAAAAATTTGACACAGGTGGTGCAAAGTTATCCTTATTTAAAAATTTTAACAGATAGACGTCAGATGTTTCGTTTTTCAAATGACAAATACATCTAAATATTTGATAAAAATTTTCCTTTATACTTAAAACTATCATTATTATTAAAAGGAACAAAAAGGAACTTTAATCATTTTAAATAGGTAACACAAAAGCAATATAAATTTCACATTTCAGTGTGACGTCCTTCTCGCTCTATACAAACACCCGTCCGTCTATAAACGTCTTTGACAGCATTTTGTAAAAAGTTTGGTCTTATATCGGCACAACACTGTCTTATCGTTTGTTCCAAATGCTCGATATTTCTAAACGGTCGATTCTTATAAACTTTCTGCTTAAGATAACCCCACAGAAAAAAGTCTAGTGGGGTTATGTCAGGCGACCTGGGTGGCCAGTGACATTCTCTATCACGCCCTATAACTCTGTTTTGAAATAATTGGTTTATGCGTTCTTTCACTGCTACAGTTTGATGTATGGGTGCACCATCAAGCTGATACCATAAGTTATGTCTATGGTGTAAGGGCATGTTATTCAAAACTTCGGTAATCTCGTTATCAAGAAAATTCAGGTACCTTTCAACAGTTAAGTTTACTCTAAAGAAGTATGGTCCAATAAGCTCATCTTTTAAAATTCCACACCAAACATTGGTTTTAAAATGATACTGGTCGCGACATTCAATTGTGAAGTTAGGATTTTCTTGGGACCACTATCGGCAATTTTGTGAGCTCACGGTACCATTCGAAGAGAAAGTGGCTTCATCTGTCCATAATATCTTGTATGGAAAAAGAATATTCTCCTCATATTGTCCCTGATACCAAAACGAAAAATCAAGTCGGATATCAAAATCGCGTTCTTTTAATGTGTTTATAAACTTGGGTTTATATGCCCGAAATCGATTTTTCTGAAGAATTTTTCTAACGCTTTCCCTCTTGCACCCTGTTGAATCACTTATCTTGGTTACACTAGTTTGACCGTGGTCAATAACAGTTAAACAAACATCAAGTTGTGCTGCTTCATCGTATTTACTTGCCGCGTGAGGTTTCTTAAAATTATTTTGAACAGATCCAGTTTCTCTAAATTTTGACATTATTCTTGAAACAGTGCTATGCTGCAAATTTTTTTCTGGATGCCTCTCATTAAAAATGGCAGATACTTGCCGGTGAGGCATATTCTCTCCACAAATTAAGACAATTTCTTTTTTTTCTTGAATGGACAACATTGGTGATAACACTGAAAACTATAACTTGCGAAAATATTCAAATTTATGACATTTCTTTTATTTATTCGGCACTCTAATTCGTTTTTTTTTCCATAGCCTACTTATAAAATTCAAAATTGCCTTGATATTTTATTGTGGATAAAAAGAAAATGTGTCTAAATTTTGAACTAATCTGATATCTGGGAATTTTATTATAAGTTTTTTAAACTTCTTATGTGTATGTACTATCAAAAAAAATGGAATATCTGACGTCTATCTGTTAAAATTTTTAAATTAGGATAACTTTGCACCACCTGTGTCAAATTTTTTTGCCTCTAATTTTAAATTTCGAAAAAAAATGGCATTCTAGTAAAAAAAAGCTCATACAAACTAAATAAAATATTGAGTATGGTATAAGCAAATAGTTTAATATCCATTAAGCGAACTTACATTAAATAAAAAAAAAGTTAATTAGAAAAAATGGCAAAAAAATCAACTTTGAGCTAGAAAACTGAAACTTTGTATTTAGGCCAATAATTGTACTAGAAACAACTTTTTCTAATAACATTTTTTGAAATTCGGTAAAACAATGCCATTTTTCAGCATTTTTTGATTAAAATGCAATTTTTGACAGATACCGAATGACAGATGGTGACATTTGATTATATAATTTTTAGTCTAATTTGAAGCAAAAACGATTGCCGAAATTTAATTTTAACTAACCTCATTAATAAAAAAAAGTTCTATATGGTGCGGACTTTAATGGTGACACTGTATAAATTTTAAGTACTTACCAATGGTTAACACTTTTTTTTCATCTTCAACCAGCAAATGTTCCTTCTCGTCATATATATCCTTAAGGCAGGAATGCTCCAAAAGGTTTTCACACTGGCTACTAAGTAAAAAACCACAGTAACCACATTTGTACAACTGGAATAAAAATTAGGTTAGATGGGTTAGTTTTTTTTTTAAATTTAAAGAGACTTTTGAATTTTTTCATAGTTTGCCAATATAATGTTGACCTTTTAAGTACCTTATTTTAGTAATTAATTGCTAACTTAAAATCTCTTTATTTTCGTTTACAATGAAATAATTTCTTACTTCTACCTTAAGGTAAACGTACTACTTACCACATCCATTATCTATCAAATTTCCTTTTCAAGTTTATAATATCGAAACACAAATTCAACAAGAAAAAAAGCACTCCAAAATCGGCAACAAAATATAAGGCTTTTTGCCGCGACATAATTTTTAAAAGGTTATGCTGGGTTATCCCGTCTGACCTATTGCCGTGAGAAAGATTATCGTAGGGGAAGTGGTTATGACGCACGTTGTGACGTCATTGCTTCTGACATTTAACATAAACCATCATAACCTGCTGGCGAACTCCGTAACGCGTTAGAAATAGAGATAGAAAGGAAAAAAGATAGAAAGAAATTATCTTGCTATGGGCTGTCGCTTCTCCTTATGGTTCTTTCCTATCGACTTCGGCTAAAATCGGGTATAGAAAATTGCGTACTGTCCGACATGAAAACGTTGATCTTTTTTGGGGATTTTAGTTTTGCAATTTAAATGTTTAGTTATAATTATGTCATTAAGTCAATTTTTAACCTATATATTATTTTTTCACGTGGTTTATATCGTTTATATATTGTTATAGTCATATTTCGTTGTTTTAATTGTTCTATAATTTGAGAATATCTACCGATTTTGGTAAATTATGGATCCTCTAATAATGCTTGTGCATGAAGCTGACGAGGAACAGCGGAGAGATCTTCTTAGATTGGAAAGAAGAAATTTGCGCGATGAAAGCAATGTTTTTGAGTTACCCGAAAACGAATTTAGAAAACGATATCGCCTGAGCAAGGATTTGGTACGGAACCTTGTGGAGGAAATTACGCCTCACATGCACATAGGACAGCGAAACAAAATTTCTATTTTGTGCAGAGTTATCGCCTCATTAAGATTTTTTGATCAAGGATCCTATCAAAAAAGTGTTGGAAATGAAACTGCTATGACTCAGCAAACTTTCAGCAAGGTGCTCTCCGAGGTTTGCATAGTCATTGAGGCGATAGCTTATCGATGGGTGAAATTTCCAACAACGGGAATTGAAAAGGATGCCAAAAAAAATGGATTTTATGGCACAGTTTGGTTTTCCTGGGTGTATTGGATGTATTGATGGTACTCAAATTGCAATCACGGAACCTTTAGAAGACGAGCATCTTTATTTTAATCGGAAACTATACCATTCAAAGAATGTACAAATAATATATGATGCAAACCTAATAATTCTTAATGTCAATGCAAGATATGACGGTGCCATGCATGATGCTTTTATTTGGAGGAATTCTACAGTAAAAAACCATTTAGTGGAAAATTATGAAAGAGGCGACAGAAATAGCTGGCTAATAGGAGATGGTGGTTATCCACAGGAACCATCGCTTATGACTCCTATTAGAGGTGCGCCAGCGGATTCTCCTCAAGGAAGGTATTCTACTGCATTAACCCGAGCTAGAAACTGTGTGGAAAGGTGTATAGGTAGGTAAAAGGAAACAATATTATATAGGTATTTTTTTAAGTGTTGTTAACTTTTTTGTATACTCCTTAATTGAATGAGAACAGACCTTTGAAATATATTTTATTTTAGGTGTTGCAAAGAATAGATTTCGCTGCATTCTTAAGGAAAGAGTTTTAAAGTACCGTCCTTTAAAAGTAGGACAGATCATAAATGCAGTCTGTGTCCTGCATAATATGTGTGTACGAGCAAATATTGAAATGGAAGACGATCCGGAGCCAGAAAATGAAGATTTAATAGAGGATCAAAGGCCAATCAACAACTTCGCAGACCAAAACGTTTTAGGCTTAGGCCAACAGCGTAGGATGCAGTTAGTTAATATGTATTTTAATTAATTTGATTGATTTGAAATCTTCTGTTCTGTTCTTTTTACATTTTCTATTTAAATTTTTTTATTTATTTATTTATATACATACTTATACTTTCAATTGTACGATTATGGTAATTATTATTATTATTATTATTAAATATACTACTTGTATCCTAACATGAATAAATTGATTTTGATTTTGTTTTCAGTAGTAAAATAATGCAGTTATATTGTCACATATTAACAATGTTTTGTTACTATTCAAGGACACAATTAAAATCGTTGAAATAAAAAGGCTGTATTTTTGGGAGAACATTTTTATACAGGGTTGAAACTTGTTACATATTAAGAAACATTGAGAGTACATTACAAATATTAAAGAAATAAATAATACAAACACTAACATTATCTAACCACATTAAGAAACATTATCTTACAAATATAAAAAAATCTAAAAATACAAACACTTAACATTAAATATCCGATACACTTTTATTTCTCATGAAATCCACATAGCTTCTCATGGTGGCTGCTATGTCTTCAAGGCAACTAGCTATTTTAGCCACATTGCTGTCGATATTTGTTAGCCTCTGCAGAGTCTCCTCATGCATTCGATTGAGGCTAACAAATCTTCTAGACTTTTCGGTTGACCGAAGACCTTTTTTCCTTGGGGGGGTCTCGTCACACTGTCCATCCATCTTTCTTTTCGGTGTTGTCAGTTTTGTCAATGGTGGAGGTAAGTTGGTGTCAAAACGTCTCAATATCGTGGGGTCCTCTCTACTTGTAGATGGTAGGGATGGTAGTTGTGACAGATGGCCACCAGTAGATGATGTTGACTGCTGCAAGATAAAAAAAAAATCATTAAAAGGGCCTATTTAAAAGGTATCTCAATGCCTTACCATTCCTAACTCGATATTCTGGTCTCCAGACACCGACTTCCATCCCAAAAGTACCATAAGCTTTTCCTCTACAACATTTAGAGGAGGAGCATTAACTTGTCCTCCTCCAGTCCTCTCTATCTCAATCTTGATGGCACTTGCCTTGGCTTTCACTTTGGATTTCCATCTACCAATTGCCTAGGAAAAATGTAATTGTTTTTAATTATACTTTCTTTTAATACAACAAAGAATCTCCCACGAATTATGTACAATATTACATACCATTTACCACTTTTCCACGGATCTCACTCCCTCTCCCATTGAATTTAACCGAAGGACAAGTTGCTCCCATAAAACTCTACATGTTGTTTTGTCTCCATCAAAATTACTAAATTTATTCTTTAGTAGAATGGGAGTTTCCTCGAAACACTCAACAACTACTTTCCATTGTTCAAAAGTAGTTTTGAAGTCCCTTGCTTTCTCATCTAAAATAATACAAGTAGATGAAAATAATAGCGTAGCTTTTGTGTTATTTGATGCGTTTTACTAAATGCAGAGTTAAAGATATCTATTTTCTTTTTACTTACCCATATTTATTAAGAAAATAAAACTTGTGTACAAAAATGTAAAGTAACGATTGAGAAAAATTATATTTCCTGTGACGCGATCCGAACAATACTGTCTATCACAAAACACTGTCGATGTCAAAGCAATTGGCTTAATCTTTGGTCAAAGTTTCCAGTTTTGTAAATAGGTCCACATTATTTATTCATAAACATGAACAAACAGTAACAATGAATCCCGTGGTCAAGAACGACCCTTTCAATAATAAACAACTTTGGCGGATTTTTCCACTGGGTTCTTTTTGCAAACAAAGAACGTGCCACAGTCCTCTTGAGGGCTGTGGACGTGCCTTTGCATAAGAATTAATTAATAAACAACTTTCTGGGTTTTTCCAATGGTACCGTAAAACGGGGCTACTTCGAACGCTTTTTGGAGGTTTTTTGAATATTGTGTTGACACCTTTTAAGAAAAATTACCCAAAATTTAAATATAACTTTATTGAACCTTCCTTTAGGCATTCCGATCTTCATAATTATTAAAAAAATATATATAGTATTTTTTTTTAATTGATAAAGGTTGTTCGAACTTACCCCTATGAGTGGGGTAAATTCGAACATAGTCTTAAAACGCACAGAAATTTCAATATAGACCCAGATAAGTGTAAATTCGAACTATTAAAATATTTTAAGCATATAGGAGATTTAAAATAAAAAAAATGATATCCTAAGTATTTTGATAAAACAATGCTTTATTTAAGACACAACGTGATTTTAAACATTATTGAGCCATATAAACTTAAAAACTAAATTTTTATGCGAATGCAAAGTAAAAACAAAATATTCCAATAACATAATCAGCCAATACAGTACCTACTTCTTAAAAGTAAAAACGAACAAACAAAATAAAAATGTTTAAAATTTATTCGATAACATATTCTACCGGTAAATTATTAAATATGAATCGATTTCTTCTAAAATCTTTTGGCGGTTTAAGTTTCTTCAAAATGTCTTTTCGGTTCACCAACGATTCATCCTTGACATCTGGATAATAAAAATAATTTTGTTTGCCACCTGATTTTCGCCTTAAAAAGTTTACCAATAAAAGCTCAGGATGGTCAGCAAAAACTTCAGTAATTTTGCCGACAAAATATCTCTCAGTATTTTTTTGACATTTAAAGGTGACTAAAACATAATTATCCACCATAAAGTCTTCATCTGATCCAATATTTTTGTCCGAAATCAATTCATTGTTTTGTTCTTTGTTGGCACCATCATCACTTTCTTTGTCAGAGTTAGACTGGTCCACATTATCAGACACAATTTCATCGTCGGAGCTGCTCGACTCTCTTGAAACAGAAGGCTGGCCTAAATCAGATGCCTTTACTCCTTTTCCTGGCGCTACATTAATTTTTTTTCCTCGTTTTATATTTTGTCTGCTTTCCAAGGTTCTTGATTTTTGTAGAAAATCAGTGAAAGTTGCGGACCAGCGCTGGTCAATATCAATCTGTTTTTGCTGATCATCCAGTTGATTAGGCGTGAGTTTAGGAAGTTTGTCCAAAACAACATTTTTGTCACAAGGAATAATTCCACAGGCTCTGAAACCAGAAAGAATATTGTTGACAGCATTAAGTCCAACAGTGTCAACTAGTTTTTTCAACATTTTTGGAAATTCTGATTTTGGGAGAACGCCTCTGTTTTTTTGTTTCCACTCCGTCAAAATGCACCTCCAGACTTTTTTGAATGGAGCGAAAAAAGCCACATCCAATGGTTGAAGTAAATGAGTTGCATTGGGTGGCAAAAGTACAAATTCAATATTTTTTTCTTCACATAGTTGAATCACTCTGAGGGAAAGATGACTGGATAAATTATCTCCCATTAAAATTTTTTTTCCTTCGCATCTTCTGAAATATGGTAGAGCCACTTTCTCAAACCAATCTTCGAAGACGGCGCCTTCAAACCAACCGCTTTTGGTACGATTGTACACTGTATCAGCGGGGCCATTTTCTGTCCAAGTAGGGTAAAGGTGTTGGGCTCTATAAACTATATAGGGGGGTAATAATATTCCAGACCCAGTAACTGAAATCATTATAGAGGTGCTGGATTTACTAGAATCTAAAACTCTATTTACATATTTTGTACCTTTCTTGCAAACGACCTTTACCCTACCAGGATCGTCACATAAATTAGTTTCATCATAGTTCATGATGTTACATGCTGGCACACCCTGTAGACTTTGTGACAAATTTTCGAAATAGTGGTTAATAACTTCGGGATTCAATTCAGCTCGACAGCGTTTAATATTTTGACATAAACGTTCAGTTAAAATAGGGTTTCTCTTCACAAAACTGTAAAACCAGTCTACGCCAGGCATGTTGTTCTTAAAAGTTTTAATGTTTTTACCTTGGGAATCAAGAAACTGCTTAACCAATAACCGAATGTCCAACCTAGTTAGAGGAAAGCCCCACTCTGCAGCTTTTTGAATTGCCGATGATAGACTGTCTTCTTCTTCTTTTGTTAAAGTTGGTTGCCTCCCTGCTAGCAATGGATGGTTTTTCTTCATTTTGTTGGAAAGGGTGGCTATCGGGATTCCATACACTTCCGATGCCTGTCTATAATTCATTCTCTTTTTTCTGAGATCATTAAGTGCCTTTTCCAGAGATTGTTCTGAATAATTGACATAATGCAAGGCCCCAAGCCTTTTTTTATATTTTCGCACCATGTTCGAATTAGCCCCTCTAAAAGTAAAAAAATTGCTTTTAATTTTTTTGTAATTACCCTATTTATTAAAATCAAAATTTTTATTGCAAGTCATGTTAATGACATGTCAAGCAATAGTTCTACAAGATTATATAGAGATATGACTTATAGGATCAGTAATACAGATGTTTGTTTGCAACTAACCTAAAAAACGTTAAAAATACGAATACATGATAAAATTTACCCCGTAGTTACTTACCGCTTAAAATGCGTCCAAACAACCTTAAGACACTCGACCGACTGCCTACTTTTAATTCGCCACCAAACAAGTTCGATCGCGCTAAAGATTTTCGCGTTGTGATGAGAAAAGCGAAAGGAGGGGGGAATGTTCGAATTTAGGCTACCCGTTCGAAGTAACCCCGCTTTACGGTATCTTTGCAAACATAAAATACACATAACAATACAAATTACAAATAATTTCAACCCCCCGATGAAACGTCAACGTGAACGAGCTAATAAAGAAGGATGTACTTAATACAAATAAGTTGAACAAAGATAGATGAAATAAAAACACCTTTTTGGCTTTCTCTATTTCTCTTCCCCGAACATTCGCACGAAGATGATCGGAACTGCCCGAATAGACATACGGAGTAAGCTTTTAAGAAATTCTCTATTTATAGAAAGAAATATTCTTTCTATGTGTTACGGAGTTCGGCAGTTGGTGGCAAGTAGGTTATGTTTGAATTTCATGGGGATGTAACGCAAATTTGTACGTACTTCTTGCCATTTTATTTTTTTGTGTCTCATAAAATTACACCACACAAAAAAAATGGAATCGGAGCTTGTGGATATAACACTTAATATCGGCGGAGCGGATTATTTTATAACAGTCGATCTGGATACAGCCCAAGAGCTTCTAAACGGTAACTTGATGTAATTTATAAATAATATTAAATGCCAAACTTGTGATACCTGTTTTAGATCAATCCCTAGCCGAATCTTACGTAAAAGAAGCATTTCCGGAGTGCTTTTCTGAAAATCAATTGGAGGTTACTACAGAAGAAATTACAGACTTTGAAATGCCCGACCTTGTAGTTGAAAATGAAAACCCTGTGTCTGAAAGTCTTCAGAAAGATAAACAACTACAGAAAGTATGGTTTTCTAAGGGAAAACCTTCTACTGCAGACGATGAAGCCACAATACCGTAGAACGGGGTTATTTTAGACATTTTTTGGACTTTTTCGTCAATATTATAATAATTGTAAGTATTACTTTAGAAAGGTCTACGGTGTAAGTAAATATTTCAATTTGCAAAATAGGCCCCCTATTTATAGGGGGCCAAAAAAAAATTTTTCAAGGGTCATCTAAAATAGCCCCATAGGTCGGGGATATTTTGGATTTCGTAAAAATATCGCATAATCTAAATAGTTGTTGCAACGGGGGCTAAATTAGACACACAAGGATCATATTTTTTTACTTTCTTAATCCTGCACATTTTTTTTTGAGCATTAGTACCCTAAAAAACATTAAAAACAGCTAAGGTAATACAAGTTTTTATTGATATTATTAAGCAAAATAAAGAAAAACAAATAATATTCATAAAAAATATATGAAACTTAAAAAAATGCTTATATAGAACAATATTATAATAAAAGTAATATAACTCTTAATTTACATTGTAGGTAGATAGATTATCAGGAAATTTGTAAAAAACTCTTCGTCCTGTTCCACTGGTTATTGGATTTTCTAATATTTTAACAATATTTTCTTCGGAAACATCGTCTTGATCTTGTTTAAGCGGTATAATGAAGAGGCTAGTCTTGTCGGATTTTTTTAAAAAATCAACGGTGAATAAGCGGTCGGATGATATTGACTTGACTTTGCCGACAAAGTGGCGGGTGAGTTTGTTTACCTGGTATTTTACTAATACCCAGTCTTCAAGGGTTGGTGATCTTAATACAGACAGATCGTTGATATTTTCGACAGGTTCTACCATATCAAGAATATTTTGTTGGATAGAAATATTCTTTTGACAGTAGTAAGTCAATGGCAAATTTTCATTGCTACTTTCAGTGCCGTCAGAGTCATCTGCGTTTAGGACTGTTGCAGGTGTGGGTAAATCCGGTCTTAAATATTTTGTTATCATTGGCAAGTCTTCGCTGTTCCAGCTTTCTGGATCATTGTCAGAGTCCGCAAGTTCCAAAGATGCATTTTCGTCTTCTGATGAAGAGGGAGTTACAATTTTTCTTTTTTTCGATTTTGGTTTATTGGCTAAAATATTTTTTGACTGTACCACAGAACTAGTTGTTGCCACATCAGCAGCTGTCACGCTTTTTCCGGGTTCAACTGTTACTCTTTTTCGTCTTTGTTTTTGTACGTCTCCTTCGGATCCACCACGCATTTCCTTAAGTATATTTATCACTTCAACAGATATATGAGTTTGTGTTTCGTCTTCAGCACCATCTTCAGGTGGCAGTCTTCTCTTTGGTTGTGAGGGATCAAATGGGTATAACCCGGTTTTTCGAAATCCTGACCTGACATTCTCAGAACCTTTCCCATTTTCATCCAACCTTTGACGAAGTTGTTTCAAGAGTTGTGGAAAAACATCCTTCGATAGTGTTGATATTTTACGCCCCTCATTTTTCTTCCAATTGGAGAGAATTGCTCGCCAATACTTTTTGAGGGGGGCATAAAAAGCCACATCCAAAGGTTGCATAATGTGGGTTGAATTACTTGGTAAGCATACGAAAGAGATGTCCATTTCTGCACAAGTGTTTAATACCATGGGTGAAAAATGTGATGAGAGGTTGTCTCCTACTAATATCTGCAACAAAAATTTAATTTAAAAAATACAATTAAGAGGCCTACCTACCAAGCTACCTTTCGTCCATTTTTTCCCCTAAAGTAGGGAACAATAATCGTCAAAAACCAATCTTCGAAACATACAGAGTCGAACCAACCGCTTCGAGAGCGATTGTACCTTGCTCTAACTGGCCCATTTTGAGTCCAACTGTTCCACATGTGATCCGCTTTGTATACAATATATTCAGGTAAAATGTGACCGTCTGCTGTACCCGCATACATGATGCTTATAGCAGTCTTTGTTGAGTTGACAACTCTTTCGGGGTATTTGGAACCTCTCTTATAAATAAACTTTTTAGCACCCGGGTTGTCAGTCAGGTTGGTCTCATCAAAATTTATAATCAACGATGGATCTACATTGGTAAAAATATCTCTTGCATTCCCAAAAAAATTGTCTAATTTTTGTCTACTCATCATTGCTCTTTTTGTAGATATATTTGCAGAAAGACGGTTTGAAATTCTATATTTGTGTCGTTTGATAAAATTTGAAGCCCAATCCGGTCCAGGCATATTATTTTTTAGTCTTGGTTCATTAATACCCTTTCTGTCAAGATATGCTTTAACTAACAGCCTTAGATCCAGGAGATCAAAGGGGAACCCCCAGGAGGCCACAGCATTTAAATGATCAATCAATATGTTTTCTTCTGCTTCACATAATACATGGGGTCTGCCAGGTTGAGTATATGTACTCTTAGTTTTTACCCTTAAAGCTAAGGTTGACCTGGGAATTTTATATTTTTTTGAGGCAGCATCAACTGATAGAATCTTAGCTTGAACCTCTCTTATCGCTTTACTTAAGGTCTCATCGCTATAGCTTTTGGGGTTATGGTTTTTTCCGTTGCGTGTATGGCTTAACGACCGTATGTAATTCCTCACCATTTTTCCTAAAAAATAAATTAATTAGGTAACTACCTAGGTGGTATCTTTTAAATGGGGTTATTTCGGAATACCGGGGCTATTTTAGAATAAATAAAAAAATGGCCTTCCAAAGTAGCCCCGGTTTAGAAAAAAATCCGTTAAATTTTTTATAGTAACCTAACTTACACGTCCTTCTCAGGAAATAACAACAATACTCACACCAATTTGTACCAACAACCTACCTTCTCTAACTTATACCCAATGGGCTGCAGCACTGAAAGTTTGACCACTTTCGATTTACGTCAGATATCACAATTTATTTCAACGGGGTACAACCACACCACAAAACGCCTGTTGAGCGACTAAATTGGCTCCAAATCACGCCCAAGTATCCAACGAACAAATTTGAACGAGTTGGTGGCGCTAGCGTTTCAAGGTGAATGCGGCGTAGCACGAATGTGCCAAAATTCGTGATTTCCAAAATACCCCCGCATTTCCCAAATAACCCCGTTCTACGGTATTCTTTTTAAAATTAAGAGAGAAATATGTGCCCCAATTTAATGGTAGAAAAACAGTCAAAAATAAACTGTGGTCTAAGATAGCAAGTGAAATGAAAGATGCTGGTTGGGATATTTGTAATTTAAAAGAAGGCAAGTGCAAACAGAAATTTGTTAAAATCAAAAACAAAAATTTGCAAAAATAAAAATTATAAATTTAATCAAACTTTTCTTTTATCGAAGTACAGAACGTTCTTCTCTATACGCTACTTGTATTCTAACTACTCCCTTTTTCTATGGCACTATACAGTCGCATTTAGGTATTTTCCCAAACGCTGCACTTGAATAAACAAACTAATCGTCGAGGCATCGATGACCTGTTTGTTTTTACAACACCAACATCTTAAACTTTTATAATCAGCATAACGTATTGAATTTAAAGTAAGAACAAAAACCTTATTATTTAACGTATGTTCTAAATATTCTAACATTCGGCCATCCTATAAAATTTTCCCGTCCTCGGAAAATTCCTGTGTCCCAAACCAAACTGCAAACTGTCTATAACAGCATCTGTGAACAATAAAATAAACGTCGGCAGTATCTTTATCGTAACCATAACAGCACCGTATTAGGTTTGATTTCTATACCCGACTCTCGCAGTATTTCTTTTTTACCAAAATTTCTCATTTCCTTACGCTACTAACTGCTACTGTATATCTAGGTAAATCTGCTTGGCCAGAGCATTTTCACCAAGATGCCAGCAACCATAGCAACGGCAACTTTACAATAGAGCAACGAAATCAAATTTAACCATCACAAGGACGTCAAAATAACTGCCCAATTCGGCCTCCAGTAAATCCGGGAACTCAAAACACGGATTTGCCTCTTTTAAACAAAGATTCTTTTATACAATATAAATTATTCGCCCCATTCGGCCTCCACTGAATCTGGGAACACATAAACACAGACTCTTACACATTTTCGTTGAATAAGAAATCAAACCTTTTACGGTAAAAATCAAAACATAACGTAACAGCTTTAACTTTCTAGCAAATCAACTAAATCATCTCTGTCTCTAATTTTATCATCCGAGTCACTACCAGAGGAACTTTCACCCTGCAAACTCTTAAATAGTCGAAGAGAGTCGGCTGCAACCAGTGTGCTAAAATGTTTATATCCTCTCATCCCTTTAACACTTCTTATTTTATATCTATCATTGTCAAATAACTTTTCAATAACGTACGGCCCTGTATATTTATTATTTAATTTCTTATTGACACCCTTCACGGCGCCGGATATTCCATATTTCCACAAAACCAAATCACCTTTTTTATACTTTCTTGGTTTTTTATGTTTTTTATCAAATCTATTTTTCAGTTTACTTGCAACATGTTTTAAATTTTGACCAGCCCGTTTTCTTTTAGTAGAAAAATTTCTCGAAACACTAGGTTGCTCTAAACTATTTAATAAATTTCCTTTATACCCGAATAATAACTCAAACGGAGTATACTTCGTACTACTGTTTATGGTATTATTTATACCCCAGACAATATCAGGAATTTTATCGTCCCAATATCTATCATCATCGGAACTAACCACTCTCATAGCATCCAGCAATGTTCTGTGAAACCTTTCTACCTGCCCATTTGCTCGAGGAGTTGCCACAGCTGTTAATATGTGTTTAATCTGTTTACTGTTGACAAATTCTTTAAAGTGCCTACTTGTAAATGCAAGCCCATTATCGGTTATTAGGCGTTTAGGATACCCCATAAATTCTCCGATATCTCCCGTAAGTTTTTAATACACTCAGCTGATCCAAGAGTACGAGACGGTCTGGCAACTATATATTTTGTAAAAGAATCAACAACGGTTAAAATGTACGAAAAACCAGTTTTACTTTTTGAAAATGGACCAATGTGATCTACATGTACAGTATGCATAGGCAGCTCATATTTGTCTACAGGGTGTAACTCACCCTCTGGCTTACCGTAATTTCCTTTACTATAAGTACAATTAATACAACTATTTACATATTTTTTTTACAAAACGTGTCATTTTAGCAAACCAAAATTTTTCTTTAATTAACTGTAAACAACGCATAAATCCAGGATGTCCTATTTCGTCATGATATTTTTGCAACAATTGAAATCTGGCAAATTTTGGTATAACTAACCTATCTCCCTCTAATGTTTTTCTATGCAAACGATTATTTTTAAAAACATAATGGCATTCTAAATCTTTATTTAATTTAGCTTTAATTTGCTCAATAATTTGTTGAGTTGTATCATTCTATATTTGTATACTTAAAAACCAATCCTCAACTAAAATTTTCAAAATATTAGAAGGGTTTCGACTTAGAGCGTCAACATGTTTCATATTAGATCCTGGTTTATGTTCAATTTCAAAGTCAAAATCTTGAATTGATAACCACCACCTAGCTATTCGGGGGGTTAAATCACGTTTTGAAAACGTATATCTAACAGCTGAACAATCAGTTATAATTTTAAAATGACAACCTATTAAATAAATTCGAAACCGTTCTAAACTTTCTACCACCGCTAATGTTTCTAATTCGTAGCTATGATAAACTCCTTCGGCAGCACTTGTAACACGACTAAAATAGGCTACAGGTTTTAATACATTATCCTTTTGGTTTTAAAAAAATATCCCGCCTAAACCTTTCGAACTTGCATCGGTATGAATTTCTATATCTAAACTAGGGTTGTAGGATACCAAATTAGGTTTATTAATTAATGTTTCTTTTAATGTAAAAAAACTTGAAATTTGTGAAGGACCCCACTCAAATGGTGTATTTTTCCTTGTCAATTTTGTTAAGGGTAAAGCAATGGTAGCAAAACCTTTTATAAATTTTCGAAAATAACCTGCTCGTCCCAAAAACTGACGAATTTCATGAACATTAAAAGGCTGTTTAAAATTTTTAACGGCGAGCACTTTAGCTGCACCAGGAGATATACCATTTGGGCCAATTTCATGACCTAAAAAATGAATTGTAGTTTTGAGAAAAGAGCATTTTTTTAAGTTTAAATTGAAACCAGCATCGCTTAAAATTTAAAGTAAGGTACACCGGGGTAAATGGAACCTAAAAAATTAATAAATCCGATTTGAGTGCCGTTAAATAGGTCATTCTTTGACTGATTTAAAGGCCACCATAACAGGTGGCGCTTCTAACTTTATTGTGTTAATGTATGTGGGTATAAAAATATTTACTTATTACCAAACTTTTTTTAAGGTAAAAAAAATAAATTTGGTGCATTGGGTTCCACTTTCCCCGCATTACGGGGCAAGTGGGAAATAGTGTAATTTTTGCATAAACGGTTTGTAAAAGTCACAGAGGTAAGTGGAATAAAAGAAATATTTTGAGGCTAACATATTTATTTCATTTTTAAAATCTTAATGCATATTATATTGATCTAATGCAACACAAAATGAAATGAAAGACTGCTGTCTTTTTGTAATTTGCCCGGTCTTTGTTGGTTTGGGTAAAACAAATTCAATTTGACTTTTAAATGCAATTGAAATATCTGGAACCTGAGGAAAGAAAAATTTGCCTTCGTGTTTCGCAGACTTTCGAAGACAGCTTACTTCGACTTCTTGATCAAAACACTGTAGAACTTTTGCGGCATAATAATGGAAACAATCACGACTATTTGCAATTGGAATTCTAATAAGGACGAAGTCTTCTGGTAGAGCATCTCGGTGAATTTCTTCCTCTATAGGAGGAGTAGGAGACTTTGCAAAATCATAATCATCTTCAGAATCAGGTTGCTCAATGGGCTCGTCACTACTACTGCCCGAAGACTCTAGCAACAATTTTTTCTTGGCCTTCTTTTTTGGTTTTTTTTGCAATAACTTTGGGTTTTCTTCCGCTTTGCTTTCTTTCATTTTCTGGACGTAATCAGAAGATGTTATTACTTCAGCTCCACGGCATATTTTTCTTCGCCTTTGATTTTGTTGCAAGGGAGATTACTTAACATGCTCGAGTAGAATCGCCTCAAAAGAGGTTCCAGCTTTAGAAGTGTCGGCTTCTTGGGAAGGTCTCAGAGTATCTTTCAGTCTATAGCGTCGGATGATATAGATGTAGCGTCGATATTATGATGAAGCAGAAATCTTTCTAATGCCCCAGGTTCAAACTTGTCTTTTGATATGACTGTGTCACAATATGGATAAATACCCGCCTTGCGAAACCCACTCTTGATAGTCTCTTCACTCAATTCTTTCCACACCTTGGAAATTGTAGCAACAAAGACAGACTTAGGCAGTTTTATCCCATAATTTTTTCGCTGCCATTTAATAATGGATTCATCATACAAATGCTTTAGGGGCTTAAACACTGAAACATCCATTGGTTGCAGATGGTGACTACTATAGGGGGTAGTTTTAAAATCACTATACCCTCCTGTAACGCTTTTTCTATTATGCCAATGGAAGTGTGCGAAGAATGGCCATCATAAATGAAAATGACTGGTTTCTCTTTTGGAATTGCATTTAAAAAAGTTCTGTGAAAGTAGTTAGTAAACGTTTCCGTATCCATCCACCCGTTTGGGGTTGCGGCATATGAAATTCCAGGGTATTCACTATCTTTTTCTGGTAACCAGGTATTCCATAAGTTTTTCCCTTTAAAGATTACAAGGGGTGGTAATTTTTCGCCCGATGCATTACCACCCAATAAAACAGAAAAATTTTCTTTCCCTGGTCCAGCGGTTACTCTATGTGCTGCTTTTCCTTTTTCGCCGACGACTTTTACTCGACTGGGATCAATGCAGAAACTCGTCTCGTCAATATTATATATTCTTTCAGGTGGGATATTTAAAGTAGTTTCTTTTAACAAATTGAAGTAATCGGCAATCACAAAAGGGTCTACACTCCTTTTTCGAGCAACCTCAACAGCTTGTGGTTTTTTTTGAGACAGACCATATCGACGTTTGAAATTAACAAAGAAGTCATCCCCAGGTATCGAATCCCTAAAAGGAGTTTTTAGGCCGCTTTCTTTAACATACTGTCCCATGGCAAGAATAATTTCTTTTTTCGATAGGCCGAAACCCCATTTTTCCATCGTCTTAATGTGAGCTGCCATCTTAGCTTCGATTTCTCGGGGAATGGCAGTAGGTCTTCCCATTGTGTCACTTTTAACCCCTCTTAGCTTTTTTCGAATGTAATTTCGAACCATTTTAATCTGTAACAAGGAAACACGTAAGTACTTTTTTGAAAAAAAAATGGGCACAAGAAGCATACAGGGGGTAAGTGGATACCTGGTGTCCAGTTGCCCCTTTATTGAGGATTCCACTTACCCCGGTCTCTACAAATGGATGGGGTAAGTGGAACCTATTCATTTCGCTTCTTAATTTTGTAAAAAAATATTTTATATTTATATTTATCAGGACAATACTTACTGGTAGAAAAATCACTTTTGATTTAATTTCTTGCTACTAAACAACACCGTTACAATACACGTGCACAATTCGGTTTCTAAATACAAAATGGTCAGAAGACAACGGCGGTGGTTAATAGACGTACGGCAAGTTTCCTGCATTAACATTGTATTCACTGGCTACGTAAATGTTGTTTGCTTCATTTTCTAACAGATGGGGATCGTAGTACTATTTTAAATATTTTTAAAATTCATGGTTTCCACTTGCCTCACATTTCCACTTACCCCGGTGTACCTTACTGTATTTAGCAATATTAAGCCTTGTTTAACGGTTGTAGAGGGGAGCAATAAATCATCCATATATACAAGTACCTGATCATACCTTAAATTTCCTAAGGCATTATTTATAGCACGCTGAAAAACAGCTGGGGCATTAACTAATCCAAAGGGCATTTTAAGATACTCAAAATGACCGTCAGGAGTAACAAAAGCTGTTTTTGATATTGACTTCTCTTGAATTTTAATTTGGTAAAACCCCTGATTACAGTCTAAACTACTATAATAACATTTTCCACCCAATAAATTCAACTGTTCTTCTATATTTGGCATCGGATATTTATCTTTTACTGTGATTTTATTTAAACCTCGATAATCTACACATAATCTGTACTCATTATTTTTCTTTTTCACTAAAACAATTGGGCTAGCAAAATCAGAAAACGATTCTCTTATAATACCAGATTCTAATAACTCATTAACTTTAACTCGAACGACACCTCGTTCCTTAATTGACAATCTATAAGGACGATAACACACTGGTTTTGAGTCATCCAATAAATTTAATACTAACTCACAATTCTTAACAGTGCATAACTCCATTGTTTTATTAGCAAAACAATGCTCCCATCTATTTAAAATTGCCAAAAGTTCTCTTTCGCCTGCACTGGCTAGCTCTTTATTAAAATCAACCTCCTCTCTGGTAATAAATCTGTGACTACTACTACTACTGCGATTACTTATCGTACTCACCCTGTAACTTTCCAATGTTGTGAAATCACTACATCTCGAATCTCTACCAATTAACTTTCCCTTTTTCCAAAAAAATGATTGTTTACCCATATTTGAGACAGGTAACGCAGCAACACACCCCTTAAATACCATGCCAGGTATACATATTACCGACTTTTCTAATTGGTACCGCTTCGCATCCATATAAACTTCTTCATTGTCACTGATGTTCATTATTTGAATTTTCAAAACGGTGGTAGTTTCTGGATCCAATACACTATCTGCAGCTAAGATTATTTTTGGGACAGTATCTTTCTCATCTAACGTTATCTGTTGTATAAATTCGCAACTTTTTAACAATTTCGCTCCACCATTGTTAACAATTAGCGAAATTTCGTCGGAATTAATAACTGGCTGCCCTATTATAATGTCATAATGATCCATATTTGCAATAGTAACAAAAGCCGTTGTCTCTATGTTTATTTCATCAATTACTAAACAGATGTTTACGCATTCTTTCACTTCAATATTCGTCCCTCCGAAGGCTTTCAACACGTTGTGAACTGGTGTTGTTTTTAAACAAAGTTTATTTACGACACTTGAGCTGATAACGTTTACTTGACTACCACTGTCCAAATAGCCGAACACATGGTGGTTATTAATAAGGCAGTTTTTTTCATACGTACGATTGACATCGGAACTACTTAAGAGCTTAACTGCTTTTTCTTCATTCACGCGATTACCGGAATTTCGTACATTTCGATTTTGAAAATGGCATTCACTTTTCTTATGTCCAAACCGATTGCACGAATAACACCGAATTGAGCCGCGCGAATAACAGTCCTTTAAAAGATGTCCAACTTTACCACAGCTAAAACATTCTGCAGCTCTTCTGTTGTCGCCGCAAAACAAATTTTCTCGTCGTGCGAATTTTTTCGGTCTCACTTCCTCTCTAGGACTCTGATAATTTTCTAGAGGGGCTATAAATCCCGCATACAGCTCATCAGCAGACGAACATTAAAATGCTCTTGCATTGGCCTGCAATTTAAACGGTAATCCTTTTATCAGACATGAAATCGTTGCTTCCTTATCTAGACGACACTGTTGGATTAATGCAAGTTTTTCATGGAAATAATGTGTCATTTTTCTTTCGATTGACAAGTTCTTCCAAAACTGTGGCGTAGTCTGTGCATCTCAAAAGTTAGTAAGAGTGAAAGCCTACTAGCAGAGTTTAAAAAACAATTTGAAGGGGAACAAAAAGACAGAAAGGAATTTATTAATGAATTTAAAGCTTCACAGAAAGAACAGAATAAACAGCGGCAACAAATAATTGACCTTTTAAGTGAAATTGTTACAAAGAAAAGAAGAGAGGATACAGAAAGTAATGATTCTTCCCAAAGTTTTTTTACTTATTGTTATCATTAACAAGCTAAAATTAAAACTTACTTAAATAAAACTACTGTATAGGCACTTGTACAGATATGGGTAAAATAAACACATTTTGTATACTTTATTTTTATCCTGTATATTACAATACAATTTAACCACAAATCTACTTATCATTACAAAATCATGAGGCAATTAGGGTAAAAACTACATGTACCATTGCGATAAAAAAAAAGTAGTACAAGAATTAGTAGTCCCAGATAGAACTCTTGGTCTATAAGGATATCGAGAAGTGGATATCGTCGTCACTATGAAAACAATATAATTATGCCACCTAACTTTTTAGGCGTTACCATGAATTTGGTAATCTACTATATACGTGGCGAAATAAATGTATTTTAATAAAGGTGCTTTAAAAAATTTACCTACCTTTTAAAAATGGGCAATTTTTCAAGTTTTTAAATAAAATAATAGAGTATGTATAACAACTATCGATTTATATATTGAATATAAAAAAAATCCAAAAACAACAAAAGCCAAAAGTGGAAAAACAGTAAAAATACAAAATTTTAACCAAAAGTAAACATTTCTAAATGCAACATCCTAAAATAATATATACTTAAAAGCAGCTGTTTAATATTTAGTCATTGCGCCGTTGTTTTCAATTACTTTTTGTAACCGACGCGGCATACTTAAGACTAAGCTTCTTGTATACTCTTGGGTTATATTATCCCACGCTGCGTTTATCCCCTGGCGCAGTTCTTCTTCATTTCTTGGATGAAAGTCATGTTTATACATGAACTTGGTCATTTCTCCCCAGACATTTTCTATGGGATTGAGGTCGGGGCTCTTCGAAGGCCATGGTAAAACTTGGATGTTATTTTGTCGAAAGTAATCTTTTACTATGCGGGCAGTATGAATGGGAGCATTATCTTGTTGGAAAATATAATTTTGATCACCGAATATGGCTTCAACCGATGGCACCATAACATTATTTAATATGTTGCAATATGTTCCTGCAGTTAGCCGCCCTTGCACAAATTGACAAACTCCTGGGCCTCTAGCACTAATCCAACCCCACACATTTACGGAAAAACGTCCACTTTGATTTGTCTTGTGCGTATATCTTTCATCATACCTTGTGTTTATGGGTCTATATACTCGGACTTTTCCATTGTTACAGGACTGGAACGTTTTCTCATCTGAAAAAACTACAGGCTCCCACAGTTGGTTTTGGTATTCGTGAGCAAATTGTACTCGTCTTTGCTTATTTAGTTCTGTTAAATATATTTTGTTTGCAGAACACCTATTTTTGAGTTCAGACCCCCGAATTCTTCTTCGAGCTGTAATTGAAGATCCAGGAAAATGGGTTTCTTCTTTAGCCTTAATAGCGGTCCCGAATGGGTTGTCCCTTAAATAATTAATTAAAGTTGTATCTTCGTCATCGGTGGAAACTTTTGGGCGACCAGAACCTGGGTTTCTCACAATACTTCCATGTTCTCGAATTTTGGATTTAGCCAACAACACTGTTTTTTTGTTTATCCCTAATGCGCCTGCAATGTCCCTTATGGGAACCCCATCCCTTAATCGCGTAAATATGATCGATTTTTGCTCTGAAGTTAAAGGCATTTTTTAAAAATTACATGACACTGACACAAGAATTCTGGTGACACTGAGTTATCAGTTTGAAAGAAAATATTTTATAATAGACCAGCAGATTAAATTATATTTTGTTGTACTACTTTTTTTTATCGCAATGGTACAATGAAATGGTTATCTATCAGCTTTAATTTAATTATGGTAAAAAAGAACGCTTCAGAATGACGTGGTCACAGTGATAATCTTTGTGCAATTAGGAGCCTTTTTGCTTGACCAATTCGTCTTTCTTCTCGGTTGTTATCAAACTGACCCCCATCAACGTCATTATTACATATATCATATTCCCATTGGTCATCACTGAAATAACAGAAGTTGTGTAGAATACATGCTGCTGTAAGTATTTCGACTGCCTTTGATATTGAGTAAGTATTTATTCACTACAAATGAAATAGAAAACAAGTTATCTCTAACGTATATTAAAAATGATATTCAGATATAAATAGTCCTGAACAAGAAAAGTTATAAGAACATACTTGCAACCTTCTCCATCTCCCCTTTAAAATGCCAAATGTATGTTCGATGCACACCCTGTCTGAACTTAGACAGTAATTATGATGTTTTTCTATATTTGTTAGGTGTCCATTATCTCTAAATGGAGTCATCAGCCATGACTTAATTGGGAAAGCGGTATCTCCAATTAAATGGTAGTCCATAAGGAAGTAAAACTGTTTTCCAAAATCCTGTATATTTTTAACAAAGGCAGATGATGCGAAAACCTTAAAAAAAAGGAATATAGATATAGGTATTTTCCTTTATTAATTACTATTGCCACCACATCTTTTTGGTCTACTTTTTTCAATTCAAGTTTATGTTGGTGCCATACCTATAATAATAATATGATCAATGCAAGAATAATTCATTTTTTTTCTTTATTTTAAGTATAGTCCAAATGAGGCATGTAAACATACGTATCTCAGATATCTGCAGCAAGAAATTCTGAATACCATTTAGGTAAAATACTATCCTATACTATCAAAATGCATTCATAAACATAAAAAAGGAAATTTTAATAATGAACATGGACATGCCACAAAATTAATTAGTTTAGTTGGTACTTACACGAGAATCATGTGCTGATCCTGGAAATCCAACAAAGATATATGTAAATATGTTTTTATTGGTGCATGTTGCCATAAGATTTATTGATTTTGCCATATATTTGTGGTGTAGCTGTCGTGTTGCTTAATTGGTACTTTTATATTTACATGCGTTCCATCGATTGCTCCTATAGTATCTGAAAAATAAAATACAATTTTATTAAAACAGTATTTTGCAAGAAAGATTAAATGAGAGTCTTCCAAACATTGGCAAAAATAGCATTAATATTAAGTTATTTTATGTTAAATGAGACATGTACTTAAGGGCCTTACCTGGATATGCTTGAAATTGATTTTTGATATATTCCTGCTCAGAAGGTGTGCTTGGGAAGAATATATACTTTTTCTTCAGACCAATAATTACATATAGCAAAGCATTTACTATTCTCATTACAGTGGATGGAACTACATAAAATCTATCTGCTATTGAGTTTAGCGTGTCCTGCTTGGATATATACCATAAAAATATCAGTACAGCTTTTTCTTCCATTACAGGACGATTGCCTCCCCTATATTTCTTTGTTATTAACTGATATGTATCGTTTACACAAATCACTTCAACGAGCTTTACAAATGTTATTTTTTTCATACGGTAAAGCTGATAGAAAACAATTTCATTGTATAAGTCTAGCCAGGATTCAGTCTGGATTTCAAACATATGATAAGGGTTATGAACACTTTTAAGCAGAGCTAACTTTTGAGCACTTTTTCTTCTATACGAAACATCACAGTAGATAAACCTTCATGTGCTCGAAGAGATAAACTCTGAATCAGACAAATAGAACAAGTTGTAAATGGCAAGTAGTTCTATTATTGGTAAAGTATCCATTTTTAAATTGTCTTCTATCAAACGTCCTGCAAATAACTTTTGCTGAAGAAGAAACCCGCAGAAAAGTATTCAAACTTGCAAACAAAACAAACCAAACGGTCAAACCCAAAAAAAGAGGTTAGAAATTATCGATTGTATTTGTTATTTTCGCGACATAACCTGGTGTAACCAGAACTAGGTGGGGGAGGATATGACGTCAGCATAATTTATCATAAACCGGTGTATGCCAATAAACATAAAGATAAGGAAGGAGAGTCGTTTTTTTTTTTTGTATTAAGTGTATAATTTTGAAATATATAAAATTTGCAGAGCGCTTTCGGCCTTAGGCCATCTTCAGTGCTTCCTAAAAGCGAGGAAAATCCAATTTGTAAAAATTTATTTCTAAAATTAGTTTAAGATGTCGTTTTTAGAAAATTGATTTAAATTCTAGTTATTTACCTATTTTATTTGTTGAAAAATTTTTGTTCTAAGAAGTACTAAGGAATGTATTTTCTGGTTTTTACTCACTTTGTCAGGAAACAGGAGACTTCATTAACAAAATTAAACAAGTGGGCCCTCATCAGCACAATGTAAAACTAATTGGTAAAACAAATAACATGTAAATTTGTAAAAGGACGAACTACTGGGACGAACCACTTTTGAATTTAATTAATTAACCATCGTTTTTTTATTTAATTTCCATAATTCGATTTTTATTACACGTGGAACGTGTTCTTGAGTCAAAGTTTGATGGTTATCTAAATTGTAAGACTAAATCTGTCTTGTCATTGAACTGACATTGTTGACGTTGTTGAGCTTAAATAGCGGGTAATTTGAAAATTGTCAAAGATGGAGAATATTGAAATTTATTTTATTTTAATTCAAAAGGCGTCTGTGTAAAGGAATGTAACTTCTATTTAGGTTGACTTGTGTATTTAAACAAAGGGAATTGTCTAGTAATTCTTTATTAATCTCTATGTCCTCCATAAAATCGAGTCTGTTGAAATTTTTGGAAGATATATCATGAATAATCTTTGAATTGGAGGAAGGACTGAAAGTATGATTAGAAATTTTGAGGTGTTGGCCAAAAGCAGAAGAGGATCTCGAAAGGTGTTCTTTTATACGAGTCCTTAATGGTCTACAGGTGCGACCAATATAGGTGCTGTTGCAAGAATTACAATTTAATTTGTAGATACCACTCTTAGAAAGATGTTCGATTTTATCCTTGGAATTTACAATGTGTGTTGCTAAACTGTTTTTGGTTTTGAAAGAAACAATGAGATTAGGTATTGATTGTGTAAGTATTTGTTTGATGTTAGAATTTGTGTTTTGATCGAGGAATGGTATAGCAACATATTTTTTATCGATCATAATGGGAGGAGGGTATAATTCGTTTCTAATTCTTCTGCATTTTGTTTTAGAGATCAAGGAATCTATCATACTTGGGTCGTAGTTATTATTGAAAGCTATTTGTTTTAATATATTTACTTCGTTTTGGTAATTTTCTTTTGTCATGGGAATAAGTTTATGTAACAGTGAAAAGATGCTAATTTATGTTGTTGAGGATGATTTGAATTGTAAGGAATGACATGGTCAGTTTGAGTTGGTTTCCTGTAGATTTGAAATTGTAAGTTGTTATTGGATTTTTTTATGGTAAGGTCTAAAAAATTGATTGTTTTGTTGTTTTCTGTCTCAAGGGTGAAGGATATGTTGGGGTGTATGTTATTAAGTTTATTAAGTAATTCTAAGGCTCCTTCGTTGTTGCAATTCAAAAAACATAAACAATCGTCTACATACCTGTACCAATGGAGGATCTCTGGGTTGTTTTCTGACAATATGTGATTGTTTTCCAAAAAATCCATAAAGACATCCGCTAAAAAAGGAGACAAACAACTTCCCATGGCAAGACCGTCTGGTTGTTGATAGAATTTATTATTAAAACAAAAGTAATTTTGGGATAAACAAAAATTAAGTAAAGTTAGAGTATTGATTACCAAATCCTCATCCAAGTTTTTTGATCTCAAGATATTTCCAACAATATCCACTGCTTCCGACTTGGGGACAGTCGTGAATAGGTTTGTCACGTCAAAGGAGACAAGTAGAAAGTTTTGAGGTAAATTTAAATCCTTGATTTTATTGACCAAATCTAGAGTGTTAAGTATTGTATATGCAGGTTTGAAATTGGTTAATGATTTTATAAGATTGAGTGTGAACGTAGAAAGGTTGGAAATGGGAGTATTAGTAAAACTTACCGAACTTACTGAAGATGGCCTAAGGCCGAAAGCGCTCTGCAAATTTTATATATTTCAAAATTATACACTTAATACAAAAAAAAACGACTCTCCTTCCTTATCTTTTCAAAAAGTGTACACAGCCCTACCTGATCAATTTCACTGCAGTATGGCAGATTTGGCTGAAAAATACAGGAGGACTTCATTGAAGAGAGCAACTGCTCATGTTGACATTTGGTTTTTGAACAATTGTACCAGGGAACAAGTTACCCCCAACTTCGCAAAAGTGAAAACTTCAAATAATGTTTCTCACATCGAAAAATCGAACTTAGAACATAAGATTATTAGGTCACACATTTGTAAACATTACGCTAAATTAGATTTCTTAAATTGTCAACTAAAATTAATTTATAATCAATTGTCTAGAACCATTAGGGATGAACAACTCCAACAAATTTTAAACGAAATATCTGACGAGTTTTCTACCACTAAAAAAACTAAATTTGATAGACTCAACTTAAAATTAAATACTCTCATAAAACAAAAAATTTCTTCTAACAAAAATAGACTTAACAATAGCAAAAAATTTTCTAATTTCAAATTTCATGACAGAATTAAAAACCTCTCCGACACAAATTTTGAGGAGGCTGAAATTGATCTACTAAATATGGGCTTAAAATATTGTTTAAAAACACCTCTTTCTGATAAAGATATTCTACACTATGCGGTAGAATTAGATGTCATCATAGAACTAATCTCCAATGATCACAACTTAAAAAAGACTATCAGAAATGATATTCACAATACTCTATACCATACAAAGAAAAATCTCCCTAAAATCAATTTTTCAGTCCCCTCTTCATCAAACAGAGCACTTAAAAATCTTAAATTAAAAATAAAAGATCAAAATTTGATTATGACAAAGGCAGATAAGGGGAATTGTCTCGTGATTCTTAAAAAATCAGACTATGTAGCCAAGGTTGAAAGCTTTCTACAGGATAACAATTTCAGAATCTTACCAGACAATCCTCACGATAGATTCATTAGAAAAACTTCTAGATTTTTAAAACATTTTAGTGAATTCTTAGATGACAATGAAGCACCAAAAAACATCATTTCCAGCAATCCCATCTTGCCACGTTTATACGGATTACCCAAGATCCACAAAATTGATACCCCTATCAGACCAGTGGTAAGTTTTACTAATACTCCTATTTCCAACCTTTCTACGTTCACACTCAATCTTATAAAATCATTAACCAATTTCAAACCTGCATATACAATACTTAACACTCTAGATTTGGTCAATAAAATCAAGGATTTAAATTTACCTCAAAACTTTCTACTTGTCTCCTTTGACGTGACAAACCTATTCACGACTGTCCCCAAGTCGGAAGCAGTGGATATTGTTGGAAATATCTTGAGATCAAAAAATTTGGATGAGGATTTGGTAATCAATACTCTAACTTTACTTAATTTTTGTTTATCCCAAAATTACTTTTGTTTTAATAATAAATTCTATCAACAACCAGACGGTCTTGCCATGGGAAGTTGTTTGTCTCCTTTTTTAGCGGATGTCTTTATGGATTTTTTGGAAAACAATCACATATTGTCAGAAAACAACCCAGAGATCCTCCATTGGTACAGGTATGTAATGTAGACGATTGTTTATGTTTTTTGAATTGCAACAACGAAGGAGCCTTAGAATTACCTAATAAACTTAATAACATACACCCCAACATATCCTTCACCCTTGAGACAGAAAACAACAAAACAATCAATTTTTTAGACCTTACCATAAAAAAATCCAATAACAACTTACAATTTCAAATCTACAGGAAACCAACTCAAACTGACCATGTCATTCCTTACAATTCAAATCATCCTCAACAACATAAATTAGCATCTTTTCACTGTTACATAAACAGACTTCTTAACATTCCCATGACAAAAGAAAATTACCAAAACGAAGTAAATATATTAAAACAAATAGCTTTCAATAATAACTACGACCCAAGTATGATAGATTCCTTGATCTCTAAAACAAAATGCAGAAGAATTAGGAACGAATTATACCCTCCTTCCATTATGATCGATAAAAAATATGTTGCTATACCATTCCTCGATCAAAACACAAATTCTAACATCAAACAAATACTTACACAATCAATACCTAATCTCATTGTTTCTTTCAAAACCAAAAACAGTTTAGCAACACACATTGTAAATTCCAAGGATAAAATCGAACATCTTTCTAAGAGTGGTATCTACAAATTAAATTGTAATTCTTGCAACAGCACCTATATTGGTCGCACCTGTAGACCATTAAGGACTCGTATAAAAGAACACCTTTCGAGATCCTCTTCTGCTTTTGGCCAACACCTCAAAATTTCTAATCATACTTTCAGTTCTTCCTCCAATTCAAAGATTATTCATGATATATCTTCCAAAAATTTCAACAGACTCGATTTTATGGAGGACATAGAGATTAATAAAGAATTACTAGACAATTCCCTTTGTTTAAATACACAAGTCAACCTAAATAGAAGTTACATTCCTTTACACAGACGCCTTTTGAATTAAAATAAAATAAATTTCAATATTCTCCATCTTTGACAATTTTCAAATTACCCGCTATTTAAGCTCAACAACGTCAACAATGTCAGTTCAATGACAAGACAGATTTAGTCTTACAATTTAGATAACCATCAAACTTTGACTCAAGAACACGTTCCACGTGTAATAAAAATCGAATTATGGAAATTAAATAAAAAAACGATGGTTAATTAATTAAATTCAAAAGTGGTTCGTCCCAGTAGTTCGTCCTTTTACAAATTTACATGTTATTTGTTTTACCAATTAGTTTTACATTGTGCTGATGAGGGCCCACTTGTTTAATTTTGTTAATGAAGTCTCCTGTTTCCTGACAAAGTGAGTAAAAACCAGAAAAAAACATTCCTTAGTACTTCTTAGAACAAAAATTTTTCAACAAATAAAATAGGTAAATAACTAGAATTTAAATCAATTTTCTAAAAACGACATCTTAAACTAATTTTAGAAATAAATTTTACAAATTGGATTTTCCTCGCTTTTAGGAAGCACTGAAGATGGCCTAAGGCCGAAAGCGCTCTGCAAATTTTATATATTTCAAAATTATACACTTAATACAAAAAAAAAACGACTCTCCTTCCTTATCTTTTCAAAAAGTGTACACAGCCCTACCTGATCAATAAACATAAAAGTATCTCGCGGCAAAAAACCTATAGCAAAAACCATAAACAAACTAAACGTACGCCGCCACGTATACGCTAAAATGTTGACCAAAATCCAACTTTTTCGCGTAACAACGACGTAATTTTGACAGCGCAAGGAACATGGCGTCGCGTATATCACATGTTCGATTCTAGCCAATCAGATTGCAGAACGCCGATACGCTGGCGTAAAATACGTCAAGAGTGCGCTCATGAGGACTCGCCATTGCTCTGGACTATGGAGGGCTTTAGCTCCTAAAGCCCTCCATACTCTGGACCAAGGACTGTTTCTGATAGTTATTGAACGGTCCCAGAACAGTTCTTATTAAACCCGAACAACAAACTGCGCACACTCCTGACAGTTCTAGGACCGTCCCAGACGAAACCCGAAAAAAGCTATAGAATACTGTAAAAAGTCAATATCAAAAGAATTACGCGGGATTTTTAAATATCAGAATCATTAAAAATGCATTTAAATAATTATGCCAATGACTATGGGGGTGCCAACGATTGTGTACTTTACCCTAGGTATTTATTAATATGGATACCCCATTTGGCTTAATTATTATTTTACCATTGGTTTAAATTATTCTTCATATCATGTAAAACTAAAAAAAAATTATTTTACCTAGGTATTGGTTGCACTGCTTTTTTATGGACATGGAAGTTACCAGTCAAATATTGGAAAAATCTTGTTTGCTGCAGTCAGCCAAAGTAGTGTTAGTAGGATTATTACTGAAATCACTAATGTTTTAAATAGACGAGAAGTAATGAAAGAGTTTATTACATTCCCAAGAAACATTGAAGCTTTAACAGAGTTACGAAATAGGTATGAGATTTTTTTGTAATTTTTAAACAAATAAAGATGTTTATTATTAGTATACAATAAGATAAAGGATTTTACCCTTTATGGCAAATTTTTAGGTTTCTCCAAAAATATAATTTTCCTGGAGTAGTTGGGGTAATAGATTGTACCCATGTCGCTATAGTTAGACCCAGGGAGGACGAACACATCTATGTGAATCGGAAACATTACCACTCAATTAATGTCCAGTTGGTAAGTACTGGGGCGTAAATCCATATATTAAACACATTGACTTTACTTTGACAAAATTTATTTTATAATACTGACTTTTAACATTACCTTTTTAACTTTAAATGACGCTTTACTAAGAGTCTCGCGAGACATGTGTGTGTGTCGCTTTTAAGACCGACCGCAACGTTTTCTGGTGTAAACGTAACTCCCCGCGCGCGCTTCCAGACGTGTGGTATTAATTGGTATTGCGTATTACAGCGTTGCCACTACTTTCAGCATATATGCGTGTCTAACCTAAGTCATTAAAATACAATAACTCCTGTAGCGACAAGTAAGTATTTATTATTGATTGATTGATTGATCTTTATTGGTACTAATTACATAAAAGTGCTTTACAAGTCATAAAGAAGTAAAAAGTTAAATAAAGCTACATCCAAAGTCAATGTTAAAGCTAGGTTAATACAATACCTACATCTTAAAATATCGTAAAAAATATATTTATTATTATTTTATTTTTTATTAATGTGGTATTTCTTAATTTAAATTTTATTTTAGATATGTGACTCAAATCTAAAAATACAGAATGTGAATGCCCGCTATCCTGGCAGTTGTCATGATGCATATATATGGAGAAATTCTGCTGTCAGCAATGCAATGGAACAAATTTATAGAATGTTTTATGATTCTTTGTTTTTACTAGGTGATTCGGGTAAGACACATTAAAAAAGAATTGTAAAAAACAACTGAAACTGATCAAATATAATCAATTTATGTGACTAAGGCAAAGAATCAAATCAAATTAAAAAAATTGATCATATAGGTAGGTACCTACAATTTTTTTTGTTCTTATTTTATTCTATATATCTTTTTTACTTTTTTTCAGGATATCCATTGAGACCCTGGTTAATTACACCATTTTTAAATGTAGAACCAAACTCCCCAGAAGAAAGATTTAATAATAGACAAAAAAGTGTTCAAAGCATCATAGAAAGGTGCAATGGTGTTTTAAAAAACAGGTTTAGATGCCTTATCAAACGCAGGGTTCTTCATTATAGCCCTGAAGTGGCTGGAAAAATTGTTAATGTATGTGTTATATTACATAACATGTGTATTGATAACAATGTTCCCGAATCAGCTAGGGAAAACCTAGAAGGAATTGATTTTGGGATGTACTTGCCAGACAATATCCATAATATTGACCCACCAATGGGAAGAGTTAATCCAGAGCTAAACAATGGACGTCTTTTAAGACAAAATATTGTTAATATTCACTTTAGGAACTAGTTTTGTATAGGGTGATCACAAGAGAATCAGATAGAAAACTATTATAAATGTAAAAATTTGGCCTAAATGTTTATTATGTAGTGTATCTAATAATTGTGGTGGTCCAGATGCATGTTGAAATTTTGTTTCAATTGTAAGATGTGGCCCAAATAGTTTTTATGAAATAAAGTCATTTTTGTAAATTAATCATCCTAAGTATATTTGATAAAATATTTTTGGATTCTATGTAAAATTCTAAATACATTTTAATAAGCACTATAAACTAAATTATTTTAAAATCTGGAGTTTTTAAAAATTATATTTTTTAACTTTGATACCTTGTAGCCTTCTAACGTTGCATCTTAGAGCAAAACAGCTTATGAGTTATTGTAAAGTTTGGTTGTTAAATATGTTTGGTTAGAAAAAACGAAAAATTACTACAAGAAGAATTTCTTACCATCAATTTTAAAATTATTGCTTTTTAAGGAAAGAAAACTATTCCCTTGGATATGTAACCATTTTTCACACTTTCTTAGCCTTGAAAAATATTTTTTGCAATTAGTGTACAATGTATTACTTAATGGCATAAGAAACAAAGATGATTTTTTTTTGTTCAGTGTTCTTTTCAGATTGTCATTCAGTTGAAACTTGAAACATAAATGTAGGTGTAACGTTTTCCTTCTGGGGTAGATCATTGAACCCACTATGAAAAGAACCGAATAATCCTAAGTAGAAGTTTTATTAACATGAATATTTAGTTTTGTTGTAAATAAAAAACTTAAATAATAATAAAAATCTTTTATTTTTAATGGCAAAACTAAAAACAAATATTTACTTTAACTAGATACCTACATATTAATATAATATATAGTATTTAAATACAAAATAAACCAGGATTTTTTCCACCTATCTAGGTATGCAATATTGTTCTTTACTAGAAAATCATATGATTCAAAAACAAACAACTTGGTTAAAATACTTATAAACTAACAATAATAAAATAACTTAGATATAACAAAAACAACGAAAAATATTTTCTATTAATATATACATATTATGTAGAGTATAATTCCCTACTTATTTGAAAAAATAATTACCGTGAAATGGGGTGGAATTGATCAATTTGAACTTTATTTTTGTTATATTTTGAACATTTTCCTATTTTTATTATCTTTTAGCACTTTAAGTACTTTATTATGGACCAAAGAGTAATACCTTAACACTAGTTTTAATATAATTGTTAAAAAAATCCACTTATCTTAAAAAAAAAGGGTGATCAATCTTAGACTATGAATGGGGTGAGATTGATCACATCAATTTTATGGCATTAAAAAGTAGTGCTTCTAGTAAGAAAGTGATCAAACTCACCCTTGATAAATTCGCTCAAGCAGTTTTTCTGATTTTTTCAAAGGGGTGAGATTGATCATGCAGGGTTAGATTGATCACACTGTACTTCTTATATTATCGTTTATTTATATGAAAACAAATTTTTTCAAACTCAAAATGTAATTCAAAACATGTAGGTAATAAAATAAAAAATGGGTTTTAACATTCTTTTACATTAATTTCTCCGCGGAAATGGTACTTTTGAATCAGAAATCTTCTCAAGTGTTGCATCTGGTAGTAAAGCAACTACTTCCTTAAAGGGAACCGTGGATATGTCATCTTCAATTATTTTGAAAATGTTTCTCGACTCTACTGATTTCAGGCCTTGAACTTCGATTTCTTCTCCTTCTAAAACTTCTTTTACCATGCAAACATAGCGAAATTCTGTCTTTTTTCGAGAACCAGACAAGAATCTCACCAGCAGAAATTTTCCCTTTGTTATATTTTTAATGTAGGAGAGAAGTATTCAACCTCCTCTTCATGAGTGCTTATATCAACATCATTGTCACTGTCATCTAATTCAAGATTTTCATTTTCATCATCGTCACTGTCCTCCTCAAGTGGTTTTGGCGCTGAAACGCTTTGACCTGGTTCAGCTGCGTACAGTTTTCTTTTACGTCGAGATTTTTCAGAGCTGGAATTGTACCTCAGGTCTTTTAAAAAATCGGTAAGAGAGCTCCTAAGCTCATTTTCATTAATAGCGTCTTGTGGTAATTTTTCCAAAACCCGATTGGGGTTGCTTCGAAACCAGCAAATAAATTTATTTTTATAGCACTTTTCTCTCCGTCTAGTTTTTTGGGTGGTACTTTATCCATGCTCTCAAGTGTTTGCTTTAATAGCTTAGAGTAGGCATGGCCGGAGTTGAGCGTGGGAACTTTTTGATGACCGTGGGAAAATTTTGTTGAGGGCGTGGCACTTTTCCTGGAAGCCACCATCCTCTCTTAACCTAAGTGGAACCCAGCTACTATCGCCACCTAGTGAGTGACGTCATAACTGCTCGATGCCGGTAATATAGGGCCCTATTGGCCTGGCAGGTCAGCGACCCCGAGCGGTGATCACCCGATGGTTACCCGATGATCGCCCGAGGGTACCCGTCTTAGCCTAAGTGGCGCCCCCCTGGTATTATCAGCCCTCATTATTTCAAGATTCTAACCCAACTTTATGACCCATGGTCACGTGTTATTATATTTATAGCGGAGGAGAGATGACGTACCACGTTCTCAATAGTACCCAAACCCAAGTACCTAACCTGAACATCTATCTAAATAATCAATATTGAACAACATAATGAATAAATAATAACAGAAAAAAAGTTTGTGCAGTCAGCGGGAATTGAACCATAAACCTCTGGGGCCGAACCTCAAAGCCTTGCAAAATACGCTACGAGAGCATATAGATTAAAACTGCTAAACAATGTTTGACAACGTGAAACCACGGGGGCACATCTGATTAGATTGCTGGAACAAAAGGTCCTTAAGTGGGGCTATGGTGGTGTTTTATAATGTACAAAATTAGGGTAAACCAGGCTGGGCCCTCCAATGTTAATTTTCGGAGGGATTTTTATGACTCATATCTCCGGAACCAATGGGCCTAGGATATTGCGCATGCGTAGCTGGGGTCTATGAAATGGGTTCTTGCGCATGACCCGAAAATGACACCTGTCACCTGTCAATTAAGAACTGTCGCCTGTCAGCTGTCACCTGTCAAATGTCAAAATCGACAGCTGATGTATGTCACGTGTTTAGGGTGACGTCATGAGTCGTTTAAAAAAAGAACCGGGTTGATCGGGCCAATAGGGCCAAAGTTGATATAGCTAATGCCCTAACGGCAGGAGGGCGAAAGATTGCAAATACATA
Source organism: Polydrusus tereticollis (assembly GCA_963920685.1). Lineage (NCBI taxonomy): Eukaryota > Metazoa > Arthropoda > Insecta > Coleoptera > Curculionidae > Polydrusus > Polydrusus tereticollis. The sequence continues at coordinate 79,647,931 of OY987332.1, read as the reverse complement.
TCGCGTGTTTAGGGTGATGTAATAAGTTGTTTAAAAAAAGGACGGGGTTGATCGGGCCAAATCACAAAAGTATTTTGAGGATCCCCCCTGTATTTCAAATTTTATTATATCCTTCAAGCTTTTAATTGAATTTTAATAATCGATTGTCAGTTCAAAGGATGGAAAATAACCTTGACGAATGCGATGCGAATGTAGTATCAACATGCAAAACACTAATTATACACGAGGCTTGTCTAGATAATGATTTATTTATGCTAATTGGCTACAAGTAATTTACAACAACAAATATTGGGTCATTTATATGCAAAAATGCATTTCTTAAACAGATAATTACTTGCATAATTTTATACAAAAATCTATACAGGGAAGATATAAAGTAAGTATACAAAGACCTCCCAGATCCCCCACAAATTCCCTAAAATATATATTCCCGACGAAATTGTGACCTTAGTATAGCTAATACATGTCGCGTGTTTAGGGTGACGTCATAAGTTGTTTAGAAAAGGAACGGGTTAATTAAGTAAATAGAACCGAATTTAACAGTCCGCATGTGCGAGAAAAAAATTGTTTCGCGGATATAAGTTATATATTAAATAAAAGAAAAGACATCAAAATTATAGAAAATTATTTATTTATCTATACCTTGACTTAATAAAGGTATGCAATAGATTAATTAGTAAAATGGTACAAGATACGCATATAAATACAATTAAACTAAGCACACCATGTGTTCCAGCATATCCATCCACTATTGGAGAATTGTGAGAAGCATTTTGGTTTATTAGCGTCCTCCACTCGGTTTCGCCAAAAGTCAGGTCTCTAAACTGAAACCTAACCTTATATCGTAAATCACCAACTGTTGGAGCGTTTGATTTAAAAACAGCCGTATGTCTATTATCAATTTGTTCATATGTCATTTGAAGCCATGTGTTGTTTGCAGAAAAGGGTGGAGTTCCCAACATTACCGATGCATTCAATACATTATACGGAGCGTAAACGTAAAACACATTTTGTACTAAGGCAGTCAAGAGAATATAGGATGAACTTAACGCCGCCATGACTGTAGGCAGAATGATCTAAATTCCATTCCCTAAAACCTTTATTACTTCACGAGATTGGTACCAGACGCTCATAAAAATTATAAATATTACTAGCATACAAATGGCGTCGGTATATGAGAAACTCTTGTTTTTCTTCTCTTTTGTACACTTTATCGGTTTATTTTTTCTCAATTGGCGGCATCTCCATAAGACTTTAGCTAGCTCACAATGCTTGACATTCTTATAATGATCTTTCAAAGGATCATCTCCCACATACCGACTATCAAACTCACAATGACAAAATGAACACCTGACAATATCCAATCTCTCAGTGTAATAAAACCCTGCACTTGCCAACTCTTCAGGATTGAGCTTGCTAGGCCAATTAGCGAACGTAATTAGCCTATCTTCAAAATTACGAAGCAAACTATAACCATCATCTCCACACATTTTATGAGATGTTGCTATCTAAAGTGTTGTAAGAATACTATGAAATAAAACCAATAAAACGGGTTAATATACATTTACTATCATCAAATATTACACATTTGTATTCTATCAAAGTCATCTAGTACCTTCTTGGGATTAAAGTGTATTAGTTCCAACATGTAAATAGCTTGTTCAGACATGTTTAAACTACACATATTTTTAATAATCTTAAAAAAGTTTCCTTGGATGTCTTCATTAATGTTTATATAATTTAAAAAGTTATCATAAAATGCCATAAAATCTAAATTTTTTATCAGGTTCAATCTATAATTAATAATGTGACTTATACTAACAAATGAGGTTATGTCATGAGAACAGAAACATAACGTTGTATTATTACACACAAGATTTATTATTTTTTCACTCAACAATGTAACGGACGACACTGTAAAATTTTCAGTTTCAGAATCAATTCCTAATAATGTATCATCTTCAACCATTTTGGACGCGATTTCGAGAAACTCATGCCACTCGAAGTTGGCTAGTGATGCTGCAACTTTTTCCTCAGGTAAATTTAAAACAGTATTTATTAACTTCACACTCGGCACCATTCCTCTAGCTACACTAAGGCCAACGATTATCTTATAATTTCCAGCGGAATAATGCACCTCGTTCAACAGCTTTTTCTCATTCTTAATGTCTTCTCTACTTCTTAATATCATGCTATCAAGATATCTCCAAGGAGACAAACTTCTTGAATCTTCTTCAACAACGTATTCGCCCATGACTAAATAAGTACTGAAACCGTCCAAGCAAATTATCGACTACACTCTGACTACCCCACTCCTGAATATTTATTAATATTAAGTTCTAGGAATAAAAGTTGCGACAAGGCCCACCCGCTACCCATCTCGGTAAATTCTAAAGCTTTTTTAAGTAGGTTATTTTTATATAGTTCAAACACACGGTCTAACTTAGTATCTGGATGAATCACGCTATATCTCGAATTAAATGATTTAATTTCTTGTTCCTGCGTTGATGGTTGTAGATATACACCATAAAGTTCCATATTCATTGATATAGCTCGATGAAGACTCAACTGCTCCGCTAACACCGTTAGAACCTTATGTTTCAAGTCTTTCAGGAACAGCTTAACATCAGTCAAATTATTATTTGTCGATATGTGATAGGTATTCACTCTATTCTTAAAAGCTGTTTGAATAAGTTTAATACCAGAGCCTACAATCTCCCCACAGTTTTCCTTATGTTTCGTTGTACGATTATGACCTTTAGTCACCTCACAGTGGCACTGTTTGCAGTATATCTTATACTATAATACTAGCTGATTATTACGAAATATGACGTATTTATCCAAATGAGTCTGCATAACACTCAATTCTAGCAAACTAAACAACATCTTTTATCATGTCCACCCAGCTGTTGTGTGAATTATCAAAGCCAAGCCACTTGACAAACATTTTCTTCCCCTTTTTCCGTATAATTCTTTCAATAAGAAATACATCGGGCTGTTTAGTTTTCTGTAATTCCGCTTCATAAAATCCTCCACTGATTGGTCGTCCCTGCATATCCTCCAATATATAGGTTGTAGGATTTGTTATATTAACCTTGGAAATTTTGAAAAGCTCGGTTGTCCAATTAGGTACATAACCCTTTTCAAAGACATGCTTGGATTTACTTATACGAACAATATCCCCAACCCCAAATTTTCGTTTCCCCACAACCTTTAGATGCGTATATACAGAGTTTAATAACTTATCCGCGTTACTCTTATTAACATCCGACGGCTTCATGCCAATCGTGTGATGTTTAGTAGCATTGTATGTATTCACGATTTTCTCCAACAAATCAATCCATCGATGATTTCCATTTAAAGTAAACAATCTAAAAAGCTTTTCTTTAATTGTTCGAATTACTCGCTCCGCAATTGAAGCCTTCAAGATACTGAAAGTGCTATAATGATGTATTTTATGCGTCTTCATAAGATTTTGAAAACTAGTATTGTAGTATTCCTTTCCATTATCTGTAACTAACTTTTTCGGGATTCGCTTGGAGTGTCTAAAAATATTTTCCATCGCTTTGGTTACTTCTTGAGCAGTTTTCGTCTTTATGGGTCTTGCCCAGAGAAATTTCGAAAACGAATCGATAACAACAAGTATGTATTTATACCCCCTATTTTCGCGCGCATATTGATCGAGTTGCGCAAGATCGGATGCAAATGTATCATCTAAACCATATTGGATAAATCTACGACGTTTAAATTTAGAACGAGCTGGGGCGTGTAACTCTTTAACAACCTGTTCTCGCGCCTTAGTGATGATACCCTTGGGCATTTTGCTAATAAAGTGAAATATTTGAAACATGTTAGGCAATTTATATACCCCTATCAACTGTATCTGCTAATTTAGTTACTTTTTCATCAAGTTTCTTCAAGTCTGCAGCTAAAGGTGCAAAAGAATTTTCGATTTTTACATGCATGTAACTATGTAAGAGGTCCTTGAGTTTATCGAACTCTGGTTGCACTATTTTCATAGCTTCTTGCTGGTAATTGTCAACTAATTTCAATTTAACATCAATTGCATTAAAACGATCATTAATTGTTGAAATATCTCTTGTTATTCTTGAAATACTGGTAGAAGACTTTAGCAAACGATCATTTAAATCGCGTAATTCTGCAGATACAGCCTTCATGCGACCTTCGATGCTATTGGTAGTATCGTTAACCAGCTTAACACACTCGTTTGAAGAAGCAATAATTTTCATGTAAATAACAGAAATTGCATCATCTAAAAATTTTTTATTAACACCATCTGTATCATCTGTTGGGGGACTGACGTTACAAAGCTTATGTTCCCTAAAATTGTAATCACCATCCCTAGTGAAGGAAAGTATGGTGGGTGCTGGTAAAACTCTCGGAACCCTGTAGGGGGAAGGTAAAGAACGTCCAAACTGATTCATGATTAATACTTTAATGATGCTTTTAAGGAATTACATGTTTATTTATAGAATTCAATAATTCCAAGTCTCTGCAATTCCTGTAAAATATTCTGAATCTCGTTCCAATTATTATTATTACCAACATGTTCGGAGGCTTCAAGCTTCTTCATTCGCTCAACTAGTTCATTTACATCGTCGTAATATACAAATTCGTTTGGTCTTTCGTTGTACTCCATTAATGCATTCCCAGATTTCAGTTTAGATCTTGTTACAGGCATTCTACTAATAGGCGGTGTTTTGTTCGAAGAACTTCTAAGATTTCTAGCATGAGAAGATGCTGATGATTGCAACAAGGACGTTGATCCTCGTGTTGAAGAGGTTAGTAGCGGTCTAATAATATTTTTATATTTTTTCGATTTGCTACCTTTTAGTTGACCATTACTTAACCGCCTATATGCATTAGTGCGCACTAATATGTCTTTATAATGCACCTCATCATCTTTCTTACGATTGATGGGATTCTTTAAAAACAATAACTCATATAGACCCTGACTTCCTGGATAAGCGACATCGCCTACTTTAATGTCTCCATTTTGCAAAAAGTCCACCGACAGAGAACCCATTGTCCATTTACCATTTTCAAAATTGTATGTTAGACCTTGTGAGTCATCCAAATCAGGGGAACTTGTCCAATACATTTTTAAATATTCGTGAGAAATTGGAGGATATTGACTGGTAAATTCCTCGAAAATTGCCGGATTCGTTCTCATAGTAGTTTCAAATACCTCCTTTAAATCTTGTGGGGTATTCTCTTCAAACACATCATCCTCGATTTCCTCATTATCAACCAAATCTCCATACCTAACTTCCGCTTCTCTGGGCAAAAATTGAACTTCTTCTGGTTTTGTTTTTACAATCGTCTCTGTCGGTTCAGTTTTAATCTTTGGCTTCTTGGCTCTCTTTTCCATAAGCGGTACAAGCATATTTAGCGGGGTAGTAACTGGTGTTAAAAACTTGTTAAGCGCAGCATCTTCTTCGTTTCTTTCCAGCTTTAAAGCCAAGTATTTCCTTCTTATTGTATTAGAGGCATCAATTATGCGACGTTTAACATTCTTATCATAGCTGTTAAATTGTCGAGACATTGCGACTAAATGGTCTATACTTTACAATGATGACGGTGATACTAACTACATATGATAACGTTATAGTATTATATAGGTATCGAATTTATTACGATATCTGCCTTTATTAATGTCGTTGTCTTTAACCATGACTAAAAACCCATATTTATCATTCCAACATTCAGAGCAAATGCGTTTAAACGAATCGAAAGACATGTCCGTGTTTACATGATCGCTATAAATATGTTTCAAGTTTAGCTCGTCTTGTTTAAACAAAACTAACACGTTGGCATTATCGCGAATCAACTGTTTGGGTACTTTTGAATATGTTTGCGAGAGATAGAATGAGTCGATATCATTATGACGGCCCATACAGAAATAATTTCTAATTTTATCCTGTTTCTCGCAAGCCACATCGTCAAAGATGAATACAGAGTCGGGTCGAGCAGTTGACGGGTCTATTACATCATCATTCTCACCATATGTGAAATACCCCAAACGACAATGTTTCAATGTTTCTCGGAGGAAATCATATTTTTCCTGTTGTAAAGATTTCGAATAAACGTACACATTTTGAAATTTTAAACCATTGGCGTCAGTTAATAGACTCATCATTACATTGGTTTTTCCACAATTACTCGGTCCAAATATTAACGCCCTAATGGTGTTTGGAAAAAGCTGCCCGTGTTTGTTTGTTTGTTTCTGTTTGGGCATATCGAAATTTTGAATATTTAGGTGGTGTTTTTGTTTCTGCTTCCGCATTACTCTAAATACACTCTTTTCTCTTCAAGAACTTTATTTGTAATGACAACGTTGCAGGGTGCAGGTGTCTTAAATAGTACCATAAATCGACTCCCGTTTGAACTTCATTTACCTGGTTATTCATATTGTGGTCCCGGCACTCGATTAAAAGAACGTTTAGCTCGAGGTGATCCCCCAAAAAATAAATTGGACAGTTTTTGTCGAGATCACGATATTGCATACTCTCAGTCTCAAGACTTGAAACAAAGACATCAGGCAGATAAAATACTTGAAAATAGAGCGTGGGAGCGCGTGAAAGCCAACGACTCCAGTTTTGGCGAAAAAACATCAGCTTGGCTAGTCACTAACGCTATGAAGGTTAAACGTAAGTTGGGGGCGGGGTGCAAAAGCTTGACTTCGATTGTGAATAAGCTTAGTAAACACGGCGCTGGTGATATAACCAAGAAAAAGACCTTGAGTAACTTACTAAAAGCAGCACGCATGTCGATAAAGAAAGCCGGTGGACGTAGAAAAATTAATATACCGAGGGTTATACCACTCCCTAAGACTGGTGGGATCCTTCCTTTGATACCAATATTTGCCGGGCTTAGTGCTTTGGGTGCTCTCAGCGGCGGGGTGGCCGGTATTGCAAAAACCGTCAATGATGTTCAAAGAGGGAGAGACAAGCTTCAAGAAGCTAAACGCCACAATGAGACGATGGAAGCCATTGCTTTAGGGAAAAAGGGTAGCGGTCTATATTTAAAGAAGTATAAATCGGGGTATGGATTATATCTAAGAAAAATGCCAAAAAACTACCACTGAAGCTGCCCAAACGCCCGTTAACCGATGAAGACATCAAAAACTATACATCTCAATTAAATATATCCAACTTTAGGGGGGTCTTTATGCGAGATACTCTTCCAAAATCACCTAACCATACTGAGTGTGGTGTTGTCAATTTAGATCGAAACGTCGGATTCGGAACACATTGGGTAGCTTATAAGAAACGCGGTGATAAAGTTGTTTATTTCGATAGTTTTGGCAATTTGAAACCACCCAAGGAATTTATAAAATATATGAAAAATTGTAAAATTTGCTTTAATTACGATCAGTATCAGGACTTTGGATCATCCAATTGTGGACATCTAGCATTGGCTTTTCTCTATAATAAATCTCTATAAAACATATCATTCAAAGTCCCTTACAACAGTCATGTCTCAGACGTTTACGCTAAAAGGTCGTTCTCACCAGCTTGAAGCACACTTTGTTCCTCCAATAGAACTTGACCCAAACTACGAATACTCTCTTGCACTTATATCGCTGAATACTTGGAATACTATTCCAAACATTGAATCAGGAAAAAACAAGATTTACTATACTGAAAATAACGTGGAAAAGATATTGAAGATACCTACGGGGTCGTACGAACTGCAGGATATCGAAACGTTTGTTCAGAATCGCATTCTTGATTCACACGCTACTTTAGACGAGCGCAATCACGTCTTTTCGTTGAAACCTAATAATAATACGCTAAGGTGCGAGTTGAGAAGCCATTACGACCTAAATTTTCAGCCAGAAGATAGTATAGCAAGATTATTAGGTTTTTCTCAACGTAAACTAACAGCAGGTGTTGTGCATGAATCAGATCTACCTGTAGAAATAATACAAGTTGTTACTATACGCATAGAGTGCAATATTATTTCCGGTTCGTATTATACAAATAATCCTTCACATACCTTATACGAATTCTCTCCAACAGTCGATCCAGGCTTCAGTATAAATATCGAGCCAAGAAATTTAATTTTTTCTACCGGTAAGAGAAACGAGCATTTACAATATTTCCCTCACCCTATTGGATCAAGATTCGAGGCCGGTTAATTTTAGAGGTTGAAGAAGTTGTA